>CM064861.1:63236330-64436330 GCA_032719365.1 Prinsepia uniflora | reverse complement strand
AAACAGAACCTTGTTTTTCTGGGTTTAAGTTCGAGTTTATGAGGTAAGGTTCCAGGACTCTAATTCGTTTTTTTTTACCTGAATCTGTTGCTAGGAGTAGGACGAAACTAATGGAGTAGTTAGGTTTGAAAATATACTGGATTTGAGTGAGAACTAGCCTCGTCGGCTCGGTTGGATCGGACCGATCTGGACCGGTCTGAAACGGGTTGGCTAGAGGTAGGGGACGATGAATAGTGCAGGCGCGCGGATCCCACGCGCAGCCCTTTTGGGCGGCGCGTGAGGGCGCGTGGAGCATGTTCTGGGGAAGTGTCCAACCTGATTTTCACTCTAATCGATGTAACGGACATTTTGGGACAAGTTTCAAGTCGATCGGACATCGTCTCGGGGTAGTTTTGAGTGTTCGAAGGTTTAGGGGTTTGTTTAATTACGTTTAAAAAATCGAAAAAATCAGGGAAATTAGGGTAAGCTTAAGGGAATTGTTTTTTACCCGGAATTGTGACTTTTGACAGATCGGGATATCCCTGAGGCAACTGAGGAACGTACGGGACGCGATTTACTTGTTCGGAACTGTGAGTGGACTTTTGTTTTTCTAACTGAGCATGCATAGCTGTTTTTATCTATTATTTCCATTCTTTTAAATATGGTTTCATGTTTTGAATTATGATTTATCTGCTTTGCATGATTTCACGGTTTTCGAGGCGTTTCGTAGATTATACGTATTTTCGGTACGTTTTACGAGATATGAATTGATTATGATTTCGATGCTATGGTTTTGGGATTTAACTCTATAACTAGTTTCCAATGATTATAAATGGGTTTTGCAATATGATTTGATAATCGACGTTTTCGATTTTGGAATCGGATTTCGGAAATCGAGATTTGGTTTTAAAGTTTGAAAAAGGGATTTCCGGATTTGGATTCGGTATGACGATTCTGAACGCCGGAATGACTTCAGAATAGTGATTTCGAATTCGGGTTTGGATATGGATTTAGAAATGGTTTTCAAACGGTTTGGATTGGATTTGCTAGATTTGGTTATTGGGTTTGAAGACCCGGATTATGATTATGACGGGGGTGGGCCCGGATTGGGTTTAAAGACCCGGATTGAGTTTAAAGATTCGGGAGTTTAAAGACTCGAATATTATGATTTTTCCCCGTAGGCCTGTTGAGTTTAAAGACTCGGGAGTTTAAAGACTCGGATTATATTGAGGTCTGGATTGAGTTTAAAGACTCGGGAATTTAAAGACTCGGATAGATCCAGCAGGTTTGATCGGATGATGATACTTGGTATTTCATGTTTTTATGATGATGTTTTCATAACGTTTATCATACTGTTTATATATATATATATATGTTTTCAGATACTTAGTTATGTATGCATGTTTTTAAAACGGAGGGCAAAATCCTGATTTGTTTATTAAACTGTTTTTGAAACTCTTATTTATTTTTAGTCCACTCACAGTTTTCTGGTTTTTAAATACCCTCCAGGTCGTGGTGCTAGCGTCGGGGCTAACGTTGAGGCAGAGGCATAGAGTTTTTCGTTGCGTAATTAGTCAGCTCACTGTATGACTTTTGCTCTTATCCTGTACTGTATTATGCTCTGTATGACTGTTGACTCGTTGTATTATAATTTCTCCCTAGTCTGACAATGTCTGCGTGGGGTTGCTTTGAGGTTATTTTGGTGTTTTGAGTGTGTTTGTCAGACGGGAGAAGGGTTCATCCCGGTTATCGGGGTGGTAATCGGGGTGGGCCCTGTCAGAAGAAATGAGTGAGTTTAAACTGGGTCACGGTCGCGGGTAGGGCGACCCGAAAACTAGACCCGATGAGAGGTTGCTGGTGACAGCCCCGCGCATGAGGCCCACGCACAGAGACCTTAATCGGCGCGTGAAGGCGTGCGCTGCTAAAAGGACCAGCGCGTGAGGGCGCGTGCGGCCTCCTTTGGCCGACTGATCAACAAGAAAGTTTTAGTGTTTAATTTTGTGAGTTAAATGGTACAAGTTTCAAGCTAATTGGATATTGTTTGAGAAAATTATGCTCGTTCAAAGTTTTAGGTTTGTTTAAAATTCATAATTAATCTTAATGAATTGAGGAAAGTTAGTGTGGTTCTAATGATGTATTACAAAGGGAAATTGTGGTGAATTTGGATAAGAAATATCTTGGTGAAATGACAATGAAAACCTATGGTTTTATGAGAGGTCATGATTGTATAATTTGGAAGTAGGGTTAAATGTTTTTTGTGGTATTTTGAAGGAGAGTGATGAAAAACCTAGGTTCGTAAATTATGGTAATTGAGTTCAATGCATAGACTTTATTTGTCAGGACCCACCCCGGTTTCACCCCGAAACCCGAGGTAAATCCTGCTCCCGTCTGACACCCCGACACACACAAAAGTAAAACTCACACGCAACCACCAAAGTACTCAGTCAAACGCATGAGAAATTATACAATACATCCCGAAGTTAAAAGTTTACAGAGCATAGTCCCACATACACAGAAAAGAAAAACCGATAGACAGTACACGCACACGGAAAATTAAAACACCCCGGGATCCCTCTCGTAACTTCTACGCCTCAGACGCTGCCTCGACGCCGGAACCCCGCGCTAGCTCCACAACCTGGAGGGCAGTTAAAAACAGAAGGTGTGGGTGGACCATAAATAAAAGAAAAGTTTCCAAAACCATTTTATAAGAAAACAGGGTTTAGCCCTCCGTTTTGAAATCACATGCATAACCCAGTTATTCAAACAGTTATAAATCGATCACCACAAAACATCATAAGAAACAGAAACATTATAAAACGGTTATAGAAATCATATCATAAGGCTCATAAAACCGTGAATACCAATCATCATTTTCCGATCAAACCTGCTGGACCTATCCGAGTCTTTAAACTCCCGAGTCTTTAAACTCAATCCAGGCCTCAATAATATCCGAGTCTTTAAACTCCCGAGTCTTTAAACTCAACAGGCCTACTGGGGAAATATCAATATATCCGAGTCTTTAATCTCCCGAGTCTTTAAACTCAATCCGGGTCTTTAAACCCAATCTGGGCTCGTCCCCCGTCAATCAATATCCGGGTCTTTAAACCCAATAACTAGATCCAGCAAATCCAATCACAACCATTTGAAAAACGATTTCTAAATTCACATCCAAACCTGAATTCGAAACGACTGGTCCGACGCCATTCCGGCATTCAGAACCGTTATTCCGAACCCAAATCCGGAATCCCACGTTTCAACTTTAAAACCAAATCTCGTTATCCGAAATCCGATTCTAAAACCGAAAACCTTGATCATCAAATCATATTCCAAAATCCCTTTATAATCATTGAAAACCCTTTATCATTTGAAATCCCAAAACTAGCTTCCTCGTAAAACGTACTGAAAACCGTAACTTTCTCGTAAAACGTGCAATTATATAAAATAATTATCACATATTCGATAAGCATGAAATCACATGTAAAACCATAAAACAAGTAATTAAAAGCAGTTATGCATGCTAAGTTATAGAGAAGGGGTCCACTCACAGTACCAAGCCCTCAATCGCGTCCCGTAAGTCTCGTACGTTCCTCAGCTTCCTCGGGAACTCCCAACCCTGTCAACAACCGCCAAAGTACGTTACTAACACGTCCACCAAGACTCTTCTAATTTTCCCCGAAAATCCTCGGGTCCTAAACGTAACGAACCGAAACCCTAAACCTTCATCCTCGCGAAACTACTTCGATTTGACGTTCGATTAACCCGAAACCAACGCTAAAAGAATCGTCACAACACCTAGACCAAAAACCATGTTAACAACTTGCCCAGCCACCGCCGCACGCGCCCCCACGCACCGCCCAAAGTGGCTGCGCGTGGCCCTCACGCGCCAGCTACAGTGCATCGTCTTCCTCGAGCAGACCCGGTTTGACACAGTGCCTGCAAATCGAACCAGCGAGGACGGTTCTCCGCCGTACCTGCACCAAACCACTCCTCTCTTCACCAACAGCATCGTCCAGACCTAAGCTATCCATTCCCCTTACTCAGACGCCTCGACTCAACCTAAAACCCGTCGACACAAACTCGAACCATAAACCCGATACACCCCTGTTTCCTTCTCCGGCCACCCAGGTCTCCCCCCATCACGGTGGCTAGCTTAAACCAATCCTAGGACCTCACTGAGTCTCACCCAACTCACCAAAACCGTCGACTCACTCCCTAAGTCCACGACTTTCGATCTGAACATCGACGGCAAAACAGAGCACACCAGTACTCTCCGTCGTGCTAACCTCCGCCGTGCACTCCCCCGTCACGGCTGCTCAACCAGCAGTTACCTAGGACCCTACTGAGTCCCCTAAACCTCACTAGACTCCTCGATTCTACCCATACAGCTATGACGTAGCTCCTGAAACTAGACGGCAAAACAGAGCAAAGAAATGGGGATGAGGAATTACCTGTCCTCCGGTCGCCGTCGCAAGCTCCGCTGGGGTTGGTCGACTCCTCTCACCCCTCACGACACCACCACGAGCCCAATTGAACCGTACACGGCCACATCACCACCACGATCTTCCACTTCTTCTCTGTTTTCTCTGAAAATCGACTGCCCCGACCACCGTGTTCTTGCACGATCTCACTCCCCCAAACACTCACCAGTTCACTCTTCCACCCTCTGGTCACTCCTCACTCACAAGAACACACCAACACTCACCATCATCTCTCAATTTTCTCTCAATCTCCCTCTCTGTTTCTCCCTGGTTCAAAGAACACACACGGGCACGATTTAACCCCAAATTATTGGACCCGTGCACACAATCCTGGAAGCCTCTAGTCAAGCCCCACGTGTCACCATCCTACTCTTCCTCTCACAAATGGCCCAATCTCAGCCATCCAATTTCCCTCTCTGTGCACAAATCCCCAGACAACCAAAAAACCAAAATACCCCTCCTTTTAAGTCAAAATTATGGTTTTACCACTACCTTTCTAGACCCGTATCTCACACATCATAAGTCCGATGAATACGTGTCGCCTGTCATCGAACTCAGGACGACGAGATCTACCTAACCATCTTAAGTCAACATGCCAAAACCCGATCGTACGAAAAGTCAACTCTTTCCCCTATTTTATCCAAATTACGGTTATGCCCTCAACACTCCGAACATCATAACTTCCTCCTCGGATGTCGGAATCGGGTGTACCACCTGCCTACGGATTCGTAACGTCCCAAACTACGTCCTGGTCACTAGTCAAAACCCATTGGACCACCCGAACTAAAAGTCCACTTTTTGCCCAGACTAGGGGCAAAATCGTCATTCTACACTAACGACCCCAACGAGACCAACTAACCCCCGATTAAGCTGACTAATCCCAACTTAATCACTATCTTAACCCTAGTTTCTGGGACGGGTCGTTACATTATTTATATAAAATGTTGTGTATAGTTTATGCATATGAATATATGTTTTTAATGTGAGATCATAACACAGTTTTGGTTGTACGGAAAATTGTGGAAATTAAGGAATAAAAAACTAAGAATTAACATAAACATATCCAATGAACTATCAAAAGTATTGTCATTGGGAATTGAACTTATGGGCTTTATGTATTAATTAATTAACTTATAAGTAAAATGGTGATAAGTGGTAAACCTAGGAAAGTACGGAAAACAAAGGGGTTTAATTATTAAATCCTTCGCCTTATCGGGGAAGTGGGTTAGACGTAGACGGTAATCCTACAAGGACGGTCTAGTTTTGGCTAATTGAGTTAAATATGGATGTGGTCAAAGTCAATAGTATCCCTTTTCTGACAAGAGTTGTTAAACGAGAGCAGGATCAGTCCGATTTTCATGGTAATTAGGGATGGGTCATGTCACTCATAGCAAGTTTATCCGGTCTCCATTTCTGACATATCACATGTCTACGGATTCAGGACTCCAAGACTTACATAATGGTACTCACGAAAATTTCAAACAATAATTCGAATAAAAGGCAAAATTGATACCATTAAGGGTAAACTAAGCAATTTACAATCAAAATTTTCGAAATTATGCTTTTCGATTTTCCAGTCTGTTATAAGTAGCACCTAGCTATTTTCCACATATTTCTAACTTATTGAGGTGAAATTGAGGCTTGAAAGTTGTACCATTGGATTAGATTGATTAGTTAGATTTTGATTATTGCATGCTCGATTTGGTGGAGATTTGACATGGAGCACAGGCCACACTAAGACGACTAAGAAGCAAGTAAAACATAGCCACAAAACTAACCACCACCGCCCATGAAATTGACAGCCTAGACCTCGCCACCTCCACTCTCTTCTTCACCTTGTTGTGACTAACCCAACCCAATCAACCACTATCGTGTAAGATCACCGTGGAGTGAACCTTTGAGATGGAGTCATTCTCAATTTTGATTCAATTTCTATTTTGCATAATTAATTCTCAACTTCTATTTTTTCAATGTAATAATAGTACTTTCAGTGGCAGAAATTTCTATTAAAAATCATAAATTAGAATACGGTGGAATTTGGGTTAAAATTGGAGATTGATAGTTTGGGTATTTCGTGAAAATGATGGATGATGGACGAATCGAGTGAGGATGGTGGAGTGGTACACCTTCAATTGGGTATATCACAATGTTTTGCCACCTATTTTTACAAATTTTTATATTTTATTTCACCAATCGTTGGATGTCGGAGACCGTGTTGCATTTAATTCAGTGTGGTATTGTTGAAATTTTGCTATATATCATGGGGAAGTCCAAACTGTAAGACATACCGCATACGTATGATCCTGGAGTGATGAGTTCCAGAAGTTATTATCTCTAACCCGTTTATCTCCACTATTTTGCTATCTTCTTATCACATTAGTTAATAAAAGTTCTTTATGAATAACAGTTTTATGTGCATTCAACTAATCAGGTCCCCTTTTTTGGGTTAGGTAATTTGTTTATTCTTCATTTCCTTCATCCATGTTTAACTTCTAATGTTGATTTTGTTAAATGGCTTACTGGTTGTTTTCCCAAATAATGCAATGGGTTTTTGGTTTTGAAGTCACAAATTAGAGGACAACCACTAATACATGTTGAATCGTTCATGCACAATTCATTAAAATTTTGGCTCAAAATTAAGCCAAACAGAAACCATATCAAACACAATTGATATGGTATGATTCAGTTTCATTTTCAAATTGTGGAATACCAAATCATACCAAACATAGTTACATTTTTTGGTATAATTTCGGTATAAACTCAATATTGAACCATACTGGACCATGCTCATGGCTAGTGCTTGACGTTGTCCCTTATTCTGAGTGTAAAGTGAGACATAATCATGTTTTGAGTGGAAACGTCATGTCAAATTCTTTGTGCAAAATGAGAGGTCTATCTTATTCTGAATGCATTTAAAATAATAAACTCCGACATTATTATAGTATTTTGAACCTAAGGTGAGTCCACACGTTAACTATTTTGTAACCCATCAAAAATTAGGATCTTCTTGTATCATCATTTTTGGCCTTACATTACAATTTGGCTCAAATAGGTTTCATAATTCTCGTGAATCAAATTCACTCATTTCCCATTATTATTTTCCCACCTGGTTCTTTTCTCAGATCATTGATTTTTGGCCTTTGATTACAATTTGGCTCAAAATGGATTCATAACCAGTCTTTCTCATTGACCGAAATTCACTCATTTCCCATTATTGTTTCCCACGATGGCCATGACACTATGTCAGTATGACAAAATTGGGCCAACCGCAAGGGCAGATAAAATGGTAGAAAACTACAAGAGATAGAAACTGTTGAATCACTATGTTATTAGAAACTGGCGAGGAAATGGAAATCAAACTAATATGAATGATTCACATTACAAAGTACTTCTATATTTATTTGTAAAATTATATATTTTTTTAATAGGTAAGTCTCACATGAAATTCTTAATATCATTACCCATTTTTGAATAAAAGAATTAAATAAGGGAGGTGTTAATGATTCTCATTACTTATTTAATTTTTTATGTACCAAGATTTCTCTATAACTTTTACAATAATTATAAAGTCCAACAACAATAAATTTAAGCATACCCTAATGTCTTCTAAACACTTCAATACTCCAACGACTCAACCTTCAATTCTCCGACAACTCAACCTCATCTCAAATATATCTCTATGTATGTAAAAAGAAAGAAAAACAATTTATTTATTTTTTAATATATAGAAAAAAATTAGTAAATTGGAAAAAAACAACTTAATAATTAATTAATTTTCATTCAGATCGATAATGGTTAGTAAATAATAACGATACACAATTTATTTATTTTAAGGAAAAAAAAAAGAAAATTGTATTTTTTAAGAACGAGGAACAATTTATTTTTTAAGAACCAGGAACAATTTATTTATTTTTTAATAAATTGGAAAAAGGGCATTTTAGTAATTAATTCATTTTTATTCCGATAGATAATGGTTAGGAAATAATAACAATGAACATCATTTTCATTCATGTTCTGTTTTTTTTTTTAATTAATGAATACCTTAATAGGAATGATTACCCAACTACTCTGATTACTCACTTCTTCGATTGCCAACTTTTCCTATTATCTATTATTCATATTCATGAGAAGTAAATATGTGCCGAAAAATTTCATTTTTTTAATTAATACACTAATGTTGAAAAAAATGAGATTATACATGTCGACCATTGACCTAGTACTTTATGGACAATACTAACATTCTACCCTGATGGTACCTCCTCATACCATCCTTTCGATTTATCTAATTGTTATTATTCATATATCATGATAGAAACTGTTCAACTTCTAAATTATCCTTTTAAGTTCATTTACGAAAAAATCAACAAAATTAGAAATTATTTAGTCATTCATATATATTATCAACTAAATGGTCTGTTTGCTATGAGAATCTTAATTATTACCAAAACATTTGATTTATTTGATATATATGAATGACTAAATGATCTTTAATATTGTTGATTTGTTTACGGCGATGATCTTGATAATATGATGGCTTAGAGAATGAACAGTTCTGATCATGATATATGAATTCGATAAATCGAAAAGATTGTATAAGCATGTACCACTAGATTGGAATACAAATATTCTCAATATTTTATGAAATTGAACCCGAAAACATTTACATAACAAGAAAATAAGTAAACAATCATGATTTCAACGTTACCCCAACTTAATGACTTCCATTTTCTTCCATGACCCTAGGTCATATTCTACAAGACATCTCTCTAGAGTGACAATAGCTCCAAGAATACTTTTTTTTTTTTTTTTGCATTGTGAGATTGATCAACTACAAGAACTATTATTGAGTGATATTACTCTCTCCTTTTTTTTTCCATAAATTAAAGGTCTCAAACTCAACTTATAGATGAATTCGATACTTTGGAACTATAAATCATCCGAAAATTGAGGAGATGTTATGTGACTCATAATTTATATAATGTTCAAATTACAATTAGTAGTCACATTGACAGCTTATTAACGTCTGCACATAAGATAAAATATTTACGAGCTAAATATATACTATATAATCAGATTATTGCCCAATAAAAAATAATATTCTACCTGAGAATTATTTATTATTAAAAGCCGAATAAAAAGTAATATTTGTTCTTAATAGACTCATTTATTAACTCCAAAATCCCTACACCAATCAAAATGCTCCTATGGCTCACGAGTCTTGTCTATTGATAGAAGACCTTACTCCTCACTTCTCAAGTAACTGAATTTGTACTTTGTCAAACTATTCTCTCTAAGTCTCAATTAAATTAACTTAATGATCAGAGCGTTCATAATTAAACCCTCCCCCATTCAAGACTTCATTCTTTACCCTGTTTGTCTAATTTTTTTTTTTTGAAGGGATCGAAAAGGTATGTTCCAGTCCGAACAATTTCTACTTCACCATATGCCCAACTGTTGAAGCATTAGCTCGAATTGAAACCCCCCTAATATACATGCGCTGTGGCTAATGGCCATGGGTGTAATGTAAACACAAATGTGAAATATGTATTATGTGTGATTTATTTATGAGTATGGACTTTGGCTGAAGATATAGTTGGAAGAGATATACATAAGGAAGAAATCGCAAAAGTAGCATGACTAAATCAATTTGTTGCTTCATTAATGCTACATTTATTTCCTTCATTTTCCACTACCTACCCGTACGACCCAACCTCATTTTTTTCTTCAATATTCAAACTCATAGAGTCGTACCCATCAATTCTCTGTGCCTCTCTCTCTTCATTAATTTCTCATGCACCTCCTCTATATTCACCACACCAGAGCCCAGCAGCAGCTTCCATACAACTAATCAAAACTCGCCATTTCATAGCTGGTGCTTGTTTGGTGTGACGGTGTCTGTTCAACCGCCATACATGGTCACAATATGATGTTAACATTTTCTTAATTAATACCACCCCTCATTTTTCAGGCTGCCTTAGCACAAAACTTGAGGTACCAAAATGGAGATAGAGGCAAGCGGTGGCCACGGTGGTGATGGTGGCGGCGGCGGCGGTGGAAGTGGAAGAGGTGCATATTTGGTGTGGGAGGATCTGAGTGTGGTGCTCCCGAACTTCAGCAAGGGATCGCCGACAAAGAGGTTGCTGAATGGGCTGAGTGGTTATGCTGAGCCTGGTAGGATCATGGCCATCATGGGCCCTTCTGGCTCTGGCAAATCTACCCTCCTTGATTCTTTAGCAGGTACAAATAAATTCTTTATTTATTTACTTTTGTTCATCAAGTTTTATTTTTCTTACATAAATCCAGACTTTTCAATTTTTGTGTTTATTGAATGATTTACATTTGCTTTAAAATACTCCTTTGATCTTGCTTACCAAAAGAACCCACATAAAAGAAAATACTCCTTTTACTAATTTAGAGAAAATCCAATATTGAATTAGAGTGTTCGGATGAAAGAATTATAAGATTATTAAGAATTTATAAATAAATAAAAAAGATTTTAAATTATGGAAATAAATTTTTTGAAATTTGTAGTGTTTCATATTTGGATAAAAAAAATAAATTAAAATTTAAATGTGTTCATATATAAACCTTAGTTATAAATGTAGAATTTTAAAAATAACACATTTTTATATGAGATTCGTGTCATCCAAATTCTATGTTTTTTATTTTCTTAAAAATTTAAATTTCTATATTTATACATCCAAATAAAAAAATTAATTTAAATTTTAACACAAATCCTATGTTTTTTTTTTTTGTCATCCAAATACACTCGGTAGACTATGGTTTGATTTTTTTGTCAGATTGAATTTCTTCTCTAGTTTTTTGTCAAAAATGACTCGGTAGTAAAAGTTAATGTAACTTTTGAAACTGTAAGCACCTGGGCCGTGTTCAAGTAATTTTGATTAATTTAATCTAAAATAGACTATCGCCTTGATTCGGAGGAAAAATACGCATTAAAGATCCAAAATTGTAAATAGTCAATGTTGAAGTTTTTTTTAGTTGATAAATGTTGGCTTGTTTTGTTTTGTTTTGTTTGAGACAGGTAGGCTCTCAAAAAATGTGGTTATGACTGGGAATATTTTGTTCAATGGGAAGAAGAAGAGATTGGCATATGGTGCTGTTGTAAGTAATGACTTTTCTTTTAGATTTAAATAAGATTGTTAATACCTGAAAAAAAAATAATTAATACCCAAAAACAAGGTTGTTTCCAAAGAAAACTAAATTTTGCTCTCATTGAAAATTGAACTCGAGGCCTCCCACTTACTAAACAGGTGCTCTAACAAACTGAGCTATTAGAGTATCTGTGTTTTCTTCCCTCAAAAAACCTTTTTATGGTTAACACAAAAAGATTTCATCATTCACTGTGAATTATGTGGCATTTCAGGCATACGTCACACAAGAGGATGTGCTGTTGGGAACACTTACAGTGAGAGAAACCATAACATACTCAGCTCACTTGAGGCTTCCTAGTAGTTTTAGCGGAGAAGAAGTGAAGAGCATTGTGGAAGGAACCATTATGGAAATGGGCCTCCTTGAATGCGCGGATCGATCAATTGGAAACTGGCACTTAAGAGGCGTTAGTGGTGGCGAGAAGAAAAGAGTAAGCATTGCACTCGAAATTCTAACAAGGCCTTGCATATTGTTTCTTGATGAACCTACTAGTGGCCTTGATAGCGCCTCAGCTTTCTTTGTAATTCAAACACTTAGAAGCATTGCGCGGGATGGAAGAACAGTTGTTTCATCTGTTCACCAGCCAAGTAGTGAAGTGTTTGCACTCTTTGACGACCTCTTCTTGCTATCTGGTGGCGAAACTGTTTATTTTGGAGAAGCAAAGACCGCTATTGAGGTAACACAGGGGATCTTCGTAGCTTGACTGTAATAATAAGCAGAGTCTCTTATTAGTTCCATGGCACAATGCATGTGTTCTTGAAGCACAATTTTGTTTTATTTTGAGTACCAATGATATTTTTTGTTTTTTGGTAGTTTTTTGCTGAAGCTGGTGTCCCGTGTCCCAGTAGAAGGAATCCCTCTGATCACTTTCTGCGTTGCATAAATTCAGACTTTGACATTGTGACTGCCACACTGAAAGGATCTCAAAGAATTCGTGTACGTGTTAATTCCAACTCAGTTCTTCATGTAGAATATATTATCCTGAAATTAACTTGCTCATAATTGTGTCCATCTTTTCAGATTTCGTGTCTTTCAAGTTTTGTATTTTGGGTTTTGATGAGCATATATGTTCTTATACAACGTCTCCAAAAATAGCCTTGAAAAATGCAGCTGCTGCTCTATGAAGTTTGTTTCTTTCTTTGGTTATATCGGCGGTCTTACTCTTTTCTCGTACTAAATCTATCTCTGTGTCTGAATTATATTAGGATGTCCCGACTTCATCAGACCCTCTCTTGAATCTTGCAACAGCAGAGATAAAAGCTAGGCTTGTTGAGAAATACAAGCGTTCAAAGTACGCAAGTAGAGTGAGAGCTAGAATGCAAGAAATATCAGCAATTGTGAGCTTTTCAACTTGAGCTTTCTACTCTCATTTCTTTCTGTAATATGTTAGAATTGTGTTCAAATATTCTCTTTAGTGAGCTGTTTGTCTTACAAAACTTTGTCAAAAGCTATAAATCACCGAAGAAATATGTGTGAATCAGTCCATTTGTTGCAGGAACGGCATGTAATTGAAATGAAAACCGGAAGTCAAGCAAGTTGGTGGAAGCAACTTTCAACCCTGCTGCGAAGATCTTCGTTGAACATGTCTAGAGATGTGGGGTATTACTGGTTAAGGATAATCATCTATATATTTGTATCAATATGCGTCGGGACTATCTATTTTGATGTTGGCACCGGCTATACTGCAATCTTTGCCCGGGCAGCCTGTGGTGCCTTCATAACAGGCTTTATGACATTTATGTCTATCGGAGGTTTCCCATCCTTCATAGAGGAAATGAAGGTAAGCATTGGCACATACACACATGCAAACTAGATACACATCGTTCTTTGGTACTTAGTTTTTTTGTTGTAAACAGGTGTTCTACCGGGAAAGGCTGAACGGATACTATGGAGTTTCGGTGTTCATCATATCCAATTTTCTCTCTTCATTCCCATTCTTGGCTGCAGTTACTATTACTACTGGGACTATCACTTACTTTTTGGTGAAATTTCGGACGGGTTTTTCATCACATTATGTCTACTTCTGCCTCAATATATTTACCTGCATTTCTGTGATAGAGAGCCTTATGATGGTTGTAGCCTCTCTGGTTCCAAATTTCCTAATGGGCATTATAACAGGAGCCGGAATCATGGTAAGAGAGATAGCTAGATACTCAAATGCTCGATAAAGCTTTCCTTTTCATCAAGTCTTAGTCTATCATTTCAACTAAAATTATCGTGTACGCACTACGCAGGGCATCCTGATGATGACCTCAGGGTTCTTTCGCTTGCTGCCCGATCTGCCAAAGCCATTCTGGCGCTACCCAATTTCATATCTCAGTTATGGCTCATGGGCAATACAGGTAACTCTTTCTGAGAAATACTACATGCCGTGTCATAGATGCTGTTTTCTTGGTGTACAAGTACAAGTAAAAGTCCCATGAGATAGATTAACCTCAGTCTTTCTGTAATCTGAAATGCAGGGCGCCTACAAGAACGATTTGCTTGGGCTTGAGTTTGATCCGATGATACCCGGTGAGCCAAAGCTGACGGGCGAGTTCATCATCAAACATATGTTTGGAATACCGATAGACCATTCCAAGTGGTGGGACTTGGCTGCCATTGTAGCCATTCTTGTGCTGTACCGGGTTCTGTTTTTCGTGATTCTCAAGTTCAAGGAGAACGCGTCGCCGTTGTTTCAGTCGCTATATGCAAAGAGGACACTGCATCATCTTGACAGGAGGCCTTCTTTCAAGAAATTGCCCTCTATTGGTTCCAAGAGGCACCAACCTCTTCGCTCATTGTCTTCTCAAGAGGGCCTTAACTCCCCACTGCACTAGAACTTACGACTCAGCATTCATCTCTCCATGGGGTTTATGTAATTAGTAGCTTTTGCCCAGTGAAAGATCACATCAAAACATAGGAAAAGTTTCTGTCGGAGTTAATATGCCGAAACTGTAAGGATGACGTTAGTTGGCTAAATTTATATATTTATATTTAGATCAAGTCTTTGACACATTTTTAACAACTTTTATTTTTATTTTAAATCTTTAATATTTGTATATTAAACAAAAAGACAATTAACTCATATGTCTTCATTAATATATAAATTTATTTTAAAACTTGCATTTAGAAAAATTAAATTCATATGTCCTTTAACTAGTCAAAAAATTATACAATTTAAAATAGATCATAGTTTTTATATAAATTACAACTAATGACATCCAATTGTAAATTAGTTCAACAACAATCTCAAAAGCACTTACCAAAATCTATTATGATTTCAATATTATTTTATTTTTTATTTTTTTATTATAAGATTATATTCGGGATTATGAAAACATTACTAATATTTTTATATATTTTTTTCACTTGCTCATTTTAAAAATAATATGAGAATCTAGTCTAATTTAAAGTAAGGTAATTAAAAGCAATAATTCTTCAAAAATACTTTTAAATTTAATAAAAAATTATCTTCCGATATTAAATAATTTGGTATAGTTTAGGGTTAAATTCTTGAATGTATTCAAAAATTAAACCCTATGCCTTACGATTTTCCACCACCATCTCAAGTTTCCACAACCCCCCCCCCCCCCCCCCCCCCCCAATTTTTTTTTCCTATATCCTAGTGTTGAATCCCAAACAATACAGACTTTATTTTTTATTTTATAGAAAAAATTCAATTGTAACTATATACAATATATATAGTATACATATATAATATTTATTATATGCATAATAAATGGCCTAAGAGGCCCAAAGAAATCAAACACTAAATGGCACATGGAGCAAAAAGGACAAAAAGAAGACAATGTTATTTTAAATTATTTAAAGTAAATCTCAATAACTCACTTATTCTCTATATTGAAATATAAAATGGTAGATATGGAATTTATTACTTACAAATTCTATTTAGAGACTTTTGAATAAATAAAAAGTTTGAGATAAGGTTTTATTTTGTTTAATACACAAACATTAAAAGTTTTAAATGAAAGTAAAAGTTGTTAAGGGTGTAACAATGTTTTACTCTAAACAAAATAAGATCTTCTCTCAAATTTTTTTTATTCAAAAGTCCCTAAACAGAAATTGTAAGCATTAATTTCAGATCTATCCTTTTATATCTCAATAAAGAGGATGAGTGCGTTATTGAGAATTCCTTTAAATAATTAAAAATAATATTGTCTTTTTTTGTCCTCTTGCCCCATGTGCCACTTAGTGTTTTATTTCTTTGGCCTTTTAGGCCCTTTATTATATTACACATATACGTATACTATGTATATATATATTGTATATAGTTACAATTGAATTTTTTTCTATAAAATAAAAAATAAAGTTTGTATTGTTTGGGGTTCAATGGTAGGGTATAGGAAAAAAAATTTGGGGAGGGGGGTGAGATGGTGATGGAAAATCGTACCACATAGGGTTTAATTCTTGAATTTTTGCACAAAATTCAATAATTAAACTCTAAACTATACGAAATTAACCAAATTATTTAATATCGGAAGATAAAGAATTTTTAAATTTAAAATTTAAAAGTATTTTTGAAGAATTATTATTTTTAATTACCTTACTTTAAGTTAGATTAGATACTCATATTACTTTTAAAATGAGCAAGTGAAAAAACAAATTATAAATAGGAGTAATGTTTTCATAACCCTCAATATAATCTTATAATAAAAAATAAAAAATAAAAAAGTAATGTTGAAATCATGATAGATTTTGGTAAGTGTTTTTTAGATTGTTGCTAAACTAGTTTACAATTAGGGGTATTAGTTGTAATTTATATAAAAATTATGTTTTTTTTTTTTTAAATTGTATAGTCCTTTGACTAGTCAAAGAGCCTATGAGTTTAATTTTTCTATATGCAAATTTTTAAATAAACTTATATGTTAGTAAGGACCTATAAGTTAATTACCCTTATATTTATTCAATGGACCAAAAGTTATTCCCATTTGCTTGCTGGATGGGATTTACTACAATTTACAGTTGGCATGGTTCAAGCAACCGAACAGACGAGCGCGCACCTTAAACCGAATTGGTTGACTAGTTTGTTGATTAACAAATGGTGACCGAACCGCCTTATTTCAAAATTAGGCTGTATTGTTGGTTTGTTTGCCAGGCCAGACTGACAATGTATCATAGTATCATACCCATATCTGTCTCATATGCAATCCTTTTGAGTATCTTCAATGTTAAGATGTAAAATCGAAGACGTAATATTTCAAATTTTAAAACTATTTTGATTTAGTGGGGAAGTTGCAAAATATCGCAATGCAAAATTTATATTTTCATCCTCGTTCCTATTGGATGATTGAGTTCTTGAAATACATATGGATCTTGAAAAACTATTGATAATATCCCCAAATTTTACACTAATTTTATATCGTCCTTAAACTTCATTATTCATAGAAAACATTCTTAAATTATGTCTAAATGTGCATTAATAGTCATTTTGTTAAAATTATTTTTTTAAGTGTATTTATACAATTCACTCAATTCAAAAGAAATGAAGCCCAAAGTTTACTCTTATTTTACCCCTATAAACACACTTGAAAAGACAATTTTACTTTTATTTTAACAAACAAAATTAATAATTTTAACAAAAAACTGTCAATACACATTTATGCATAATTCAATGATGTTTGTTATTAATAATGAAGTTTATGGATGATAGTTAAAATTAATGTAAAATTCATGAACGGTACCAATAATTTGCCTTTTGAAATTTTTATATAATAAAATTATAAAAACAATTAATTTTACATCTCATAAAAGGTAAACAATTTTTTTTTGTGATATCCCACCAATAGTTACTTCACCCGGCCATACAATCATATTAAGTAGTTGGCAAAAAAGAACAATGTTAGATGTGATCTCTCAAAGTGGGAGGATTAAGGGGAAAATGGTGGATGCCCCTAACATGCTTTTTAGGAGGAGTACAGAATAGTAGGCCGAAACAGTAGCTCGTATAGGAAATAACATTAAAATTTATTATGCCATATAAGATGAGCATTTTCAGGATTGGGTAGAGATTTTGAGTGGGGGTGGGTAAGATTAGGAAGCCCCTAGGGAGGAAGACAAGACAGGACCCGCTCTAAAAATATTTTTATAATTGTGTCTGATCTTACTTCTGTTTGACAAATAAATTGAAGTTCCAAAATTACCCTCAACTGTAACGACCCGTCCCGAATTTTGAGATTATATTAGTGACTAATCGAGGATTAGTGAGGATAATCAGTGATTAGTTGAGCGAAATCGGACGAACAATACAAAATGACCATTTTACCCCTAGTCGTGGACAAAATGTTGACTTTTTGACCGGGAGGTCCGATGTCAGGACCCACCCCGGTTCCACCCCGAAAATCGAGGTAAATCCTGCTCCCGTCTGACAACCCAAAAACGAAAAACCGAGACAACCTCACGAAAACCACAAATACACTGTCAGACGCAGGAGAAATTTAGTACAACCCAGAGTCAAAACTATACAGAGCATAGTACTAAACAAAGGAACGCAAAATCGATACACAGAGTACACGCATACGGGAAAATGTAAACCACTCCGGGGTCACTCTCGAATACTCTATGCCTCCGACGCTGCCTCAACGTCTAACCCCTGCGCTAGCTCCACGACCTGGAGGGAAATTAAAAACAGAAAGTGTGAGTGGACCATAAAGAATAAAAGTTCAAAAACCATTTTATAACAAATAGGGTTTTAGCCCTCCGTTTTGAAAACATGCATGCACAACCCATTAGTGAAAGCAGTTATAAATCACATAAGGAGCGTCATAAAACCAGTTGCAGAATTAGCATAAAAACAGTTATAGAAATCACGTCATAAGCATCATAAAACCGTATCGTAAAACATAAATACCAAGCAATCATTATTCGATCAAACCTGTTGGACCTATCTGAGTCTTTAAACTCCCGAGTCTTTAAACTCAATCCAGGCCTCAATAATATCCGAGTCTTTAAACTCCGAGTCTTTTAACTCTACAGGCCTACGGGGGAAATCAATATATCCGAGTCTTTAAACTCCGAGTCTTTAAACTCAATACGGGTCTTTAAACCCAATCTGGACCCGTCCCCCGTCAATCACAATATCCGGGTCTTTAAACCCAATAATCAGATCCAACAAATCCAATCAAAAACCATTGAAAACCAATTCGAAGTCCATATCCAAACCCGAATCCGAAATCACTGGTCAGAAGCCCTTCCGGCATCCAGAACCGTCATTCCGAACCCAAATCCGGAATTCCACTTTTCAACTTTAAAACCAAATTCCGCTTCCGAAATCCGATTCTAAAACCGAAACCTTTACTCAAATCCATTTATACTCCTTGAAAACCATTTATCGTTTGAAATCCCAAAACCATGGCATCATAAATCAGAATTCAAACCTTCCTCGTAAAACGTGCCAAATACGTACTTTCTCGAAAAATGTGCAATTAAGTAAAACCAACATCACATATTCAACAATCATGAAATCACATGTAAAACCATAAAACAATCATAGAAAAACAGTTATGCATGCTCGAGTTTAGAGAAGGGGTCCACTCACAGATACCGGGCACGTCGCTCGCGTCCCGTACGTCCCGTACGTTCCTCGTCCGCCTCGGGGACTCCCTATCCTGTCAACAGTCACCAAAGAACGTCACTAACACATCTACCAAGATCCTCCTAATTTTCCCCAAAAATCCCCAGGTTCGTAGCGTAACGAACCGAGATCCTAAACCTTCGATCCCGCGGAACTAACTCGAATCGACGTCCGATTAACCCGAAACCTATTCCATTAGACTCATTACAACCTCTAGACCAAAAACCTAGTTGACCGTTTTCCCAGAAACCGCTGGACGCGCCTCCACGCGCCGCCCAAAATGGCTGCGCGTGGGCCTTACGCGCCTGCACCCAGACTACTGTTCATTTTCTTCCTCAGCTACTCGACCGGTCTGAACCGGCGAGAGCGGTTCTCCACCGTTCCTCCACCGTTTTCCTCCCTCTCTTCACCAATCTCTTCTTCCAGTCTTAAGCAACCTATTCCCCTCAACCAAACACTCCATCACAGCCCCTAAATCATCGGCTCAAGCTCGAATTAAAAACCACCCGTTCCCCTGTTTTTCAATCTGGCCACCCAGGTCACCCCCCATCACGGCTGCACAACCAGCAGCTTCCTAGGACCTCACTGAGTCGACTAGCACCCACCAAACCCTTCGACTCAACCCCAGACTTCACGACTTTCAACTTGAAACAAAACAGAAAAACAGAGGAAATCGAAATTACCTCTCCTGCCGCTCACCGTCGTGGGCTCCGCTGTGTCCCTAGGTGTCCACACAACTCCTCAGGTCCTCATCCATCCACTGAGCACCACCTACAGCTTCAATGGATCGATTACACCTCAACACCATCACTAAAATGCCTCTCTGTTTTTTGGTTTTTCCCCGTGACCTCACTTCCTCCTCTCATCAGTCATCTTCTCCTAACTCACTCACGATCTCTCTCTCGACCTCTAAACACTCCCTCAGTCACCAGGACACACACACACACACACACACGACCAACTCTCAATCTCACCCTCTGTTTCTCTCTTCTTCGAACACGGTTGCACACACCTGCACAATTTGAACAAACACACCGTGCACGGCCTAGAACCCACTAGACACCTTGCACGTGTCCACCATCCAATGGTCCCTTTCCAAAAATATCCCATTAAACCTGTACACTTGTCCTAATCCGGTTGCACAATTCCCAATGTGCAAAAGACCAAAATACCCTTCTTTTGAGTCAAAAATTACAATTATGCCACTACCATTCTAGACCCGTATCTTGCCCGTCCTATCTCCGATGAACACCTGCCGCCTGTCGTTGAACTCAGAACGACGAGATCTACCTAACGGTCCTCGGTCTACGTGTCAAAACCTCGTCACACGAAAAGTCAACTTTTCCCCCTATTTTAACCAAATTACGGTAATGCCTTCAACCTTCCGAACATCATAACTTCCTCCTCGGATGTCGGAATCGGGTGTGCCACCTATCTACGGACTCGTGACGTCCCGAACTACGTCACGGTCATCAGTCAATGCCCAATTGACCACCCGAACTTAACGTCAACCTTTTGCCCAAACCAGGGGTAAAATCGTCATTCTACGCTAACGGATCCGAAAGTAGCCAACTAACCACCAATTAAGCTCACTAATCCGACACTAATGACTTTACTAATCCCGGCTCTCGGGACGGGTTGTTACATCCGATGGCCGAGGACCAAGGACCGTTACGTAGATCGGGTCGATATGTAACGACCCGAACTTTCGTAATTATTATTTTATTGTAAAATGACTGTTTTGCCCCTGAGGGGGGGGGGGGGGGAAGTTGACTTTTACCTCGGGAAGTATTTAGGACTTTGACACGTGACCGTGACGTAGTTTAGGACGTCACGAGTTCATAGGCAGGTGGCACGTTCGTTTCCGACGTTCGAGGAAGAAGTTGTGACGTTCGGAAGTCGAGGGGTATTTTGGTAATTTGGTCAATTAGGGGCCAAATGTTGACTTTTGACCCGGGAAGTCCAACGGATGAGGGCCAATGACCGTTACGTAGGTCTCGCCGATACGAATCCGTAGACAGGTGGCACGCCGAAATCGGACTTACGACGAAAAAGTTATGGTCAACAACGTAACCGAACTAACCGAGATTCGCAATTAAAATAATATTAAAATAATGAAATCTGATTACTTTATTCAAAATCATTCTGGACCCTTGGATGAGTGACACGTTTCACTCATCCCCACACTCCCTAGAACCAGGATCTTGGTCTGCCATGTGATTAATTAATTAATTTAATTTCCTTAAATCCTCACCTTCCATCCTTACACAGACTCAATCCTAGCCGTTGGTTCCATTTTCTCCTTCTGTTTTTAAACTCATCAGAGACTCACTCTCACATTTTCATTCTCTCAAACCCGTGCACCCTCTCACCCTTCAAACGATCACACCAGCGACTACACCACCTCTCAGCCTCAACCCACACACCGGACTACCACTCAGCAACCTCCAGACGACCATCACCACCACCACGGCCACCCTGCACGGCCGGAAAACCCACAAACCCGAGAAGGAACCCGTGCAGCCCAAACTATCCAAACCGTCCAAACCATGACTTCTGGGCTCGAATAAACCTAGGGCTAGGACCATTGTGACGGCTGGACGACTCAGGACTGGACTAGGCAGCCCACGGCGGCGACACGGCGGCGGTAAGCCTGCAAACCCGAGAAGACCGATTTTCCTTCCCTGCCTCGAACCGCCCGTTTTTAACGTTAAACTTGTTTGGTTGTTTTTGAGACATATCCTAGGGGACTAGACGATCACTTTGGACCTAGGTACGCGGCTGGAAGCTCGACGACTCGCCGGAGAAGACGAACCAGAGCCGGCAGCAGGTTTTCTGTCGATTTTCAGGTAGATTTTTGAACCTAAAAACTAGTTTTGAGTCCACAGAACCATAGAGCATGATTAGACGAGTTCATAGGAACAAATCCCATCGATTTTGGTGGTCGGGTTGATGAGAACTGATCGGGTTGAACCGTGGGTCTGCGGTGACCCGGTTATCAGACCCGGTACTGTAGCTGATGACGTCATCATGCTGACGTCAGCAGTGACGTCATGATGAAATCATCATGTCAGAAAACTGTCAGACTAGGGACCAATGGGCTGTTGACACGTGTCCTCTGACACTGTCAGTGATGACGTCATGTTGACGTCAGCATCACTGTAGCACTGTTGACCAGAGGGTTGACCGGCGCGTGGGGGGGCGCGTGTGAACAGTATTTTGTGTGGGACCAGTGCCATTTTCAAGGTTTCGACGATACGGATCCAATGACGGTGGTTTCGTGTCGATCGGAGATCGTTAGGTTGGTCAAATTAGGGTTTGACGCCTTGGGAAGCGTGTTCGGACGGCTTTCCCGGGCTGGTTTCAGTCTAGGGTTTCTTAGTTGTTTATTAGGGACTTAAAGTGACCTTTACGTATGCTTTGGACATGACAGGAATTGTACTTTAACCCTTGGATGGGGCTTTACGCTCGGGATTGCAGCTGGATTGTACTGTGAGTGGGCCTTTGATTTCGCTAAACCTCGGCATGCATAACTGTTTTACTTTCTATTATATCTATATGTGATTCAAGTAAAAATATCTGTTTATCTTGAGTATGATTTATGGCACGTATTACGATGTTTGGGCATGAGACCCGTCTGGTTGTTTATGAATGGTTTTGAGTCATGTATATGTATAATGGATCTCGATATTATCTGTGGTACTGCACTGTATAGATCTACCCTAGGATTCTATCTCCTCCGGATGTAGGTACACCGGAGTGGTCACGGCGCATTGCCCGTGAGGAGTCATTCTACGGAGGGACCAGACCGTAGAGTGACTCAGGAGCAGGATTGCTACTATTGGACGTCTGGGACGTCAGGCATCTAGAATGCCATGCTCGGACTGGGTTCGGGATTTGGACTCGGGATTGAGACCCCGGGTGGCACGCATAGCCATGGGACTGTGACCTTATTGGGCGTCTGGGACGTCAGGCATCTGGGATGTCAGGGTTGGGATGTATAGTGCAGTGACTAAGATTATATTATGTTGATATTATTCTGCTTATGATTATATGATTTTGTGGCCTATGATACTAATGCATGTCTTTTCGGAAAACGGAGGGGAAAAGCTATATGTTTTCGAAATGGTAAACTATTTTGTAAACCTTGAGTTTCGGCCCACTCACCTTTGTAGTTTTACTACCCCTCCAGGTAGTGCTATTGAGGAGGAGGATCCCGAGGAGGAGGAGGAGGAGGATCCCAAGGAAGAGGCATAAGTTTACGTTGCGTACCTGAACCCTACTGCTGGGTAGGTTGGCACGTAGTGTGTCTAGAGTCGTGCTCAATAAACTGTATTCGGGAACTATCCCTTGTCTGACACTATTTGTATTCGGATATTTGTGTGGTGTGCTATGTATGACTTAACTTTGGTTTTCTTTATGCATTTTATTTTCAATAAGGGTGATTTTGGTATTTTAATGTCGGGTGTCAGACGGGAGCAGGGCACGTCCCGGGTGGTCCCAGGGGGATCGGGGCGGGCCCTGTCACGATACGAGTTCGTAGACAGGCGGCACGTCGAAATCGGACGTCGAACGGAGAAGTTATGGTTCACGGAAGTTTCGGGTCACTATTGTATGTTTTGCGAAACGAATAACTTTTGGCATTAGGTGGGCCCCGTATATTTTAAATTGGCTCAATGGATGAGTGACAAGTGTCACCCATTCATTGCCCAGTATGTTACATACATGCATATCCCCATTTCCCCTTTCATACATTTTCCCCGATCTCACCAAATGCTCATCGACCACGGCCACACCCCAATCCTTCCCCCTTCACTTGGTTCAATCTGAGGATGAGGCAGAGAGTGGCTGAGGACTGAGAGGTGGCTGCAGGGAGGCCTGAACCGCCGTGGACGGCGGCGTGGAGGAAAACCCGACAAGGTAATCGGTTTGGGTCCATTTTCCTTTATTTTCGATTTGTGATATTATGGGCCGTTTTTAGTGCTTAGGATGAGTTTATTAGGTTGCTAGGAAGTTAATAAGGTGGTTTTGGGGGTGGTTCATGGCCGAGGAGGCCCTGGGGAGAAATTGGAAATTTTGACTGTGGGCAAGGTTTCGAACCAATGAGTTTTAGGGTGTTTTCCTTCATTCTATTGATATGGTTAGGACACTAGGATTTAGATAAGAAGGTTAGAATTGAAAGGGGTTGGAAACGGGCTGAAATAAGGGAGGAAAAACGTCAAACCGATTGCACCGGTCTGGTCCGGTTTGAACCAGGTGGACCGGCTGGTTCACCCGAGGAAGAAGAAGCACTGTAACGGCGCGTCGTTCCCACGCGCAGGGGCTTTGGCCGGAGCGTGTGGGCGCGTGGTCCACTTTCTAGGGAAACTTCCAACACACGAAATCATCCTTTCGAGCTAACAAACATTTTGGGACTGGTTTCGTGTCGATCGGACATCGTTTCGATAAGTTTGGGGTGTCCAAAGTTTTAGGATAGACTTTAAAAATAGTTAAAATGTAACGACCCGTCCCAAATTCCTAGATTAGATTAGTGACTAATCACGATTAGTGAGGTTAATCGGTGATTAGTTGGGCGAAATCGGACGAACAACGCGAAATGACCGTTTTTCCCTTGATGGTGGCAAAACGTTGACTTTTCATTCTGACGGTCAAACGGACTTTGACCGATGACCGTGACGTAGTTCATGACGTCACGAGTTCATAGACAGGTGGCACGTTCAATTCCGACGTTCGAGGAGGAAGTTATGACGTGCGGAAGTTTAGGGGCATTTTGGTAATTTTAGTTAAAAAGGAGCAAATGTTGACTTTTTTACCGGGAGGTCCGATGGCCGAGGGCCAAAGACCGTTACGTAGATAAGGATGATACGAATCCATAGACAGGCGGCACGTCAAATTCGAACGTTCGACGGCGAAGTTACGGTTCACGGAAGTTCCAAGATACTATTCACAATGACGCGTTTTACGAGGCACTTTTGGACTTTAGTGGGCCCAGTTGCTTTTCAGCAACCAATGGATGAGTGACAAGTGTCACCCATCCACTGGCCACTATTCCATATACATGCATTTCACCTTCTTTGTTTCCTACAAACCGAAAACCCGATCTCGTACAAACCACACCACCCCAAACTATTTCCCCTACCTGTTCTAACCAAGAGAGACTAAGAGGGAGGCTGAGACTGAAACCAGGAAGGAGGGGGAATGATGGTGGCCGGCTGGAAGCCACGCCGCCGTGGACGGTGGCCTTGAACCCGCGAAGTGCACGGTTAGGCCCATTTTTCCTTATTTTTCGATTTGAGCATTATGGTTGGTTTTGAATGATTAGGGAATGATTATTAGGATGCTAGGAAGGTATTAAGAGGGTTTTGGTGGTGGTTGACGGTTGGGACGCCGTGGAGGTTGTTCGGGGAAGTTTGAACCGTATGGTTCAAAATGGGTTCACGGGTTTTAGTTGGTTTTAGATGGTTTAATTAATTGGGTTAGATAGGAAATGAGAAAATAGGAATTTAGGGATTAAAATGGGACCAAACGGACGAGAAATGAAGATGGGAGGGCCTTGGACCGGTCACGCCGGTCCAGGCGGACCGGATTTGCAGGAAAAACCGGACCGGCCGGTTCGCGGCAGGTTGAAGAAGGCACTGTGCGGAGGCGCGTGAGGCCCACGCACAGTGCATTCCATAGGCGCGTGACGACGCGTGACGGGGTATTTGGGGATGGTTCCAACATACGAAATCATCTATTTGATGTAACAAACATTTTGGGACTGGTTTCGAGTCGATCGGACACCGTCTCGATATGTTTCGGGGCATCGGAAGGTTTAGGGTCGGTTTAAAAATAGTTAAAAGTTCGAGAAAATTACAGGGCTTTGGTAGGAGGTTAATTAAGTAGTTAGTAACCTTCTATTAAAATTTGGACAGGTTTGGAAGTCCCGGTGACGGTGATCGGCTCGGGGAGCCGTATGGCACGTGTATCGAGGCGGCAGCTCGGACGGTCTGTGAGTGGACCTTGTTTTCTAAATTGGTGCATGCATAAATGTTTCTTATATGTTTTAAATACTTGTTTGTGATGCCATGAGTGCATTTGGATGTGTGGTTACGTATAGGCACGTATTTCGAGGTTTCGGCCCTATACGGTGCCTATACGGGGCTGTATGTCTTTATTGGTCTAGATGAAATGGTTTTGGATTTCCAAATGGATTATGAATATGATTTTATGATGTTTATTTGGATGCTTGTGATTTATATGGTTTCACATATTTCGAGGCGATTTACGTGCTTGCATGTAAATCGAGGTTTTCTAGTTTTACACTGATTTTCAGTACTTATGGTTTTAGTTATGATTTCATGAAATGATTTTGGATTTGAAAAGGTAACTCTCAGACTTGAGGTCCATTTGATTTATGGAATCGGGCTGGAGGCCCAATTGGTTTACGATTCGGACTTAAGGTCCAGTTTCTATGTGGATTCGGGCCTAGTGTAACGACCCGTCCCAAATTCCATGATTAGATTAGTGACTAATCACGATTAGTGAGGCTAATCCGTGATTAGTAGAGCGAAATCGGACGAGCGATGCGAAATGACCGTTTTACCCCTAATGGTGGCAAAACGTTGACTTTTTAATCGGGCGGTCAAATGGACTTTGACCGATGACCGTGACGTAGTTAGTGACGTCACGAGTTCATAGACAGGTGGCACGTTCAATTCCGACATTCGAGGAGGAAGTTATGACGTTCGGAAGTTTAGGGGCATTTTGGTAATTTGGGTGAATAGGAGGTCAAATGTTGACTTTTTGACCGGGAGGTCCGATGGCCGAGGGCCGAAGACCATTACGTAGATGAGGACGATACGAATTCATAGGCAGGCGGCACACTGAAATCAGACTTCGAACGGGAGAGTTATGGGTCACGGAAGTTCGATTTCACTATGCACGAACTTCGAGACGGGGACGTTTCGGTGAAATCTGATTGGGTGGATATTTTGGTGGGCCCCATGGATGAGTGACAAGTGTCACTCATCCATTGCTTTGATCCCCCAAAATGTGGATCTAAATAATTAATTATTATTATTTTAATTATTTTATAATTTAACCTATCAACTATTAATCCTAACCATCCATTTCAACCCTACCTTTTAATCCTCACCCTTCATCTCTCATTCTCTCATCTGATCATCTCCTTCTACCTTCTCTTCCACGACATCACCTTCATCATTCTTCTTTGTTCTTCACACCCGAAACCCCCCTTCACCATTTTCTTCATTTTCTCCAAAACAGCACACACATACCACCATTCCCTAGGAGATAAAATGACCGTGAGGAGGTGGTGAGAGGCTGAGGATGGCAAGCCACGGCCGGGGACGGTGGAGGACACGGCGGAGGAGAAACCGTGAGGTAAGAAAACATTTCAAATTTTGAAATTGAGTTTTGTTAGTTGTTATTCGATTCTAAGGTTTAGGTTAGGTTGTTGGTAGCCCTAGGAGTCGAATAGGATTAGTTTTGGGGATGGGGATGGCCTGGAACGGCCGTGAACGGCGGAGGAATGTACGGCCGCCATGGCCAAACTCGAAGGTACGGTTTTCGATGTTTTTCTTCCATTTTAAGGTCATAGGACTGTAGGTTAGGATTAGAGGATGAAAATGGGACAAACGGGAAGCATTTTGGTGGTCGGACGGCGGAGAACCAGCCGGGTCAAGTCGCGGGTCACGGCGACCCGGTTACTGGTATTCGGGTCGACCCGTCGAGTGGTTGAAGGCGGTGACGTGGCATGATGACGTGGCACCTGTCAGATTGTCAGGTGACGTGGACCACTCATCAGCCGACACGTGTCACATGTCAGTGCACAGTCAGCACTGACATGTCAGTGACGTGGCCCAATCAGGGGCTGACACGTGGCACTGACGTGGACCAGTGCCGTGATGACACGTGGCACATGTCAGACTGCCACGTGGCACTGACAACACAGTAACGTGGACCAATGGGAGCATGACACGTGGCACCTGTCAGAGTCTGACATGTCAGACCTGACAGCTGTCAGATGACGTCATACTGACGTCAGCGATGACGTCAGCAGGTACTGTAGCAGGCGCGTGAAGCCCACGCGCAGCCACTTCAGGCGGCGCGTGAGGGCGCGTGGCAGGGAATCTGGGGAAGGTTCCAACATACGAAATCTTCTATTCGATGTAACGAACATTTTGAGACTAGTTTCGTGTCGATCGGACACCGTCTCGATATGTTTCGGGGCATCTGAAGGTTTAGGTTCGGGATTAAAAATAGTTAAAAATATGGGAAAATTACGGGGCTTTGGTAGGAGGTTAATTAAGTAGTCAGTAACCTTATATTACGATTTGGACAGGTTTGGGAGTCCCGGTGATGGTGATCGGCTCGGAGAGCCGTATGGCACGCAAATCGAGGCGGCAGCTCGGACGGTCTGTGAGTGGACTTGTTTTCTAAATTGGTGCATGCATAAATGTTTATTATATGTTTTATTACTTGTTTGATGATGCCATGGGTGCATTTGTATGTGGTTACGTATAAGCACGTATTTCGAGGTTTCGGCCTTATACGGTGCTTATACGGGTCTGTATTTCTTTATTGATTTAAATGAAATGGTGTTGGATTTCTAAAAGGCTAAACTCGGGTATGAGACCCATTTGGTTTTGTCTCGGGCATATGACCTCAGATATCGGGCACGGTGCCCAACTGATGTCCTATGTTCGGGTACGAGACCCAGTCACTTTACGGTTTTGATTTCAGGTCAGGGAACCTTAAATGGATTCCTAGGTTCATGACGGTTTATGGGAACCGGCATGAACCCTTGTTATGTTATTACGGTACATGACGGTTTATGGGAACCGGCATGTTACCTGATTATGGATATTATGGATCATGACGGTTCAGTGGAACCGGTCATGAATGTTTATGTTATGTATATATATGTTCGTCTACCTTCCTTTACTTCTATTATCTCCTCCGGGGAGGGTCGTTGGCCTGGGTGGACCCCGGAGTAGTCACGGAGCACCGACTGAGTGGAGTCACCCCCAGTTGGGTTCCTTACTCTCAGAAAGGCTATGATTACTATTACCTCGGGTAGGGTCAGTGGTCTACGGACATTGATCTTGAATTTGAGAAGACTCGGATTGAGACCTGAGTAGCGCGCGCGTGGCTTTGGATACCGTGACAGGATTGGTTGTGTGACTTATATATATGTATGTGATGGATATATGATATATGATATGTGGTGTGTACAGGTGTGCACAGGATTTGGGCAGTGGCCCGTATGATCGTTTTTATTGTAGTCCTTTCGACCTTAGTTTATATCTGTTTTGGGCTTAGTCCCACATATGGTTGTTTTGGATAAATGGTTTTCGAATGCATGCATGCTTTTTAGTGGAGGGTACAAATGTCTTCCTTATTAAATGTTTTTATAAACTCTTTGTTTTGTCCACTCACATTTTTTAATGTTTTGACTGCCCTTCAGGTTGACATCGGATGTGGACTGTAGCAGGGACCGAGATATCACATGCCTCCTCCGGATCCTGGCGTACTCTGATAGCCCGGGAGGGCAAAGGACGAAAATATCCCTTGTCTGACACTTCGTGTCAGACGGGAGCAGGGTCATCCCGCACTAATCCCGGGGGGATTGGGATGGGTCCTGTCACCTAGCGCCTAGTTTTGTGTTACAAATGGTTTTTATGGTTCATGAGGTTTTATGGGAACCGGCATGAACCCTTGAAATGGATTTATGGGTCATGACGGTTTATGGGAACCGGCATGAACTCATGAAAGGTTTTATGGTTCATGACGGCTTATGAGGGGCCGGACATGAATCCTGGAAAGGTTTAAAGAATGATTTCAAAAGGTTTTTCATATTCCATCCTTTATATATGATTGTCTCCTCCGAGGAGGGTCGTTGGCCTGGGTGGACCCCAGAGTAGTCACGGAGCACTGACTGAGTGGTGTTACCCCCCAGTTGGGTTCCTTACTCTTAGGATGGGCATGGTTCGTTACCTCTAGGGAGGGTTATTGATCTACGGACATTGACCTGGGTGGACCCTGGAGAGACTTGGGTTTGAGACCCCGGTTAGCACACGCGTAGCTTTATTTTACCGTGACAGGTTCTGGATATGAATATAATGGATAAACATGATTTCAATTGGTTTTGGGAAATTGTGTTTATAATGATAAATGGTTTTGGGCAGGAGCCCGTATGACTTGGATTTACGGAATTTGGGGCTGAGACCCTAATTATGGATGTTTTAACATATATAATTGGATAAATGGTTTTACTATGCATGCACGCCTTTTAGTGAAGGGTATAAAGGTCTTTGATGAAATGTTTTTATAAACTCTTTATTTTTGTCCACTCACAACCTTTCTGTTTTTAATACCCTTCAGGTTGGATACGATGTGGACTGTAGCAGAGACCGAGATATCACATACCTCCTCCGGATCCTGGCGTACTCTGATAGCCCGGGAGGGCAAAGGTCGGAAATATCCCTTGTCTGACACTTCGTGTCAGACGGGAGCAGGGTCATCCCGCACTAATCCCGGAGGGATTGGGATGGGTCCTGTCATAAAAATTCCAGAAAATTACGAGGTTTTAGTGAGAGGTTAATACAGTAGTTAGTAACCCTCTAAAGTGATTTGGACCTGTTTGGGAGTCCCGGTGACGGTGATTGGCCCGGGAGAACCGTACGGCACGCGTATCGAGGCGGCAGCTCGGACGATCTATGAGTTGACCTTGTTTTCTAAATTGATGCATGCATAAATGTATATTATGTGTTTTAATATGTTTTGTGATTCCATGAGTGCTTTTGTGTGTAGTTACGTATTGGCACGTATTTCGAGGTTTCAGCCTTATACGGTGCCTATAAGGGTTTGTATTTCTTTGTTGGTTTAAATGAAATAGTTTTGGATTTAAAAAGGATAAACTGGTGCATGAGACCCATTTGGTTTTGTATCGAGCATGTAGCCCTATTGATGACCTACGGGTCTGAGTCGTGGTCTTGGCGAGTGCTATGTGCACGGCGACGGACGATACAACGCTCGCCTCCAGACTGGAATGCGTTCCTTCCAGAGAGGTCACAATGCACATACCGTCTTCGAGCAACCGATGGAGGCTCGACTTCGGAGTGCTGACGGTTCATGACATCGATCGGTGATGAGTGCACCATGATCTAGAGGTGGTCGTGTCGGTTGATTCGTTCACGGGGACATACCAGAATTGAGGGCGGTCCTGGACGGATGGTTGCGCGCATCACTACGATCGAAATCGTGACTGACCCTGAGATATCGGCACGTTGCCCAGTTGAGTCGTAAGTTCGGGATTGAGGCCTAGTTACTTTACGTTTATGATTTCGGGTCAAGGACCCTAAATGGATTTCTAGTTTCATGACGGTTTATGGGGACCGGGAATGAATGTTTTCTATATATATATATATATATATTCATATACCTTCCTTATTTGGAATGTCTCCTCCGGGGAGGGTCGTTGGCCTGGGTGGACCCTTGAGTAGTCACGGAGCACTAACTGAGTGGAGTCACCCCCGTTGGGTACCTTACTCTCAGGAGGGCTTGGATTGTAACCCCGGGGAGGGTCATTGATCTACGGACATTGACCTGGGTGGACCCTGGGAGACTTGGGATTTGAGACCCCGAGTAGCACGCGCTTAGCTTTAGAAACCGTGACAGGATTGGTTATGTGATTTCTATGTATATGCTATATGTTATATGATATGTGATGTGTACAGGTTTTGGGCTGAGTCCCGCATGGATTTGGGTAGTGGCCCGTATGGTTGGTTTCATTATAGTTTTGGGCTAGTTCCCACGTATTGATTCTTTTGGGTAAATGGTTTCCGAATGCATGCATGCTTTTTAGTGAAGGGTACAAATGTCTTTTATGAAAATGTTTTTATAAATTATTGTTTTGTTCACTCATAACTTTTAAATGTTTTGATTGCCCTTCAGGTTGACAGCGGATGCGGACTGTAGCAGAGACCGAGACATCACATACCTCCTCCGGATCCTGGCGTACTCTGAAGGATCAACAAAACCATTAAAAATATGAGTGAACAAAAATAAACATTTGAAAGTACATTTTCCGTAGAAAACAAACATTTGCCCTAAAAATATAAAACATGCCTGCAAAAAGTAAAATATAAACAACTGGATTTCAATTCAAATCAAACCATAAGTTGTGGGACCCACTATCATAAAATGTATCAAGAGCATGTGGCCCGCATTTCCCTGAAATCTTTGTTTATCAAACATTGAAAACTTGGACACAAATATCAATCACCAATCAAAAGCTAATCATCGACTCCCCCTTGCATTAGCCATTTGAGAAAACCTCAAGTTCAACTTCCTAGGAAACAATAACAATAACCCCGAGCATTAGCTGTTTAGGAACACCCCTAGCTTCGGTTTCTTGGGAAACAATCACCCCAAGAATCAGCCATTTGAGAAACACTCCTAGGTTCAGCTGCTTGGGAAACAATAACCACAAGCTTCAATCATCTAGGAAACACCCCTAACTTTGACCATCTAGGAACTCATCACAACAAAATGGACAAAAATCTATGAATTAAATACGAAAATTACTTTCAAAACTAATCCTTGACTCACATTCCAAGTCAAAAACATTTCCAAACCGGGCTTGAACCTAAAACATTGTTTCCACAATACTGTAAAATTCGTATCTAGAAACCAGTCAAATTCAAAATCATCAAACACATTTAAACTCCATTAGCCTATTGCAATCAAACTTATGAAATAAAACATTTAAAGTATTTAACTATGCATACATCACAGTTAATAAAATAAAGTTCACTCACAGACTGTCCAAGCAACTCAATCTCAAGCTGTGCGCTTCTCCGAAATTCCGAAAGTTTTCTAACCTATAACAAATCATAACTAAGAGTCCCTAATGTTCGTTGAAATCTCGCATTAAAGTTCCCAAATTTCGGGATAAATTACGTACTTCATACATAAACATATACATTTCAAACACATAAAATTATCCTGACACAATGTTCGATCGACTCGAAACTTGCGTCAAAATGTTCGTTGCATCGATTACAACAAAACACATGTTGACGAAATTTATAGGCAACATGGCACGTGCCCCCATGCGCCACCCATGCTCCCTAATATCGTGCCTCACGTGCCTATAGTTGCAATCGCAAGGCCAGTTGCCTTCCTCCTCAAATTGGGTTTACCCGCGGATCTGCAACTTTGACCTGAATTAGGTGAGTAAACCCGGTTCTATTTCTAGATTTGTCTTACAAATTCCAAGTCCAATCCATGCAATCTACCCTGAGGCAAACCAGAACCATGTATTCATTTTCAAAACATGAAGTGCTAGTGGTAACCTTAGTTTCCAGTTCCCATATCCAACAAGAAGTATGGAATTTCATCGAGCACGGGGCGTTTTCCGGGTTTGTAGGTTTCTTTCTCCGCTCTCTTCTCTTTTGTTTCTGGTTCTCTATTCTTTCCTTTTGTCAGGACCCGTCCCAATCCCCCCGGGATTAATACGGGACGTTCCTGATCCCGTCTGACACAGAGTGTTAGACAAGGGAAATTCCGGGGTTTCAGAGTACGCCAGGATCTAGAGGAGGTATGTGATGTCTGGGTCTCTACTACAGCCTGCATCCGCGGTCAACCTGAAGGGCAGTCAAAACATTAAAAGCTGTGAGTGAACAAAACAAAGAGTTTACAAAAACATTTTCATAAGAAAAGACATTTATACCCTTCACTAAAAAGCATGCATGCATTCGAAAACCATTTATCCAAAAGAACCATAAAGAAGCCAAACATGTAGGCCACCGCCCAAATCCATATGGGACTCAGCCCAAAACCTGTACACATCACATATCATATAACATATACATATAAATCACATAACCAATCCTGTCACGGTATCTAAAGATACGCGTGTGCCACCCGTGGTCTCAAAGCCCAAGTCTCTCAGGGTCCACCCTGGTCAATGTCCGTAGATCAATGACCTTCCTTGAGGTTATAATCCAAGCCCTTCTGAGAGTAAGGTACCCAACGGGGGCGACTCCACTCAGTTAGTGCTCCGTGACTACTCTGGGGTCCACCCAGGCCAACGACCCTCCCCGGAGAAGACATTCCAAATAAGGAAGGTATATGAATATATATATATATATAATGAAAACAGTCATGCCCGGTCCCCATAAACCGTCATGAAACTAGAAATCCATTTAGGGTCCTCGACCCGAAATCATAATCATAAAGTAACTGGGTCATGTGCCCGAACACATGACTCAACTGGGCATTGGGCCCGATATCTCAGGGTTAGTCACGACTCTGATCGTAGTGATGCGTGCAACCATCCGTCCAGGACCGCCCTCAATCCTAGTATGTCGCCGTGAACGTATCAACCGACTCGACCACCTCTAGATCATGGTGCACTCATCACCGATTGATATCCTGAAGCGTCATCACTCCGAAGTCGAGCCTCCATCGGCTGCCCGACAACAGATCGTGTATTGTGACCTCTACGGAAGGAACACATCTCAATCCGGAGGCGAACGTCGTATTCTCCGTCGCCGTGCACAAAACACTCGCGGCGACCATGACTCAGACCCGAAGGTCATCAATAGGGCTACATGCCCGAGACAAAACCAAATGGGTCTCATGCCCGAGTTTGTCCTTTTTTTTAAATCCAAAACTATTTCATTTAAAGCATCGTAGAAATACAAACTCGTATAGGCACCATACAAGGCCGAAACCTAGAAATACGTGCCAATACGTAACCACACATAAATGCACTCATGGCAACACAAAACAAGTATTAAAACATATAATAAACATTTATGCATGCATCAATTTAGAAAACAAGGTCCACTCACAGACCGTCCGATCTGCCGTCTCAATACGCGTGCTATTTGGCTCTCCCGGGCCAATCACCATCACCGGGACTCCCAAATCTGTCCAAATCACTTTAGAGGGTTACTAACTACCTTATTAACCTCTCACTAAAGCCCCGTAATTTTTCGAAATTTTTAACTATTTTTAAACTCGATCCTAAAACTTCGGACACCCCGAAACCTATCGAAACGATGTCCGATCGACACGAAACTAATCCCAAAATGTTCGTTACATCGAAAGGATGATTTCATGTGTTGGAAGCATCCCCAAAAGGTGGCCTATGCACCCCCACGTGCGGCCTGAAGTCCCTGCATGTGAAGCCCACGCGTCGAGCACTATTCATCATCCCTAACCTCTAACCGGCTGGGTTTAGACCAGTTCAAACCGGTTCGGTCCAACCGAACCGGCGATCATGGTTCACGTCCTATTCTCCCTCATTTTTAGTTCATTCCTTTCTCTTTTTATTCCTAAAGGTTCCTAACAACCAACCTAATTAATCCAGCCATTAAAAACAGAAGAAACAGGTCGAAAACTCACCTCCATGGTCGAAGCTTGAACCGGCCACCTGAAATCCTCCACCGCTGTGGCCTCCGACCATCCTAACCCTCGAAAACGATCCATCCCGACTCCCCTAGGTCCCTAGATTGTGTTAAGATCAATGGGAACTCGAAACCGTCCTCTAAAACTAAATTTTAAAATTTGAAATTAAAAGGGTTCGCGGGTAAACTCACCTCCGTCGTGTCCACCACCGTGGCCTGCCGTCCCTTACCGTGCCGTCCTAGCCTCCCTCAGTCTCTCATGAACCTTGACAGAATCGTATGGATGCAAGTGGGGTGGTAAGCCGTGTGTTTGTGTGTTTGCTCCAAAAGAAAATGGAGGACGGAGGGGTCGGGTTTGGGTTGTTTGAAGAAACAGAGAAGGTAATGATCAGGTGAGAGAGAGAAGGGAAAAATGGATGGTGAGGATTGAGGGAAGAAATATAGATGAAGGGTCAGGATTAAAAGATGGGATGAGTGAGAAATATAAAATAATAGAATAATATTATTTTAATGGTTTAGATCCACTTTTTAGGGAATTGACAAATGGGATAAGTGACAAGTTGAGTGACACTTGTCACTCATCCATGGGTTCCACTAAAATATCTGCCCAATCAGATATCGCCACGTCATCCCCGTCTCGTAATGCGTGCATAGTAAAATCAAACTTCCGTGACCCATAGCTTTCCCGTTCGAAATCCGATTTCGATGTGCCGCCTGTTTACGGATTCGTTTCAACCCGATCTACGTAATGGTCTTTGGCCCTCGGCCAACGGACCTCCCGGGTCAAAAGTCAACATTTTACCCACGACAGGGGTAAAACAGTCATTTTGCACCATCCGTCCGATTTCGCCCACCTAATCGCCAATTAACCTCACTAATCCTTGATTAGTCACTAATTTAATCCCGAAATTCGGGACGGGTCGTTACACCTTTCTTCTCCTTTATGTTTCTCTTTCGCTCTCTATTGAATAATAAAAAATGTTGGGGTCAACACACACAAACACACACATACGACCATTTAAATGAAGGGAAGTGGTGCCAATAATCCCTCAAAGATGGTGCTTATAACGGTCCGGAAATTCAAGAAAAAAAAATGTTGAAAAACTTAAGTGAAAATGACGATTTTTCCCCTAGAATAAAAAAATATTGACTTTTTTATCGGGATATCCTTTGGACATTCTGTGAAGACCATTATGTTGGTTTCGAACTCCTGAATACGTAGACAGATGGTATGACAAAAATAAAGTCCGGTTAAGTTTTTTTTGTCTAAATATTGCAAGGGTATTTTGGTAATTTGAGAAGAAGGGTATTTTGGTAATTTTGTTAGAAGAACCTAGGATGATCTAGAAAATTCTTGATTTTTCCCTCCCATTATCTTCCATCGACCTACATTATATATATATATATATATATATATATATATATATATATATAGGTTGTGTGTTGAAAGTATGTGTTCGGTGGGTAGTGGCCGAGAAAAAGAAAGAAAGAAGAAAAAAAGAGAAAAAAACCAGAGATAAGAGGGAGAGAACCAAGAAAATAAAAGAAAAGAAAGTGAGAAAGAAAGAGACAAAGAACGAAGGAAGAAGAAGGGAAAAACGAGGGAGAAAGACTGGGAGAAAACAGTGATCTGAGAACCCAAAGTTTGGAATGGTTATCAAGGTGGTTTTGGGCCTACTTAGGGTGAGGGTAAGGATTCTAACATGCTAGATAGGTCCCTTCGATCATGTTTGGACAGAAATGGGACGTTTTGAATGTAAAAAAAGGAGAATCCAGGTTTAGGAAGCCATGGTCGAAAGTTGGTAAGCTTGAACTGTGAGTTGAGGTAAGTATTTCTTCCTTTTTATACCCTAGATCTCTTCTTAGGATAGAAATGATGAATTTTGATGTTTAGCTCGTCAAAAATGGTTGAGAGATAGTCAAGATATGGTTGGGTCGAGATTGCGGGTCGGGTGACCCAAAACTAGGACCCAGCTGTAGGACAGAGCCGAGTAGGCTCGCGGCTGCACTACAGTCACCTGTGAAGGCGACTCGTAGAGGACCACGACGGCGCGTGAGCGCATGTTTGGTGGTTCTCGTGGTACGATCAACATGAAAGTTGTTTGTTTCTAAATCTTGAATTTATTGGTATAATTATTGTGTTAATTGGACATCGTTTTGAGACAGTTCTGATTATTGAAAGTTTTAAGTGTTATTTAATACTTTTTGCTAAATCCTAAAACATGTGGAATATTAATACATAGTTATTTTGAGTTAAGAAAATATAAAGATAATTTTCGGTACTTAAGAATATGTTTGAAGGGTTGATACTTTGGTGCAGATTTATGGTACTAAATGTAACGACCCAGTAATTTGAGGAATATAAGATTTGGAAAAACTAAATTGAAATGACAATTTTACCTTTGGGATTATAAATAAAATTTTAAACAAAAGAGATTATGCACAATAATTTTGAAATCTAAAAGGATATTTATGTAAATGTTGAAATCTAAAGGGTCTTTGTGTACAAGTACAAAAAATTTCAAAGCGTGTATATAACTGAATTATATTATTGCATAAAAGAAAAAAAAACTTAATAAAAAAAAAAGCTTCAAAAATTTAAAAACACTTGTCAAGTGAATTAAAATTCCAAAATTTTATAATTTGACTCGCCTGATAAAATTAGAAATCAATCAAAATGTCCAACCAAAAACAGAATTCCCCATTTTCTAAAACCCTAGCATATTATCAGTAGGTAACACCAAAGCCCTCAACCCCTCGTTCTTTCTCTCCGACTCTCACACTCAGCAATGGAGCAGAGGTTAGCGAACACATGGCGTATGACAGTGAACGAGAAGAAGTTCATCGAGACGGCTTTGCTCTCCGACCTCCGAATCGATGGCCGTCGTCCCTTCGACTATCGTAACCTCACTATCAAGTTCGGCAAAGACGAAGGCTCTGCGGAGGTCCAGCTGGGGCAAACCCATGTAATGGCGTTCGTCACGGCACAGCTTGTCTGGCCCTACCGGGACAGGTCCAATGAGGGTACTCTCTCTATCTTCACCGAATTCTCTCCAATGGCCGACCCTTCATTTGAACCCGGACGCCCCGGTGAGTCTGCTGTCGAGCTTGGGCGCGTAATTGACCGCGCTCTTAGGTTAATTCCTTTTTCTCTTTTTTTGATTATCAAATCGTGTTTGCTGTTATTTTGAGCCATGCCTTGTGTGTTTCTGAAGCTAGAATTTTTGTGTTATGTTTTCTAATTCGTGCGTATTTGTTTAATAAATAATCTTTCTGACGCATATTCAATCGTGCCTGCTAAGAGGATAAACTGAAATGTGATATTATCCCTGTTGTCTATGGTTCAGTACCTAGTAAATCATACATTTTAGAGGCCTTTTTTTAGTCATCTGTTTTTTTTTTGAAATTTGATTCATATTATATTTAGTCATGTTTTGAATATAATTAGAATGGTTAAATGTATGCAATTCTGTTATAAAATTAAGGCCTTTAAGCTGAATAATTTTGTCATTTTAGTAATGAAAAACCAAAATTAGAAATAAGTGACTATAGTTGCGATTTGAAAGGAGTACATTCTGATTTGAAAATGAATGAATATGCAGGGAAAGCAGGGCTGTTGATACGGAGTCACTTTGTGTTATTTCAGGGAAGTTAGTGTGGGCTATCCGTGTTGACCTCCATATTCTAGATAATGGAGGGTAAGTTCTATTTACTTTTTAATTGGGCTTCATATTATTGTCTTTGCTTTTGTTCTCCCAGCTATATTTTGAGTTTGAACTTCGTAGAAATGAAATATGGACAGAAACCTTATTGATGCTGCTAATATTGCGGCATTGTCTGCTTTGTTGACATTCCGGAGACCTGAGTGCACCTTGGGGGGAGAAGATGGTAAGGAAGTGATTGTGCACCCACCTGAGGTTAGTCTCTCTCTCTCTCCCCTCTCAGAATATATGAGGGTGCCTTTTATTGTTTCCAACCTTTTTTGATGCTAAACGAATGTAAAGGGGTAGTGTTAAGGTTTTTGAAAAATTGTATGCGGCTTGGGTGATGGATTTGATATGGAAGGTGGTCTCTTTCTGTCTGAAAGCACGCCAAAATAGAAAAGAAACAAGATAGTTGAGAAGAAAAAAAATGTAGGAATCTAGAGAAGTCCAGTTAAACATTTTATGAGCAGTGTCTTCTTTGGAGGTTTACTAGGTGAAACTAACAGAGAATTCTAACTAGTCAAGTATATTTATATTTTCATATAAGGCATTTGTACACAGAACTCAAATTGTCATGAAATGTAAAGCTTGCTGTATAAAATCCTAGATTATATTTCCTATTTAGAATGTCCAAGCCGAAAATGGGTCATAGTTTCCACTAACAAACTCAAGCTTGGCCCAAATGAAAAATAATAATGGGATAAAGATTCATAACCATACGGCACAGTAATTACAAAATTACCAGTAGACTTGTATGTTATGGCCATAAACATAGGTTTGTCCTTTGATACTACATGAGAAGCTCTGTAACTCAAGACACAAGGAAGTATCTATGTGTGTTCTGGTGTAAATCCTATGCTTATCAACATTCAACTGTGTGTGCGTTGAACAAGATACATGATAACAAAAGTATGAGATTATTCATATACACTGTATTACTAAAATATACCTTCTACTTCATATCTATGTCATTTCAACAGGAGAGGGAGCCACTTCATCTGATCATCCATCATCTCCCTATAGCAGTAACCTTTGCATTCTTCAGTTACGAGAGCAGTGTGGTAAGCTATTTGTCTCTCTAATGATGCATAATCTGTAACCATAAAGTTCATGTCTAACTTGATTCAGTGCCACATAGGTGATAGATCCAACCCACCATGAGGAGGCTGTTATGGGGGGACGAATGACTGCGACACTTAACTCAAATGGAGATATTTGCGCAATTCAAAAAGCTGGAGGGGAAGGTGTCTTGCAGAGTGTTATAATGCAATGTTTGCGAATTGCTTCCGTCAAGGCTGGTGCTATGACAGAGAAGATAAAGAAAGCGGTGAGGTTTTTGCTCTATGTAAAAGTCGTTTAATACTTGAGTTGTCTCTCTTTCACTTGAAAAGATAGATAACCTTCTACAATATATGTTCTAATCCTAAAATGAACTGGGGTATATCTGATTTAGCATATTGGACCCAAACAACAGATTTTTATATTTTTTTTTTTCGAAGTACAAATCACTTACAAGTATTGTCAATATTTCTTGGGAGGCTCCTTTAAAAGTTCTGGTAACCAGAAGAGACTAAAGTAGTGTATTTGTGAATAAATATGTTTGGATATAAGTTAGCACTGATATCTTGATCATCTGGGAAAGCCTTATTTGGTTAACTACTAGTCAGTATTCTCATTTTTCATCCCATTCTTAGTGTTTCTACTTCAATTCAAATGTAGGCTGAGTCATACAACACAGAAAGAGCCTTGCGGAAGATCAAGCGCCATACTTTTTCTGTCCCCATGGATATTGATAAAGGTGCTTCTATTGATCATACTGAGAGATTAAAGTCAGCACATGAAGAAGGTATTTCCAATCAAATTGAGGATGTTAAAGGTGAAACTAAATCGTCAGACAAAAGGCGAACTAACATGGGGATTGAGAATGCCAAGAATTTTATTGGGGGGCCCTCAAATTGGTATGGTTCCAGTTTCCTATTTGATGAAAATTTAGGATCTTTATTCGGATTTTTGTTCCCTAGTTATGAGTAGTTTAGTAAAACTGAAGGCCTTAATATATTGGATGGTAGTGGGTACTTGCTGATTTTGCTTTCTGGTATCTGATTCTTGAGGGACAGCTTAAAGATGTAAAGATTAAGCAAAAATTTGAGGAAGGGATGTAAAGTAATTAGCATGCATATATGAGAATTTTAAATACACAACAGCTGTTGTAATAGAAGTACAATTTGGAATATATTTGAACTAAAAAACCCTATAATTGATTTTTCAGAATGATTTCTATTATAGAGCAATAAAAGTTTGTAATATGAAACTAGAGTTAAAGCCCCAGGAGAGAGCCTTATTTTGGGTCCTCTGAGAGAGTTGAATCATATGTGAAAACAAATTAAAATTTGTACAAACCTATAAAGGAATTAATTCCTTGGTTCTAGGTTATTAATGAGAAAAAAAAGTAAGGAATACCTAATTGATAATTTGATATTTTTCACCTTTAATCTCTGTTGGCATTTTCTCTCAGTTAGTTATGTTCATCCAGAAATGTTAAAAGTTATGTATTTGAAAGGAAAAAAAAAATTCGGCTGGGGCAGTGGTCCCCACTGGGCATTTGTGCTAGGTCTGCCAGTATAAATCAATTCATGATGAAAATGTCTCAAAACTAATATCTGTTGGGGAGCAAAGCTTGCGTATCCTTTCTGATTTATTTTCTGTTGTAGTTTCTTAAGAGTACTTTTATTTTATTTTCCTCAGGGATCCTTACTCGAAGGGTGTTGATTCAGATATCTTGAAAGTTTCTCTAGCTACCCATGGTACTAATTTTTTTCTCCGTTATATCTCTAAGATAAAAAGAAATAACCGTTGTATCTTTCATTGATCCATGTGTGACTATTATGGCTCATTCTAGAAATTTTACTATCATTGCCTCATTATTTATTTGTTTGTATGTTTTGAAAATGAAATTGATGTTTCCATTTATCTATTTACTTGTAATTATCCATTAACTTAGAAGTAGAAATGCAGTAGACTTTGCCCATAACCTTATTTGTACTCCGTCAAAACTTAAGGAAGAAAAAATGCAGGTAAACAATTAGGTGTTTGACTGGATAGAACAGATAAACTACAGAAAATAGATTTTATTTGGGTTGCCAAGTATTTAATTTCAGTCATCAAATTCAAATAAGAGGTAATAACATGCATCTTTGGAATGGGACAATGGAACTAGGGCGAGTTTACTGGCATCTAGTACATTTCACTCGTATTCATTCCTTTTTTTAGAAATCGGAATTCCTCCCCCTCCCCCCTCACTTCTACCCCCCTCTTTTTGCCATATTTTAGCGGGCTATGACCAAACTTGTCAGCCATGGTCAGTCCCTTTATTTTTCCTTTTTGTATATGTTTGAAAAATGAAACAAAGAAATGAGGTTAACACTTTTGAGGGACATCCCACTCTGTATACTTTGGAACTAATCCCGATCTATATTTTTTGGAGCTAATCCCACTCTATTGTCTTGATTAGCCGTTTACCCAGTTGGTAACTTACCTTAACAGTGTTGACTTTGACCTCAATCTAGTACTAATTGTGTAATGGAATACTGGAAGAAAACAGATTTGATTATGTACAGTGTCAATGCATCAGAAATTTCTAAAAGAGGGAGGGATTAGAGATTACACTGTTTAGGTATCTCTGAAGATGCCTGTGAGCTACTGTTGGTCTGTGAGGTGGTGGCCATTGTAGCAGTAGGAGAAATCAGTGCATCTTTCATGTTTGTTTACAAATGTCAACATTTTGGGGCTAATATCTCAATTGTAGAAATATGCATTTATAAAATTAGTAACTCAGGATTACAAATAATGCATTGTCACTAGTTTTTCATACTTTGCTTGCAAACATAGACATACACATGAGATGTGCACGTATGCATGCAAATGTAGAGGCAATGGACAGAATTTTTACCTATGGTAGGAATGATATGTGCAGGAATTTCAACGCCTACCAAGGAACTAAAGGATTCGAAAGGTGAGGAAACATCCGACGAAGCCAAGACAGAGGAAGCTGTTGATACTATCCCAATTTCTTCACCAACCGGGGAACCTGAAACTGCGGAGCTAACAAATGGAGAGAAGACATTAAAGGATGCTGTGAAGCCCAAGAGCATGAGACCCCGGAGAAAGAATCGCCCCTCTACCGGTCCAAGTTAGATACACTATCTTAGTGGAAGAATACCAAAATATATGGGAAACTTGACCCAGCTGGTAGTGCTTCTTGGCGAAAACAATTTAACAGGTACCTGCAGGAAGTCTGCATTGCTTCATCTTGTTTGTGTCATCATTTATCATTGAGTGACTTACATCTTGTCGATGCCGAAATTGTCCGGTCTTGAGGAATTCCTTCTTATCCCCTTTTTGTCTCCTTTAATACGATTTAATATTAATATTGTTTTGTTAATTAATTAATTGTGGCATTATGCAGGAAGCTGCTCCAACTTCCGAAGTAAACATCCTTTCTTGTTTGGCCAATTTTACAAGTCTGCCATCGTTACCCTTGTTTGATAATTATTTCTATGCTTCTCTGTATCTTCCTCTCAAGACAGCTTAGTATTTGGCAAGGAAAAAAAACTCTTAACCTCCAAGGCTCCAAAACAGTGGAAAACCAGAGCAGTGCAGTCCTTTAGCATTTTGCGTAGTGTGGGTTCTCGGTGAAGCTAAAATAGTAAACTTTGATGTTTTCCGAATGGTTAATTGGGGTTGTCATATTCTTATTATTCAATCCCAATTTCAATCGTTGGTCAAGGCTGATTTTTTAGGTTTGTTTCTCAAATGACTGGATTAAAAGCATCTCCGATCATGTTCTCTATTTAAGAGTTAAAACTTTGATTACAAAATTAAAATGTTATTGTAAGTGTTCTCTAAAACTAGTGCTGGGCATGGATCAAGATGAGTCGACCAAATTCAAGGTCTTTGGATTTTCAATTATCCGAACTTAAATTAAACAACGTCAAGATGAAATCATCGGTCTTTAATTGCTGTAATTGATTTGGGTTGGTTCGATTTCAAGTTGGACTCATATTCACTTGTAGCCAATTTATTTGTTTATAACCATTTAACTGTCAATTATCAAACAATCATGATGGAAATTGGATTGGAATTCATATTAAAAATTGAAATAATTGTAAATTATCAATAAATAAGGTTTAAAACGGCGCTAGGCGTTCCTAGGGTGGTTTATAGCGGCGTAGTGCCTAAGTGGTTAGGCAGGGCGGGACTTAGACGGTTTTTTTTAAAGACAAAATTCAACAAATTAATAATATAATGAATACTATCACATAATTTTAGAATAAAAATTAATTATCTAGATAAATAAATTGAGTTGGGAATCATAAATGTTAAGAATGCAAGTTTTTTTTATTAATTTTATTATACAACATTCTATATATTTTTAAGTTATTATCTTTGTTTTAATTAATACTTATATAATTAACTAAGTATTTAATAAATAAAATAACTTATATAACTAAATATATATATAAGAAGGTATATAACTAAATATGTATAAGAATGTACACGTAAATCCACTGAGGCGCTTAGTCATTAGGCGGGGCCATTTCCCACCTTCGAGCGCCTAGGCACTGTGTAACGACCCGTTCCGAATTATCGGGATTAACTAAGACTTAATGAAGGATTATCGAGGCTAATTGGGGATTAAACGAGGATTAACGGATGTTCATGGCGAAATTACGATTTTGCTCCTGAATAGAGGCGAAAAGTTGACTTTTCACCTGAAAGGTCTGACGGCCGAGGGTCGAGGACCGTTACATAGATCGGGACGATACAAATCCGTAGACAGGCAGCACGTTGAAATCGGACGTTCGACAAAGAAATTACGATTTACGGAAATTCGAATGCACTATTGCACGTTTGACGAGACATGAGACTTTTGGCAGCAAGTGGGGCCCAGATTTTTTGGACAGGCCCAATGGATGAGTGACAAGTGCCACCCATCCATTGCCCAGCCCAAACAACTCATGCATATCCGCCCCTTTTCATTGTGTTCAACCATTTCCCCAAACCAAACCCGATCAACCCTTCATCCCATCCAAACCCTTCCACCATTTAACCATGTATGAGACCAAGGGAATGAAATGAGGACAGGAGAATGATGGTGGCTGGCCAGGGGTAGCGCCGCCGTGGACGGCGGAGGGACATCGTGCAAAGTAATCGGTTTTGCTCGATTTCTTTTATTTTTGATTTCTTACGTTATGGACCGTTTTAGTTGCTTGAAATGGGTTTATTAGGTTGCTAGGAAGATATTAGGGTGGTTTTAGTGGTGGTTCACAGCTGAGGAAGCCTTGGGTAATTTCTGGAAAAAATTGAACCGTGAGGGAAAAACTGGACCGTTGGATTTTTGTGGGTTTTAGACGATTTTGATTTCGTATATAGGTTCCTAGGATTGAATTAGGAAGAATATGATTGATTAGGAAGAAAAAGGATGAAAATTGAACAGTTTAGGGGCCTGGACCGATCACGACGGTCTAGTTGGATCGGATTTGCAGGGAAAAACCGGACTGGCCGGTCGGACCAGTCGGCTGAAGGTAGGAGACGACACTGTAGCTAGGCGCGTGGCTCCCACGCGCAGCGACTTCAGCATGTGCGGGCGCGTGGGGGAGAGTTTGGGGAAACTTCCAACATGTGAAATTATCTATTCGATGAAACAAACATTTTGGGACTTTTTTTTGAGTCGATCAGACATCGTCTCGATATAGTTCGGGCTGTCTGAAGGTTTTGGAGCGCGTTTAAAAATAGTTAAAAATCCCGGAAAATTAGGGGGCTTTAGTGAGGGGTTAATTAAGTAGTTAGTAACCCTCTAAAGTGATTTGGACAGGTTTGGGAACCCCGAAGAAGACGTTTGAACTAGTAAAGCGTACGACGCACGTATCGAGGAGGCAGCTCGGACGGTCCGTGAGTGGACCTTTCTTTCGAACTCGATGCATGCATAAATGTTTTATAAGTACTTTAATACATGTTTTGGGATTCCATGAGTGCATTTGTGTGTGTGTTTACCTATTGGCACATATTTCGAGGTTTTCGTCCTTATATGTGGTTATACGCTTTTATGATTTGGTTTTCAATGAAATGGTTTTGAAAGGTAAATCGACCCTTGTGGTCATGATTTGATTCGGGAATGAGACCCATTTGGTCTTGGTTTTGATTCGGGCGGGTAGCCCTATTGATGACCTACGAGTATGAGTCGTGGTCGTGACTGGTGCTGTGTGAACGGCGACGGACGACGTGACGTTCACCTCCAGACTGTGGATGTGTTTCCTCCGGAGAGGTCACAATGCACGTTTCGTTGTCGAGCAGCCACTAGAGGCTCCACTTCGAGTGCTGACGGTATAGGAGATCGATCGGCCACGTGCACACCATGTTTTAGAGATGGTCGCGGCGGTGATATGTTCACGGCGGTGATATGTTCACGACGACATACCAGGATTGAGAGCGGTCTTTCACTGATGGTTGCACGCATCACTCTGATCGGAATCGTGACTGACCTTAAGATTTCAGGCTCGATGCCTCATTGATTTACGAGTTCGGGCTTGAGTCTCGGTTAATTGTGAAATCGGGCTGGAGGCCCTGTTGAGTCCTAAGTTCGGGCTGGAGGCCCAGTTGACTTTTGTTATCGGGCGTGAGTCCCGTTTATGGTTTTCTATACTAGTATGTATATACCATCCTTATGAGCGTATCGATTGGTCTTCTCCAGTCGTCGACCTGGAGAGTCACGATCTACTACCCGGAGTACGTGTTCCCCATAGGGAGCCCATTCCAGAAGTGGAAGATATGATATGGTTCCAGACCAGATCTGGAGAGATGCTCAGATTCGATCCGAAGACAGAGCCTCCCGGATGTAGAATTCTTGGGAGTAGACTCGGAGTGAGATCCCGAGTAGTATGCATACTTATATATATATATATATAGAATCGTGACATATATCGGGGATGAGTTCCCTAGGGACTGTGTGCCCCGAGTTTGACATCAGAGGATGTCTAGGATGGGTTATATATGTATCTACTTATATGTGTATGAGATTTCACAGAGGTGATTTTTGGGCTGAGACCTACGTGTGTCAGATTTGGGCTGAGTTCCCATTTGATTTAGTTAGGCTGAGGTCCCAAGTATTTTGATTGGAATTTGGGGCAAGGCCCTGTGTTCTATGTTTGAGAAATAGTTTTCGAATGCATTCATTTGTTTTTAGTGAAGGGCATAAAGGTCTTTTTATGAAAATATTTTTATAAAATCTTTATGTTGTCCCCTCACAACTTTCGTGTGTTGAATGCCCTTCAGGTTGATCGCAGTTGTGGGCTGTAGCAGAGACGAGACATCACATTCCTTCACCGGATCCTAGCGCTTTTTGATAGTCCTAGTTGGGCAAAGGACGGAATTATCCCTGGTCTGACACTTCATGTCAGACAGGAGTAGGCGCGTCCCACGTTAATTCCTGGGGATTTGGGACGGGTCCTGTCATGTTGGTATCAGAGCTGGTTGGCTCATTTGATACTTAGGGAACTCTGATACCAGTTGGTATCAGAGCGTGTTTTGCTCTCAGAGTGTGCGCAAGCCGAGGATGTGATGTCTCTGCAGTCGTAACAACTCGTCATCAACCTGATAGTTAGGGGACTAGTACGAGGATTCAGTAGAATCGACCCTAGTTCGTGCACGCTTGACATGAGGTGCGATCGTGTGGGGTCAGTTGGCAGAGGATGCCGTGTTTTACGAGAGGTTAGATCTCGAGCGGGAATAACGAGCGTGTGAATCCAACGGCTTAGAGCCGCATAGTTACTGGAGATAGGATCCAGTAGACAAGTAGATACCATATGACGACCTGAGAGTCGGGACTGTTGAGTAGCCATGACGGATGTGGAACGGAGCATAGTGGAACCAGTGAGGGTAGGACATTGGGATCGTCCACGTTAGAACTGCAAGATTCGAAGATTGTGCTGCAGGGAGCAGTTAAGGTCATGGAGGACCTAGTGGACGACTTTGGTTGAGTCTAGTGGAGACTTTTTGGGCTAGGAACGTTGACCCTATTTGGCACGAGATGCCATGTTTCGATGTGTCAAATCCTGGAGGGATATCGACTGGAAGTGGATGCCCGGAGTAGTTGTTGTGTCACGTGGTAGGAAGCGTTTGCGACATGTGGTGCTTGTACAACGTTAGGCACGGAGTATGGCCGAGTTCTTGTGAAGACCAACGGTTCCTAGTCGTAGAGTTACGTGAGGGTGAGAACCGTAGGGTTACGAGGAGACGAGGTCGTCAGGTTGTGGTTACTGGTTGTTGGGACATCAGTATCGTAGTACGACGACTCTTTGGAGTCGAGCGCGAGGGATCACTCGAGATGGACATGCTGCGCGAGCAGCCGAGTTGTGGTAACCCTCGTTAGCGATCGATGGGACGAGTGACGAGGAGAATGGTACTTGTTTATCGGATTTTGGGGTGGACCGATCAATGGATGTTGTGTGTTGAGTGGTTGGTGCCGGCAGTGAGTTGACCGCGTAGGTTCTGAGTTTCGGTGGTCACACGTGTGGGTTGTATTTGCACGAGCTCGTAGTAGGTACCACCATCGAACTGGAATTTTTGGTGGTTGTTGAGAATCGAGGGACGTTCGGGAAATGTTCATTTCCGATATGGATTGTCGGAATGGTCACACCGAAGTCGTGGAGTACGAAGGGAGCAGAGTTCCTCCGACCCGAGAAGAGAGAAGTGGTGATTGCTCGGTTTGACAGGGTCAACAGATTGGTTTGATTTGCACTTCGCGTGGCGGTGATGAGATGATGTTAACGAGAGGAGACGACGAGCCACGAGCTGAGGATAGCTCAGTCGTGATGTGCTCATGGTAAGGTTCTACCACTACACGGCGAGAAGGATTCGTCGGCTAGTGTAGCTTTGTCTTGGGAATCGCGTGGGATATGGTTTGGTTGATCGTACCTCCTGAGTTCAGGTAAGCTTGTTTGAGGAGAAATATGATAGTGAGAAATAGAATGGGTCACTACAGTAGTTATCGTCAGTTGTCGTTCGTCGGAAAGAATGCACAATGCGAGTACTGTCGTGAGGATTAGTGACCGGAGGGTCTGATTTGGTATTACACAGAGAGTTATCTGCAGATCACAGTAGAAGCCTGTTATGACTCTTCAGTCAGGTGGTACATCGGATTGAGATGAATTGACATCTTTTTGGCTGTGCATAAACGATATTGTAACAACCCGTACCTTCGGGAAGGGTAAAAAATGTAATTTTTGTGAAGTTTTGTAAAAAGGACGATTTTGCCCTTGTGAATAGTAGACGAAAAGTTGACTTTTTGTACTATCGATTGGATGAGTGTTGGGCCTTGACCGTGACGTAGTTTAGAACGTCACGAGTCCGTAGACAGGTGGCAGGTTCGATTCGGACAACCGGAGGAAAAGTTATGATGTACGGAAGGTTGAAGGTGTTACCGTAATTTTGATAAAATGAGGAAATGTTGACTTTTTGAAGGACTTGTGATTTTCACATAGACCGAGGACCGTTGGATAGGTCTCGACGTCCTGAGTTCAACGACAGGCGGCACGCTGTCATCGGACGTCGGACGGAAAAGATACGGGTCTGGAAAGTCTGAGGGTAAAATGGTAATTTGTGCAGGAGGGGTATTTTGGTCATTTTCCCTCAGCCCAATCAGATAAGGGCAAGTGGCAGAGATTTTTTGGGCTGGCCTATGGATGGTGGACACGTGCAGGGGACTGGATGGTTCCATTATGATCTCAAGTGTGCACGGCCACACTTTACCCTCATTTGAACCGTGCACACCTTCGAAGAACACATAAAACAGAGAGAAGAGTTGGGTGAGGCGGTGATCGATTCAGTGCAAGGGAGAGTGAAGAGTGAGTTGAGAGAGAGACAGTGAGGCAAGGAGGAGCTGGTGATCGTGGTTTGGAGTTGTAACTGTGCACGGAGGCGACGTGGTGGACGGCTGGATATTTGAAAGAAACAGAGGAGGCAGTGGACGGTGGTGGCTGCTGTGCCGTGTGGTGGATCGATTCAAGCCACTAGGAGACTCAGGAGGCTACGGGGAGTCCTACGAGCACCGTGGTAGGTGACGGTTCTCACGGCGGCGCCGGAATCGAAGGGTAACCTCTTTTACTCTGTTTTCCCGTGGATTTTCATTTCAAAGTCGTGGACCTAGAGCTAGAATCGAAGGGTTTGGTGAGTGAAGTGAGGTTTAGTGAGGTCCTAGGAGTCGTTTATGACGGTTGCCGTGACGGGAAAGTTCACGGTGGGAGGTGGTGCGACGGCGGGTACTCTGTACCCTGTTTGGCCGTGAATGTCAAACGGGAAATCGTGGAGTTAGAGGGTGAGTCGAGGGTTCCCGTGAGTTGTGTGTGGTTCAGTGAAGTCATGGGAGGAGTCTAGAATGACCACCGTGAAGGGGGAAGTACGGAGTGGCCGGGAAGAAAAACAGAGGATTGTTGGTTTTTCTTTCGAGCTTCAGTTGTGAAGCTATGGGTCGAGTCGAACCAAGAGAGTGAGGGGGGATGAATTCTCTGAGAGTGGACGAACCTTTAGGTGAAGATAGGAGGGGAAACGGTGGCCAGACGGTGGAGAACGGTTCTCGCCGGTTCGGGTTGCCGTCTGGTGCGAACCGGGTTCGATCAAGGAAGATGGTGGCACTGTAGCAGGCGCGTGAGGCCCACGCGCAACCACTTTGGGCGGCGCATGGAGGCGCGTGGGAAGGAATCCGGCCAAGCTTCCAACATGAGTTTAGTCCTAAATGTTTTAACGAATCCAATGGTATAGTTTTCGGGTTAATCGGATGGTGTTACGGGATGATTCGGGAATCCGTAAGGTTTAGGGTTTAGGATTAAAATATTATTAAATTCCCGAAAAATTGGGGAAAATAGGGAAGGTATCCTTGATGTCATTGTGAACCTATTTGGTATCTATTGATAGGACGGGAGACACCAGAGACGGTTGAGGAGCGCACGGGGCGCGAGTGACTTGTTCTGAACTGTGAGTGGACTCTTTCTTACTTCCGAGCATGCCTAACTGTTTTTATCAATGCTTTATGGTTTTATGTGTGTTTTTATGTCCTGATGATGATTATATGTGGTTGAGATGTTTGCACGTTTTTTTGAAACGTTTTCGGGATTTTGCACGTTTTTCGAGAAAAAGCTGGTTTTCAGATTTTGATGCTATAATTCAGAAGTTCAACCTAAAAACGTTTTCTGATGATGGTAAATGGGTTGTGGAATATGATTTGGGATTTTCCTATGGTTTTGTTATGAACATGGATCTTTTTCCGGATTTGGGTTCGGAATGTCGGTTCTGAACGCCGAAAGGGCTTCGAACTTGGGATTCCGAATTCGAGTTTGGTGATGGGTTTCGGAACGGTTTTACACTGAAATGGATTGGATTTGATGGATCTGGATATGGGTTTAAAGACCCGGATACTGATTGACGGGGGACGGGCCCGGATTGAGTTTAAAGACTCGAGAGTTTAAAGACTCGGATATGTTGATTTTCCCCCATAGGCCTATTGAGTTTAAAGACTCGGGAGTTTAAAGACTCGGATTTCAGTTAAGGCCTGGTTGAGTTTAAAGACTCGGATAGGTCCAGCAGGTTTGATCGGAAATGATGGTTTGATGTTCATGCTATGATTTCTATATCCGTGTTATAGTGTATCTATTTCTTATGACGTTTTATAGTGTATCTGTTCCTTATGATGTTTTATAGTGTTTCTGTTTCTTATGATGTTTCATATTATGATTTTTCTAATACTTCGTTGGGCATGCCTGGTTTCAAACCGGAGGGAACAAATGATTATATTTCCTTACTTTGATTTGATGGTAAACAGTTTTAAAAATTTTATTCCTTTCGGTCCACTCACACCTTCTGTTTTTTTTTCAATTTCCCTCCAGGTCGTGGTGATAGCGCTGGGGTGAACGTTGAGGCAGATATCGAGGCATAGAGCTTCCGACGTTCTTCCGTTGCAGCTTTAGACTTGTAGGACTTTTGGTGCCCATTTTGTAGAACTATGCTCTGGCTTACTGTTGTATCTATTTACTCCTTCGTCTGATAGTTATGCTTATAGTTGTAATAAGGTTATTTTTGGTACTGTAAGTGTGATTGTCAGACGGGAGCAGGGTTCATCCCGGGTATCGAGGTGATATTTGGGACGGGTCCTGACAATTGGTATCAGAGCATAGGTTGTGTCGATTTGTGTTGGGTCTAGGTTGTTATACTAACTCTATGCCTCTTTCAGCGTACGATTGATCATGCCTCCGAGACGTGAACCCCCTCCACGACCTGAAGATGAAGCGGCGAGAGGGACTGAGAGCGCTTCGATCGAGAGAGCCCAGAGGCTTTGGGCTACTATGTTCAGCGGTGGGGCTGATCCCGAGGAAGCTCACCGATGGATCACCCGACTAGAACGTATTTTTAGGGTGATGCACTGTCCTCCCGAGGATCGGGTATTGTTAGCTACTTTTCTGTTGGATGGAGCTGCCTACGAGTGGTGGTACACGCTGGAACTGTCCGGCTGGGATGCACATACCGTGACTTGGGAGACTTTCCGGGAGCGGTTTCTAGATCAGTACTATCCCCGTTCTTTTAGGGATGCGAAGGAAGCGGAATTCCTTCACTTGAAGCAAGGGAACTTGACAGTTGCTGAGTATGAGCAGAGGTTCCAGATGCTATCTCGTTTTGCTCCTGCATTTGTGGCGACTGAGGCGGAGAAGTGCCGCCGGTTTGAGTTGGGCCTCCGGGGAGAGATCAGGGCCATAGTGACAGCCGGCTCTTTTACTACATTCCGAGAGTTGTCTGATGCTGCTGTCAGGGTGGAGGCCAGTTTACCTGCTAGACCACAGTATTCGGGCAGTGTTCGACGCCGAGAGCAGTCATTTCCAGGAGCATCGAGTCAGAGGCCCCCGAAACGGGGTAATTTTGGTGGATCATTATCGGTTGGTGGAGCCCGGTTTGGCAGACCAGGCAGTTTTCAGGGCTCGGGATTTCGAGGAGCTAGGTCACAGCCGACTCCTCAGGCGAGTGCGACTTCAGTGGCTTCTACAGGGAGGCATACCGGTGGACCCGGTAGGGATACTTGCTTCTATTGTGGAGAGCGAGGACACTTCCGTCGGGAGTGCCCATTGTTAGCTCCGGAGGGTGCAGCAGGTAGAGGTACAACGGAACCCGGGCGGAGTACTGCATCAGTGTCAGGGGCAGCAGGCCCTAGGGGTGGCGGTGGTGCCACGAGCAGTTCCAGAGGGCGCGGTAGGTCATCGGGACCTCAGGCGCGAGTTTTTGCGATGACTCAGCAGGAGGCTAGGTCAGCACCGGGAGTGGTGACAGGTACACTCACCATACTTGGTCACACTGTTTTTACTTTGATAGATCCCGGGGCTACCCATTCATTTATAGCTCGGAGTTGTAGTTTGGTTAAGGAGAGGGAGGTGTCTACTTTGGATTGTGCGTTAGGAGTGAGTACACCTACTGGGGAGATGTTGGTAGTGACTCAGGTATTGAGAGAGTGTCCGGTGATGGTAGGCCAGGTGGAGTTACTGGCAGATTTGTTACTCTTGGATTTACGGGACTTTGATGTGATCTTGGGTATGGACTGGTTGACGAGACATCATGCTTCTATCGAATGTTTCGATAGGAGAGTGACTTTTCGGAGTCCCGGATTATCAGAGACTACGTTTCAGGGGGATCAGCGTGCACTTCCTACGGGAGTTATTTCGGCACTCGAGGCTAGCAAACTGTTACGTAAGGGGTGCCAGGGTTACTTAACTCATGTGGTGGATACGCGTGCTACGCCAGTGAGGGCGGAGGATATACCAGTGGTACGGGAGTTTCCCGATGTTTTTCCCGAGGAGTTGCCAGGACTACCCCCACATCGAGATCTTGAGTTTACGATTGAGCTTCTACCAGGTACACAGCCTATTTCCCAGACTCCTTATCGTATGGCACCTGCAGAATTGAGGGAAATTAAGGCCCAGTTGCAAGAGTTGGTCGATATAGGATTCATTCGACCGAGTATGTCACCTTGGGGAGCACCTGTTTTGTTTGTCAAGAAAAAGGACGGAGGATTGAGATTGTGTGTGGATTACAGGCAACTGAATAAGGAAACTATTCGGAATAAGTACCCCCTACCCCGGATTGATGATTTGTTTGACCAGCTCAAGGGAGCACAGTATTTCTCGAAGATTGATCTTCGCTCCGGTTATCACCAGTTAAGGGTTAAAGAGGAGGATATACCGAAGACAGCTTTCCGGACCAGGTACGGTCACTATGAGTTTGTTGTGATGCCTTTTGGTTTGACTAATGCCCCAGCAGCTTTTATGGACCTTATGAACCGAGTGTTCCGGCCCTACTTGGATCGTTTCGTGATTTTCTTCATTGATGACATTTTGGTGTATTCGAAGAGTGCGAAGGCGCATGAGAAACATCTGAGGATCGTGCTTAAAACGTTGAGGGAGCATCAGTTGTATGTGAAGCTCAGTAAGTGTCAGTTCTGGTTGACCAGTGTTGGATTTCTTGGCCATGTGATTTCGGCCGAGGGCATCCGTGTGGATCCTCAGAAAGTTGAGGCGGCAGCCAATTGGGAATAGCCTAAGACGGTAACAGAAATCCGGAGTTTTCTGGGTTTAGCGGGTTATTACAGGCGTTTTATTGAGGGCTTTTCTATTCTTGCAGCACCGTTGACGAGGTTGACACGGAAGGGAGTTCGGTTTGAGTGGGACGATAAATGCGAACAGAGTTTCCAGGAGCTTAAAAGGCGGTTGACATCTGCTCCTGTGTTAGCCTTTCCAGATGATAGCGGGGAGTTCGAGGTGTACAGTGACGCTTCTTTACAAGGTTTGGGTTGTGTCTTGATGCAGCACGGGAAAGTGATTGCTTATGCTTCCCGACAATTGAAACCCCATGAGGTGAACTACCCTACACATGACTTGGAACTGGCTGCGGTGGTTCATGCATTGAAGATTTGGCGACATTACTTGTACGGTGAGAGGTGAAGGATTTTTACGGACCACAAGAGCTTAAAGTATTTGTTCACTCAAAAGGAATTGAATCTGAGACAGCGCCGTTGGTTGGAGTTACTTAAGGACTACGACTGTACTATTGAGTATCATCCGGGGAAGGCTAATGTGGTAGCCGATGCTCTGAGCAGGAAGTCAGCCGGTTCTTTGTCGCAATTGAGGACAGTACGGTTACCTTTGCTGGTTGAGCTCCGTAGGTTGGGAGTAGAGTTGACTGTGGATGATCAGGGAGCACTCCTAGCAAGTTTCCATGTGCGACCTGTTTTGATTGATCAGGTGATTGATGCTCAGTTTGAGGACCCTATTCTGGGCATCATTCGGATTGAGGTCGGGGCTGGAGAAAGACAGGATTTTGAGATCCGTGAGGATGGAGCCTTGGTTAAGAATGGACGGTTGTGTGTACCTGAGGATGAAGCTTTGAAGAAGGTGATACTGGATGAGGCTCACTGTTCAGCTTATGCGATGCATCCTGGTGGGACCAAGATGTATCGTACACTTCGAGAGCATTACTGGTGGTTAGGGATGAAACGTGAGATTGCCGAATATGTCAGTAGATGCTTGATTTGTCAACAGGTAAAAGCCGAGTGGCAGAGACCTTATGGAGCAATGCAACCTTTGCCGATCCCCGAGTGGAAATGGGATCACCTGACTATGGATTTCGTGTTCAAGCTTCCGAGAACACCGAAGGGACATGATGGTGTGTGGGTTATTGTGGATCGACTTACGAAGTCTGCTCATTTCTTGCCAGTACGGGAGAACTTCAGGTTGGAACAGTTTGCACAGTTGTTTATTAATGAGATTATTCGGTTACATGGGACTCCGGAGTCGATAGTATCTGATAGAGATCCGAGATTTACTTCTCGATTTTGGCAGAGCTTACAGGAAGCTTTTGGGACTAAATTACACTTCAGTACTGCTTTTCATCCTCAGACAGATGGGCAGTCTGAGCGGACTATTCAGATTCTCGAGGACATGATGCGAGCTTGTGTACTTCAGTTTCAGGGTACTTGGGAAGCACATCTGCCTTTGATGGATTTCGCCTACAATAACAATTATCAGGAGAGCATTGGGATGGCTCCTTGCGAGGCTTTGTATGGGCGGCAGTGTCGGACTCCATTGTGTTGGACTGAGGTTGGTGAGAGGAGGTTGACTACTTCTGAGCTGGTGGAGCTTACTCAGGAAAAAGTGGCACTGATTAGGGATCGAAGGCAGCGCAGGACCGCCAAAAGAGCTACGCTGACCGTAGGATCAGGGATTTAGAGTTTGCTGTAGGAGACTGGGTTTTCCTGAAGCTATCTCCTTGGAAAGGAATTGTACGATTTGGCAGACGAGGGAAGTTGAGTCCTCGTTACATTGGACCGTATGAGATCTTGGAGCGGATTGGTCCTGTAGCTTATCGCTTGGCCTTACCAGCAGATTTGGAAAAGGTACATAATGTTTTCCATGTTTCTATGCTTCGGAAGTACATTCGAGATGATTCGCATGTTCTGGAAGCACAACCAGTGGAACTGAGGGAAGACTTGAGTTTCGAAGAGCAGCCTGTTGCAATCTTGGATCGGAAGGATAAAGTTTTGCGAAGGAAGACGGTTCCCTTAGTGAAGGTATTGTGGAGAAATCATCAAGTGGAAGAAGCTACTTGGGAACCCGAGGCCTTGATGCGGGAACAGTACCCTTACTTATTTCACTGAATTTCGGGGACGAAATTCTTTTTAGGGGGGTAGATTGTAACAACCCGTACCTTCGGGAAGGGTAAAAAATGTAATTTTTGTGAAGTTTTGTAAAAAGGACGATTTTGCCCTTGTGAATAGTAGACGAAAAGTTGACTTTTTGTACTATCGATTGGATGAGTGTTGGGCCTTGACCATGACGTAGTTTAGAACGTCACGAGTCCGTAGAGAGGTGGCAGGTTCGATTCGGACAACCGGAGGAAAAGTTATGATGTACGGAAGGTTGAGGGTGTTACCGTAATTTTGATAAAATGAGGAAATGTTGACTTTTTGAAGGACTTGTGATTTTCACGTAGACCGAGGACCGTTGGATAGGTCTCGACGTCCTGTGTTCAACGACAGGCGGCACGCTGTCATCGGACGTCGGACGGAAAAGATACGGGTCTGGAAAGTCTGAGGGTAAAATGGTAATTTGTGCAGGAGGGGTATTTTGGTCATTTTCCCTCAGCCCAATCAGATAAGGGCAAGTGGCAGAGATTTTTTGGGCTGGCCTATGGATGGTGGACACGTGCAGGGGACTGGATGGTTCCATTATGTTCTCAAGTGTGCACGGCCACAATTTACCCTCATTTGAACCGTGCACACCTTCGAAGAACACAGAAAACAGAGAGAAGAGTTGGGTGAGGCGGTGATCGATTCAGTGCAAGGGAGAGTGAAGAGTGAGTTGTGAGAGAGACAGTGAGGCAAAGAGGAGCTGGTGATCGTGGTTTGGAGTTGTAACTGTGCACGGAGGCGACGTGGTGGACGGCTGGATATTTGAAAGAAACAGAGGAGGCAGTGGACGGTGGTGGCTGCTGTGCCGTGTGGTGGATCGATTCAAGCCATTAGGAGACTCAGGAGGCTACGGGGAGTCCTACGAGCACCGTGGTAGGTGACGGTTCTCACGGCGGCGCCGGAATCGAAGGGTAACCTCTTTTACTCTGTTTTCCCGTGGATTTTCATTTCAAAAGTCGTGGACCTAGAGCTAGAATCGAAGGGTTTGGTGAGTGAAGTGAGGTTTAGGGAGGTCCTAGGAGTCGTTTATGACGGTTGCCGTGACGGGAAAGTTCACGGTGGGAGGTGGTGCGACGGCGGGTACTCTGTACCCTGTTTGGCCGTGAATGTCAAACGGGAAATCGTGGAGTTAGAGGGTGAGTCGAGGGTTCCCGTGAGTTGTGTGTGGTTCAGTGAAGTCGTGGGAGGAGTCTAGAATGACCACCGTGAAGGGGGAAGTACGGAGTGGCCGGGAAGAAAAACAGAGGATTGTTGGTTTTTCTTTCGAGCTTCAGTTGTGAAGCTATGGGTCGAGTCGAACCAAGAGAGTGAGGGGGGATGAATTCTCTGAGAGTGGACGAACCTTTAGGTGAAGATAGGAGGGGAAACGGTGGCCGGACGGTGGAGAACGGTTCTCGCCGGTTCGGGTTGCCGTCTGGTGCGAACCGGGTTCGATCAAGGAAGATGGTGGCACTGTAGCAGGCGCGTGAGGCCCACGCGCAGCCACTTTGGGCGGCGCGTGGAGGCGTGTGGGAAGGAATCCGGCCAAGCTTCCAACATGAGTTTAGTCCTAAATGTTTTAACGAATCCAATGGTATAGTTTTCGGGTTAATCGGACGGTGTTACGGGATGATTCGGGAATCCGTAAGGTTTAGGGTTTAGGATTAAAATATTATTAAATTCCCGAAAAATTGAGGAAAATAGGGAAGGTATCCTTGATGTCATTGTGAACCTATTTGGTATCTATTGACAGGACGGGAGACACCAGAGACGGTTGAGGAGCGCACGGGGCGCGAGTGACTTGTTCTGAACTGTGAGTGGACTCTTTCTTACTTCCGAGCATGCCTAACTGTTTTTATCAATGCTTTATGGTTTTATGTGTGTTTTTATGTCATGATGATGATTATATGTGGTTGAGATGTTTGCACGTTTTTTTGAAACGTTTTCGGGATTTTGCACGTTTTTCGAGAAAAAGCTGGTTTTCAGATTTTGATGCTATAATTCAGAAGTTCAACCTAAAAACGTTTTCTGATGATGGTAAATGGGTTGTGGAATATGATTTGGGATTTTCCTATGGTTTTGTTATGAACATGGATCTTTTTCCGGATTTGGGTTCGGAATGTCGGTTCTGAACGCCGAAAGGGCTTCGAACTAGGGATTCCGAATTCGAGTTTGGTGATGGGTTTCGGAACGGTTTTACACTGAAATGGATTGGATTTGCTGGATCTGGATATGGGTTTAAAGACCCGGATACTGATTGACGGGGGACGGGCCCGGATTGAGTTTAAAGACTCGAGAGTTTAAAGACTCGGATATGTTGATTTTCCCCCATAGGCCTATTGAGTTTAAAGACTCGGGAGTTTAAAGACTCGGATTTCAGTTAAGGCCTGGTTGAGTTTAAAGACTCGGATAGGTCCAGCAGGTTTGATCGGAAATGATGGTTTGATGTTCATGCTATGATTTCTATATCCGTGTTATAGTGTATCTGTTTCTTATGACGTTTTATAGTGTATCTGTTCCTTATGATGTTTTATAGTGTTTCTGTTTCTTATGATGTTTCATATTATGATTTTTCTAATACTTCGTTGGGCATGCCTGGTTTCAAACCGGAGGGAACAAATGATTATATTTCCTTACTTTGATTTGATGGTAAACGGTTTTAGAAATTTTATTCCTTTCGGTCCACTCACACCTTCTGTTTTTTTTCAATTTCCCTCCAGGTCGTGGTGATAGCGCTGGGGTGAACGTTGAGGCAGATATCGAGGCATAGAGCTTCCGACGTTCTTCCGTTGCAGCTTTAGACTTGTAGGACTTTTGGTGCCCATTTTGTAGAACTATGCTCTGGCTTACTGTTGTATCTATTTACTCCTTCGTCTGATAGTTATGCTTATAGTTGTAATAAGGTTATTTTTGGTACTGTAAGTGTGATTGTTAGACGGGAGCAGGGTTCATCCCGGGTATCGAGGTGATATTTGGGACGGGTCCTGACAATAAACGATCATAAACGGATAGGCGAATTGGATTGTTTGCGGACATGTGGATGATGTCCGAGTGAGTTAAGGGCCTAGTCTGTGACTGAGTTGGTAGACGCACCATAGAGTGGTAGCCATGCGAGTTCGGTGGGCACTGAACGGAATAGAGAGAATCCCGAGTAGCGTGGTGCGAGGTATACCGTCTACCTAGATTTGGGGTGATAGGTACCCAAGGTCATTGTGGACAGACGACACGAGTGTAGGTGCTGGATTTGGATCACATAAGAATTAGGACGTGCGAATTAGGTTACCGACGTGAAGGGCAATGGAAGAAGCCGAAGAGGATCAATGGAAGTGTTTAGTCCTGAAGGGAAGGATTAAGCATTACAGTAATTATCATTGAATACTCTTAGTCGGATTAGGAGGACTTCTAGCTCAGTCATTGGAAAAGTTAGGTATGTTTCCAACATGGTTGCAACTACTCTCGACTGAGAGACCGGTGAAAAAGGCTTCTCATTTTCTGCTCTTTAGCAGATAGTGCTGAGTACCGGAGGATGACATAGGATGAACTTTGATGTCATCATCTTCAACTTTCCTCATGTGAATCAATGATGAAGGAGACGACAACTAAGGGTTCAAAGACGGTGTAAGAGCCGAACACCTAGGCTGTGGGTCAAATTTGAGCGACTTGGAGATCAGATGATTCTTGGCGTCACTGGAGGTGACAAGTGAGTACCCAAGGTGAGTCAGATTGAGTAACGTGAGGATGATCGAGATGACGAAAGTGATTGTGATGACTGTGAGGCATTTAGACCAAGGTCTGGTCGTCATTGGAGTGAAGTGCCTTGCTGATTATGCTAAGCTAGGAGCAGAGGAAAACTTTTTGGTAAGACGGTTGAAGGATCCATTAACATAGTTGGTGAGATGACAAGACAAAGATTGGATATAGGAATAAAGATGAGATGAAAACGATACGTAGATATCGATCAGGAAAAGATAAATAGCCGATGCCTCGAGTTGAATTTGAGGATAGAGATTGTGATGGATTGAGGCTGGCTCGTGACGCATGATTGAGCATCGAACCGATGAGTACTATGATCGGATGTGTTCCGAAATATTGGTATATTGACTGGACGTCGAATACTGTGTACTCGAGCATAGTTATTGGTGAGGGTTCAGAGAGTTACTGAGCCGAGAGCTCAAGGTTGTGCGGGCTAGAGGAACCCTAGTGACTGTGTGTTCTTCCTGCTGAGACGAGTATTCGATCTAGGATCCAGATACACCCAGGATGGGTGAGGCGTCGACTGTGTGTCGACAGGTTGAGTAGTACGACAGTTGAGACTCGAGGTGAGTCTAGTTGTCAGCGGAGATCGCTGAGTGAGGTGAGATACGATACGAGACTCGAGAAGGAGTTGGAATCAGAGTAGCGCAATGGAGTCGAGAGTTGCCGGCTGGTCACGATGGTTGTGACCTGTGGTGCTAATGGATTTAATCGATATCCGATACGTTTAGATTGGTATGGATCGATGGGACTCTAAGGAGAGTCAGCTTTGCGTATTGGAAAATGAGAGAGTTGATTCGTGCGAGCATCGATGTCGATTAAACCTGCGGCATAGGTCTGAGGATGACCTGTGAGATTGGATTCGTGCCATTGTGATGGCAGGATCTAGAGTATTTTGTCCGAATCGGAGGCTGAATAGGATATCAGCTCGATTGTCGGATAGGAAAGGTCGTCAGACTGAAAAGCTGACTTAGACGAGAAGAACCATCAGACTGAAAAGTCGACGTGATGGTAGAGTGGAAAAGGTAGCCCTTAGTGGGAGTACGTGTTGTAACCTGCTGGGTGTAGGTTGGAACATCTCAGAAAGGTAAACTATAAGGATCTAGAATCAACTGAGTATAGTTGACCTGTCGGAGCGAGTGACAGGCGAGATGTCGACACTGTCTCGAGCGAGGCGTACGAACTGACGAGTAGTTCACGTAAATAAGTTGGAGCTTTGGAGGCTCCAGTTACCACGAGTACGGCGTTTGTGATGGACGAGTATGTTTACACGAGAGTACCAGAGTCGAGGAACAAGGTTGGATTCCACAGTTTGGTTGTGAAATCGGGTCAGTTTGAATTTCGAGGATGAAATTCTTCAAGGGGGGAAGATTGTAACGACCCGTCCTGAATTATCGGGATTAATTAAGACTTAATGACAGATTAGTGAGGCTAATCGGGGATTAAACGAGGATTAACTGACGTTCAGGGTGAAATTACGATTTTGTGCCTAAATAGGGGCAAAAAGTTGAATTTTGACCCAGAAGGTCCGATGGCTGAGGACCAAGGACCGTTATGCGGATCGGGATGATACAAATCCATAGACAGGTGGCACGTCGAAATCAGACGTTTGACGGAGAAGTTACGGCTCACGGAAGTTCGAACGCACTATTGCACATTTTATGAGACGAGAGACTTTTGGCAACAAGTGGGGCCCAGATTTTTTGAACAGCCCAATGGATGAGTAACAAGTGTCACACATCCATTGCCCAGCCCAAAAACTCATGCATATCCTCCCCTTTTCATTGTGTTCGACCCATTGCCCAAACCAAACCCGATCAACCCTTCATCCCATCCAAACCCTTCCACCATTTAACCATGTCTGAGACCTAGAGAATGAAGTGAGGACAGGAGGATGATAGTGGCTGGCCAGGGGCAGCGCCGCCGTGGACGGCGGAGGGACATCGTGCAAGGTAATCGGTTTTGCTCGATTTCTTTTATTTTTGATTTCTTACGTTATGGACCGTTTTAGTTTCTTGGAATGGTTTATTAGGTTGCTAGGAAGATATTACGGTGGTTTTAGTGGTGGTTCACGACTGGGGAAGCCTTGGGTAATTTCTTGAAAAATTGAACCGTGAGGGCAAAACTGGACCATTGGGTTTTTGTGGGTTTTAGACGATTTTGATTTCGTATTTAGGTTCCTAGGATTGAATTAGGAATAATAGGATTGATTAGGAAGAAAAAGGATGAAAATTGAACGGTTTAAGGGCCTGGACCGGTCACGCCGGTCCAGTTGGATCGGATTTGCAGGGAAAAGCGGGACCAGCCGGTCGGACTAGTCGGTTGAAGGTAGGAGACGACACCGTAGCTAGGCGCGTGGCTCCCATGCGCAGCCACTTCAAGCGGCACGTTCAGGCGCGTGAGGTAGAGTTTGGGGAAACTTCCAACATGTGAAATCATCTATTCGATGTAACAAACATTTTGGGACTGGTTTCGAGTCGATCGGACATCGTCTCGATATAGTCCGGGCTGTCTGAAGGTTTCGTAGCGCGTTTAAAAATAGTAAAAAAATCTAAAAAATTAGGGGGATTTAGTGAGGGGTTAATTAAGTAGTTAGTAACCCTATAAAGTGATTTGGACAGGTTTGGGAACCCCAGAGAAGACGTTTGAATCGGGAAAGCGTACGACGCACGTATCGAGGCGGCAGCTCGGACGGTCTGTGAGTGGACCTTTCTTTCAAACTCGATGCATGCATAAATGTTTTATAAGTAATTTAATAGATGTTTTGTGATGCCATGAGTGCATTTGTGTGTGTGGTTACTATTGGCAGGTATTTCGAGCTTTTCAGCCATATACGTGCTTATACGCTTTTATGCTTCGGTTTTCGATGAAATGGTTTTGAAAAGTAAAACGACCCTTGTGGTCTTGATTTGGTTCGGGCATGAGACCCATTTGGTCTTGGTTTTGATTTGGACGGGTAGCCCTATTGATGACCTACGGGTCTGAGTCTTGGTCGCGACGAGTGATGTGTACACGGCGACGGACGACGTGACGCTCGACTCCGGACTGGGGATGTGTTTCCTCCGGAGAGGTCACAATGCACGTTTCGTTGTCGAGCAGCCACTGGAGGCTCGAATTCAAGTGTCGACGGTATAGGAGATTGATCGGCGACGTGTGCACCATGTTCTAGAGATGGTCGCAGCAATGATATGTTCACGGTGACATACCAAGATTGAGAGCGGTCCTGGACTGATGGTTGCACGCATCACTCTGATCGAAATCGTGACTGACTCTGAGATTTCAAGGTCGATGCCCCGTTGATTTACGAGTTCGGGCTTGAGTCCTAGTTAATTGTGAAATCGAGCTAGAGGCCCTGTTGAGTCCTAAGTTCGGGCTGGAGGCCCAGTTGACTTGTGTTATAGGGCGTGAGTCCTGTTTATGGTTTTCTATACTAGTATGTATATACCCTCCTTACAAGCGTATCGATTGGTCTCCTCCAGTCGTCGACCTGGAGAGTCACGATCCACAACCGGTGTACGTGTTCCCCATTGGGAGCCCATTCAAGGATTGGAAGATATGATGTGGTTTCGGACTAGATCCGGAGAGATGCTCGGACTAGATCTGAAGACAGAGCCTCCTTGATGGAGAATTCCTGGGAGTAGACTCTGAGTGAGATCCCGAGTAGTATGCATACTTATATATATATATATATATATATATATAGAATCGTGACATATATCGGGGATGAGTTCCCTAGAGGCTGTGTGCCCCGAGTTTGACATCAGAGGATGCCTAGGATGGGTTATATATGTATCTACGTATATGTGTATGAGATTTCACAGAGGTGATTTTGGGCTAGACACACATGTGTCGGATTTGGGCCGAGTTCCCATTTGATTTAGTTGGGCTGAGGGCCCAAGTACTTTGATTGGAATTTGGCACAAGTCCCCGTGTTTTATGTTAGAGAAATGGTTTTCAAATGCATGTATATTTTTTTAGTAAAGGGCATAAAGGTCTTTTTATGAAAATGTTTTTATAAAATCTTTATTTTGTCCACTCACAACTTTCGTGTTTTGGATGCCCTTCAGGTTGATCGCGGTTGCAGGGCTATAGCAGAGATGAGACATCACATTTCTCCACCGGATCCTGGCGCTCTCTGATAGTCCCGGTTGGGAAAAGGACGAAATTATCCCTGGTCTGACACTTCATGTCAGACGGGAGCAGGCGTGTCCCACATTAATCCCTGGGGATTCAGGATGGGTCCTGTCATGCCGCCTAGGCGGACTAGGTTGGCCGCTGTTTTGAGCAGTGTCAATAAGTTGTTGAAATTAAAATGAATAAGAAATATTTATTTTAAAGTTACAAGTTCATTCAAATGTTCACAAGCATTCAAATGTCATGTCTCAAAACTTGTACTTAACAATTCTCTAAGTAAAAATAAGGTAAGACTCGGTACTCTAACAATTCTATAAATTAAAATAAGAAATAAGACTTTCTACTTTAAATACACCACTTAGGTAAACTCCACCTCAATATTTGCTCGAAATGCACCCTAAAACACGCCACGTCCAACTCAAGTGATTTTTTGTTCAATTTTTCAAGTTGATGCCAAAAAGTAAGATAGAATCGAAATTTTAGGCACGTTGGCACAACTAGGACCCAATTGTTGGGGTCGACGTGGAAGAGAGGAGGGACCCACATAAGGAAAACTGCGAATGGGAGTTGTTCCACTTAGGGGTGGCAATGGGTCGTGTCATGTCGGGTTCGTGTTGTGTCATGAATTCTGTTTTACCCATTTATGCCTAACCCGAATCCGACCTGTTTAATAATTGTGTCAAGAATGTCCAATCCAAACCTGACCTGTTAATGACTCGTGTAACCCGTTTAACCCATTTAATAAACAAGTCATACTCAAAACCCAATTAACCTTTGACCCGTTTGACCCGTTTGACCCGTTTAACATGTTTAACCTATTTAAATTATAAGATTTAATAGATATTTAGGTAGGTAAATGGGTACATATATGAGTTAGTAATGATACGTTTATTAAGTGAGTCAATATATAAGCCAATATATAAGCCAATATACGGGTTAACCTGTTAACCCGAAATCTACCCATTTATTAAACGGGTTAACAGGTCATTATATAGGTTAACAGGTTGACCCGAAACCCACCCGTTTAATAAACGAGTCATAACGGGTTGACCCGAAAATGACCCGAAATTTTAATCGTGCGGGTTGACCCGGATAAATTTTGTGCGGGTTTCGAGTCGTATATTGAGTCGTGTCAAAAATTGCCACCCTTTCCACTTGACCAAAATTTTGAAATCGCATTTGGGAAAATTTTCGGGTTAACGAGAAATCACGAATTGGGAAATCTTATTGGGAAGAATTGGGGTTTGGCAGATATCTTCTTTGTGTATGATTCATAGAAGCGAAGATGATGCCTCGTGAGGCTAGAGTGGAGCAGCCCTTTATGGTAAGTGATCATTTTTAGTTAGAATTTCATAGAAGTAGGATACAGGTTTGAAATTCATAGAAGTAGGACACGAGTTTGAAACTCTTTCATAGATGTTTGATTGAGGTATGGCGTTGGGTTTAGGGTTTAGGGTTTAGGATTACATGTGGGTTAGAATTTCTGTTAATATATAGGGATGTTGAAGAATTTTGTTTGGGTTGGAGTTCTTATGATTGTTGATGACTTCAAACGTGAAATTTGGACCGTTATTGGTGTGTATCAACAACTTCATGAATAGTTAAGCTTGGCTGATTTTGTCAGAAAAGAAAATAGGTTTCGTGGGTTCTTAGGTACTTGGTTGTGTGTACTGTCATAATTCAAATAGGACTCAATTGTGTGTACTTAGAAACTTAAATTAAGACCGCCATGAGGTGTGCTTAGAAAATAAAAATTTTGACAACTACATTAGTGTGCTTAGATGCTGAAATTTTGACTGATATGTGGTGTGCTTAATTAGTTGCTGAAATGTTCGATATACTTGGTATAGATTTGTAGATGATGTAGATTTATTTACTATGAAGGTTCACTACGGTGGGTCACTAATTGAAGATGAGTTGAGTTGGTCTTAGAAAGGGGCAAAAATGAACTTCTATGATTATTGTACATTTGATTTGATTTCCTTAGTGGCATTGAAGGGCTTTGGCAAATTTCTTGGATATGCCTACTAATTTGTCCGTATATTCTCAGGAATTGGATATCGGTAAATTGGTTATTAAGCTTGAATGGTAAGCTATTCAAACATTGTCTAAAGTATGCTAAGAATGGTACTTGCATTTTAATGTATTTGAAAAAAGGTGGTGGTGATGGGGTTAAACTGCCAGGGTATGTGGAGCTAGAAGTTGAAGGTTATTGTTTAGAGTCAGAAGAGGATGAGCACCATGATGCTCAAATATAGAAAGGCATCAAGGGGAAATTGTTGTAAGAAGCAAGGGTAATGTTGTTGAGCAGCACAATGTTGAAGTCTTGAAAGGGCATGAAGGTGAGACAGCTGCAAGAACCAAAGGTAAGGCTATTGAGCACAGTGAGGCACAACAATTGGAAAAAGTGGATTTAACAAAAAAAACAATTGGAAAAAGTACAAGGAAAATAATGGAAGCATATGAAATTTCTAGTGATAGTGATAGTGAGAGTGATGGTGATACTCTTGATGGACTACACTAGAAACCATTATTCTTAACCTAAATACTCTTTTTTTTTTTACTACATTAGACTTTTTAATATAAAAATAGTTGTTAGCCCTTCCTTTGGATGCTTTCATTATCATTGACATATATACCGTTTTGAAAAATGTATTTACAATTTCAACTAAGTTGTGGGATCATTGGGTTTATAACACCTTTTTTATGATTACTTGGAAATATTTTACAGTACACTTGATATAAGAGCATGGTAAAATTTGAGTTTTGGCCTTGTTTCAAAGGAAACCTTGCTCTGTTATTGATGGTTGGTAATTGGTGTAACGTTCCATCCCAAATTATCAGAATTAATTAAGAATTAATTACGGATTAGCGGGACTAATTGGGGATTAGCCGAGGATTAACGGACGCTCAGGGTGAAATTACGATTTTGCCCTTGAATGAGGGCAAAAAGTTGACTTTTGACCCGAGAGGTCCGTTGTCCGAGGGCCAAGGACCGTTACGTAGATCGTGTCGAAGGGAAAGTTACGGTTCACAGAAGTTCTGAGGAACTATTGCGCGAATTACGAGACGAGTTAACTTTTGTCTCAAGTGGGCCCATATATTTTGAACAGGCCCAATGGATGAGTGACAAGTGTCACCCATCCATTGCCTATCACCCCACATTCATGCATATCATCTTCACCTTCTTTGTTCATTCATTCAAACCTGAAACCCATAACCGTGTAAACCATCCCTCACAAACCCCTCTCAACCTCACTTGATGATCATAACTAGTGAATGTAAAGGGGAGGGGAGGTCATGGCGAGCTAGTTGGTGGCAGGATCGGGGGCCGTCGTGGATGGAGGCCGGGGAAACCAAAAACGGTAAGTTTTGGTCCAAAATTCAAAGGTTTGGTTTGGAGGGTTTTTGATCGATTCTAATAATTGGAAGGGGTTTTTGGTGATCATAGGAGTCGAGGGGAATGATCCTGGATGGAAGACGACGGAGGAGTAGCCCTGACGGACGGCTAGAAAACAGGGCCATGTGTTCTTCTATCGGACAGGTAAATTCTGGATCGTTTTGTGTGTTTTGAGATTGTAGAAAGATAGGGAATGAAAAGAGGAAGAGATTGGAATTGGAAGGAATGAAATCGGACAAAAAATGGGGGAGGAATGAGACTGGACCGATTTCGTCTGTCCGGTCGGATCGAAAACCAGCGAACCGAGTTCAGACCGGTTCGATTGGAGGTTGAAGGAGACACTGTGTAGGCGTGTGTGCTTCACGTGCAGCCCCTTTGGGCGGCGCGTGAGGACGCGTGGGCCATCATTTGGGGAAGTGTCCAACATGTAATTTCATCCTTTCGATCTAACAAACATTTTGGGACAAGTTTCGAGTCGATCGGACATCGTTTAGATATAGTTCGGGATGTCCGAAGGTTTAGGATCGAGTTTAAAATATGATAAAAATCCCGGAAAATTAGGGGACTTTAATGAGGAGTTATTAAGGTAGGTAGTAACCCTCTAGTATGATTTGGACAAGTTCGGGAGTCCGGAGATGGTGATTGGCCCGGAGAGGCTTATGGCGTGCGTATCGAGGCGCAACATGGACAATCTCTGAGTGGACCTTATTTTCTAAACTGTGATGCATACATAACTGTTTTATCTGTGTTTATGAACATGTTTTGGAATTCCTTGAGTGCATATGTTTGTGGTATTTTGTTTTCCGTATTTGCACGTATTTCAAGGTTTTCAGTTTTCTACAGCACTTATGCGTGTTAGTAATTCAATGATGGTTTAACAGAAAGATTTTGGATTTAGAAACATGGAATCAGGCATGAGACCCATTTGGTTGGAAACCATTGAACTTGAAGTCCATTTGATTTAATGAGAAATCGGGCTGGTGGCCCATTTGAATTCTATGATCGGGCCGGGGGGCCCGTTGGTTTACGAATTCGGGCTTGAAGCCCGGTTGGTTATGATATCTGGCATGAGGCTCAATGATGATTTATAAACATGATTTCGGGTCGGGGACCCATATTTGGATTTGTGATGATTTTATGGAAAACCCGGGCATAGCCCTTTGAATGATTTGAAACGGTTTTCCGTATACCATCCTCATAAACGGATGCCCTCCAGACATCTCGTAGTATCCTGGAGTGGCGGGTTGTCTCCTCTAGACGACTCGTAGTATCTTGGAGTAGTCACAGGGCATTGCTTGCGAGGGGTCATTGTACGGAGCGACCGGTCAGTATAGTGACTGAGGAGTAGGATTGCCAGAGGTTAAAACCTCCCCCAGGGAGGGTCATTGATCTGCGGGTCATTGACCTGGGTGGACCCTGGGGAGACTTGGGATTTGAGACCCCGGGTAGCACGCGTAGCTTGAAACCGTGATAGTGGTGTGATTGTGACATCTAGGATGTCAGGCATGAGGGATGCCGAGGATTGGTTTTTGGCTGAGCCCCACTTGAAATGGAATTTTGGGCTGAGACCCACATGAATGGTTTTGAGCTGAGTTCCCACGTGTATTGATTTTGGGGCTGAGTTCTCGTATGGTTTGACTTACGATTTTGGGCCAAGGCCCTAATGGTTTGATAACGAGTTTTCGAATGCATGCATGCTTTTTAGTGAAGGGCATAAATGTCTTCTTTTTGTAAAATGATTTTATAAACTGTTATTTTGTCCACTCACAGCTTTTCGTGGTTTTAATGCCTTTCAGGTTGATCGCGGATGCAGGTTGTAGCAGGTACTGAGACATCACACTCCTCCTCCGATCCTGGCGCACTTTGGAAGCCCCAGTAGGGCTAAGGTTGGAATTATCCCTTGTCTGACTCTTTGTGTCAGACGAGAGCAAGCGCCTCCCGCGTTAATCCCGGGAGGATTTGGGACGGGTTCTGTCAATTGGCTTGCTACTTATGGCAGGTTTTGAAGAAATGTTTCAGAAAGAAGATGGTCTATGCTCTTTTGTTATTAGTGAAGCTATATTTCATATGATTTTAATGGATTTTACCTGGGCTTTAATCTTAATTACTACATTAATCCAATGTATTGTTGTTGAGTTCTTGTTTGTCTGAGATGTTAATGTTTGTTTGTCAATGATGTTAATTACAATCGAACGTGATTGAGGCATAGTGGAAATGAGACCTTTTTTTTTTTGCAGGGAGAACCCCTCGTGGAATCTACGATGTGTTGTATATAATATATGTGGAAGGCAACTTGATGGAGAAGAGGTTTGAAAATGATGTTTCACAATTCCATAAAATTTTGGCTCAAAATTGAAATTATATCGAAATTATACCGAACATAATCGGTATGGTATGATCCGGTATCAAATTCAAATCATAGAATATCGAACTACACCGAATTGGTTAAAATTAAATAGTACATTTTCATTATCACCAAATATCGTACTATACTAAATCCCACTCAGCCCTATCTGATAATGTGTTGATAATGTTTTGCAAGAGCTTATCACAGACAAGGCATAATCATTGAGGAGGAAAAAAAAATGAAAAGAAACGATGCAAGCACAAGCTAGCTAACAAAGTGCAACAAATGCAAGGATCCGACCACCAAAACCAAGGTGTAAGTCAACCACAACCAATGTCCTAACCTCAACCGTAACCACAACTACATCCCCAAATACAACCACAAGCACAATCACAATTATAACCACAACCACAAAATTACCCAAATTCATCATCAACATATCCCTTCTATGTAATGACCCGAACCGAGAATAATAATATTTTAATGTAAAAAGACTATTTTGCCCCTGAAGGGGGGGAACTTTGATTTTTGACCCGGGAAACAATTTGGACTTTGACCCATGACTATGGCGTAGGTCGGGACGTCACGAATCCGTAGCCAGGCGGCACGCCGAAATCGGAGTTCGTATGAAGAAGTTATGGTCAAGGAAGCGTTTTAGCGGAATTTACGAACCGAGAACAACGGAATAAAATATTAATTTATTACGGGAATCCGTGCCAACCTAATATTTAAATCAAACTAGTGGATTGGTGACAAGTGTCACCCATCCAAGCCCACACTATTCCAATAAAGCAACATTACACTATTCCTTCATTTTATATTATTTATTTTTCCCTCCATTTGTTTCCAACCGTAGGATCACTGCCCAAAATGAATCCCAGCCCTTCATTTTCATCTGCTTTCCTTATTCATGCACGATCATCCTCTGTCTGTTTCACTCAAACACACAAACACACATTCATCCCCCCCTAAACCGTGTTTCTTTCTTCCATTTTCTCTCAACCCAGGCGATCGAACCAGCAGCCCTCACACCACCAGACGGCCACCCACAGCACCACCATCACCCACTGCTCATCACCGTGCAACACCGGCAACAACCAGCCCATTTCCCCGCCTGAAAATCCCGTCCAAAACACGACCCGAAACACCAAGGAAACGGGTCCAAGAAGCAAACCTCGACAACCGCACCACCTCGACGCAGGGGAAGCTCCAGTCTGCACCGAGGGGACCCCAGGAGCACAACTGGACGACGGCGAGGGCTACGGCGACGTGACGGCGGCGGTAAGACCCAAAACCCGAAAGCTCCGTTTTGATCCTCTGTTTCGAACCAACGTGTTTTAGTGCTAGGAAATTGATTGTGTGATGTTAGAAATGTCCTAGGGTGAGAGACGAGTTGATCAGGACCGGTTTGGACGACGGAGACGGCGTGGATCACCGGAGAAGACGATCGGACGTTGGCCGTGAGTTTCAGTGACGAACTGGTGAGTTTCTCCTAGTTTTCTTTCTATTTTGAGGTTGTAGAACCATAGAACAGACCTAGACGACCCTATAAGGATGAACCCCGTCGAAAATGGTGGCCGAAATCGTACGGTGGAATCGGGTCAAGCCGTGGGTCGACGGCGACCCGGTTCCAGTCAAACGGGTCTGACCCATTACTGTAGCATGATGACGTCATCATGCTGACGTCACTTCTGACGTCATGATGACGTCATCCTGTTAGATATTGTCAGACCAGGGACCAATCAGAACATGCCACGTGTCACCAGAAAGTGTCAGTGATGACGTCATGCTGACGTCAGCAGTACTATAGCAGCGTTGACCAGGCACGTGGGGGCGCATGTGAACAGTGATTTTGGTGGGGCCGGTACCATTTTCAAGGTTTCGACGATACGGATCCAATGGAGGTGGTTTCGTGTCGATCGGAGATCGTTATGTTAGTCAAAATGGGGTTTGAAGCACCGGGAATAGTGCCCGGGAAGCGATTTTGAGGCGGATCTGTTCTAGGGTCTTGGTATTGATGTTATAGGGTCCTTAAGTAACCCTCAGGTATAAAAATACAGGTTTTTAGAGATCGTTGAGCAGCAAGGACCGAGTGTGAGTGGGCTGTTTGATTTATAAAAGGCTTGCATGCATAAACTGTTTTACTATTTCCACTTATGATTTCGATGAGTCTTATGAACTGTTTATATATGCTATTACAATGTTTTGGGCATGAGACCCGTCTGGGTTATATGTGGATTTTGTTTGGGATGTCTGGGGGACATAGGGTAAACTATACTGTTATTGTACTGTACTTTCCTACCTGTGTATATTGTCTCCTCTAGGGAGGGTCGTTGGCCTGGGTGGACCCTGGAGTAGTCACGGGGCTCTGACTGAGTGGAGTTGACCCCCGTTGGGCTGCTTACTCTCAGGAAGGCATGTTTATATACCTCGGGCAGTGACCGGGATACCGGGAGCTGATGTACCTAGAGAGTCTCGGGTGTGAGACCCTGAGTGGCAACGCGTAGCCTTAGAACCGTGACATCATTTGAGTTGGGTTTTACAGTGCACTGATATGTTAGTTTCACCTTTCGATTATTATTGTGGTTTATTTGTTATGATTTCATTATAATATTATATTTTCACTGCATGCAAGATTTGGAAAATGGAGGGGTAAAACCTTATGATTATTTTATTATTGAATTGATTTCTAAACTGTTATTTTTGGCCCACTCACCCTTGTTTTACTGACCCCTCCAGACCCTGACACGGAAATAGAGGAGGAGGACCCGGAGGAGGAGGCAGAGGTTTAGTTTGCCTAGCTGTGCACCTGTACACCCACTTGTGGGTAGGTTGAGCACCGAATAAATGTACTCTGACTAGTGTGCTCACATGTTGTATTTTACTTTCCCTTGTCTGACAGTATCACTTTAAACACTGTGGTTGTACGTTATCTATCTATTTAAGGCTTCGGTTTTTATTTAAGGGTAATTTTGGTATGTTTAGAGTCATTGTCAGACGGGAGCGGGGCACGTCCCCGGGTGGTCCCAGTGGGATTGGGACGCGTCCTGTCAGCTTGGTATCAGAGCATTAGGATTAGTGGTCAGAGTACTAGGTTAGCGGTTTGTACTTTGTACATGGTCGCTTTCGATGTCTTTTAACCTGTTTGCCTCTTAACAGTTGGATATGCCTCCCCGACGTGAACCCCGTGCACGTGTTGACGAGGGCAATGGAGGAAATGGAGACACTGTGAGCATTGAGCGGGCTCAGCGCCTGGGTGCTACGCATTTCAGTGGGGGAACCGACCCCGAGGAAGCACACCAGTGGATTGACCGCTGGGAGAGGATTTTCGAGGTCATGCACTGTCCACCGGAGGAGCGTGTCGTACTGGCGACCTTCCTACTAGATAGGAGCGCCTATCGATGGTGGCATAACCTTGTCCTGGCCGGCTGGACCGTTCACACCATTCCATGGGAGACCTTTCGAGAGCGGTTTCTCAACCAGTTCTATCCACGGTCGTTTCGCAACGCCCGTGAGGCGGAGTTTCTGCAACTCCGGCAGGGAGATCAGACTGTAGCAGAGTACGAGGAGACCTTCCTGATGTTGTCTCGCTTTGCTGAGAACTTCGTGATCACCGAGGCAGATCGATGTCGCAGATTTGAGTGGGGCCTGCGACCTGAGATTCAGGCGATGGTGACTGCAACACCCTTTGCTTCCATTAGGGATCTGACTGATGCGGCGACCAGGGTGGAGAACAGTATCCTGGCTCGTCGGCGAGCTGAGGGGGAGACACGGCGACGTGATCGCCCACACTTGGGATTCTCGGGCCGTCGTGGCTCGAAGGGAGGACATTCTGGTGGATCTTCGTCTTCTGGAAGCCGAGGACGTTCTGGTTAGTTCAGGAGTCCTCAGCGGTCTGGACAGCGTTCTGGAGCTTGGCAGCGGCCTAGGGAGGTCACTTGCTTCGCTTGTGGTGAGCCGGGGCACTATGCTTCTGAGTGTCCACTGATTCGGGGCAATACTACGCCAGCACAGAGCTCAGCATCTCAGACTGACAGCAGCCGGACACGCGGTGTTGTGCGTGGCCGTGATCGAGGAGCTAGAGGACGGGGACGACCTACAGAGTCTATGGCTCGTGTTTATGCTGTTTCCCAACAGCAGGCCAGATCCATTCCGGGAGTGTTGACAGGTACTGTACATATTTATGGCATGGTTGTTCGTGCATTGATGGATTCAGGGGCAACTCATTCTTTTATTTCACCGCGTTGTGCAAGTCTGTTGGGCCGTGAGGTGACCGCACTTGAGCACGAGATGGGAGTGGGGACACCGATGGGTGTGACCTACCAAGTGAACCAGGAGATACGAGCTTGTCCTGTGGAGATTGAGGGAGTCGAATTTCCGGCAGATTTAATTCTGATGAATGTGCACGACTTTAATGTGATACTTGGAGTTGATTGGTTGTCGGAGTACAATTCACTCATCGACTGTAGTAACATGCGGTTGACTTTGAGAGGTTCGGGATTACCGGAAGTCGTATTTCAGGGGGAGTGTGGTGACGCATCACCCAAGGTAATATCTGCACTCACAGCTACGAAACTCTTACAGAAGGGGTGTCGGGGTTATCTTGCTTATGTGGTAGAGTCTACTGATGAATCTTTGAGTATTGAGGATATTCCGATTGTGCGGGAATTTCCTGATGTCTTTCCAGGAGATTTACCTGGATTACCACCACCCAGGGAGATCGACTTTACAATCGAGTTACTCCTCGGGACTCGACCGATTTCACAAGCACCGTATCGCATGGCACCGGCAGAACTACGGGAATTGAAAATCCAATTACAGGAACTGGTGGATCTAGGGTTTATCCGACCCAGTACATCACCATGGGGAGCGCCGGTCTTATTTGTGAAAAAGAAGGAGGGTAGTTTGCGGTTGTGTGTGGAGTATAGGCAGTTGAACAAGGCTACGGTAAGGAATCAGTATCCCTTACCCAGGATCGATGATTTGTTCGATCAGTTACGAGGAGCACGATATTTCTCCAAGATAGATCTGAGGTCAGGATATCATCAACTGAGAATAGCCGAGGGGGATGTTCAGAAAACAGCTTTTCGAACGAGGTATGGGCATTATGAGTTCTTGGTGATGCCCTTTGGACTGACGAATGCACCAGCTGCATTCATGGACTTGATGAATCGGGTTTTTCGAGCATACTTGGATAAATTTGTGATCGTGTTTATCGACGACATCTTGGTGTATTCCAAGAATGTCAGGGCTCATGAAGAACACTTACGAATGGTATTGGGTAAACTACGACAGGAGCAGCTGTATGCTAAGTTAAGCAAGTGTCAGTTTTGGCTAAATAGTATTGGATTCTTGGGTCACATTATATCACCTGAGGGGATAAGTGTGGATCCTCAGAAAACGGAGGCTGTGACAAATTGGCCAAGACCGACCACGGTGACGGAAGTGCGAAGTTTTGTTGGGTTAGCAGGCTACTATCGGAGATTTGTGGAGGGTTTCTCCCAGATTGCCGCACCATTGACTCGGTTAACCCGGAAAGGGGTAAAGTTTGTATGGGACGATCAGTGCGAACAGAGTTTTCAGGAATTAAAGTTCCGATTAACCACTGCACCTGTCCTTGCATTACCAGACAACAGTGGAGAGTTCGTGGTATATAGTGATGCATCGCTGCAAGGCTTGGGTTGTGTATTGATGCAGAATGGAAAAGTGATTGCTTACGCATCCCGGCAGCTGAAGACGCACGAGTTGAACTACCCTACTCATGATTTGGAATTGGCGGCGGTGGTTCATGCTCTAAAGATCTGGAGACATCATTTGTTCGGTGTGACATGCCGAATATTCACCGATCACCAGAGTCTTAAACATTTGTTCACTCAGAAGGAACTCAACATGAGACAGCGGAGATGGTTGGAATTGTTGAAGGATTATGATTGTACCATCGAGTACCATCCTGGCAAGGCAAATGTTGTGGCTGATGCACTTAGTAGGAAGTCGGCGGGATCAGTTGCGCATTTGAGATGGGTGTATCTTCCTTTGCTAGTGGAACTTCGGAAGAACGGAGTTATGTTAGGGATGGACGATCAGGGAGCCTTGTTGGCTAGCTTTCATGTGCGACGCGTGTTGGTTGACAGGATCATCGAGGCTCAACTACAGGACCAGATACTCTGTGACTACAGAAACGAGGTTGAATCCGGACAGAGACAAGATTTCTCCGTCAGGGGCGATGGAGCATTAGTAAAGCTTGCGAGATTGTGTGTACCTGCGGTACCAGAGTTGAGGAAAGAGATTTTAGACGAGGCCCACAGTTCGGCCTATGCTATGCATCCAGGAGGGACAAAGATGTACCGTACCCTCCGGGACTATTATTGGTGGCCAGGGATGAGGAGGGAGATAGCTGAGTTTGTCAGCAAATGTTTGATCTGTCAGCAGGTCAAGGCAGAACGGCAGCGTCCGTATGGGGCTATGCAGCCACTTCCAATTCCACAATGGAAGTGGGATCATATTACAATGGACTTTGTCTTCAAGTTACCGAAGACAAGGAGTGGAGTTGATGGGGTCTGGGTAATAGTGGACCGGTTGACTAAATCATCGCATTTTCTGCCTGTACGTGAGACGTACAAGCTCAACCGTTTGGCCCAGTTATTCATTAATGAGATCATCCGACTACACGGTACCCCAGAGTCGATCGTGTCGGATCGGGATCCGCGTTTCACATCCAGGTTTTGGAGGAGTCTACAGACTACTTTGGGTACGAAATTACACTTCAGTACGGCATTCCACCCACAGACCGACGGACAGTCTGAAAGGACAATACAAACTCTCGAGGACATGATGAGAGCCTGTGTGTTGCAATTCCAGGATTCGTGGGCTGATCGATTGCCATTGATGGAGTTTTCCTACAATAACAGCTACCATACGAGTATAGGGATGGCACCCTATGAAGCACTGTATGGTCGACAGTGCAGAACACCGGTATGCTGGATGGAGATCGGAGAAAGAACCGCAGTGGGGCCAGATCTGATGGATATGACCCAGGAGACAGTTTGGGTTATTCGGGAGAGACTGAAGGCGGCCCAGGATCGTCAAAAGAGCTATGCGGATCGGTGGATCCGATATTTGGAGTTCGAGGTTGGTGACTTTGTCTTTTTAAAGTTATCACCGTGGAAAGGAATTCTCCGATTTGGACGACGTGGGAGATTGAGTCCTCGTTATATCGGACCATATGAGATTGTCGAGAGGATTGGTCCAGTGGCTTACCGTTTAGCACTACCTTCCGAGCTTTCCCGAGTACATGACGTATTTCATGTGTCGATGCTACGGAAGTATCTTCAAGATGACTCTCATGCACTGCCAGAGCAACCACTGGAACTGATGACAGATTTGAGTTTCGAGGAACGGCCAGTGCAGATTCTGGATAGGAAGGAAAAGGTCTTAAGGAACAAGACGATTTCTTTGGTTAAGGTGCTATGGCGGAACACCACGAGGTAGAGGAAGCAACATGGGAACCCGAGGAATTGATGAGAGGGCAGTACCCACACTTGTTTGAGTAAATTTCGAGGACGAAATTTCTGTAAGGTGGGTAGGTTGTAACGACCCGAACCGAGAATAATAATATTTTAATGTAAAAAGACTATTTTTCCCCTGAAGGGGGGGAAACTTTGACTTTTGACCCGGGAAACAATTTGGACTTTGACCCATGACTATGACGTAGGTCGGGACGTCACGAATCCATAGACAGGCGGCACGCCGAAATCGGAGTTCGTATGAAGAAGTTATGGTCAAAGAAGCGTTTTAGCGGAATTTACGAACCGAGAACAACGGAATAAAATATTAATTTATTACGGGAATCCGTGCCAACCTAATATTTAAATCAAACCAGTGGATTGGTGACAAGTGTCACCCATCCAAGCCCACACTATTCCAATAAAGCAACATTACACTATTCCTTCATTTCATATTATTTATTTTTCCCTCCATTTGTTTCCAGCCGTAGGATCACTGCCCAAAATGAATCCCAGCCCTTCATTTTCATCTGCTTTACTTATTCATGCACGATCATCCTCTGTCTGTTTCACTCAAACACACAAACACACATTCATCCCCCCTAAACCGTGTTTCTTCCTTCCATTTTCTCTCAACCCAGGCGATCGAACCAGTAGCCCTCACACCACCAGACGGCCACCCACAGCACCACCATCACCCACTGCTCATCACCGTGCAACACCGGCGACAACCAGCCCATTTCCCCGCCTGAAAATCCCGTCCAAAACACGACCCGAAACACCAAGGAAACGGGTCCAAGAAGCAAACCTCGACAACCGCACCACCTCGACGCAGGGGAAGCTCCAGTCTGCACCGTGGGGACCCCAGGAGAACAACTGGACGACGGCGAGGGCTACGGCGGCGTGACGGCGGCGGTAAGACCCAAAACCCGAAAGCTCCGTTTTGATCCTTTATTTGAACCAACGTGTTTTAGTGCTAGGAAATTGATTGTGTGATGTTAGAAATGTCCTAGGGTGAGAGACGAGTTGATCAGGACCGGTTTGGACGACGGAGACGGCGTGGATCACCGGAGAAGACGATCGGACGTTGGCCGTGAGTTCCAGTGACGAACTGGTGAGTTTCTCCTAGTTTTCTTTCTATTTTGAGGTTGTAGAACCATAGAACAGACCTAGACGACCCTATAGGGATGAACCCCATCGAAAATGGTGGCCGGAATCGTACGGTGGAATCGGGTCAAGCCGTGGGTCGACGGCGACCCGGTTCCAATCAAACGGGTCTGACCCGGTACTGTAGCATGATGACGTCATCATGCTGACGTCACTTCTGACGTCATGATGACGTCATCCTGTCAGATATTGTCAGACCAGGGACCAATCAGAACATGCCACGTGTCACCTGACAAGTGTCAATGATGACGTCATGCTGACGTCAGCAGTACTGTAGCAGCGTTGACCAGGCGCGTGGGGGCGCGTGTGAACAGTGATTTTGGTGGGTCCGGTACCATTTTCAAGGTTTCGACGATACGGATCCAATGGAGGTGGTTTCGTGTCGATCAGAGATCGTTATGTTAGCCAAAATGGGGTTTGAAGCACCGGGAATAGTGCCCGGGATGCGATTTTGAGGCGGATCTGTTCTAGGGTCTTGGTATTGATGTTATAGGGTCCTTAAGTAACCCTCAGGTATAAAAATACAGGTTTTTAGAGATCGTTGAGCAGCAAGGACCGAGTGTGAGTGGGCTGTTTGATTTATAAAAGGCTTGCATGCATAAACGGTTTTACTATTTCCACTTATGATTTCGATGAGTCTTATGAACTGTTTATATATGCTATTACAATGTTTTGGGCATGAGACCCGTCTGGATTATATGTGGATTTTGTTTGGGATGTCCGGGGGACATAGGGTAAACTATACTGTTATTGTACTGTACTTTCCTACCTGTGTATATTGTCTCCTCCAGGGAGGGTCGTTGGCCTGGGTGGACCCTGGAGTAGTCACGGGGCTCTGACTGAGTGGAGTTGACCCCCGTTGGGCTGCTTACTCTCAGGAAGGCATGTTTATATACCTCGGGCAGTGACCGGGATACCGGGAGCTGATGTACCTAGAGAGTCTCGGGTGTGAGACCCTGAGTGGCAACGCGTAGCCTTAGAACCGTGACATCATTTGAGTTGGGTTTTACAGTGCACTGATATGTTAGTTTCACCTTTCGATTATTATTGTGGTTTATTTGTTATGATTTCATTATAATATTATATTTTCACTGCATGCAAGATTTGGAAAACGGAGGGGTAAAACCTTATGATTATTTTATTATTGAATTGATTTCTAAACTGTTATTTTTGGCCCACTCACCCTTGTTTTACTGACCCCTCCAGACTCTGACACGGAAATAGAGGAGGAGGATCTGGAGGAGGAGGCAGAGGTTTAGTTTGCCTAGCTGTGCACCTGTACACCCACTTGTGGGTAGGTTGAGCACCGAATAAATGTACTCTGACTAGTGTGCTCACATGTTGTATTTTACTTTCCCTTGTCTGACAGTATCACTTTAAACACTGTGGTTGTACGTTATCTATCTATTTAAGTCTTCGGTTTTTATTTAAGGGTAATTTTGGTATGTTTAGAGTCATTGTCAGACGGGAGCGGGGCACATCCCCGGGTGGTCCCAGTGGGATTGGGACGGGTCCTGTCATTCTAGCTCCAGCATAGCTAGACTTATCTCAGATAAGTCGAACTCAACAGCCTCACTCAAAGCCTTTACCAACTCCTCCTCCCTTGACTCAAGTTTTGCCACCAAGAAAGATGAGATTTCAATCTCAAGAAAATAGGAAAAAATAGAGGAGTTATTAGTTCTTATTTTAGAATTGATTAATGTATTTTCGCTTTACCTCTCCTCTTGTAATCTTTTACATGCATCTCTTACTCAAATCTAGAATCACTTAGTATTGGACGTTCAAGATTTTATCAAAAAAATATTTCTCAGAAGGTACATTATTTCGAGTGACTAGTCATTAATTTTTTATTGCACTGATTTTAACTGAATTATCTGTGAAATGAGTTAGGGGTATTTTAGTAAAGTTCTTTTATTTTGTTGTAAAAAACGGCACTTTTAGAGAATGGCTCTAATGGTCATCTAGAATATACATGGATGATGATAAGCAGGGGGATGTGTTCTTCGTATTTAATGGCCCGGATCTCAAGGAATCACAAATTTGGGAAAATTAGAGTCATGACAATTTTATCTTGGAAAAGTCAAAATGTGGACTTTTTTCTATGGAGTTTTTTTGAAAATTTCGGGAAAACCGTTGCGAAGGACTCGGGATGCTGAGTTAGTAGACATGCGGCTTACCAAAATCGGAGATCGTTTCTGGTTGTTTCAAGTCAAGAACCCTTAAGGGTGATTTGGTAATTTTTCCACCAAGGGCATTTTGGTAATTTTTCCACCAAGGGCATTTTGGTCATTTTTCCACCAAGGGCATTTTGGTCATTTTACACAATGAACAATTAAGTGCTACAACGTGTCAAGTTCTGGAGAGATCTAGAATTCTCCTCCACTGACATTCATGTCTATATATATGAGTTGTGGGTTGTGATGGACTTCAGTGGTCTAGGACCAAACACCACCCACCTCCCCACAGTGAGAGAAAAACTAGAGGTAGAAGGAAGAAAATAGAGGGAGATGGAGAGGAATCTAAGAAAGATAAGAAGGAGAAGAGAGAGTTTTGGAGAAGAAGTCAGAGAAATAATAAAAAAGGAGGGAAACCTCCAAGGCCGAGAAGCTTAGTGCACGACCATGGCTTGCTACTATGCTTCTTAATGTTCTAGTTCGAGATTGAGATCATCAGAATGATGTCTGGGCCTTTAGAGTCACATTCGAGGCGAAGGAAATGTGAGAGGGATGCATGGAAATAAGCTGGAAAACGAGCCGAGTATGGAAACTTCGAACAGTGACTTTCAAGGTATGTTATTTCCATTTGAAGGTGGTAGAGCCTTATTTTTGTATGATTAAGGAATGATGAACATAAAAAGGATGCAAATTAACGAAAAACGAAAGAAATAGAGATGGGTTAGGTCGCTGGTTGGGCGACCCGTATAACAGACCCAGCGAGAGGAAGACCGCGAGTGCAATATTGACTGCACTGTGATGTGCGTGGCTACCACGCGCATAGAATTGTAACGATGTGTGGCATCACGTGCGGCAGAGTCTTACTGTCCGACCAACACGAAGTTTGTTCGTCTGAATCTCCTAAGTTCAATGGTTCAAGTTTCGGATTAATTGGACGTCTTATGAGATAGTTATGACGGTCCAAAGTTTATGTTCTATTTTGATCATTAATAAATCCTAAATTATTGAATAAATACTTTAGTATTATAAAAAGGAAATGAAATGATTATAATTCAAGTTTTGGATCTAAATGTATGACTCTTGGTTCATGCTATAATTTTTAAAGAAATATCGAAAAAACCTAATATTAATTTCGGAATTAATAAGGTACGTGATACTAATCAGCATGATGTTGGGGAACTAGAAAATGGGTGGATGATTACAATGATAGAATGGTGATGTTTAATGGTTAAGTTATGATAATGGAGGATAATCATAAATATTTTGTGTTTGTGTTATTATGTATGTTAACCCTTTAATTTGATGTTTATATTGTTAACTAAGATGACTATGATGAATATGATGTAAATATTAAGGATAGTTTATGATGAATATGTTATGTGCAAAATCCAACGAGTACAAAGTTAAGGTTTGCATACTTACCAATATGTTAAGACAATATCTTACTTATTGTGGGATCTTAATTCGTGCTGTCACCATATATGATTGTTAACAAAGGAATGCATAAGAGGTCATGTAATTTTGTGTATTCGTATTTTATTAATATCATATCTCATAATGCGAGGAACAAAAATAATAAGATCGGACATAATCGAGATAATAAATTCCACAACTTGTCGGGGTAGCGGGTTGGATGTAGGCGGAAACCCCGCAAGGTTGAGTTTATTTTGGTTAATTAATTATTATAAAATTAAGTATATTAGAAATATCCCTTGTTTGACATGCTTGACAGACGGGAGCAGGGCCGATCCAGTTTTTTACGGAAATTTGGGACGGATCTTGTCAACTTGTTATCAGAGCTAGGATTTTAAATATTGACTTCGAAATATGAGTCGTATAGGATTCCTAAATATTTTTTTGGAGGATTTTATGAAGTTAATTGGCATACCTATTTTGTGGAAATGTGTTATCAATCGGAATTTTGGGCCTAATTTGGATTATAGGTCAAGGTCTTGGTATGCAACAACAAATTTTAACTTAGTTTTTGTAGAATCGTTAGCAAACTTTGGGAGTGTCAAATTAATTTGAAGGACTTGAATTTTATAAAGCCATTTACGATAAGTGTAGATTGCTCTGATTAATGCTCGGGTCAAAGTACTTGGTTTGTTTTGAATTAAGGGTCATCGTAGCGGGTGATCTATGTGACCGTAATTTGTGACCATGATTCGTAATTTTCAAAAAAATATTGACGCATTAAGTGAATACAGTGATTAATGATGAATATTGTGAAGTTTTAGATGGGATTTTAAAATGATTTTTTATGCTGGCTAAACTTTGATTTGGAATTTTGTTTGATTGAGGGATGATAATTTCAATTTGGTTCTCACGAAAATGGATGTGTCTTGGGAACCGTAAATAAATCACGAAAATGGAAACTATTTAATGGAACATATTATGAGGTAACGTATGGATTGTGCCTTGAATTAAGTTGAGGGCTATTGAATTAATATCTGTTATAAGTATGTGTTTCTTGACATTCGTAATTTAAGTATGACAATAATTCCATGCGATTTCCTATGATTTTTATGGACAATATTTTAATGTACGAGTTCTGAGATTGTGAATTAGTTCTAAAAATTTCTATATGTTGGAATAATTTGAAAAATAACGTGAGTAAGGTTATCAAACGATCCTTTAATGATTTTCGCACATTATGATATTCGTGTGATAACAGTGGTGAAACATGATGAGGAATACATGATACTTTTGTTAGTTAAGAACGTTTATGTTGATGGGAATTATGTTGATATAATGGTAATGGGATGACGTAGTATAAGGGATGATGATAATGTTATAAATTTGATGATATGATCGTGTAATAGATGATTGTCCATATATATGCTGTTTTGAACTTAGATACTGAAAGTGGATGTTGAGGAAATAATAAATGTTATTGATACCATGTTTTCTCGATATGCGTGCTTGGTTGTATTTTTAGGTAGGTCTCCTGATTAACGCTCAGATATTTTTTTCTTGAGAAAAGTACGGACAGTCTTAGACGTCGAGTAAAGCTCCAGATCTTGAGATTGGTATAGTGAGGTTACGACTTAGACATCGAGGTAAAGCTCCTTTTCCTAAGTCAGTATTGATGGGTAGTCTCGGATGTCGAGGTAAAGATGATTTTCCCGAGATTGTTATTGTGATGAGTAGGCTCAGACGTCGCAGTAAAATTCCTTTTCTTGAGACTAGAGACGACTTGTAGACGTCGAGGTAAAGCTCCTTTTCCTGAGTCAGTCCCCATTCGGATGTCGAGGTAAAACTCTTTTTCCTGAGTGCTTAGACTACCGGTAGTGAAAATACCCTGGGGGAAATGTTATTGGTGATGTGATTGGTACTATTTTGGATTGGACATAACTGATGGTTGTGGTGATGGCCTACGGGTAGTGCCGCTATATGAAATGGTTGGTGCATGAAATGATATTTGGTTGAGTTGAGTGAGAGATTGAAACAAATGATTCAAATATGGTATTGTTGTGCCTCTAAAAATAAATCGAATGATACAAGGGGTAAGATTAGATACGTGATGTAGCCAGAACTATACGGGATCCCGGTGTTACTTGTGTTGCATAAAGTTGGGAGTTAAGAAGTGGGCCCTTTCTCTCTTAAACTTATTATGCATGCATATTTAAATTGTTTTAAGTGGTTTTCTGTGTGTGATAGTAAAGTTGTTGATGGATTGAAAATTTATTCTAATGGCACATGCTATTAGATTGTGGCGTGTTGGACTATTGACCGGGGTTGAAAATTTTGACTTTAGTTATAAATGTCTTATGTGTGATCATACCAATTTAGTGATACGATGCCATGATATTATATAGGATCCTATGTTGGGATGAGATGATATGCTAATGTGTCATGATGATGTGTATGATAATGTAAAATCGAAATGATAAGAGCTTGGTAAAATTGATTAAGCCTGGCCAAAGGGCTTGTATGTATTAGTGAAGTTTTCGAGCGATGCTTGGGGCAACTTCTGAGGCCAATTTGATTTTATAAGGTATAATTTTTAAATATTGTTTGGTTGACGATGATGTGGATGAACGTTTGCGTAAGAATAATTTAGCTAAAATGTGATGGTCCACTATATTAATTTAATTGTGCATACCGTTTAAATTTTTATATATACTTTGAAATTTATGATGTTGTTTTAGTATTATGGTAGTAATGTTGTATGATCTAAGTGGTATAAGCCAGTTGAGTTTGGGTATGAATTGGTAGGGTGTAAGTGGTGATTGGTGTTTTGTGTTCTTGAATACACGTTGAAAGGTTGATTAATTTAAGCAGCTCAATTGTCCAATTGTATATGGAAGTGAGCTAGATTTGGTTAAGAATAATGGATAAGATAACTAATAGTGAATTGTTGTGAGTTACTAAGGTGGTTTACTTAGATTGGTTACTTTACAGAGATCGTGAACGTTGTGATGACTATTATGATGACTTATTAATGTTTATTTTAAACAATTTTCACGTAATTCGAGGGTATGAGAGATATTTTATTCAACTGCGTTCAAATGTTTTTTTTTTTTTGAATGGGAAGGTTGATTTCTTTTAGATCATTTGGTATTAACGGCTGTGATGTTGTTTTCCTTTAAGCGAGTATCAGATATTCCGAGAATAAATGATGTTTGATAAAGCTTAAATGGCTTTTGTAAAACCGGAAAAATTTATTGCTCGAGAAGAATTTAGTTGTCCAGTTTGAGTTGACTAAATTGGAATGGTTCTAAAATTTTGAGGACGAAATTTCTTTAAGAGGGGTAGATTGTAATGGCCTGGATCCCAAGGGACCAAAAATTTGGGAAAATTGGAGTCAAAAGACAATTTTATCCTTAGAAAAGTCAAATTGTTGACTTTTTGCTATAAACCTCTTTTGAGAATTCCGAGAATACTGTTATGAAGAACTCAAAATGCTGGGTTCGTAGACAGACGGCACGCTAAAATGGAAGATCGTTTGCGGAAGTTTCGGGTTAAGAACCCTTAAGAGTATTTTGGTAATTTTACCACCAAGAGCATTTTGGTCATTTTGAAGAATGGCTAATTAAGTGATTCCATGTGTCAAGTTGTGGAGAGGTCTGGAATTCTCCTCCACCGACATTCATGTCTATATATATGAGTTGTGGGTTGTGATGGACTTTGGTGGTGTAGGATCGAACACCACCCACCTCCCCACTGTGAGAGAAAGACCAGAGGAAAAAGGAAGAAAATAGAGGGAGATGGAGAGGAATCTGAGAAAGATAAAAAGGAGAAGAGAGAGTTTTGGAGAAGAAGTCAGAGAAAGAATGAAAAAGGAGGGAAACCTCCATGGCCGAGATGCTTAGTGCACGACCATGGCTTGGTGCCATGCTTCTGTATCTTCCAGTTCGAGACTGAGATCATCAGAATGATGTCTAGGGCTTTAGAGTCACATTTGAGGCGAAGTAAATGCGAGAAGGATGCAGGGAAGAGTAAGCTGGAAAAGCAGCCGAGTATGACAATTTTGAATAGTGACTTTCACGACATGTTCTTTCCATTTGAAGGTGGTAGAGCCTTATTTTTGTATGATTAAGGAATGATGAATGCAAAAAGGAAGAAAATTAACGAAAAACGAAGGAAATAGAGCCGAGTCAGGTCGCCAGGTTGGGGGACCTGTATAACAGACCCGGCGAGAGGAAGACCGCAAGTGCATTATTGACTGCATTGTGACGCGCATGGCCAGTACGCGTTGAGCCTTTGGATGACACGTAGTGGCGCGTGTGGCAGAGTCTTTCCGTCCGAACAACGCAAAATTTGTTCGTCTAAATCCTTAAAAAATTATAAATTATTGAATAAATAATTTTAGTATTATAAAGATGAAATGAAATGATTACAATTCATGTTTTGGCTCTAAAGGTATGACCCTTGGTTCATCCTATAATTTTTATGGAAATATCGAAATAACCTAAAATTAATTTGGAAATTAATAAGCTATGTGATACTAATTAGCATGATGTTGGGGAAGTAGAAAATGAGTGGATGATTACAATGATATTATGGTGATGTTTTATAGTTAAGTTATAATTATGGAGGATAATCATAAATATTTTGTGTTTGTGTTATTATGTATGTTAACCCTTTAATTTGATGTTTATATTGTTAACTTAGATGAATATGATGAATATGATGTAAATATTAAGGATAGTTTATGATGAATATGTTATGTGCAAAATCCAACAAGTACACTAGTTAAGGTTTGCATACTTACCAATATGTTTAGACAATATCATACGTATTATGGGATCATAATTCGTGCGGTCACCATGTATGATTGTTAACGTAAGGAATGCATAAGAGGTTATGTGATTCTGTGTATTCGTATTTAACTAATATCATATCTCATAATGTGAAGAACAAAGATAACAAGATCGGACATAATCGAGCTAGTAAATTCCACAACTTGTAGGGGTAGCGGGTTGAATGTGTGCAGCAACCCCACAAGGGTGGGTTTATTTTGGTTAATTAATTATTATAAATTTAAGTAAATTATAAATATCCCTTATCTGACAAGAGTTGTCAGATGGGAGGAGGGCCGGTTAGGTTTTTTCATGAAAATTTGGGACGGATCCTGTCATTGCGTGTGTGGAAAATCAATTTTAATTTAGAAAAGTTATGAGGGATATTTGTGTGAACGGTTGAAAGCTTTTTCTTTTTCCTGTGTTGATTATCATATGCCTTTCGTTTTTTATTTTGAACAATTGAGATTTTGACTGAGATTAATTTAATAAATTTTCTTCCTTTTTCAAAATCGGGTTTTTGAATTTGGTTCGAATAAAAATTTTTGTTTTCAAAACTAATTATGTTTTATATTTCCTCTAATTTGAGTTTCTTTGAATTTTTTTTTCTTTGAGTTTATCTCTTGATTAATCCTTTGTTGGTTCTTCAAGTATGGTGTCTTGACGGACTCAGATTAATGTTTTTGTTCAAGCTTTTCTTTGAATCAAAATCATTTTATTTTGTTATTAGTGTTTGCTTATCTCTATGAGATTCCCAAAGCAGAGGCGTGGAGAAAAGTAATAGAGCTGAACAGAGATGCTTGATTTCTGAGTTGCACAAGGTATGACTGCCTCTCTAAAGTAGTCTAGGGGATTGAGCTTGTGATTGCTTTGTAACATGGATTTCCTGTTCAATTGAGATACCCCCAGTTTTTTCTTGAGGAAGGTTTATGGGTATCAAGTTTTATGTGTTCTTTATTTAGTTAATTTGAATAACTTCTTATGATTCATTTGATTAATTATGGAATGATCTTATGCACACACATTACCACATAGAACTAGCACAATACTGCTTACATTGACCGGGCTTCTGTGTGCTTAGCTTGTCACTGTGTGATTGATTTTTATGCAGGGGTATGTGCTGAATGTGTTTGTGCATGCATCTGAGATAATTCTCCACCTCTTTAAATCTTGGTTGTTTGGTGTGATCTTGTGACTAGTCACACGATTCTTAGATATAGAAGTGGTATCCAACTTTTAGTGGATCAAGGATGAAGTTGACTCTAGATATACATAAAGTTGGTGCTAAAGTTTAAGTTGATATCATTTCAGGTGTGTCAAGGATGGAGCGTGATAGGAATTCCTGTAACAATCCACCTTCTTTAATGGATCAAACTATGATGCTTGGAGAGAAAAATTAAGATTTTTCTTGATTCATATGATGAAGTTGCCTATGAATACCTTATTGTTGAGTGGAGGTGTCTTAGGAAATTGTAGGAGACGAGTCTATAGATAAAACAAGATCTGAGTGGACTCAAGGTGAAGCTTTTGTTTCATCATCAAATTAGAAAGCTAGAAATTCCATTGCCACAACTCTGTCTGCATCTTAGTTTTCACAACTTAGAAATTGTACTGAGTGTTGTTCATGAAGGTGATGCTCAAGTCTGGGACTTGAAGCTTCAAATGTCCTTGGAAAAATTTGAAGAAATTCGAATGAGTGGATTTAAATTCTTTGCTGATTTCTATGAATGTCTTGAGTCAATCACAAATGAATGTGTAAGTCTTGGTGAACCAATCTCAGAAATCATCGTTGTTCAAAAGGTTTTTCGTGTCTTGACTAGTAAGTTTAGACCTAAGAAAATTGCTATTATGGAGGTTCAAAATTTAAAGGATATTAGGTTAGCTAAACTTGTAGGCAAACTAATGACTTTTGAAATGGAAATGGAGATGGAAACTGTGGATTCTAAAAAGGAAAGAATATAGATTTATAATCTTCTCAAACGGAGTTTGTTGATTTGTTTGATTCTTCATAGAGTGCGGAGGACGAAATGACTCTTTTTGCTAAAAAATTCAGAAGAATTTTCTAAAAGATAAGGTTGAGACCAATGATTGAAATATCAATATCGACGGATATATCGCTACCCAAATTTACGGATATCTCGCTCTAAATATTGATATCGTTTACGGTTAACAAAAATGATGGTAATTTAGTCTAAAAGTTGAAAAATTTTAATGAAAATTTGGGAAAAATATAAGTACTCAATAATAGTTATATATGACGAATAAAATTATAAAATGACTTTGATATAATAAATATGTGATATGATGTAATATGATTCTGACGATGATTAATAATATAAAATCTTAAATATAAACATAAATTGAAGTGTGTTGATACCATATCGACCGACCACCCTAACACAGGTCCCACCAGGACAGGAAGGCCGCCGACCGATCGCCTGATCGGCACCCTCACGACCCACGGTCCGCCGGTCGGCACCATACTGCAGACCCGCCATTCGGCATCTGACAGTGAACAGACAACAGCTGGCTGCGACAGTCACCTAACCAACTCTGCCACACCAACTCCCTGACGGAGGCAGGCTGGGACTCCAGCTGGCGCCTCCTCTGGATGTCCAGGGCTTGTCAGACGGCTCTCAGCCACAAAGCACCACCTGCTCCCGTAACAGTAGCCCACCTACCGCAGTTATGGCTAGTATAAATACCCCGAAACCCTTCACAAAGGTAAAACACTGAGAACCAATCCAGAGCACTGTATTTACTTGCCGCTCGGCATTCAGATACTAACTTAGGCATCGGAGCCCCTTTGGCCGACACCACACCGATGTCTAGTTTTGCAGGATCCCTGCCGAACCACAACGCCCCCAGCGGGCCCGAGACACCACGCGGTTGGTCCTAGAACCCCCAGCGGGTCTCATCGAGTTGGTCATTTCAGGACCAAACAATTGGCGCCGTCTGTGGGAAGAGTAAACACCCACTAACTCACATACCCCTGCTCGACCTTCCACTGACGAACAATGTCTGCCAAACGGGACGACGGTGAGCTCAACAACACCCCTCAGGGAGATCGCGGCCGAATTCACACAGCCGAGCTCAACTACAGAGTAGCCTATCCACTATTGCCGATCGGCACGCCCGGTGACCCACACGGCACCTACTTTACCTACCGCCGCAAGCTTACTTGGTCCACACAGTCAAGTTCAATTAGCTTTCGCTATTACGCTTTCATTTCGGTGGTTATGTCCATTACGGTTTGGGTTTATGATCATGACTGTTCGGTCCTTATCTAATCTACAACCCCGTGGATCGGCATGCCTACACATATGCGCAAAATTTGCCTAGTACTCGCCTATCGACAGTTCTCATTCAAAAAAAAAAAAAGCAATAGGGTGATACATGTCAACTTTGCGAAGTACAATTTTATTACTTTTCAACTTCCGAGCTACATGCTACACGGGGCATCCCCCGGATTACAAAAATAAAAGAAACAAAAACGAGCATACAAAAAGCAATCTACACGGCCCTCGGCCTCAAACTACCACCACCTCCTCGTCTGCCGCCTCAGCCTGGTCGGCAGTGGACGCCTCTGCAGCCTTCTCCGCACCGGCCGGCCGCTCGCTCTCGGCATTCGACGGTTGACCGTCCAGTGAGAAAGTCTTGGTCAGCGCAGGGGGCTCATCCAGCCACGGGAAGTTGAGGGGGACCCCTGGATTAAAGTACAACACCCGCTGTACGCAATCATCTTCCACTTCGGCAAGCGCCAGGTAGAGATGATTCGCATACACCGGGTCCGCCATGAAGCCCTCCAGGGTCTTCTGCCGATCGGCCGATAGCAGGACGCGAAGCCGGTCCACCTCCCCCTGCAGCTCACCCATGACTCTCTCCTGCTCGTTCAGCTGCTGGGAGAAAGCGTGCACCGTCTCTTCACGGTCCTCTATCCCCTTCTCCGCCGCCTCCGCACGGGCCTTCTCCCGCTTGAGCTCCCCCTCCAACTCCACAACCCGCCTCCGCGCGGCATGGCCCTCCCTCTCCCGGGCACGCAGCTTTTCCTCCCTCTGCCGAGCGGCGCCCTGCTCGGCCTCTAGCCTCTGCATATGCCGCGCTGCCTTCTGCAGGGCCACGTATGTCTGCCCAAAGCACTGCCGAGACAATGCCACTTAGAACAAAAAAAAAACAAAACAACAAAAAATAAATAAACAAACAAACGCAAACAACACTGGGCGATCGATCTTACGTGGGCATGCTCGGCCAGCACGGCAGCAAACCGACCGGGATGCGAGCCGGTGCCGATCTCCTCTATTTTCGCAGGAGTTACCTGCGACCCCAGCACGAAGGCGTTGGCAACTAGCGCCAACGTCTTGTGCACATGGTGCGTCACCGGCACCTAGCCATCGCCGACCTTGGCAGACCGCACCACCTCGCCCGTCTCCAGGGGTTCGGCAAACAAGGACGCCACGCCAGGGGCGCTGACAACCGCCTTCTCCCTCGCCGGCGGCGGCATCTCCCTCCGGGCCCCCTTATCCTTCTCCTTCTCCTACTCCTTCGGCACCTCCGGAGCCCTCAGCACCGCCTCCCTCCTCCGACGCCGGTCGGCGCTCTCACTCTCCGACACCCCAGCTGCCGGGGGAGACTGCCTCTGCCGAGCCTCCATTAGCTTCCTCCGGCGCTCCCGGGCTTGGTCCAGCCCGCCGATCAGGGGTCTTTTCAGACCGAGCACCGAACTCTTCATCTCCGTACCCTGCCTAGCTTCAGGCCTGCTCGGCTTCGGCAGCCCATCTGGTCGGCAGCCAGAGCTCGACCCTTGCTGGGGCTCCTCCCGGCCAGTCCCCTTGGGCTTCACCGCCACGGTTTTCTGCCTCGGCGGCTGTGGGGGGGGGGGGGGGGGGGGGGGGGGGGGAACCTCCGGCTCCTTACCCTTACCCTTGGCAGCCACACCGTGCTTCGCCACCGCCTCACTCATCTTCTTCTGAGCGGCTTGTTCAACTTGGGGGTGCACTACAAAACAAACTGTTAGTGCCCTGGCATGCCTACACATTATAACTTCAACACTACTGCTTACCAGGTGGCGAGATGAGACCCATGGCAAGCAGGTTCGACGGCAACTTCAGGACGCACCGGCTGCGTTCCAGGTCGGACAGCTTCTCCCGCACCAGGTTGCACGCCTCCCAATCCTCTGCTGTCACCGTTTCCTTGGACGGACCTGCACACACAACAAACACCATCAGTCTCCGCCTCGGTAGCCACAATTGACGCCTTATGACCACTAGCCGAACGGTAGACCAACAACCTCCAGACTGGAAGTAGCTGGGAATCCTCGAGCGGACCCCACTGACGTCTCCCTCCCACGGCCCTGACACCCAGCAAAATTGGTGTCTCCATCTCTTCTGCGACGTCGGCACGTCGTTGATGAAGGCACCCCGGGCCGACTTCTGCAGGCACTCCATCTGGTACCACCCCGACCCGTAGGTCTGCCTCTTGAAGCGGTACAGGGCGCACAGCTGGCCCCAGGATGGCTCAGGCAGTCCCGCCAGACGGAAGGCCGTGTAGAGACTGATCAAAATGATCCAGCCGTTCGCATTCAACTGCCCCGTGGCTAAGTTCGCCCTCGCCATCATGTCCTGGAGCCACGGGTGCAGAGGCAGCCTCACTCCATGTTCAAAGCAATCGACGTAAAACAGTGTCGACCCTTCCGGAGGACTACTCGGCCTCTTGCTGTGCGGGGGTACCGTCAACTCAATCTCCGCCGGCACGTTGTATAGCTCCCGGAACCGGTCCAAGTCGGACTGCCGAATGGTGTTCATCTCGTAGTCTACGGCGTACTCCACCTTCACCACGCCGTCGGCATCTATTTCCATCGGTGAGCTCGTCTCCGTCCCGCTACCCTCAGCCTCGGAATCGACGATGACGACGGGGGGAGTGCGTGGTGACGTCCTCCTCTCACTCGGCCGATCGGCACCCGATGTGCTGCATCCGCTCTGCTGCCTCAACTCCTTCTTCGGCAACCTGAGAGCCTCATCCAGGCTGTCACCACTGCTGGACGACGAAGCGCTGCTCGTGGACCCGCTAGTGGACGTTGACCCACTGCGCCCGCTCGACACGTCGTTTGCCGAACTGGACGGTGTTTCCCCGCCAAAAGCTTGAGGGGACCTAACCTCAGATCCACTGTTTGACTCTGACTCTGACATCTACAAATTACCAAAAGAAAAGAAGCTACAACTAAGCACCTACGCTACGGAACACATGCTGAGCAGAGATGCCGAACGGCAGGAATTATACCTTTCAAAATTTTGATCGATCGAATTGGTTTCACGTGCGTCTTCTTCTTGATCGGCAGTCTCCAATTCAGTCGGCACTCGCAATTATTCCACAGATGCTCTGAGTAAAAAGTGAAAAAGTCAAAAAGCTTTCGCCCCTTTTATAGGCCCCTGGCCCGTCTCGAGATGCGCGCTTCCGATCTGACGGTCGCCAGGCCGATACGGCCACCTTTCGGCTACGAATACCTTGTACTGTATACCCATCGGTATCATACATTCTCAACTACATACGTACATACGTACATCGCTACCGGTATGCATCCATACCGCATGCCGACCGGAGCCTCTCGGCATCTTTCCCGACGGCATGCTTCCTCTCTTCGTCGGCAAGCACACTGCTACCGATGTCTCCCCGCCATTCCCCACGGCCGCCTCTCCACGATCTTTCGGTCTTTACGGTGGGCAGCTTGCGGACCTCGGAAACGGGGACTCCTTTCACATCGGACATACGGTGCACTTCCTCGCTCCACGACTTGGGGGGCTACTAGGGATACCGGGCGCAGCGCCCTGGTCGGTCGACGGGTACCGGCCGTCATCTCAAGTCCTCGACCGAGGAACTCCACCTCAGTCAAAGACTTAGGGGACTTATGTTGATACCATATCGACCGACCACCCTAGCACAGGACCCACCAGGACAGGAAGGCTGCCGACCGATCGCCTGATCGGCACCCTCACGACCCACGGTCCGCCGGTCGGCACCATACTGCAGACCCGCCATTCGGCATCTGACAGTGAACAGACAACAGCTGGCTGCGACAGTCACCTAACCAACTCTGCCACACCAACTCCCTGACGGAGGCAGGCTGGGACTCCAGCTGGCGCCTCCTCTGGATGTCCAGGGCTTGTCAGACGGCTCTCAGCCACAAAGCACCACCTGCTCCCGTAACAGTAGCCCACCTACCGCAGTTATGGCTACTATAAATACCCCAAAACCCTTCACAAAGGTAAGACACTGAGAACCGATCCAGAGCAATGTATTTACTTGCCGCTCGGCATTCAGATACTAACTTAGGCATCGGAGCCCCTTTGGCCGACACCACACCGGAGTCTAGTTTTGCAGGATCCCTGCCGAACCACAACGCCCCCAGCGGGCCCGAGACACCACGCGGCTGGTCCTAGAACCCCCAGCGGGTTTCATCGAGTTGATCATTTCAGGACCAAACAAAGTGAGTTACTATAATTGAATGTTAATATAGTTAAAAACATAACAATAAGCATACAAAATTTCAATGGAAGAAAAATGATAAAATAAGTCTAAATATATTTAAAATTGGAAAAAAAGATGAAAAAATAGGGCCAAACATTGTTAAAAAAATTGGAAGGAATGAATATATTTAAAATTGGACAAAAATTGAAAAAAGAAGGCCAAACTTTGTTGAAAAATTGGAAAAAATGGATAAAAAAGAAAAAAAAAATGGAACAGCAATTGTAAACAAGGGGAGTTGAACCCATGACCCCCCAAATGAGAAATAAAACCCAAAGCCAACTCTGCTAGCTAGCTTTATTGCAAGTTTAAGAAATATCTATTATATAAGTATAAAAACTAACAGTCATCTTCTACCTCCAATCGGGTCTGTAACTCGGGTTTTCCGACCCGACGACATAACCCGACTCAATCTCCTTCTTTTTACGTTCGATTTTCACGAATTAATAGTCCATGTTCATCGTTTTGATCCCAGAAAAGGATCTGTGGGCTCAAAACAAGAAAATATTTCGATATTTAGGCAAATTTCCTTCACCCCCTCCTTATGTGTAGCCGACCGGAAATTCCGATATATCGGCTATTTGTGAATATTTTCATCACTGTTTGAGACATATATTGAGTTTAAGACATTATTTAAACAATCACATTATGCATATATAACTAGTTATCTCTCACTTGCACGTATTAGAGTAGATCATTGTACGAAGTTTGAGAATGCATCATGTGGTCGTTTTTGTGCCAAACGTGGTATTAAGCATGAATTCTCTGCACCAATCACTCGTCAACAGAATGGTGTTGTGGAGAGAAAAAACTGTGTGCTTTTAGAAATGATTCATCTCATGCTTAATAACAAAAATCTAGCTAGACATTTTTGGGTTGTGGCCATGAACACAGCTTGCCATATCATTAACATGGTATTCACTAGATCTAGATCTCATGACACTTCTTATAAGATTTTGAAAAAAGAAGAAACCAAGGGTTGCTTATTTTCCTACTCTAGGAAGCACTTGTTACATTTTAAGAGGCAGAGAAACACTATCAAAACTTGATCCTAAAAGTGATAAAGGGTATCTTTCTTGGATAGTCCTCAACTAGCAGGGCATATAAAGTGTTCAAACTTAGAACAAAAAATATGATGAAATTTGTCAATGTCCAGATAGATGATTTGGGTGCATCAGCTGAATTAGCTACTGATGATGATGACCTATTTCTTGATGAATCTCAGGCCATCACTCTTTCATCTAGTTCTTCCACATCACATCTTCCTTCTCCTGATATTCGGGAACATGAAGTGAGTGTTAAAAAGGTCAATAAGCCAAAATAAACAGGTAATCATCTTGATACTAGCATAATTGGTGCCATAAACCAAGGTGTTCGTACTAGACCTCAAGTGTCCACACATATTGCTAATATTTGTTATCTATCACAACTTGAACCAAAAAAATATCATTGAAGCTTTAAATCATGAAGAATGGATTCTTTCTATGCAAGAAGAACTTGGGCAGTTTGAAAAGAATCAAGTCTGGGAACTAGTCACCAGATCTTAGGGAGTCAATGTGATAGGTACTAAGGGATTTTCAAAACCATGCCTGATGGTAGTGGTCTTGTGGTTAGAAACAAAGCATAACTTTTTTTCTTAAGGATAGACTCAGATTGAGGATATATATGTAGATGTAACCTTTGCTCATGCCGCAAGGATGGAACCTGTTAGATTACTATGTGTTGTTGCTTATCATCTTAAATTCAAATTATTTCAAATTGATGTCAAAGTGACTTTTTTGAATGGCTATCTTAATGAAGAAGAATATGTTGCATAGCCAAAAGGATTCGAAGATCCTCTTCATCCTGATCATGTATATAGATTTCTTAAAGACCTATATAGATTGTGTGGAACCCAAAATCACCGGAAGAATATGGAGCTACCACGTGGGCCATAATTGGCGAAATGACCAAATTGCCCCTGTCAATAATACTTAAAGCCCAAGCACCGAACATGGCTCAAGGCCAGAATGCTTACATAGCCCAAACATTGGGCCCAAATTGGGATGACATGTGGAAGCCTCTCACCCTCGATTTTCGCAACATGTGTCAGCATGCAAATCAAGGAGCAATTGTCCCATATCGAAACTATGGAAATTGAACATCCCACTCACCCCTACATAAGGGGTACACATTTCTCAATAAAGGTAATTCAATTCAACGCTACTTAAGCTCTTAAGATTTCTCTTTCGAAGCTGACTTAAGTATCAGAGCGTTTTCGATTGAACCACCCCCCGTGGGATTCAACCTTAACCCCATTTGATTTTCGTTCTTGTGTGTAGGGATAGAGAAAGAACTTCACAGAGCCGGACGATTTCTGCATCAACAACTGGTGCTTTCATTGAGAGCCGATTTGAGAAATACTCAAAGCGTGCTCCTTAGTTTTGCCTCGAAAAAAACTCAATTCTACTTTCAACACTTACCATTCCTCAGATGGCCAGAACACGCTGATCCGCACGGGCCTCTGAGACTTCCATATCCGCTGCTGCGATTGCTGCCATGAGTGAACCACTACCCAAGCTCTAGAGAGACGTGGCCCATCACATTCGACTGAAGACGCGCGACGTGTGCCCTGACATGCTACTCGTTACCAGCAAGCATCTAGGGGCTCGCCTCCGCGACTTGGACTAATTCAATAGGTTGAGCAACTGAGAAACCAAGTTCGGGCCCAATCGGAGCTCCTACAACAACTATTGGGAGACATCGGGACATCCAGAACCTCCGAGAAGTGCAGTGAACCTCGCGGGGCACCAGGGGACATCCCGAGAAGCATCGGCAAGGAGCAAGTTCGCTGTCAGACAATATCCAGAGACACGTCGCTAAGGAGGCACTTGGACTCCCTGCGTAACTCGCAGGCCAACACCCAAGATTCAAAGAGACGTGGCCCATCACATCCGACTGAAGGCGCGCGACGTGTGCTCCGACATGACACTCGTCACGAGCAAGCATCTAAGGGCTCGCCTCCGCGACTTGGGCTATTGGAATAGGTTAAACAACTGAGCAACCAAGTTCGGGGCCAATCAGAGCTCATACAACAACTATTGGGAGAAATCGGGATATCCAAAATCTCCAAGAAGTGCAGTGAACCTCGCGGGGCACCAAGGGACATCCTGAGACGCGCCAGAAATGAGCATGTTCGCTGCTGGACAATTTCCCTAGACACGTCACTAAGAGACTCAGGGAAAGAAAGCTACACCCTCAGAGCAAAAGGCCAAGAACGATCGAGGCTTCCAGCTCGAGAGCGACTTGGAGGACGCCCTGGAGCACTTTCGAGCATTGAGTACCTGTGCAACATCCCACGACAACAAACAGTCTCCCGTGCATCACGCACTCACTCAGATGGACAGACTCATTGTAACTCAAGAAGCACAAATGATCGCATCGAAGAGGACGAGACCTACTCACCAACACGCTCGAGTGCCATTCCCGCTGCAACTCGAGGGAGTCGACGCCACTTGACCCGACACAGAAATCCTCGTCACAAAGGTCCATTGCATGTTGAGGACGTCCGAAGGATGCTAGACCGACGCCTCTAAGCTGTTCAGCGCGACAGACACTTGGAGGATGACCTTTGGCGCCAGATTCAGACGTCATCATCTTCACCATTTGTGAGGGACATTGAGGTCCCACATCGATTTTCAACTACAAACTTCAATCAGTTCAAAGGAACCACCAACCTAGTGAAGCATATCAATTACTATCGGGGGGTCATGATACCTCACATGCACAACGATGCGCTCATGTGCATAGTTTTCCAAGCCTCGCTACAAGGTCAGGCGATGACATGGTTCAACCATCTCCTCCGGAGATCAATCACTTCCTTCGAAGAGTTGGCCCTTGCTTTCGTGAAGGAGTACTCGCAGCTTCGCACCGTCGAAGTTAAGGATGACTACCTCTTCACCATCCGAAAGAGGTCTAAGAAAACCTTGCGGCAATACATCTAGAGGTATTGCAAAGAAAAGTCCCGCATTATTGGTTGCAGCGATCTCGTCGCAGCCATAACATTTAAGCAAGACCTACCGCGGGAGAGCTAGCTCTACGAAGACATCGTCATGAGCAATGCCTGAAGTCTCACCACGATACTGTCCCTGGCGGAGCGACATGAATGCTGGGAGGATGAGGAAAACACCACACATACTGCCAACCACGTCGAGGAAAATAGACATCCCACAAAGGCGTTTGCGTAACAAAAGGATGATGCCCACCGCTGGAACTCAGTCGAGAAAGCCAATAAGCGTAAAGGGAACCTGTCATCCAACATGTTTGCTGGTGCAAAGCCAAACACACAGTTTTTGGTACCTTTCCTCCAAATATACAATCAGATAAAGGAAAAGCCATGGTTCGAAAGACCAGCTTCTGTCAAAGGCGACCAGGAGAGGGCCGACAAGACAAAATGGTGTGCCTATCACAATTTCCATGGGCACGACATAAGCTCTTGCCAGACTTTCGAAAGATACCTTCGGGATCTCTTGAAGGAAGGACACTGCACCGAGTACGTCAGAAAAAGAGTAACGAATCATCTTGGAAACAAAGGCCCCCAGGAACCCGCACAAAAGATTATCCGCGTGGACACCATCATTGTCGAGTCCGAGTTGCAGGGAAAAACCATGAAACTGTATCAGTGACCAAGTCATCATCAAAGACACAAACTTTGTGGTTAAAATTCGGCTCAGTGCCTACTTTGCTCACAAAGCATCTTTCAATAAGATTCAAGATGTTTCGTTTCAACGTCTAATGAAATTATCTTATCGCCTACGCTTTTGTTTAGAAATCACTCTAAGTCTTCACCATGTGAAGCACTCTAAGCTTTTGCCACACAAAGCACTTAAGCCTTTGCCACACAAAGCACTCGAGTCTTCGCCATGCAAAGGTGTAACGACCCGTCCCGAGAGTTGGGATTAGCAAAGTGATTAGTAAAGGATTAGTGAGCCTAATTAGTGTTTAGTTGGGTACTTTTGGATTTTAGCGTAGAATGACGATTTTGCCCCTAGTTCGGGCAAATAGTTGACTTTTAGTTCGGGCGGTCAATTGGGTTTTGACCGATGATTGTGACGTAGTTTAGGACGTCACGAGTCCGTAGACAGGTGGCACGCTCGATTCCGACATCCGAGGAGGAAGTTATGATGTTCGGAAGGTTGAGGGCATTATCGTAGTTTGGTTAAAATAGGGGGAAACGTTGACTTTTCGTATGATCGGGTTTTGATACGTTGACCTAGGACAGTTAGGAAGAGCTCGTCATCCTGAGTACAACGACAGGCGGCACGCTGTCATCGGACATCAGACGGAATAGTTATGGGCCTAGAAGGTTGAAGGGCAAAATGGTAATTTTAAGTATAGGGGCATTTTGGTCTTTTCCCCTTAGGACCAATCAGATAAGGGCAGCTGGCATTAGTGGGATTGGATTTTTTTGCTGATGACCAAGCAGAAGGGGACACGTGGATGGACACCAGAGGGTTCTAGGATTGTCTAAAATAGTCACGAGCACATTTTGGGTGAATTTAAACCGTGCATTTGGTTTTGGGAAGAGCAGAAACAGAGAGGAGGAAAATGAGAGATTTTGATCGATTCAGTTGTGGGCGTGAGAGTTATGTGAATTGTGAGAGTGACAAAGAGAAAAGAGAAAGTTGGTGACCGGGATTGGGAGTGAAATCGCGCTAGAAACACGGCGGTGCTGAGGTCTGAGTTTACTGGGAAACAGAGAGGCCGTGGGACAGAGGTGGTGGTTGTGCCGTATTTTGGTTCAATCTGAGCTAAGAGGAGGCTAGGACGACTGCAAGGGACTCAGTGGACACCGATGTACACGGCGGTGCAGACGGCGGAGGACGAATCGCAGGTGACACCCAACTCCCCTGTTTTTCCCGTTTTATTGTTTTCGAAAGTCGTGGACCTGGGGTTAGAGTCGAGGGTTTTGGTGAGTGATGTGAGGCTCAGGGAGGTCCTAGGACTCGTCTAGGATGGTTGCCGTGATGGGGGAAGGTCTGGGTGGCCGGAGACCAAAACAGGGTTATCGGGCAGTTTGTTTTGAGGTTGAAGACGATGGGTTCCAGGCCTTGATTTCCAGATTTTAGGACGGGAAAGGATTGCTGGGAACTGGACAAAACTAATAGGATTGGATTGAGTGAAAAGGGTGGAGGAATTACAGAGAACCGGTCACGCCGGTTCAGTACAGTTGAACCTGGTGACTCGAGGTAGACGATGGTACTGTAGCAGCGCGTGAGGCCCACGCGCAGCCACTTTGGACGGCGTGTAGGGGCGCGTGCGGTGGTTCTTGAGGAAGTTTTCAACATGGTTTTTGTTCAAAATATCTTAAGGAATCCAAAGGAATAGAATTCGGGTAATTCGAACGTTGTTCCGGGTTAGTTCTGCGAGGTCGAAGGTCTAGGGTCCCGTTTAAAGTACGCTTAGAAGTTCGGGAAAGTTATGGGATTTGAGTAGCACTTTTGTGAAGTAGTTAGTAACTTCGTTATGGACTTTGGACAGGTTCGGGGAAGCCGAGGGTAGCAGAATGGCCTGGAACGGCGTAAGTGCGCACGTATCGAGGCGGCATCGGAATGGTCTGTGAGTGGACTTTGCTTTCTAACTCTTGATGCATGCATATATGTTTTTATATGTTTTCTATATGTGATTTTATGATTGGAGTTATGATTGTGATGGTTTATGGTTTTTGCACGTTTTTCGAGGAAATAATGGTTTTCACGTTTTACGAGGTTTTGATAACTATCGTGATTTGAACCTGGTTCTAATGGTTGATTTTAGGATTTGAAATACGGTTGGATTTCAAAGGAAGTAAAAGGATTTTGGAAAGTATTTTCGGGCTTAGGGCCCCGTTCAAAAGTGGTTTTCAGAAAGGTGATTTCGGGTTTCGTAATCGGAATTCCGGATGACGATTCGGAATTCGATTCGGGACTCGGAAGGGGATTTTCGGGTTTGGGTTCAGAATGATTATTCCTGATGCTGGCTTACGGAATGATGGTTGCGGACTCGGATTTGGAAATGAATGAGTTCTGGGTCTGGATTCGGAATAACGGTTCTGGATGCCGGAAGGGCGTCAGACCAGTTATTTCGGATTCGGGTTTGGAAATGGAAATGGAAAATGGTTTTCAAATGGTTTTGGATTGGATTTGCTGGATCTGGTTATTGGGTTTAAAGACCCGGATATTGTGATTGACGGGGGACGGGCCCAGATTGGGTTTAAAGACCCGGATTGAGTTTAAAGACTCGGGATTTTAAAGACTCGGATTATTGAGGCCTGGATTGAGTTTAAAGACTCGGATAGAGCCAGCAGGTTCGATGGATGAGAATGTGGCTTTAAATGTGTTATGGGTTTTCACTGAGATTTGATGATGATGTTTTGGGCAGTGGCCCGGACGAAAGGTTTTTCGATGGTTTTGGGCTGAGGCCCGGGATTTGGGAAAAGGAAAATGTGTTTGGTTTTCGTACATGGTTTTATGACGTGAAAATTGATATGCATGCATTGGTTTTTACGCGGAGGGTATAAATGTATGTGTTTTCTGATAACTGTTTTTGAACTTAAACTTTATTTTTGTCCACTCACAGTCTTTTCGTGTTTTTGATACCCTCCAGGTTGTTGCGGTGCGGGCTGTTGGTCGAGAGAGACGGAGACATCATACGTACGATCCACAGTAAATTCTGCGCACTCTGGGAAGTTGGGAAGTCTTTGGACGGCCGTGTCGGAACTCCCTTGTCTGATTTACGTGTCACACGGAGGTTAGACGTCAGTTTGGCCCTTGTGTTATACGCAAGTCAGACAGGAGCGGGGTTTAACCTTAATTCTGGGGGATTAAGGGCGGGCCCTGACAGAAGCACTCCAAGCCTTTGTCATGTGAAGCACTCCAAGCCTTCGCCACGCGAAGCACTCTAAGCCTTCACCACGCGAAGCATTCTAAGTCTTCGCCCCGCGAAGTACTCCAAGCCTTCGCCATGCGAAGCACTCCAAGCCTTCGCCACGCGAAGCGTTCTAAGTCTTCGCCCGGCGAAGTACTCCAAGCCTTCGATATGCGAAGCACTCCAAGCCTTCGTCATGCGAAGCACTACAAGTCTTCGCCATGTGAAATACTCCAAGCCTTTGCCACGCAAAGGACCCGAGTCTTTGCCACGCGAAGCACTCTAAGTCTTCATCATGCGAAACACTTTAAGCCTTTGCCACACAAAGCACCCGAGTCTTTGCCACGTGAAGCACTCCAAGCCTTTGCCACGCAAAGCACCCTAGTCTTCTCCATGCTAAGCACTCCAAGCCTTCGCCATGCGAAGCACTCTAAGCCTTCACCACGCGAAGCACTCTAAGTCCTCGCCCCGCGAAGCACTCGAAGCCTTCGCCATGCAAAGAACTCCAAGCCTCCGCCATACGAAGCACTCGAAGCCTTCACCATGCGAAGAACTCAAAGTTTTGGCCACAAAAAGCACAAAAAGTCTTCACCATGCGGACCACGCCACGACTTCGCCACGCGAAGCGCTCAAGGCTCGTCCCAGCGAGGCACATGAAACCATCCAAGAACTTGACTTGGTGGAGTCGGAAAGGTACTAAAAAAACCGTTTCCAACCCCACCAAGAGGGGCAACCACCCGGCCATGACAAACAATGGGCAAATGTTTTAACATGCGAAGTCCAATTCTGCATTTCAGTGCACGTGATCGAGATTCATTCGAACATAGATCGTTCAATTTTACTCACCCTGATATGAGCTTGATGGCCCTAAAAAGATACGGAAGTCAGCTTTCGGACGCTGTTGACCTCACTCAATTCCGAGTTGTGACGAGTTCCCAGAAAACGTTTTTGTACACGAAGGTCAACTGCACGTACCAGAGCACGAGTACGAGATTCATTCAGTCATAGACCACTGAATTTTGATCACCCTGACATGAGGTTGACGGATTTCGAAAGCTATGGAAGTCAGATTTCCAACTCCATTGATCTCACTCAATTCCATTGAATGCTCAAACATGTATTCAATGCTAAGATCAAGCTACGAGCCAAGAATAATCATGAAGCTCATCATCAGGACCGACACGACCTCAGAGTCTCTCCATCAACCTATGAGCAAGCCTTGGAGGCCTTCGATCATCCCATTGTGAACTTTCAGTGACACATCGTCCATAACCTTCTTCAAACAATGGGGGCAACCTCCTCAACATCGCCTACTTGGCATAGTTGGCTTAACAAAATCAACTTCACCACTGCTTGACTCGGTGACGGCTACAAAGCAGCTTGACTTTCAACTCCAAGATGAAACAATGTTTTGGTGTCATGTGTCTTCACGCCACTTGGCTTCAGCGTCTAGATGATGGCATCTCCAAGCTCTCTTCCTTCAATTAGGCAATGATGTACGACGTCTCGAGCTTTGCAGGGGGGCATGATCGATCCTCCATTCTATTGTTCCTCCTTACTACACCCCATTTTGAGCTCAATAAGGCCTTGAAGATCAAGTCTCTGGAAGGTCATCCGTCATACAAAGAAACTCCTTGGAAAACTTTAGTTACTTCATGGCACCACATGCACTTCGCCTCGCGTCATGGGAAGCCTTGCTTTGAAGATGAAGCACATCTCGCCTTGTAGCTGCAACACACATTGTCTTGCAGCTGGAACAAGCCACATACTGGGTTGTGACACGTTGCACTCCAAGTGATGGAACTCATCGCCTCGCACTTGCAGCATGTCTCGCCTTGCACTCTGCTGCACCTAGTCTTGCACCTTGCTGCACCTCATCTTGCACTCTGCGGCACCTCACCTTGCACTCTGCTACACATCGCCTTGCACGCTGCTGCACCTCGTCTTGCACCTTGATGCACCTCATCTTGCACTTTGCGGCACCTCACCTCGCACTCTGCTGCACATCGCCACATCGCCTTGCACTCTGCTGCACCTCATCTTGCACTTTGTTGCACCTCGCCTTGCACTCTGGTGCACATCGCCTTACACTGTGCTGCACCTCGTCTTGCACTCTGCTGCACCTCGTCTTGCACCCTATTACACCTCTTCTCGCACTCTGCTGCACCTCGCCTTGCACTCTGTTGCACCTCGTCTTACACTGTTACACCTCGCATTGCATTCTGCTGCACCTCCCCCGTTGAAGGCCTTGATGTTGGTTCCGCCCGCACTTGAAGATGACAAGTGCGTCGATGAGCGAAGTTCTTACATCCACAAAGCACTACAAGCATGTCAACCGGATGAGCGTCTTGATGTCAAGTCCACCATTTCTTGAAGTCGGAAGCTCTAACAAGACCCGAACACGCCACCAGATGGTACTCCACAAAGTGAGGTCTTTAAGACTACAACAGAAGTATGCCTTCATACATCTTGAAATGATCGTCTCGAAGAGTAGAGCGCACCGCCGCTTGAATCATTGCAATTGGACTCATACGGATCTATGAATGTGCAAAAATGTAAAGCTCAACAATCAAAGAAATATTCAAAATTCTTTCAGACAAGCGTGGAGCTTACTGCGACATCAGAGATTCCCAGATAGAGGTACAACGAAATTGAAGATCAAGCGGAGTCCTACTCCTATATATAATTTATCAGAACCACAATACAAATTACATCCCTTAGGATTCCTTGAATTCCTAAGTGATGTGTGGGCATTTGTGGAACCCAAAATCACCAGAAGAATGTGGAGCTACCACGTGGCCCATAATTTCCGGAATGACCAAATTGCCCTTGGCAATAATACTTAACGCCCAAGCACCAAACATGGCTCAAGCCCACAATGCTTACATAGCCCAAACATTGGGTCCAAATCGGGATGATATGTGGAAGCCTCTCACCCTCGATTTTCACAACATGTGTCAGCACGCAAATCAAGGAGCATTTGTCTCACATCGAAACTATGGAAATTGAACATCCCACTCACCTCTACATAAGGGGTACGCATTTCTCAATAAAGTTAACTAAATTCAACTCTACTTAAACTCTTAAGATTTCTCTTTCGAAACTGTCTTAACCATCAGAGTGTTTTCGGTTGAACCATCCCCTCCGAGATTCAACCTTAACCCCGTTTGATTTTCATTCTTGTGTGTAGGGATCGAGAAGGAACTTCATAGAGCCGGACGATTTCTGCATCAACAGATTGAAATAAGCACCACATGCTTGGTATGCCAGATTGTCATCTCCTCTTCTCTGTAAAGGATAATCTAGGGGATCTGGTGATTAGACATTGTTTGTGAAACACAACAAGAAGGATGTTCTAGTAGCTCGAGTTTATGTTGATGACATAGTAGTAGGTTCCACTCCGAAATCTCTTGTTAAAAGGTTTATTCATGTCATAACAAGTGAGTTTGAAATGAGTCTTGTAAGTGAGCTGTCTTACTTTATTGTCCTTCAGATTAGGCATGATCATGATAGTACATTCATTTCTCAATCCAAGTAAGCAAAAAACTTTATCTCTAAGTTTGGCATGGATTCTGTCAAATCAAACGACTCAAATTTGTCAAAGCACAAAACTTTCATTTGATCCTTCAAAAAAAAAAAACTGTGAACCTTATTTTGTATCCAATTATGATTGTGAGTCTTCTCTATCTCATTGCTAGCAGACCTTATATTTCTTACAATGTTGGTGTATGTGCCTGGTATCAAACTTCTCCTTGAGAGTCAAATATTCTTATTGTCAAAAAGGATAATTAAGTATGTGAAAGGAACAATGAGCTTGGGTTTATGGTATACTCATGAAACCACCACTGATTTAGTAGGGTATTGTGATTTAGACTGGGCAGGATGTCTTGTTGATCGAAAGAGTACCTCTGGTGGTCTCTTCGTCTCTGTTTTTTTACCACTCATTCTCCCTTTTCATTATGTTGTCTTCTCTATCTCTCTCATCGTCCACTTGTTTCCGAACGCAACTTTGTGTTTGAATACTCTCTTCTTCGTGACAGTCTTCATTAGTTGGATATTGTTGATTAGTACACCATGATCTTGTCTTTTCTCAGCAATCCTATAATCTAACTCTGGTGTGGGTTCTTGTTTTTGTCTTTAGCTTGAAAGCTTTTGTCCTCGGTCATAAACAAAACTAGATGATTTGTTTTAGTGTTAAGAATTAGGCTAGTGTCCTCGGGTGTGGAAACAAATTGTCAGAGACCGTAAAGGACTCAACAAAAAATAACAGATATATATATATATAGTGAGAATGTAATTAATATGGTGAATCAGGCAGTAACTTTCTATTAATACAGAAGTAACATTAGTTATCTAAAGCATTAGAAACCCTGTTAATCAAGATGGATGAGACACAAAATTAATTAACACAAGATAAAAAAACATTAAAAAAGAAGAAAGTAAAACACAAAGAGAGAGTTCATCAACACTAAATTTATATTAATTAATACAGGTTGGCAGCAGATGGGTACTAGGTAGGTTCTAGATAGTAGAAGAAGGAAATGGAATCAATGGAATGCAGGAAGCGGCATTGCATTTTTATTACAAGGATGATCAGGCGGCGGAGATGGTAGCATGAAGAGTGCCAAGACTCCACTTGCTACGGCGGCAATGGCTCCCGCCACAAATGCTGGTAAATTTCCACCTCCAAACAAAGCATCCCATGGTCCACTTGCGACTGAAACAAACATCTGCAAATCCCAATTATCAATTAATTATAAAGTGACTGTAATTTTTGCTTAACAAGCTAATTTAATTAAAGTCAAGAATTCTGTAATAAATAAAAAATAAAAAATTAAAGTCACTTACTTGTGGTATAACAATTGCAAGATTCAAGACTCCCAAAGAAAGACCTGTATGCATTTAAACGCAGAAATTAAAATAGGTAAATATTTCCGAAAATCATAACGTCGACCAACTGGCTAAGCCTCAATCATAACAATCAATGAGATCTTGTACCTAATAATCTCCAAAGCAGCTTATGAACAAAAAAGGATGGAGTTTATTAAATAAATTAAATTACCTTGGCCTGCACCAGAAGTGCTTGAAAATATGGATGCCAGAGCAAAGGGAATACTGAAGGTCACCTGCATGTGCAAAGAAAAACACTATTGGACAGCTGCGTCTTCGTGTATGACAGTATGTCCATATATAACTTAGTGATTATCGAAAATAGTTATACATAGAAAATAAGTAATTATTATCCAAACATTAAGGGTGACTTACAGCTTGCGGAATACCCAGCACTGCAAAAATAGCCAACGCACCAGCCTTAATTCCGATGGGTGGAGGCGGTGGCTCAGCTCCGATGTGACCGGCGGTAACGGCAGCGCGCCGACTTGACCGAGCCAATTTAGTGATTAAAACGGTGAGTGCCAAGCAAATAGCGAGCAAGAAGTTGACAATGCCCCATAATCTTTTGACCCCTCCAATCCAACGCCCGAAAGGCTCAATTCCCAGAGACATGAAGCCCAAAACGACCGCGTTTAACATGAGACCCAGCGAGCCAGCCCTCACCCCCAATTCGTACAACCGCCCCTTCCCAACTTCGCCTCCGTACACCTCTCTCCCCATCCAATCGGTGTCGAACAGCAAAAAGGGGAACCAAGCAATCCAATTGAGACACGTCACCAGAAGCAAAACTAACATCGGCCTCTTGAGCGCCTTGAAAGCGCCGTACATTTCACCAAAAAAGGGCATACTCTGGCTCGTCGTTGACTCGGAAGATTCTTTCTTATTAGGTGTCGTTTCCTTTACGGAGGTGAGGGCCAACACGGTGAGGACGATGAGGAGAGTGATGGAGAGGAAGAAGCAGCTCTTTAGATTGGCGCAGTAGACGTCACACGCCTTGGTTACTGTGAAAGGGAACATCTTGTGCAGGTGGCTGTAGGCTCCGGCGGCGTAACCCAGGACGTTTCCGACCGCCATGAAGAAGGCGAACAATGCGTTGGCGGTCCGCATTCTTCTAGGGTCGGATCCCGAGATATCCGCGAGGAGAGCACGGCAGGGTCCTTGCAGCATGTTGTTGGCGACGTCAAGGATCCAGAATCCGACGACGAAAACAGCGACGGCGCGGGGTTTGGTCTTCTTGTCGAGGGAGTCGCCGCTGAGGTGGCCGAGGTCGGCGGCGTAGCCAATGAGAAAGACGGCGATGGCGACAAGAGAAGATCCGGCGGCAATGAAGGGGCGGCGGCGGCCGAAGCGGGAGGTACAGCGGTCGCTGTAGTAACCAACGACAGGCTGGACGAGGAGGCCGGAGATGGGCCCACAGAGCCAGACGAAGGAGGCCCAGACATGGGGGATGCCGAGGGTTTGAACGTAAGGGGTGAGTAGAGAGAGCTGTAGGGCCCAGCCGAATTGGACCCCGGCTGCGATGGAGGCAACCAAGATGATTATTCTGAGTGGACTTGCCTGGGGCTGGGATGATGCGTTGTGCTCATCGGGGTTTTTGCTCATGCTTTCAATTTCCATGGGTATTATTCAGTTATTTTCTATATATCTCTGTTTTTTTCAGGTCTGGTTGCATGCAAATTAATTTATTAAGGTTGGGGGGGAGAGAGAGTATGTGAGAGTTGCATGGACCATGGAGGGGGATGGAGGGTAGCAACTGGCCGAACTGGAGGTTGCCCTTATCCCTTTGATTTGGATTTGATTTGATTTGATTTGATTTGATTCATTTTAATGCGTTCAAGTCTCGGTCGCGGAATTCATTTACTCATTGTTGCCAAGTGTACAAAACTGCCTTCAATACTTTCTTCCATCTTCTTCCAAATTTCCAATTCTCGCCGCACTCAGACGGATCTTCCCCAATGTTATATATGCACCAATCCAATCCAATCCAAATCAAATCCACAATCCATATTTCTTACCATGATTTAATTAAGAGTGTTCAAGCGCAAAATGTGATTTGATTCAATTCCTTATCTCGAAATAATATCATACTAAAATACAAAGGAAATTAAAAAAAGAAAAAAAAAAACTCCAAATTCATCCTTCTTTGCCATTCAACTGCAACAGAACTTCTCATAAATTTCACATTTTAAGTGAAATGATCACTACAAGAAAATGGATCGGAAGTGGCCTAACTGATATTCGCCCGACGAAGTAATTTTCTTCGTCTTATTTAATGTTGCTCGACGTGAATTAATGCATTTTTCGCTTCCGTCGTGTAACATGTAGTATTGACCACATGTTACTTGATGAATCATTAAATATTTTCCTAAGAAATTCCTTCGTCGAGCAATATTCTAAACACATTAATTATATAGCTGCCCATTTCTTCTTCATACTAGCAATTCTGCTTCTAAGTCATTCTACGGTCCGGTCGCTCCGTAGGATGACCCCTCGCAAGCAATGCACCGTGACTGCTCCAGGGTACTAATGTCTGGAGGAGACAGTGATCCATATTGTAACGACCCGTCCCAAATTCCTAGATTAGATTAGTGACTAATCACGATTAGTGAGGCTAATCCGTGATAGTAGGGCGAAATCGGACGAACGATGCGAAATGACCGTTTTGCCCTTCGTCGTGGCAAAACGTTGACTTTTCGTTCGGGCGGTCAATTGAACGTTGACCGATGACCGTGACGTAGTTCGTGACGTCACAAGTTCATAGACAGGTGGCACGTTCAATTCCGACGTTCGAGGAGGAAGTTATGACGTTCGGAAGTTTAGGGGCACTTTGGTAATTTTGGTTAAAAGGGGTCAAATGTTGACTTTTTGACTGAGTGGTCCAATGGCCAAGGGCCAAGGACCGTTACGTAGATAAGGACGATACGAATCCGTAGACAGGCGGCACGTCGAATTCGGACGTTCGACGACGAAGTTACGGTTCACGGAAGTTCAAGTGCACTATTGCACGAATTACGAAATAACTTACCTTTTGGACTTTAGTGGGGCCCAGATATTTAATGGAGGCCCAATGGATGAGTGACAAGTGTCACCCATCAAATGGACACCAATTTCTCTTCATGCATCTTCCTTTCCCCGTGCATTTTCATTTCTCCATTTCAAACACACACAAAACACCCACCCGATCTCACCCATTTTCCTCCCATCCGTGCAACCCAAAACCCATCCACTCTTCACCCATGACCAGGCAGAGGACCAGGGAGGCTGAGGAGGTTGCTGGGCGGCCAGAACCGCCGTCCACGGCGGCGAGAGGAGGAAGAACCCGTGAGGTTCACGATAAGTCCATTTTGATCCATTTTTACATTTTTGATGTTATGGTTCGTTTTTAATGGTTTTAATGAGTCCATTAGGTTGCTAGGGACATGTTAGGAAGGTTTAAGGAAGCTTGGGATGGCTGGCCAGCCATGGGAGAGTTCTGGAAATATTGAACCGTTTGGTTCAAAATCAAACCATAGGATTTATGTGTTTTTAGGTTGTTTTAAGGATTGAAATGGATAGAAAACACCAAAATAGGAACAAAGGAACCAAAAAGGAAGAACTAGGATGAAACATGGGGTGTCTAGGGCTGTGAACCGGTCACGCCGGTCCAGTTGGACCGGCCAAACCAGGTGAACCGGCCATGAACAGTAAAACCGGTCTGCTGGAGGTTAGTGCTGATGAACAGTGTTTTCGACTTTCTAGGGGCTCGTGAGGACGCGTGGACCATAATTTGGGAAAGTGTTCAACACGGGAAATCTTCTATTCGATGTAACGAAGATTTTGGGACTGGTCTTGCGTCAATCGGACATCGTTTCGATAGTTTTCGGGGTGTCGGAAGGTTTAGGGTCGGCTTAAAAATAGTTAAAAGTTCGGAAAAATTACGGGGCTTTGATGGAAGGTTAATTAAGTAGTTATTAACCTTCTACTAAAATTTGGACAGGTTTGGGAGTCCCGGTGATAGTGATTGGCTCGGAAGAGCGTATGGCACGCAAATTGAGGTGGCAGCTCGGACGGTGTGTGAGTGGACCTTGTTTTCTAAATTGGTGCATGCATAAATGTTTATTATATGTTTTAAATACTTGTTTGTGATGCCATGAGTGCATTTGGATGTGTGGTTACGTATAGGCACGTATTTCGAGGTTTCGGCCCTATGCGGTGCATATACGGGGCTGTATGTCTTTATTGGTCTAGATGAAATGGTTTTGGATTTCCAAATGGATTATGAATATGATTTTATGATGTTGATTTGGATGCTTGTGATTTATATGGTTTCACGTATTTCGAGGTGATTTACGTGCTTGCACGTAAATCGAGGTTTTCCGGTTTTACTCTGATTTTCCATTCTTATGGTTTTGGAAATGGTTTAATGAAATGATTTTGGATTTGAAAAGGTAAATTTGATTTACGAACTCTCGGACTTGAGGTCCAGTTGATTTAACGAGGCATCGGGCCGGAGGCTCAATTGGTTTACAATTCGGACCGGGGATCCAGTTTGTATGTGGATTTGGGCCTAGGGCCCAGTTATGTATTACAAATGGTTTTTATGGTTCATGACGGTTTATGGGAACCGGCATGAACCCTTGAAATGGATTTACGGGTCATGACGGTTTATGGGAACCGGCATGAACCCTTGGAATGGATTTACGGGTCATGACGGTTTATGGGAACCGGCATGAACCCATGAAAGGATTTTATGGATTATGACGGCTTATGAGGGGCCGGGCATGAATCCTTGAAAGGTTTAAAGAATGATTTCAAAAGGTTTTTCATATTCCATCCTTTATATATGATTGTCTCCTCCGGGGAGGGTCGTTGGCCTGGGTGGACCCCGGAGTAGTCACGGAGCACTGACTGAGTGGAGTCACCCCCCAGTTGGGTTCCTTACTCTCAGGATGGGCATGGTTCGTTACCTCCAGGGAGGGTCATTGATCTACGGACATTGACCTGGGTGGACCCTGGAGAGACATGGGTTTGAGACCCCGGTTAGCACACGTGTAGCTTTATTTTACCGTGACAGGTTCTGGATATGAATATAATGGATAAACGTGATTTAAATTGGTTTGAGAAATTATGTTTTATGATGATAAATGGATTTGGACTGAGATTCCACATATGTTTACTATATTATGGTTTTCTGTAAATGGTTTTGGGCAGGAACCCGGGTGACTTGTATTTACAGAATTTGGGGCTGATACCCTAATTATGGATTTTTTAACATATATGATTGGATAAATGGTTTTACTATGCATGCATCCCTTTTAGTGAAGGGTATAAAGGTCTTTTATAAATGTGTTTTACGAAACTTATTCCTTTTTGTCCACTCACAGTCTTTCTGTTTTTAATACCCTTCAGGTTGGATACGATGTGGACTGTAGCAGAGACCGAGATATCAGATACCTCCTCCGGATCCTGGCGTACTCTGATAGCCCGGGAGGGCAAAGGTCGGAAATATCCCTTGTCTGACACTTCGTGTCAGACGGGAGCAGGGTCATCCCGCACTAATCCCGGGGGGATTGGGATGTGTCCTGTCAACGTGGTATCAGAGCATAGGATTGCTCATAGGATGCTTATTAGAGCGGGGTTGTATCTATTCAAGCAACCGCGGAGCTCTTGGAGTATGTACACAGGTCGAGGATGTGATATCTCAATGGGCTACAGTTCGTGATCAACCTGATAGTTGGGGTGCCGATACAATAGTTAGTAGGATTGGATCGTGGAACGTCTTGGTTCGGCATTCGATGCCGGGGTTGCCATAATTCTATCGTGGATGACAGTTTGGGACCCTACAAAGGGATAAACGTATTCTTATAGATTTTGATCGTGAGATGGTTAGTTGGGATCGTCTTCACGATGTCGTAGGATCGGTTCCGACGACTGGTTGGGAATTATGACCATCCGATGTTCGGATATGGTTGAGTTAGATGGATTTACTGCAGTTGGCAGTTAGCAGCCGAATTCGAGGATCCTGATTCGACTTACGGTAGGATTGGATTGACATCATTATGATGTCAAGACCGCGGAGTCGGTCAGATTGTTGATTTTACTGCTTTTCGCAGTTGGGTTCAGAGTGACCCTAAGTGTGATTGTGGAACCCTACCTTGGGTGTATGGTTCGGAAATGTGAGTTGACGAGTGGTTTGACTTTGACGACTATTCGAATTTGAGGCCGTTAGTTGTTCTAGTCATGCCAGCTCTAGTGTTGGGACTACACTCTACAGTCAAGGTTATGGTAATCGATTAGACCGAGTTGGTTGTCGTGCTACCATAGTTGTGATGGATTGTTGGTGCAACTAAGGTCACGGGCGACCTGGTGGACGACATTGGTTGAGTCGAGTTACGACTGGTTAGAGTTCGGTTGGATAGGTTACCAGGGTTGGTACTTGTCGATGGAATCCCGGAGTGGGGATACGGAGTACTTGGTACAGGCGAGTGATTCCGTTGGATGCGGAGCCTCAATAGTGATACCTGGTAGTTAGGTCTGCACGAGTTTGTGGCAGGCGCTACTACCTAGTGTGGTCGTAGTTATGGTTGTTGGAAATCGGGGACGTTCAGGGGACGTTTCCTTTTCTCGTATGAGTTGTCAGGGTGACTGTACCCAGAGTTGTTGGGTACGAGGGAGGCAGAGTTCCTCCTATTTGAGTAGAGGTATGGGATCATCACTCGGTATGAACGGAGATCCAGGGTTTTCGGGTTCGCACACTGTGTGTGCTGATACTAATATTGATGTTGGTGTACAGGTACTAGTGCTGGTGCTGGTGCCGGTGGTTGTGATGACGGTGAGTTACGGATCGGGATGTGACTCCGTCGTGATGGGCATATGTTCGGTATCTGTGGTTCAGGAATGGATCACGGATAATGATGGACTGGATAGGATCCAACGGTAGTTGAGGAGTGAGGATCGAGTATTATCATGGGGGATTAGCGGCCAGTTGGTCAGTATTGGCCAGAATTGGTCAGGATTGGTCAGATACGGCGGTATGCAGAGATTTGACTGCAGATCACAGCAGGGGTCTGTTGTGACTTTTCAGTCGAGTGGTACATCAGATTAGGATGAATTGACATCCTTTTGGACGTACATATACGGTCGTAAATGGGCATGTGTCCATAACCAGTTTAACGGGGACACGTGGTTGATGTCCAAGTGTGTTGGTTTCGATATGGTTGGAGCTTCGGAATCGCGAGAGGTGGCGATTGAGGTGACGAGAGGAATGCGGGTTTTCCGCATTGGTAGTGGGTATTTCGAAGTCCTTAGGGTGACTTCTCAGGTTCTGCCATGGTAGATGATGGCAGATGACGGTTGATGATGGTTTTGTCACCATTACATTGATCTTGTATTGGTTGGTGAACCCGTGATTTGTCTTGGGTCATCAGGTGGAGTGAGTATATCGAAGTTAGGTGACTGAGATTCCTCATTCTCTACTTGGTGGCAGACGATGTCAGGTTACATGACATGGTGAGTGCAGCGAGTGTTGTTTGCATTCATGTAGGATGGATTTTGTTGTCATTATCTTGGATCATCCTTGGTTTTTCCTAGGTGGAATGACAAGGATCGATACGAGGTAATCCGTGAGAACCCACAGTCTCGGCGTGTCTCGTCGTTGACTGATCTGTTCAGATATTGGGTATAGTGATGGATCTGGATCGTGATCTTGATGATCTAGATAGGTGGAGAGTTTATTACCCTTACTTGGATGTTGAGTTGTGGATGATGGGACTGAACTTCTTTTCGAAGTGAATCCTGTATGGTATATTACTCAGGTGAGTAGTTTTCCGACGTGGTCGGATATGGTCAGCCTTAGAGATGTGTTGATATGGGGATTGACTTCCCTATGAAGTCAATCGATTGTACTGTGGTAATCGGTTGAACAGGTATCCGATAGGTTCAGATATAGTGCGTCTCGGTAGACGAGAACGAGATTTCGGGTTTTGGAATCAAATGTCTGGATGACGATTCAGGATTTGATTTTGGAACTGAAATTGGATTTCTGGATTTGGGTTTTGGAATCGGATTCTGGGTGACGATTCAGGATTTGATTCTAGAGCTTGACAATGGATTTTCTTTTATGGATTTGGGTTCGGAATGGTTATTCCAAATGCTAGCTTACGGGATGATGATTTCGGATTCGAATTTGGACATGAATATGGATATGATTTCTGGGTTTGGATTCGGGATTTCTTACCAAATTGCGGATTCGGAGTCGGATTTGGAAATAGATGATGGGTTGGAGTTTCGATTCGTCTAATGCTGGATTGGACAAGTGAACTCCATAATTGAAACGTGATTGGCTACAACCTAGATGGTTGTAGGCTGATTGATGGGTAGTTGTATGTACCTTGTACGTGGTTCGAGGTACGATACTAGGCAGACTTGTCATGCCTGGTGACGGTATATAGGTTATACCAGGGGTACATTGGTGAATGTGTTGGTAGTCGGCTTTGTAACGACCCGTCCCAAATTCCAGGATTAGATTAGTGACTAATCACAATTAGTGAGGCTAATCCGTGATTAGTTGGGCGAAATCGGACGAACAATGTGAAATGACCGTTTTGCCAACGTTGACTTTTCAATCGGGCGGTCAAATGGACTTTGACCGATGACCGTGACGTAGTTCGTGACGTCACGAGTTCATAGACAGGTGGCACGTTCAATTCCGACGTTCGAGGAGGAAGTTATGACGTTCGGAAGTTTAGGGGCATTTTGGTAATTTTGGTTAAATGGGGGTCAAATGTTGACTTTTTGACCGAGAGGTCCGATGGCCGAGGGCCGAAGACCGTTACGTAGATAAGGACGATACGAATCCATAGGCAGGCTGCACACAGAAATCGGACTTCGAACGGGAGAGTTATGGGTCACGGAAGTTTGATTTCACTATGTACGAACTTCGAGACGGGGACGTTTTGGCGAAATCTGATTGGGTGGATATTTTGGTGGGCCCCATGGATGAGTGACAAGTGTCACTCATCCCATTGACTTGATCCCCCAATTTGTGGATCTATATAATTAATTAATATTATTTAATTAATTTTATAAACCAAACCCACCCACCATTCAATCTCAACCCTCCAAATCAATTCTAACTTTAAATCCACACCCTCCATCCCATCTCTCTTTCTCTCATCAGCCATCCTCCTTCATCTTTGTTCATCCTCCAACCCGAAACCCATAACCTCATTTTTCTTCATTTTCTTCATTTTCTTTCAAAAATCAAAACACACAATCACACTTCACCATTCATCACTTGTATGAGTTGGGAGTGACCGTGGGGGGAGTGTGAAGGGCTGAGGACGGAGAGGGTGGACGGTGGCCCATGGTGGAGGACACGGCGGAGGAGAACCCGTGAGGTAAGAAAACTTCAAAATTCGAAAATGAGTTTTAAGGGACGGTTTTGGGTTTCTGTGGATCCTAACACATTCTAGGGACTTAGGGGAGTCAAGAGGGATTGGTTTCGAGGCGTTGGACGGCCTGTAACAACCGTGAACGGCGGAGGAAGTCACGGCCGCCATGGCCGAATTGGAGGTACGGGTTTTAGTTGTTTTCCTTCCACTTTAATGTCATAGAACCTTAGGTTAGATTGAGACGAGTAGAATGGGACAAACGGGAGGAGAAACGGTGGCCGGAGCAGGGAGAACCAGCCGGGTCAAGCCGCGGGTCACGGCGACCCGGTTGCAGTCATTCGGGTCGACCCGCGAGGAGGAAGGGATGACTGATGACGTCATCATGTCAGGGATGATGTCATCATGTCAGATCTGACAATGTCAGACTGACATGTCAGACAGTGGGCCAATGGGAGCGTGACACGTGTCACTGTCAGGGGCTGTCAGTGATGACGTCAGCAGGTACTGTAGCGGCGCGTGAAGCCCATGCGCTGCCACTTCAGGCGGCACGTGAGGGCGCGTGGCAGGGAATCTGGGGAAGGTTCCAACATACGAAATCTTCTATTCGATGTAACGAACATTTTGGGACTGGTTTCGTGTCGATCGGACACCCTCTCGATATGTTTCGGGGCATCAGAAGGTTTAGGTTCGGGATTAAAAATAGTTAAAAATACGGGAAAATTACGGGGCTTTGGTAGGAGGTTAATTAAGTAGTTAGTAACCTTCTATTACGATTTGGACAGGTTTGGGAGTCCCGGTGACAGTGATCGGCTCGGGGAGCCGTATGGCACGCAAATCGAGGCGGCAGCTTGGACGGTCTGTGAGTGGACCTTGTTTTCTAAATTGGTGCATGCGTAAATGTTTATTTTATGTTTTAAATGCTTGTTTGTAATGCCATGGGTGCATTTGTATGTGGTTACGTATAAGAATGTATTTCGAGGTTTCGGCCTTATACGGTGCTTATACGGGTCTGTATTTCTTTATTGATTTAAATGAACTGGATTTGGATTTCAAAAGGATAAATTCGGGTATGAGACCCATTTGGTTTTGTCTCGGGCATATGACCTCAGATTCCGGGCACGGTGCCCAACTGATGTCCTATGTTCGGGCACGAGACCCAGTCACTTTACGGTTTATGATTTCGGGTCAGGGACCCTAGATAGATTTCCAAGTTCATGACCGTTTATGGGAACAGGCATGAACTCTGGAAAGGTCATTGTGGTTCATGATGGTTTATGGGAACTGGCATGAACCCTTGTTGGTCATTACGGTACATGACGGTTTTTGGGAACCGGCATGTTACCCTGGTTATGTTGTTACGGTACATGACGGTTCAGGGGAACCGGGTATGAATGTTTATGTTATGTATATATATGTTCATCTACCTTCCTTTACATGTTCTACTATCTCCTCCGTGGAGGGTCGTTGGCCTGGGTGGACCCCGGAGTAGTCACGGAACACCGACTGAGTGGAGTCACCCCCCAGTTGGGTTCTTTACTCTCAGGAAGGCTATGGTTACTATTACCTCGAGTGGGATCAGTGGTCTGCGGACATTGACCTTGACTTTGAGAAGACTCGGATTGAGACCCGGGTAGCACGCGCGTAGCTTTGGATACCGTGACAGGATTGGTTGTGTGACTTATATATATGTATGTGATGTATATATGATATATGATATGTGGTGTGCACAGGTGTGCACTGGATTTGAGCAGTGGCTCGTGTACTTGGTTTCTTTATGGTTTGGGGCCGAGTCCCTTATGGATTTGGGCAGTGGCCCGTATGGTCGTTTTCATTGTGGTCCTTTCGACCTTGGTTTTATATCTGCTTTGGGCTTAGTCCCACATATGGTTTGTTTTGGATAAATGGTTTTCGAATGCATGCATGCTTTTTAGTGAAGGGTACAAATGTCTTCCTTATGAAATGTTTTATAAACTCTTGTTTTGTCCACTCACAGCTTTTAATGTTTTGACTGCCCTTGAGGTTGACATCGGATGTGGACTGTAGCAGAGATCGAGATATCACATACCTCCTCCGGATCCTGGCGTACTCTGATAGCCCGGGAGGGCAAAGGACGAAAGTATCCCTTGTCTGACACTTCGTGTCTGACGGGAGCAGGGTCATCCCGCACTAATCCCGGGGGGGATTGGGATGGGTCCTGTCAACGTGGTATCAGAGCGAGGTTGTCTCTATTCGAGCAACCGTGCAGCTCTTGGAGTATGTACACAGGTCGAGGATGTGATATCTCAATGGGCTACAGTTCGTGGTCGACTTGATGTTGAGGTGCCGGTACGATAGTTAGTAGGATTGGCATGCCTTGGTTCGACATTTGAGGCCGGGGTTACCATAGTTCTGTCAGGGTTGACAGTGTGAGACCCTACGGAAGGGATGACGTACCTGTACGTTAACGTTTGGATCGTGAGATGGTTCGTTGGGATCGTTTTCACGATGTCGTAGGATCGATTCCGATGACTGGTTAGGAATAGTGACAATCGGATGGTCGGATATTGTTGAGTTCGATGATCGGATATTGGTGAGTTAGATGGATTTACTATTGTGAGCAGCCGGATTCGGGGAATCCTAGTTAATTGACGGTAGGACTGGATTGACGTCTTTACGATGTCGGACCGCGGGGTCGGTCAGATTGTCGATTTTACTGCTTTTCGCAGTTGGGTTCAGTGGAACTCTAGGTGTGATCGTGGAACCCTACCTTGTGTGTATGATTCAGAATTGTGAGTTGAAGAGTGGTTTGACTTGGACGACTATTCGGATTTGAGGTCGTTAGTCGGTCGAGTCATGCCAGCTTAGTGATGGGACTGCACTTCGCAGTCGGGGTTGTACTTATCGGTTAAACATAGTTGTGGTTTGGTGCAACTAAGGTCATAGGTGACCTGGTAGAAGACATTGGTTTAGTCGAGTTACGATAGGTTAGAGATTGTTAGGCAAGTTACCAGGGTTGGTACTTGTCGATGGAATCCCTGAGCGGGATACGGAGTGGTCGTAGTTATGGTTGTTGGGAATCGGGGACGTTCAGGGGACGTTTTCCTTTTCTCGTATAAGTTATCAGGGTGACTGTACCTAGAGTTGGGCACGAGGGAGGCATGGTTTCTCCTATTCGAGCAGAGGTACGGGGTAGTCGCTCGGTATGAGCGGAGATCCAGGGTTGTCAGTTTTGCACATGGTGTGCTAGTGTTATTGTTGATGCTAGTGTGGACACTTTGTGCTGATGCTGATAGGTGATAATGTTGATACTGGTACTAGTGCTGGTGCTGGTGCCGGTGATTGTGATGACGTTGGGTCACATCCGTCGTGATAGGCATATGTTCGGTATCTGTGGTTCGAGAGTGGATCACGGATAGAGTTAAATTGGTGATGGACACGTGGTTGATGTCCGAGTGTGTTGGTTTCGATATGGTTGGAATTCCGGAATCGCGAGAATTGCGATTGGGGTGACACGAGGAGTGCGGGCTTTCCGCATTGGTATTGGGTAATTTGAAGTCATTAGGGTGACTTCTCAGGTTCTACTAAGGCAGATGATGGTTATATCACTAGTACACTGATCGTGTATTGGTTGGTGGACCCAGGATTTGTCTTGGGTCATCAGCATGTGTTGAGTATATCGAAGTTAGGTGACTAAGATTTCTCATTTTCTACTTGGTGGCAGACGATGTTGGATTACGTGGCGTGGTGAGTGCAACGGGTTTTTGGTTGCATTCACGTAGGATGGATTTTGATGTCATAGTCTTGTATCATCCCTGATTTTCCACGGTGGAATGCCAAGGATCGATACGAGGTGATTGGGGAGGACCCACAGTCTCGATCGTGACGTCTATAGTCGTTTGATGTAGTGGTGGATCTGGATCGTGATCTTGATGATCCAGATAGGTGGAGAGTTTATTACTCTTACTTGGATGTTGAGTGGAGCATGATGGGACTAAACTTCTTTTCGATGTAAATCCCATATGGCTTATTACTCGCCTGGGTAGTTGTCCGATGAGTAGTTTTCCGACGTGGTTGGATATGGTCAGCCTTAGGGATGTGCGGATATTATGATTGGCTTCCCTATGAAGTCAATCGATGGTATTGGAGTAATCGGTTGAGCAGACAACCGATAGGTTCATGATTGATACGTCTCGGTAGACGAGAACGATATTTCAGGTTTCGGAATCAGATTTCTAGATGACGATTTAGGATTTGATTTTGGAACTTGAAAGAGGATTTATGGAGTTGGGGTTTGGAATCGGATTCTGGGTGACGATTCAGGATTTGATTCTAGAGCTTGACTGTGGATTTTCTTTTTATAGATTTGGGTTTGGAATGGTTATTCCAAATGCTAGCTAACGGAATGATGATTTCGGATTCGGATTTGGACATGGTTATGGATATGAGTTCTGGGTTTGAATTCGGGATTTCTTACAAAATTGCGGATTCGGATTCGGATTTGGAAATAGATGATGGGTTGGAGTTTCGATTTGTCTAATGCTGGATTGGACAGATAGACTCCAAAATATAAACGTGTTTGGCTATGACCTAGGTGGTTGTAGTTAGGTTGATGGATAGACGTCTGTACCTTGTACGTAGTTTGAGGTACGACACTGGGCAGACTTGTGGTGCCTAGTGACGGTATATAGGTTATACTCGTAGTACGTTGGTGAGCGTATTGGTAGTCGGATTGGTTCTGATACCATCGGATTAGTTGAGGTCGTGGACTGGACATTGGATACTGTGCAGTGGGTCATGGTATTTCTGATGGGTCCAGTTACACACAGGTCGAGTTAGATGTTGGTATACGTATACTCAGGATGAGTATGTTGGTGGTTAATGTAACCACAAGTGGGTATCGTGTCAGTTTTCGACTGGCGACTGTCAAGTGGTGACAGTTTGTCAAATGTGACAGTTTGTCGAAGGTGTCAGCGTGGATAGGTTAGTGAGGTCTGATGACTCCCACTGGGAGCAGACGTCAGGATAGGTTAGAGATTGAGGAAGGAACCGTAGAGTTGTTTATGTCAGCGAAAGGGTAGATTTAACAAGTGGGTCGATCATGGGGTACTTGGGCTACTCTGATACTTACCGGTGGTGTCAGTTCGGAGCGTATGGTTACTGTCATTCTACATGGCCGAATGTAGTCGATGCGACGTGAGTGTTAGTGGTACGTCTGGCTGTAGACGAGTAAGTATTGTTCTGGTTAGTGGGTGTACTAACGTACACGTGTTGCGTGGTAGATCGAATTATTTCCACGAGAATGTGGAATCAGAATAGTTGGCGTTTCGAGAACGGAACAAATTAAGGAGGGAAGAACGGTTAGATTAGGTCGGTTGGAATTTTGAGGACGAAATTAATTAAGGAGGGAAGGTTGTAACAACCCGTCCCAAATTCCAGGATTAGATTAGTGACTAATCATGATTAGTGAGGCTAATCCGTGATTAGTTGGGCGAAATCGGACGAACGATGCGAAATGACCGTTTTGCCCCTGGTGGTGGCAAAATGTTGACTTTTCAATCGGGCGGTCAAATGGACTTTGACCGATGACCGTGACGTAGTTCGTGACGTCACGAGTTCATAGACAGGTGGCACGTTCAATTCCGACGTTCGAGGAGGAAGTTATGACGTTCAGAAGTTTAGGGGCACTTTGGTAATTTTGGTTAAAAGGGGTCAAATGTTGACTTTTTGACTGAGAGGTCCAATGGCCGAGGGCCAAGGACCGTTACGTAGATAAGGACGATACGAATCCGTAGACAGGCGGCACGTCGAATTCGGACGTTCGATGGCGAAATTACGGTTCACGGAAGTTCAAGTGCACTATTGCACGAATTACGAAATAACTTACCTTTTGGACTTTAGTGAGGCCCAGATATTTAATGGAGGGCCAATGGATGAGTGACAAGTGTCACCCATCCAATGGACACCAATTTCTCTTCATGCATCTTCCTTTCCCCGTGCATTTTCATTTCTCCATTTCAAACACACACAAAACACCCACCCGATCTCACCCATTTTCCTCCCATCCGTGCAACCCAAAACCCATCCACTCTTCACCCATGACCAGGCAGAGGATCAGGGAGGCTGAGGAGGTTGCTGGGCGGCCAGAACCGTCGTCCACGGCGGCGAGAGGAGGAAGAACCCGTGAGGTTCACGGTAAGTCCATTTTGATCCATTTTTACATTTTTGATGTTATGGTTCGTTTTTAATGGTTTTAATGAGTCCATTAGGTTGCTAGGGACATGTTAGGAAGGTTTAAGGAAGCTTGGGATGGCTGGGCAGCCATGGGAGAGTTTTGGAAATATTGAACCGTTTGGTTCAAAATCAAACCATAGGATTTATGTGTTTTTAGGTTGTTTTAAGGATTGAAATGGATAGAAAACAGCAAAATAGGAACAAAGGAACCAAAAAGGAAGAACTAGGATGAAAGATGGGGTGTCTAGGGCTGTGAACCTGTCACGCCGGTCCAGTTGGACCGGCCAAACCAGGTGAACCAGCCATGAACAGTAAAACCGGTCTGCTGGTGGTTAGTGCCGATGAACAGTGTTTTCGACTTTCTAGGGGCTCGTGAGGATGCGTGGTCCATAATATGGGAATGTGTTCAACACGGGAAATCTTCTATTCGATGTAACGAAGATTTTGGAACTAGTCTCGCGTCAATCGGACATCGTTTCGATAGTTTTCGGGGTGTCGTAAGGTTTAGGGTCAGCTTAAAAATAGTTAAAAGTACGGGAAAATTACGGGGCTTTGATGGAAGGTTAATTAAGTAGTTATTAACCTTCTATTAAAATTTGGACTGGTTTGGGAGTCCCGGTGATAGTGATTGGCTCGGCAGAGCGTATGACACGCAAATTGAGGTGGCAGCTTGGACGGTGTGTGAGTGGACCTTGTTTTCTAAATTGGTGCATGCATAAATGTTTATTATATGTTTTATATACTTGTTTTTGATGCCATGAGTGCATTTGGATGTGTGGTTACGTATAGGCACGTATTTCGAGGTTTCGGCCCTATACGGTGCATATACGGGGCTGTATGTCTTTATTGGTCTAGATGAAATGGTTTTGGATTTCCAAATGGATTATGAATATGATTTTATGATGTTGATTTGGATGCTTGTGATTTATATGGTTTCACGTATTTCGAGGTGATTTACGTGCTTGCACGTAAATCGAGGTTTTCCGGTTTTACTCTGATTTTCCATTCTTATGGTTTTGGAAATGGTTTAATGAAATGATTTTGGATTTGAAAAGGTAAATTTGATTTACGAACTCTCGGACTTGAGGTCCAGTTGATTTAACGAGGCATCGGGCCGGAGGCTCAATTGGTTTACAATTCGGACTGGGGGTCCAGTTTGTATGTGGATTCGGGCCTAGGGCCCAGTTATGTATTACAAATGGTTTTTATGGTTCATGACGGTTTATGGGAACCGGCATGAACCCTTGAAATGGATTTACGGGTCATGACGGTTTATGGGAACTGGCATGAACCCTTGAAATGGATTTACGGGTCATGACGGTTTATGGGAACCGGCATGAACCCATGAAAGGATTTTATGGATTATGACGACTTATGAGGGGCCGGGCATGAATCCTTGAAAGGTTTAAAGAATGATTTCAAAAGGATTTTCATATTCCATCCTTTATATATGATTGTCTCCTCCGGGGAGGGTCGTTGGCCTGGGTGGACCCCGGAGTAGTCACGGAGCACTGACTGAGTGGAGTCGCCCCCCAGTTGGGTTCCTTACTCTCAGGATGGGCATGGTTCGTTACCTCCAGGGAGGGTCATTGATCTACGAACATTGACCTGGGTGGACCCTGGAGAGACTTGGGGTTGAGACCCCGGTTAGCACACGTGTAGCTTTATTTTACCGTGACAGGTTCTGGATATGAATATAATGGATAAACGTGATTTAAATTGGTTTGAGAAATTATGTTTTATGATCATAAATGGATTTGGACTGAGATTCCACATATGTTTACTATATTATGGTTTTTTGTAAATGGTTTTGGGCAGGAACCCGGGTGACTTGTATTTACAGAATTTGGGGCTGAGACCCTAATTATGGATTTTTTTAACATATATGATTGGATAAATGGTTTTACTATGCATGCATGCCTTTTAGTGAAGGGTATAAAGGTCTTTTATAAATGTGTTTTACGAAACTTATTCCTTTTTGTCCACTCACAGTCTTTCTGTTTTTAATACCCTTCAGGTTGGATACGATGTGGACTGTAGCAGAGACCGAGATATCACATATCTCCTCCGGATCCTGGCGTACTCTGATAGCCCGGGAGGGCAAAGGTCGGAAATATCCCTTGTCTGACACTTCGTGTCAGACGGGAGCAGGGTCATCCCGCACTAATCCCGGGGGGATTGGGATGGGTCCTGTCACATATCGTCAATATAGACAGTGCAATAGTACATATCGTTGAAATCCCTCTATGAACCCCAAAATAAAAAATAATAATCCAGACGGGTCTCATGCCCAAAATCATGTAATACGTATAAATAACCCATAGCTACGAACCATGATAATCCACACACGCCTCATACAATATAGTACAACGAAAACAGTATGCATGCAATCAGTTTTGAAACCAAAAGCCCACTCACAGTACAGTCTCGCTGCTTAACCGAACGCTTAAAGCCTGTCCTGAAGCTATACAACAACCTCTGGCCCATCCAAAACATATCCAAAGGTCACTAATGAACTCTACAAACTCACATCTAAAACCTAGGAATATTGTTAGCCCGGGAACGCGTCCCGAACATGCATCCTGAGGCTTCAAAACTCATTTTAACCTGTCAAACGTTCTTCAATCGACTCGAAACCACCACTATTGGATCCGGATCGTCAAAACCTTTAAATTGGCACTTGACCCACCTCGAAAAGTGTGCCCATACACCCCCACACACGGGTCAAAGTTACGGTTAACATTGACCAAAAAATCAACGCTGACGTTCTCAAAAAGTCAACGTTAACGTCACTGCTGACGTCTTCTGAGAGTGTTAAGTCTAACATCTATCAGATTGATAGGTTCCACGTGTCAGCTTTCGGTTGGTCCACGTCACTGACATGTTAGTGACACGTGGTAGCCCGTGATTGGGCCACGTCACTAAAATGTCAGTGTTGACTGGGCACTGACATGTGACACGCGTCCTTCCTCCATTGGGCCACGTCACCTAATAACCTAACAGGTGTTGGCGTCAGCAGATGACGTCATCACCCCTAACCTCTCGACGGGTTTGCGATTCAGGTCGCCTAGACCAGCGACCTGACCGGGTTCAAACTTCCTAGTTTCTTAACCATTTTCGATGCGGTTTCTTCCTATGCACTCATCTCGTCACCCTTAATCAATCTATGTGATTGAAACTAGGGGAAAAAAAATCAAAATCATACTAGTAAGTCGATAAACAGTAACCTGTGATTTTTAACCTCTGTTTTCTCTCAACTCCAGCCACCCCTTGCTTCGAAAACCAGCCCACTAAGTTCGCCCTGGTTTCTAGAACAGTTTAGGGTCCATTAGATCGTTAAACACACATGGGAAATCAAAATTCGAAATTTGAACCAAAATGAGTGTTTCGGATTTTCTGGTTTCTCACATTTCCCGACGTTTCTCCGCCGTGCTCAGCCTACCTTCGTCGTCGTTTGCTCCCTCAGGTTACACTTTCTCACAGTCACAAGATGAACAGAGGAGATGATGAAGAAATAGGGTGGTGAGGTTCTGGTGTGTTTGTGTGTATTGGTGCTCACGGGTTAGAGAGAGTTTTGAGAGATAATGAAAATGATGAAGATGAAAATGAAATGAAATTAATAGTTTAGGGAACCCTAATCAGATCCAAAACCATGAGGAAATGCACCAATGGGATGAGTGACACTTGTCACTCATCCAAGGGTCCCACCAGATTTCCTTATCCAATTAGAATTTGCCAAATGTCGAAATTCCTGGGATTCCATGAATAGTGCTATTTTCTCGTTCTTGACCATAACTTGTCCGTTCGATCTCTGATTTTGACATGCCGCCTATCTACGGACTCGTGACGTCCCGATCTACGTCTCGGTCATTGGTCAAAGGCCAAAATATAGTCTGAGACAAAAGTCAACATTTTCCTCCCACTAGGGGTAAAATAGTCATTTTACATTAAATATCCGAGATTACAAATAAATTAACGTCCGGGCTGTTACAATTTACCCACCTTACAAAAATTTCATCATTGAAATTCTCTCGAATAAATGCGAATATTGTTCTCTCATCTGGGCCTCGGGCTTTCACCCGGTTTCTTCTGCATCATGATTCCTCCACAATACTTTCACCAAGGGACAGTAGTGGCAAGGGTGGTTGCTCCTGGATTCGGGGATCATTTTCAGGGCAAGTCAGTTGGGTGGTCTGGGCCTATGGCTGTCCACGAGCGAGCAGTTTGCGTGTGTCACTTAAGATTTGTGTTCCCGAGGGACCAGGCAGGTCCGTTTGGTGGAAAAGCAGGTGCCCCGAGGCTTCTGGTCAATGGGTTCCTGTGGCCATCGATCGGCCAAGGTCGATCCCCTGCCGATCGGTCACAGCAGCCAGGGCCCATTTGGTCGCCACTCGCTGCTCCTCTAGTTCTTTACGTGTGGATTGGATGATTGCAAGGGTGCTTCCATGTTGATCTCACCACACATGGTTCCTGCTCTCGATGGCAGTGTTGTAACGACTCGTCCCAAATTTACGGGATTAATTAAGGATTAATGGGGATTGATCGAGGATTATCGGGCAATTGAGGAGAAATTATGATTTTGTCCCTAGAAAAGGTAAAAAAATAACTTTTGACTCGGGAGGTCAAATGCACGTGGATCGAGATAATACGAGTTCGTAGACAAGTGACACGTCGAAATAAGACATAGTACGAAAATGTTATGGGTCACGGTAAGTTCGGTTTCATTTTTCGGTTGCACGGTTTTCAAATTGGCTTGTCTTTAGTGGGACCCAAAATATTATTTGTGGAGCAATAGATGAGTGACAAGTGTCACTCATCCATTGATCCACACATTACATACATGCATCTACCATTTTCTTCTTCATTTCTTCATCCAAACCCGTACCCACCCCTAACCATCATCTTCATCATTCCATCTTCTTATTTGAGACCACAGAGAGATGGAGAGAACATGAGAAAGACTAAGAGATGGTGGTAGGATGACGAGGGAAACCATTGAAAAAGGTAAGCGTAGGGAGTTTTGAATTTGGGTTTTGGTTTTTGACGTTTTGGATCGAAACGAAGGACATATTCATGTTTCTGGAGCTCATACGGGTCTTTAAGTGCAAAAAGGAAAGGTTTTGGATGACGAAAGTGACCAGAACGTGGAAGGTGATGAAACCATGACACGTGGGAGAGGTGACATCATCGGATGATGTCATCATGATACGTGGCAGTGCCTCATCAGCTAACACGTGGCAAGTGACCAGTGATGCCACACGGAAAAGGTGTTAGAGGCTGTTAGTGACACGTGGCAAGGTATCATGTTAGCAGCTGACGTCAGCATGCTGATGTCAGCGTTGATCCTTGACTTTTTGTTGACCGAACTTTGACCAGAGCCTGAGGGCACATGGACATGAATTTTGAGGTTAAACTGATCTTTTTCGAAAGGTTTCGACGACCTGAATCCAATGGTGGTAGGTTCAGGTCGATCAGAGTTCGTTCTATATGTCATTTGGAGGTTTTTAGCCTCAGGATGCGTTCTCGATTTCGGGATAGTTGGGGGTTTTTGATATGGACTTGTATAGATGGTTAGTAACCCTTGGGTATGATTTGGATGGGTCCAGATGTTCTGGAGAAGTTGGAGTAGCCTCGAAGTGGCTTACCCCGCGGATTGTGAGCGCGTAGCTTGGACAATCTGTGAGTAGACGCGATATTACACGTATTTCGAGATTTATGATTTTATGCGATACTTTGGGCTTAGGTCGAGTATTCTAAATACTTATGATTTATGTGATTTGAATGATTTCACAGAGATGGGTGAAATTCTATTTAGGGCTTGGGACCCAAGTGGATATTGACTATGACTTGGATTATAGTCGAAGGTAATTTTAAAAAATGATTTGAATAATGAAATGGTTTTCGGATATATCTCGGGCTTGTGTTCCAGTTCATTTGTGGTTTTACTTAAATGATAGTCAAACGTGATATTTTGGGCATGTGACCTTGTTATGGATTTACGAAATTGGATTTGATAGGATTCTAGGAATCCTGGATTTATGAAGTGTATCTAGTCACTATTTTTAATAGTGGTTTTATGGAAAAGGATTTGATGAAACTATATTACAGGCATGGCCTATTGAGATATTTTGAGATGAATTTGAAATATTTGTGAAATGTTTTCCAGACGACCATCCTCTATGATGTGATGATAGACTTCAGACGTCGACCATCCTGCGCGATATGTGATCTTGGAGAGGATGTGATGATAGCCTCCGGACGTCGACCATCCTGTGTGATGCTTGATCCTGGAGAAGATGTGATGATAGCCTCCAGACGTCGACCATCATGAGTGATCTGTGATCCTGGAGAGGAAGTGATGATTATTGGATAATAGATAAAGAGGATTAGTTACTGATGTTCTCATACGACTCCTGATGTGAGTCTATGTTTCGGGCAGATGCCCTATTGAGGAAATGGCTTTGATTTGGGCTGAGATCCCACAAGGTTTTGATTTGGGCTGAGAGCCTATGTGATTTGGTTTTGGGCTGAGACCTTATCGAGGAAATGGCTTTGATTGAGAAGCATTTTTCACTGTGTTTTGTTTTGGAAAGCAATATGAGTTGCTTTTAAGAAAGTATTTATAATACTATTTTATGATATATGCATGCTTTTACGTGAAGGGTATAAATGTTATTTTCGATAAAAGATTTTATAAGCTATTATTTTTGTCCACTCACAGCTTTTATGTTTTTTTTGATACCATTCAAGTTGATTGCGGACGCGCTGTAGCATAGATCGAGACATCACATGCTGCTGCGTACTCCACAAGTCACTGCTCGCTCGGTTAACCCTGAGCGGGTTATGGTTTTATCCCTGGTCTAGCACGTGCTGTCACATGGGAGCAGGGAACATCCCACAATAATCTAGGGGATTGGGATAGGTCCTGTCAGTTTGGTATCAGAGCACTAGGTTGGTCTTGTGGTGTTGCGCATGTGTCGGACCATGGAAAGTTACATGAATTTAGCCGAATAGATTCTATTTGGCATTAGATGCTGTGATTTAGTAGTGTTGACCCCGATGAGGGCTGACTTTCTTGTGTTCCTAGTGGCTGAGAGCTGTAAAGTTACCAGTGGATGAGATCCCTGGGTAGTAGTTACTGGTTGAGTGGAAGCCAGTATCGTGTTCGACTAGAGTCTCGATTGAGGATTGGTTAGGATGGATGTGCGGCCAGTAGTAGCCAAGGTCGTGGATGACCCTAGTTGAGATTGGTTGAACAAGTTACTAGGAGAGTGGTACTTGTGGATCGGATACCAGGATGGACCGATAAGTGGATCTTACGTCTAGAGAAATTTGTACGGGCGGTAGGGCCCGCGTGAGTGCTCGATCTTGATAGCAGAGTTTTCTTGGATTGGTCTGCACGAGGTTTGTGGCAGACATTGTTATCGACGGACGGTGATGAGATTAGTGAGAGTTGGGTGATGTTCGAGGAACGTTTCTTATGTTTATTTTTTCCCCAGTCATATCGTGATACGAGGGCGATAGAGTTTTATATCTCGGGAGGTGGAGTTTATCTCTAGAGGCAGAGTTCCTCCGACATAAGCAGTAGATTTGACGATTGATCAGTATGAGTAGAGATTTCTATATTTGGCTCGGTTCAAACTGGTGCGACGGCGATTTAGATGATAATGATTGGTCAATTTTTGTCAATTCTTGGGAGTAAGAATGGAGGGAGGTTGTCACATCTCAGTGGAGATGAGTTGACCAGATCTCAGTAGTGATCGAGATGACTGAGATGAGTTGGATGCAATCCATCAACGATCGGGTGATTCCGAATGACGCCGAGTGGGTCGAGAGGATGTGATTACCAAGGTGCTTAGACGAGGGTTGTCCTTAACTCTGAGTTTGTACGTCTGCCTGTACGAGATGCATTGATCGCTGAACGGGATAGAGAGGATCCTGAGAGGACCAGTTGAGATTGTGGTTATCCTTCAGGATTAGTGTGACTTTTGGACCCATGTACTGCACCATGAGTAGAGACATGTGTTTGTCTTACTTTGGACGGAGTGCATGAGTGTTGGGTAAAACCGGAGTTGTTCCCACAGAGTTGGGACATGCGAGCTAGTAACTCGATGAGCTGATTGTGTTTGGCAGCCCTGATGGTTTGTGGTACGATTGAGATATAGCCTAGAGGCTGGGACGATATGACAGGTTGGCCGTTAGGGAAATGTGACAGGTGTTGTGATGTCCCCAGCTAGCTCAGTATGCTTGGAGAGAGTTAGTTGTGTTGAGTTTCCCTACGAGCCATCAGTGGATTTTGATGGTTGCCATATCTAGAAAAGGTTTTTGGTTATGTATCCCATTTTACAACCACCTTGGTAGTACCTACCGATAGAGTGGAGAGCATTGAGAGCTCAGTTATAGCATTCAGTGGAATTGGGGTTCCCCAGTTGTTCCTTATTGAAATTCGATGGAACTTCGAGAGTTCGACTTGACAAGACAGTTGAACGAGGAAACCGTACAGACTTAAGAATCCTTATCTTGGAAGTTCTTAGTGAACTTGTCATCACTCATGGAGATAGGATTGGATCCACCGAGGATAAGGAGTGGATGATCGAGTTGGTTGTGGATCAAGAGAGTTGGGATTTTTGTCAACTGTCAACCAATTATGACGATTAAGATTGGATTCACTCACAATGGATGAGTGTTTTGATTTTCGGGTAGAAGTTATCCCCGTGATTGTAGCTGTTGACGGGATTAACTTGGAAGAGAGTCAATATGGTGGGAGCTTCGAATTGAGTGAGCAGAATTGTGATCACTGCTCTAGGTTGACTCTTTCAAACATTAGTGGGAGTTTTACCACTATGGCGGTTGGGCATGAAAGTTGGATTTCCTATCTCTTTGAGATATGTGCAAGATCTTAGAGATCACGGAGCCTTATGTGTTGGTACTCCGAGGGAGTGGAACTTGAGGCAAAGGAAACGAAGGGAGTTGATTCACAGATGTTGAGGATACATTGAGTATCATTCGGGAAAAGATGATTCTAGAAGCCGATGCCTCGAGTAGGATGTGTGTAGCTTGTTATCTCTAATTTGTGGTTGGAGGTATTGTACTGGTAATGGATGACCATGGAATGTTATTGGACGGTATTTTAGTGAGACACATAGGCTGGATTAGAGGTTGATAGCACGACTTCAAAACCCGACCATTTGCATCATGATGATGGGGGTCGAGGTTTAGATTCGTATGTCTTGGTAGATGTAAGTTGGTTGGTCTAGGAGTGTCTCGGGAGCTGGTCGGGTGACCAGGAAGACTCCGAAAGGACGTAAGTATAGTGCACAATCCTATGATAGACGAATGAGATCCGATAGGCAGGGTTCCATGATGGATCTTGATTGGTATGCCAGTTACATGATAGATGGATCAGATCCGAGATCATGGTGGTGTGTGAATTTGGTGTGGATATTGGTACGTAGATGGACGTTGTGTGAGTGTAGTCCTTGAGTAGTCCTGAGTAGTGCCTTTGTGATTGTTGTGATATGGGTGCACTTGTGAGTAGTGTACGTTGGATAGTGTGGTCATCTGAGTGATGTGGTACAATCATCAGATTCAGTCTGAGATAGACATGGTACAATAATCGGACGGGGTCCGATGTTGATTGTACATTGAGTACGAGGACTGGACATCGAATAATGTGCACTAATGCAGAGTGACTTGAGAGGGTTCAGTGATTGTGAGAGCATGGAGCTCAAAGCCATGATGGGCCAAAAGAACCCTAGAATTTGTGTATGTGATTATCTTGGCTAGAAAAAGTAATCGATGGGGTCCAGATACATCCTGAGTGTATCGACAGGATGAGTGAGATGATAGTTTGAGACTCAAGAGGAGCTAGGATCCTAGTGTTGGTCGTTGAGTGAGATAAGGTGCAGTATAAGGTACCCTGATAGAATTCTAGAGCAAATTAAGGTTTTTGAGTCACTATCGAGCTGTGACTTACTGGTTGGACATGGCGGTGCATTATGATTGTGTTGGACGTGGGAACTGTCTAGCGAGACAGAGACTCAGCAGAAGCAAGGCTGAGAAGAATGTCAGCTTGGCTGAGCAGGATTCGCAGTGGGATTTTGAGCAAAATGTCAACATGGATTGTTAGCAGAGTAGGATTGCCAATAGGATTATCAGCTGAACTAGATGCCTGCTTGGTATAGCAGGATTTTCAGCTGAGCATGATTTTTAAAATGGCTTGTCAGCTTGGATTTTGAGTATACCTGTGTGAGTGACATGTGAGATCGATGAGCTTCGATGTCTCATTCGAGACTTGAGATTGAGTGTTGGGACCGCAAGTGACATTTGGTCACGCGTTGGAGGGATACTGTCACAGAGGATGAGTTGAGTTTTAGCATTGACTGTTGGATTTGGGATTGTGATTGACGTCAAGTGACATGTCACGACCCTACCTTTTTAGAGAGGATATTTTCCTCTTTGGGCCGAGCCCTCACGGTTTTGTTCTCGGGAGCTCATGTGTAATTTCCCATCGGGTCACCCATCTTGGAATTGCACCAGCTCCTACTCGCTTAACATTGGAGTTCCCAAGGAGTCCGAAGCCAATGAGCTCCCAAAAAGCCTCCTGTTGGATAGATGCGTCCACACATATAAAGCACATCCCCCAGATCCTCCGGGCGATGTGGGATTGCTAACCGTTCCCCCAAGGAACAGGTCCTCACAATCCACCCCCATTGGGCCCAACGTCCTCGCTGGCACATTCAATTCCGGCCGAAGTGGGCTCCGATAGCAAATTGTCACGACCTGACCTTCTCCAACAGGATATTGTCCGCTTTGGGTTCAGCCCTCACGATTTTGTTCTCGGGAGCTCATGTGTAACTTCCTAGTGGGTAACCCATCTTGAAATTGCACCAGCCCCTACTCGTTTTATTTGGAGTTCCCAAGGAATCCAAAGCTAATGAGCTCCCAAAAGGCCTCCTGTTGAATAGATGCGCACCCACACATATAAGGCGCATCCCCTAGATCCCTAGGGCAATATGGGATCGCTAACAATGCCCCAAGGCACATATCCTCACATGATGTTTGGTTATGTGGTGTGTTGTGGTTAGATGTTGGACGTGTACCTCGAGTTGGAGGCACGCTTGGATTTCTGGAGTTCTGGTACGAATGGGAAACGATTTAAATTTCAAGGATGAAATTCTTTAAGGGGGGAGATTGTAACAACTCGTCCCAAATTTACGGGATTAATCGAGGATTATCGGACGATTGAGGTGAATTACGATTTTACCCCTAAAAGGGTGAAAAAGTTGGCTTTTAATCCGAGAGGTTGAATGCACGTGGAATGAGGTCTATTACATAGATCGAGATGATACGAGTCCGTAGACTAGCTGTACGTCGAAACTGGACATAGTATGGGAAAGTTGCTGGTCACGGAAGGCTCAATTACATTTTACAGTTGTACTGTTTTCAAATTGGTTTGTCTTTAGTGGGACCCAATATGTCTTGTGTCGACCAATAAATGAGTGACAAGTGTCACTCATCCATTGATCCACATATTAAATGCATCTACCATTTTCTTCTTCATTTCTTCATCCAAACCCGTACCCACCCCCAAACCATCATCTTCATCATTCCATCTTCTTGCTTGAGACCACAGAGATATAGAGAGCACGTGAGAGAGACTAAGAGATGGTGGCAGAATGGCGGAGGAAACCATGGAAAAAGGTAAGCTGTGGGGAGTTTTGAATTTTGGTTTTGGGTTTTGACGTTTTGGATGGAAACTAAGGCCATATTCATGTTCTTGGAGCTGATACGAGCTTGTAGGTGCAAAAAGGAAAGGTTTTGGACGACGGGAGTGAGCAGAACGTGGATCCAAAGTTTGGCCGAAACTTTGGAAGTCTATATCTTCAAAACTAGATACTTACTCTCAATTCTAGGTTCATATTTGGATTCCTTGGTTTGAGTAGATAGATTTCCATATAAAGAACATAGGATTTGGTTGAGAAATGAGTGAGTTATGAAGGTTTGAAAAACTAGCCAACAATGGCAGTTTTTCGACTGCGGCTGGTGAACCAGACAGCAGCGCATGGTGTCGTCAGTCATCTTCTCTGGTGTGGGTGATGACATCACCTAATGATGTCACATGATGACGTTAGTATGCTACATCATCGGATGACATTAGCATGACACGTGGTAGTGCGACATCAGTAGACAAGTGGAAGGTGACTTCTAGTGCCAAGTGGAAGAGGTGTTAGAGGCTGTCAGTGACAAGTGGTAGGGTGCCACGTCTACAGCTGACGTTAGCACGCTGATGTCAGCGTTGACCGTTGATTTTTCATCGACCAAACTTTGGCCAGCACATAAGGGTGCATGGACATGAATTTCGAGGTCAAACAGGTCTTATTCGAAAGGGTTTGACAATCTGAATCGAGTGGTGGTAGTTTCAGGTCGATCAGAGTTCGGTTGATAGGTCATTTGGAGGTTTTTAACCTCAAGAAACGTGTTCGAGACGTGTTCTCGATTATGAGATAGTTGGGAGTTTTTGATATGGACTTGTACAGATGGTTAGTGATCCTTGGGTATGATTTGAACAAGTCCGGATATTTTTGAGACGTTGAAGTAGCTCTGGAGTGGTTTACGGCATGGATTGTGAGCCCGCAGGATGGACGGTTTATGAGTGGATGCGATATTGCATGTATTTCGAGATTTATGATTTTATGTGATACTTCGGGCTTAGGCCGAGTTTTGTTCGTGCTTATGATTTATGTGATTTGAATGATTTGACAGAGATGCGTGAAATACTATTTCGAGCTTAAGACCCAGTTAGATATTGAACTTGACTTGGATTATATTCGAAGGTGATTTTGAAAAATGATTTGAATAATGAAATGGTTTTCGGATTTGGAAATATGTCTCGGGCTTGTGTTCCAGTTGTTTTTTGGTTTGACTTAGAGGATAGTCAAACGTGAGATTTCGGGCATCTGACCCTGTTATGAATTTACAAAATTGGATTTGATAGAATTCTAGGAATCCTAGATTTATGAAGTGTTTCTAGACTCTGTTTTTAATGATGGTTTTGTGGAAAGGATTCAATGAAACTATATTCTGGGCGTGGACCCTATTGAGATATTTTGAGATGATTTGAAATGTTTGTGAAATTTTGTCCACATGACCATCATCTATGATGTGATGATAGCTTCCGGACGTCGACCATCCTGTTCGATGTGTGATCTTGGAGAAGATGTAATGATAGTCTCTGGACGTTGACCATCTTGTGTAATGTGTGATCATAGAGAGGATGTGATGATAGCCTCCGGACGTCGACCATCCTATATAATGTGTAATCCTAGAGAGGATGTGATGATAGTCTCCGGACGTCGAACATCCTGTATAATGTGTGATCCTATAGAGGATGTGATGATAGCCTCCGGACGTCGACCATCCTGTGTGATGTGTGATCCTGGAGAGGATGTGATGATTGTTGTATAATGGATAATGGAGAAAGAGGATTGGTTACTGATGTTTTCATACGACTCCTGATATGAGTCTATGTTTCGGGCAAAGGTCCTATTGAGATGATTTATGAGATTGTTTTGGGCTGAGATCTCACGTGGTTTTGATTTGGGCTGAGACTCTATGTGATTTGGTTTTGGGCTGAAACCCTATCGAGGAAATGGCTTTGATTGAGAAGCATTTTTCATTATGTTTTGTTTTGGAAAGCAATATGAGTTTCTTTTAAGAAAGTATTTAAAATACTATTTTCTTATGCATGCATACTTTTACGTAAAGGGTATAAATGTCATTTTTGATAAATGATTTTATAAAGTGTTATTTTTGTCCACTCACAGCTTTTATGGTTTTTAATACCCTTCAAGTTGATCGCGGATACGGGCTGTAGCAGTGACCGAGACATCACATGCCGCTGCGTACTCCATAAGTCACTGCGCACTCAGGTAACCCCGAGCAGGTTATAGTTTTATCCCTTTTCTGGCACGTGATGTCAGACGGGAGCAGGGCACATCCCACGATAATATAAGAGGATTGGGATGAGTCCTGTCACGCTTTGCTTTTTCTGAGTTCGGCTACCTTCGACTAGAGGGTTCTCGGCCTCTCGAGCATGTCTTCAGAGGGTATACTGGTTCTTGCTCGGTTGCGGTCTACTTGAGGAGTGTTGTTGAGCTCCCCATCATCCCGCTTGATAGACATTTCCATCGACAATCAGGAGTGAGTGGGGGGTATGCGAGCTGGTGGGAGGAACTTAGTTAGAATTCCCACAGACGATGCCAAATATTTAATCTAAAATTGGACCAAAGTGATGAGACTCGCTGTGGGATCTAGGACCAGCTAGGTGGTGCTTTGGACCTGTTTAGGGTGACGTCGATCTCTTGTTTCTACTCGGAAAGTGACCTGCAAGGCACAGTGAAAATACTAGACACTAGTGGGGTGCCGACCAAATAGGCTCCGATGCTTAAGTTAGTAAGCGTATGGAACAGCTGATGGCTGAATACCACCTAGAGGTGCCAAATGGATCATGTGTGATTGTAATGGCAATAGTGATCAGGAGAGAGTTACCTTTGTGAAAGGGTCTGGGGGTATTTGTAGTCATCATGAATGTGGTGGTTGAGCACTATTTGGGAGTATGTTCCATGTTTTAGCTAGGGTGTAGTTGGGTGCCCCTGGAGATCCGGGGTAAGCGCCAAGTGGCGTCCAACCTCCTGGTGTCAGGGAGTTAGTGTGTTAGGGGGTTGTTATGGACAGCTGGTTTAGAGGAGGGGGTGCCAAGTCAGGCTACTGAGTGACGGGATTGTCAGGTCTACTAAACTGGATGCGTTAGTAGTCCTGTGGACTGGCCGATGTTTGCTTTCTGAGGAGAACTTGGACTAGCTACCCACTGGTTCCTTCAAGTTGAGGGGCGGTTTGTTTTGCTTGTATGGAGCGTGGTCAGTCGATATGGTATCAACATTTGGCATGAGGCCTTTTGGGAGCTCACTGGCTTTGAATTCCTTGTGAACTACAAAGTTAAGCGAGTTTGTACTTGTGCAATCCTTAGATTGGTGATGTACTAGGAAGTTGCACTTGAGTTCCGAGGAAAAAACTATGAGGGCTAGGCCCAAAGCGGAAAATATCATGGTAGATGGATTGGGTCGTGACAGAATGGTATCAGAGCTGGACCTCAACCGGAAGTGTGTCAGCGAGGACGCTGGGCCTCAAGAGAGGGTGGATTGTAAGACTCGTGTCTTGGGAAGAACGGTGAACAAACCCATATCACTCGGGTAGAGAAAGGTGAAATACCTTATATGTGTGGGCACGTATCTATCTAGCATGAGACCTTTTGGGAGCTCACTATTTTTGGATTCCTTGGGAACTCCAAAGTTAAGCGAGTTTGGGCTGGTGCAATCTCAGGATGGGTGACCTACTGGGAAGTTGCACGTGAGTTTCCAGAAACAAAACCGCGAGGGCTAGGCCTAAAGCGGACAATATCATATTAGATGGGTCGGGTCGTGACACATTGCCTGTGAACCACCAACGAAGGTTTGAAGCTCCTAGTGTTTAGTTAAGGGTGATGGGCGAATAGACTATTTGAATGTCCAAATTGGACGTGAAATAGCCAAGAAACGGCCGGGTCATGTATGCAAGGCGCGCGACCTGAGACCAGGAAATCGGGTCGACCCGCTAGAGCTTGAAGTTGACCCTGCAAGTGCGTGATGCCCACGCACAGAGGACCACAGAGGTGCCTGAGGGTGCGTCCGTTGGATTTCGAAGATCCGTTCAAAATGAAAATTCTTCCTCTTTAAATTATGAGTTTATTGGTATTAGCTTGAGTACATTGGGTATCATTTACATATGTTTATGAGATTATGAAATTGTGTGCTTATGTATTAAACTTTGAGATTAATACGGAAAAATTAGGAACTAAGTGATAACATTATTTTACCTAAATAGAATCTCATAAATAATTATGAGGAGTAGAAGGATTAAAGGAATATGTGATGGAGGTATTTTAATAAAGGACTGGAATGTATGAATTTATATATATTGGTTGGATTATTGAAATTATTATTGTGTAAAAGATTATAAGTTATACTTAGATTGGCTATACTGTAAATTTAGGATTTATTTTCAGAAAAATTAGTGAAACCTAATTAAGGTTAATTTGGGTATTTAATGTCAAAGTAACCCAAGGCGGATAATAACCACAAAGCAAAGAATTATAATAAAGGAAGTTTGGGGGGAATATAGGTTTGATTAGAAGCAAATACATGAATAGTCCAACATAATGATAGATTGATGCTCAAATGTCATTTGTTTATTTAATTTTTATTATTATCATATGTTTAATTATTCTATCTTTTATCATTATTGTTGGTATGGTGATTTGTAATTATATTTTACAATGTGGACTTTAAGTATGTTTAATCTAATGGGCGGTTCACAGGCAATATTGAGATGGCCTTTAAGTATGTTTAATCTAATGGACTTTAAGTATGTTTAATCTAATGGACTTTAAGTATGTTTAATCTAATGGGCGGTTCACAGCTCACTCTTATGGACTTTAAGTATGTTTAATCTAATGGACTTTTACAATGGTGATTTGTAATCTAATGGTGATTTGATAATTTTAATACACTTGAGATGGCAATATTGATAATTCTTAATAATAACAAAAGTACGATCCTGATTAGGGTCGAAATAGTAATTTTCACTACTTGTCGAGGTTAGTGGATTGGGCGTGGGCGGAAACCCCATAAGAGTGAGCTTAATTTGTTTAATCTAATTAATTATATAAATCCAATAAATTTGGTAATATCCTTTGTCTAACAAAAGTTGTCAGACGGGAGTAAGACCCACCCGATTTTCATGAAATTTAGGGACGGGTCCTGTCAATATATCTATTGAGCATACTTGATTGCCTATCTTGGATTAATTATAGTCGAATGTTGGTTATATGGTCGGATATGCCAGAATGCGCTATGGTAAGTGATGTGCAAGTATGTACCATGATGTGAGATGTACTAATATGTGTTGTGATATGATGGTGTCTACCCGAGTATGCTTAGTTAATTCATTTATCACATTTGCATGGTTAGATAGCTTTGTTTGATATTGTTCATTATGTGTCCTAGGACATTGTCGAGTTATGACCTTAGAACCACTTAGGAGTCTCCAATATCTTTTTACCCGTTTGAGTGGCCACATACCAACTTTCACGTGATTGTTCACCCGTGCAGCTCGTAATATTAGTTAAATATGCGCCAGTTTGTTCCCGAGCTCTAGGGGACATGATGTGACAGTGTTTAGCACCCATCTTTCACGTGGTTGAGGTACACAAGCTTATAGATACCCAGCTTGGCATTTACGTATGCGTCGAGCGAATCATGAGCAATTAGATTGTGGTTCATGCATGTGACCTCATACTTGGGGTTGATTCTAGTGATTGATTATTAATTTATTATTGTTCCTCATAGAACGTGCATGTCTAAATTATTTGTTTGGTTTTTGGGAAAATTGAGGGGTTAAAGTTATTTTAATATGAATGATTTTACACTGAAAGAAAATATTGGGTCCACTCACCCTTTGTTTTTAATCCCTCAGGGATCGATGGTGTTTCATGCATTTTGAGGAGGTTCGGTTAGCTGCTCTGACAATCGTACTCGAGTTTGGAGTGACGGGATGGACGATCGGGTAACCAAGTAGTTAAGTTTTGTTATAATCATCAAATTTGTATCTATACTCTATACTTCCGTTATCGTGGTGAAATGTAATCGGTTTTCACTGGTTATGTGTCACTCAACTCAATAAAACGTATCGTTTTATTTAATTGGTTTTCATCATTTGGACTTCACTGTCCAGATGTCGACCAGCACACTCCAATTCCCGTGCCTTAAGTGGACTTTTCGGGTTGTGGTGTGTCACATATGTATCAATATAATTGACGGTTAACTAGAATTAATTCTATCTAAGATGGGGATTAGAATTATGGTTTAAAGGGTGTTATTTCAATTCTATGTATCAGATAGAAAGTAAAATTAAACAAACATGCCTTTTACTATTTAAAAATAAAAACATATTTGACAACTATAAATCTAGTTGAACACTAATTATCCTTCTATGATTGATCGAATGCAGGCTAAACAAACGGCACCTACTAATAAATAAATAAAGCCCAAACCCATCCTTAAACCCATCCTTCTTTGCCATTCAATTACAAAACTTTCATAAATTTCAAAATTTCCTTGAAATGACGATTCCAAAATGGAAGGCAAATTCCGGTATAAAAATATACTGTGCACTTTACAATCTAATAACGTGCACAATAACTATAGTGCAGACACGGACCCAGAGTCTTTTTGGGTGGGTTCCAGTCCACCTCAAATGTAAAAAAATATGAAAAATTCAAAAGATTTTTTTATTAAATTTCTAGTAAATGTTATTTTACTAAACTAATTGGTTATAAATTAGCTCTCTTCTATTATTAATTATAGATTCAGCCCACCTCTATTTTCAATCATGGGTTTGTGCCTGCTATAGTGTCACCTTATTGTACTCTTTAGCCCATAATAATGATGTGATTGTGAGCAAGTCAAAACTTTCATTTAATTTATTTTTAAAGTACGTAAATATGGCACTGTAGGCATCTTTGTCCATTTAGTATGCTGTCACGAGTTGAAGCTTGGCTTCAAGAATTTTTCATTTTTTTAAATAATTCAAAATTGGATTAAAAAGGGACGAATACCTCTTTACTCCTTCAAAGTTGGATTTAAAAAGGCGGAATACCCCAACACTCTAACTCAGAAACTGAGACAGAAATGGGCCAGTCGGCCAACAAGCCCAGAAAGCAACAGGAGAGACACCAAACCCAGAGGCCGAGAACTCAAACATCAGGCATGTTCTAACATAGCCACCTGAATATTAATGGCTGTTCTCTTAAATTATGACTACACAAACAAAGACGAATCATCTCCTGAATCAGAATAACAAGAGGAGGGTACAATCCCACCAGACATCTTATTATTACCTTTTTTCCACATATGGTAGATTGTCACAGCAAGAGTCAATTTCTTAATTTCAACGTTAAGGGTTACCCCTCCACAACAACCAGACAACATCAATAAAAGCCGGCCAATGACAGGACTCATCCCAATCCCCCCGGGATTAGTGCGGGATGACCCTGCTCCCGTCTGACACGAAGTGTCAGACAAGGGATATTTCCGACCTTTGCCCTCCCGGGCTATCAGAGTACGCCAGGATCCGGAGGAGGTATGTGATATCTCGGTCTCTGCTACAGTCCACACCGTATTCAACCTGAAGGGCATTAAAAACAGAAAGACTGTGAGTGGACAAAAATAAAGAATTTATAAAAACATTTTAACGAGAAGACATTTATACCCTCCACTAAAAAGCATGCATGCATAGTTAAACCATTTACTTAAACACGTATGTTTAAACAACCATCATTAGGGTCTCAGCCCCAAAATTCTGTAAATACAAGTTATACGGGCTCCTGCCCAAAACCATTTACAGAAAACCATAACACAGTGAACATATGAGGGATCTCAGCCCAAATCCATTTATCATTATAAACACAATTTTCCAAAACCAATTGAAATCATGTTTATCCATTATATTCATATCCAGAACCTGTCACGGTAAAATAGAGCTACACGTGTGCTAACCGGGGTCTCAAACCCAAGTCTCTCCAGGGTCCACCCAGGTCAAAGTCCGTAGATCTATGACCCTCCCTGGAGGTAACGAACCATGCCCATCCTGAGAGTAAGGAACCCAAATGGGGGGCGACTCCACTCAGTCAGTGCTCCGTGACTACTCCAGGGTCCACCCAGGCCAACGACCCTCCCCAGACGAGGCAATCATATATAAAGGATGGAATATGAAAAACCTTTTGAAATCGTTATTTAAATCTTTCCAAGATTCATGCCCGGCCCCCATAAGCCGTCATAATCCATAAAATCCTTTCATGGGTTCATGCCGGTTCCCATAAACCGTCATGAACCATAAAAACCATTGGTAACACATAATTGGGCGCTAGGCCCGAATCCACATAGAAACTGGACCTTCGGTCCGTATCGTAAACCAACTGGGCCTCCGACCCGATTCCGTAAAGAAAATGGGTCTCGAACCCGAGTTTACCTTTTCGAATACAAAACCATTTCATTAAACTATTTCCAAAACCATAAGAATGGAAAATCAGAGTAAAACCGGAAAATCTCGATTTACGTGCAAGCACGTAAATCGCCTCGAAATACGTGAAACCATATAATTCACAAGCATCCAAATCAACATCATAAAATCATATTCATAATCCATTTAGAAATCCAAAACCATTTCATTTAGACCAATAAAGACATACCGCCCCGTATAGGCACCGTATAGGGCCGAAACCTCGAAATACGTGCCTATACGTAACCACACATCCAAATGCACTCATGGAATCACAAACAAGTATTTAAAACATATAATAAACATTTATGCATGCACCAATTTAGAAAACAAGGTCCACTCACAGACCGTCTGAGCTGCCGCCTCGATTTGAGTGCCATTCGGCTCCCCGAGCCGATCACCATTACCGGGACTCCCAAACCTGTCCAAATTTTAATAGAAGGTTAATAACTACTTAATTAATCCCCCATCAAAGTCCCGTAATTTTCTCTAACTTTTAACTATTTTTAAGCCGACCCTAAACCTTCCGATGGCCCGAAACATATCGAAACGATGTCCGATCGACTTGAAACCAGTCCCAAAATGTTCGTTACATCGAATAGATGATTTCGTGTGTTGAACACATCCCCGGAAACCCCACTACGCGCTGCCACGCGCCGTCCAAAGGCCCCTGTACGTGGGCACATGCGCCGGTGAACAGTGCATCGTCCTCAGCGATCGAACCGGGTCTGGCCGGTTCACTGGTTCTCCTGGACCGGCGTGACCGGTCCGGCCTGGTTCCTCCCTCAAATCTCGTCCGTTTTGTCCCATTTCAATCCTAAAAATCCTATTTTCTCATTTCCTATCCATTCCAATTAACACAACTAACCAAAACCTCCTAAATCCTAACCAAAATTAAAGGGTCTCACGGCCCTGTTTTTCCCGACCACCCTCACGGCTTCCTCCACCGTGAAGCACCCTCCAAATCCTCTTAATACCCTCCTAGTGACTCCCTAATCATCTCCCAATCACTGAATACAGCCCATAATGCATAAATAAAAAAAATGGAAGAAATGGGGTCTAACCGGGTACGATTGTCTCCCTGCACCTCCGCCGTCCACGGCGGCGCTTCCTGGGCCGGTCACCACACTCCAGCATCCTCAGTTCATCCTCTGTCCTCTCATCAATGGGTATGGGGTTGGAGGGTTTGGATTGGATTGAAAGTGGGTGCTCGGGTTTGGTTTGGAACAAAATGGAAAATGGATGCACGGTTAAGGGGTTTGATGCATGAATGAAACTGATGGGGAATGGATGAATGACACCTGTCAATAATCCATTGGCTCTGAGGAAAAGGCTGGGGCCCACTAAAGTCCAAATAATCGTCTGTCTCGAAAAACGTGCAATAGTACGTTCGAATTTCCGTGAACCGTAACTTCGCCGTCGAACGTCCGAATTCGACGTGCCGCCTGTCTACGGATTCGTATCGTCCTTATCTACGTAACGGTCTTCGGCCCTCGGCCATCGGACATCCCGGTCAAAAAGTCAACATTTTGACCCTTTTAACCAAAGTTACTAAAATGCCCCTAAACTTCCGCACATCATAACTTCTTCCTCGGATGTCGGAATTGAACGTGCCACCTGTCTATGAACTCGTGACATCACGAACTACGTCACGGTCATCGGTCAAAGTCCATTTGACTGCCCGAATAAAAAGTCAACGTTTTACCCACGACCAGGGGCAAAATGGTCATTTTGCATATTTCGTCCGATTTCGCCCTACTAATCACGGATTAACCTCATTAATCGTGATTAGTCACTAATCTAATCTAGGAATTTGGGACGGGTCGTTACAGCCAGGGCGGACTTGGCTAGAGGATCCCACACCAGTTGCGGATAGTCCTCCAAATCCTACCACTAAAAGGACAATCAATGAAGAGATTTTCATGAGGCTCATTTGACCCATAAGAGAACACATAGGTAGTTGGGACGAAAGGAGAACACTTTATACCATCAAGAGTGGCCAGTCTAGAGTTGAAACTTGAAAGCCAACCACAATATGTAACTGGTATGGAGACCCTAGACCACACAACATGAGACCTAGGAACAACACCACTGCTACCCTTAATGGGAATTCCATATTGATTTAGAGGAGACCTTCCCAAAGGATTCAGGAAAGGGCTCCTCTAGCACATCTTTTGAATTGGACAAATAACATGGTTGTTTGAGAGAGGCCAATTCCATTGGCTATGGTCCATGATAGAACTTGGCCTAGTATTCAACTGGGCACTAGATACCTCAGTAATGCTTTCACCACGCAATCAACAAGGGGATCCATAGAGCTCTAGTTATCATGCTAGAGTAAAAGATCTTCACCATTTCCAATCCACCCAATATCAGAGAATGAAGGAGATTCCGAATTTTGAGGGGCTTCCTCTAATTCGTGTTGATGTTCAACGATCAGGACTTCCTCCTTCATGTAATTCTTGCACTGGTTTTCTATTGGTTTGCCTTAGATATTAATCTGATTGCTTGCTTCTTTACTGATTAGTAGGAGGGGTCGAAGACCACTGATTTCATGTATTGCTCTTCTTCCCTAAACCTCCTAGCTGGACATAGAGATTAGTTCTATTGGTTTTAGGATAGAAGAGTGATTGTGAGACAATGTGAATCGATAAGATTGGATTGGATTGATTGTTTGGTGTATGAAAAATGTGATTTCAAATGATGCACATGAACTGTTTGATAAAATGCATGCAAAAACTTTCTTTGATTTCTTTGTAGATATGACTATTGATTTCTCATTATGATTGTTGCAGTACATTTCCAATACATATCACACGCTTCTTGTACTCTCACTGCCCTCACAGCTCACACACACACACACACACACACACACACAGACACACACACACACACACACACACACACACACACACACACACACACACACACACACACACACACACACACACACACACACACACACACACACACACACACACACACACACACACACCTCACACCGCTCTAAAACGGTTACACACAAAGTGCATGACAATATGATGTCATCTCTAGCCTGTTACATCCTTCCACGTGCCCCTTAGTTCCTAGAAGCTGACACACACACACACAATCTAAGTGAGAGAAATTTGTTATTCTCTCACACATTCTTCAAATTTTAGCATCAAGCTACCGAATTTGGACTACGAGATAGTGATCTGATGTGGTAGGGAGAAGGGAGCAGAGAGCAGGTCTATGCACCAACAATTCCAAGGGCAGTCAGCAGGGGTCTTCAAATTCCAAAACCACATAACTTGAATGAAATTCGCCTTAATCCATCTAGCCAATTGATTGGTGGTTTTGTACAGCATGGCAAGTGACAGGACCCACCCCGATTATCACCTCGATAATTGGGAAGCATCCCGCTCCCGTATGACAATCGAATCCAAAAGACCGGAAAACCAAATAATATTACAACACACCCATTGTCAGACCAGGGAGATTAAACAAATACAATCGACTGGACCTCAAGTCCTTAGTTTCACAGAGCACAATATTACAAAACAAGTTAAAGCACAAATCCTACTTTGTGAACTAACTACTCCGCAACGGAAAACTTTATGCCTCTGCCTCTGCCTCGGTGCTAGCCCCCGAACTTGTACCACAACCTGGAGGGTAGTTAAAACAACAAAATGTGAGTGGACCGAAACAAAGGTTAACAGAAAACAATTTAGGGAAAACGGGGTTCGCCCTCCAGTTTTATAACACGCATACATAACCAAATATTCGAAAACCGTGTATTAAACATTCGAAATTACTTTTTCTGAAACACATGGAAAACAATACAGAAAACTATCATAGCTCATTTAAACTCAAAGCATAATCAATAGGCCTCGGGGGTATCACAATAACCGAGTCTTTAAACTCACGAGTCTTTAAACTCGAAACATGCAATTCCCGAAAGTCAATTCACAAATATAATCAAAACATTATAAATACGTAACATGCATCATCATATCCAAATACTTCATCAAAACATCATTCATGCATAGGCGAAAACTGTAACCTCGAAATACGTGAAATACGATATTTATCTCGAAAAGCGTGAAACCACGTAAAACCGAAATAGCATATTTATCATCATATAATCATGAGTGAAAACACAAGATAATTAAGTAAAATAGTCATGCATGCACAGTTTGGAAATCAAAAGTCCACTCACGGTTTTAGGACGCGTCAATCGCGCCCCGTGCGCTCCTCTGTAGTTTCGGAAATGTTCGGGCCTGTAAAAACGTACAAGGAGGGTTACAATCATCCTCAAATAACTCGTATGATTTTCCCTAATTTTTCCGGATTTTTCGACGAAATAAACCTTAAGGACCTAAACTTCCGAACTCCCGAAATTATCCCGAACGACTCCCGATCGACTCGAACCCTAAAGGTAAAATGTTAATTAGACAGAAAGGAATAAGTTTCATGTTGACCGTGACCGGAGATGACCCCACACGCGCCATCACGCGCCACCCAAAGTGGCTGCGCGTGAAGGCCACGCACCCAGCTACAGTGCTGTCTTCCTCACCCGAATAGCCTGTTAAACGGGTCTGATACCCGCGGCTCAACCCGATCCGTTAGCCCTCAATTCTCAATCAATTCCTCCCGTTTTCCATCCTATTACCTTCTCTAATCCATTAATTTTAGGTCTGTATTAACGATTAACCTCGACTAACATTAAATCGATCCAACCCAGACTCGAACAGTCGAACTGGTCGACTTCTGGAACTCACCCAAGCTAGCCCCATTTTCAAATTAACTTCACCAGTAGCTTAAGTAAACCTCAACGAACCAAACCAGCCAATTAATTGAACCCGCCGTTACCTGGAAGTAGTCGTCCACAACGCTGGTTTTCTCTGAAACTGGGACTCAGGTTCCCGGCCAACCAGTCCTCATCCTCCTTCGATTTTTGTACGGTGGTGTTAGAAATGATCTCAGAAGGCTAATCCAACTCACGGTTTGGCTCGACTCACCTCAAAACTCGACCTTCGAATTTCCCTCCATTTTTCCAGAACTCAGCTCTCTGGTTTCTCTCTGGCTCTCAACTCTCAACTGACCTCAAATGAACTCTCCCCACTCCCCTAACACGGTTAATTGATCGAAATGGGACGACAACTCGTGGGAATCATTCTAATTCCGCTGGGAGATTGTTTCCCGCAAACAGACCCCAATATGAATTTTTAAGGTTGCCCGTGCTCTGTGTGGCTTCATTCCGTTCAAACATGTCTCCCACTGCCTCAAATGGCTTAAACAAAACCCACTCACCAGTCCACTAAAGCCATAAATAAATTGCACGCACAAAACACCACGGCTTGGCCGTGTACTCTGTTTTCACGGTGGTGCTACAGTAACCGCCGTGCAAAAAAAGGCCAAAATACCCCTCAGTGCAATAATTACCAAAATGCCCTCCAACTTCCGTGACCCGTAACTCGGTCATCCGATGTCCGTTTCATGCGTGCTGCCTGTCGTTGTACTCGGGGCATCGAGACGAACCTAACGGTCTTCGAGCCATGTGAAAACCAAATGTCAAACAAAAAGTCAACTTTTTCCCCTATAACATCCAAATTACGATAATACCCCTGAACTTCCGAACGTCATAACTTTCACCCTGTTCGTCCGAATTGGACGTGCCACCCGTCTATAAACTCGTGACGTCCCGAACTACGTCACGGCCATCGGTCAACGTCCGTCCGACCCTCCAATCAAAAGGTCAACAAATTGACCAAACGAATCATAGGGGTAACAACGTCATTTTATTCAATATTTTACAATATTACATTTTTCGAATTTCCGGGGCGTTACAATCTTCCCCCCTTAAGAAATTTCGTCCCGAAATTTCAAGGAAACAAATAGGGGAACTGTTCTCGCATCTGCGCCTCGGGTTCCCATGTGGCTTCCTCCACAATCTGGTTCCTCCAGAGAACCTTTACCAGAGGAACGGTCTTCCGTCGTAGTACCTTATCTTTTCGGTCCAAAATCTGTATCGGCTGTTCTTCAAAACTCAAGTCCTCTCGGAGTTCAATAGGTTGTTCCTCCAGTACATGAGATGCATCAAACACATATTTCCGCAGCATCGATACGTGGAAAACATCATGGACCTTCGAAAGTTCTGGCTGTAGTGCTAACCTGTAGGCAACCTAGCCAATCCTCTCAGTAATCTCATACGGTTCGATAAAACGAGGGCTCAACTTTCCTCGCCTGCCAAATCTCACTACACCTTTCCAAGGGGACAATTTCAGAAATACCCGATCTCCGACCGCAAACTCAAGATCTCGAATCTGATGGTCCACATAGCTCTTTTGTCTATCTTGGGCTGCCTTGAGCCTATCTCTGATGAGTTTTACCTTCTATGTTGTCAATTCCACCAACTCGGATTTAGTCAATTTCCTTTCACCCACATCCGTCCAACACAACGGGGTTCTGCACTGCCGTCCGTACAAGGCTTCGTAAGGAGCCATCCCAATGCTCGCCTGATAGCTGTTATTATAGGCAAATTCCATCAAGGCTAGGTGTGATTCCCAAGTGCCTTGAAATTGCAAAACGCAAGCTCTCATCATATCCTCAAATATCTGGATGGTCCGCTCAGACTGGCCCTCAGTCTGAGGATGAAACGCAGTACTGAAACGAAGTTTCGTCCCAAAGGCTTCCTGTAGACTTTGCCAAAAACGAGAAGTAAACCTCGGGTCTCTGTCAGAAACTATGGATTCTGGAGTACCGTGCAAACGGATGATCTCATCGATAAACAACTGAGCCAACTGTGTCATCCTGAAGCTCTCTCGCACTGGCCAGAAATGAGCTGATTTTGTAAGTCTGTCCACAATCACCCAAACTCCATCGTGACCTTTGGGTGTCCTTGGAAGTCCAAACACAAAATCCATCGTTACGTGATCCCACTTCCATTCCGGGACAGGTAGTGGTTGCAAGGCTCCATAAGGTCGTTGTCTCTCAGCCTTCACTTGCTGACAAATCAGACACCTACTGACAAACTCGGCAATCTCTCGTTTTATACCCGGCCACGAATAGTGTTCTCGCAATGTACGATACATCTTGGTCCCACTAGGATGCATCGCGTAGGCCGAACTATGAGCCTCGTCCAAGATCTCATTCTTCAGTGCCTCAACGTCGGGCACGCACAACCGTCCTTCTTTTAGCAAAGCTCCATCCTCCCTGACTGTGAAATCTAGCCGTTCACCGGCTTCCACTTCAATCCGAAGTACACACGAGATAGGATATTGAGATTGGGCCTCAACGATCCGATCGATTAGGAGTGGTCTCACATGAAAATTAGCCAACAAGACACCTTGGCTATCCAGTCCCAAATCAATGCTAGTCTTACGCAGTTCAACCAAGAGTGGCAAATGAACCGTCCGTAGGTGTGCTACAGAATGCGTTGACTTCCGGCTTAGAGCATCAGCCACAACATTGGCTTTTTCCAGGGTGGTACTTGATCGTGCAATCATAATCCTTAATTAGCTCCAGCCATCGTCGTTGCCTTACATTTAAGTCCTTTTGGGTGAACAAGTATTTCAGGCTCTTGTGATCCATGAACAGTCTGCAAGTCGCACCATACAAGTGATGTCTCCAAATTTTCAGCGCATGCACAACAGCAGCTAACTCCAAGTCGTGCGTAGGATAATTGCGCTCATGCGGCTTCAACTGGCCCGAAGCATAGGCAATCACTTTCCCATGCTGCATTAGCACACATCCCAATCCCTGTAAGGATGCATCACTGTACACCTCAAATTCCCCACTGTCGTCTGGAAGGCTCAGTATAGGAGCAGATGTCAACCTTTCCTTCAACACCTGAAAACTACGCTCACAATCGTCATCCCAGGCAAACTGGACTCCCTTCCGCGTCAGTCGTGTCAACGGGGCAGCAATGGTAGAGAAACCCTCTACAAACCTCCTGTAATAGCCAACCAAACCCAAGAAACTTCTGACTTCAGTGACGGTCTTCGGTTGTTCCCACTTCGCCACTGCCTCAATTTTCTGAGAATCCACACTGATTCCGTCAGTTGAGATCACATGCCCCAAGAAACTCACGCTCGTCAACCAAAACTGACACTTGCTGAGCTTTGCATACAACTGATTTTCCCTCAATGTACCTAGCACCATCCTTAAGTGCTCCTCGTGCGCTTCCGCACTCTTCGAGTAAACTAGAATATCGTCAATGAACACGATGGCAAAGTGATCTAAGTATGGCTGCAACACTCGGTTCATCAATTCCATAAACGCTGCGGGTGCGTTGGTCAAACCAAAAGGAATCACAAGGAACTCATAATGACCATATCGGGTTCTAAAGGCTGTCTTGGGTACATCCTCATCCTTAACCCGCAACTGACGATACCCAGAACGAAGATCGATTTTGGAGAAGTACTGTGCTCCCCGCAGCTGATCGAACAAGTCATCGATCCGAGGCAACGGGTATTTGTTCCTGACTGTTACTTTATTCAGTTGCCTGTAATCGATGCAGAGTCTCAAACTCCCATCCTTTTTCCGCACAAACAACACTGGGGCTCCCCAGGGGGATACACTCGGTCTAATAAACCCCAACTCCAGTAATTCTTGCAACTGCGCCTTCAGTTCTTTCAACTCAGCTGGCGCCATACGATACGGAGTCTGAGATATCGGTTGCGTACCTGGAACAAGATCAACAGTGAACTCAACATCTCGATGAGGTGGCAATCCCGGTAGATCCTCCGGAAAGACATCCGGGAACTCCCGTACTATCGGTATATCCTCCACTCTCAATGGTGCAACACGTGCGTCCATCACTTGAGCTAAGTATCCCTGGCACCCTTTCCTGAACAACTTACTTGCCTTCAGGGCTGAAATCACTCCGACAAGAGTGGCTCGCTGAATTCCCTGAAAAGTGCTTTCAGGTAACCCGGGACTCCGAAAAGTAACCTTCTTATTGACACACTTGATAGAAGCATGATGGAGCGTCAACCAATCCATCCCCAGAATGACATCAAAGTCGTGCAAGTCCAGGAGTATCAAGTCTGCTACCAAACCAACGTCACCTACCATCACGGGACACTCCCGCAACACTTGATTTACCACAAATACATCTCATGTGGGCGTACTCACACCCAAGTCACAGTCCAGTGCGGACACCTCTTTACCCGCCAACAACTCACAGTCCCGCGATATAAATGAATGAGTAGCTCCAGGATCAATTAAAACACAAACATCATGTCCAAAGATCGTGAGTGTACCTGTCACAACACCAGGTGCTCCCCTGGCCTCCTGCTGCGTAACAGCAAAAACTCGGGCCTGTGGTCCAGCTGCTCGCACACGGCCTCGGCCCCTCTGTCCACTAGTCGCTCCAGCACCACCTCCTCTAGTACTCCCGGTCCCAGAAACTACAGCTATGTTCCGTCCCTGCTCTGTTGCACCCTGACCTGCGCCACCACCCTGTGGCAAAGATGGACACTCCCTCCGATAGTGGCCCCGATCGCCACAGAAGAAACAGATAACACTGGAAGCATCTCGAGCAAAACAACCACTCTACCGTCCTGTGGAAGCAACCGAAGTCGCGCTCGCCTGCGGAGTAGTCTCTTCCCTAGGCGCTCTGAATCCAGGACTCTGAAAGTCACCAGGCCTGCCATAACGATCATTGCCTGCAGATGAGGCTCCACCATAACATCCCTTCTTCGGGGCTCTCTGACCATACGATCCAGGATATGAACGCTCTCGATGTTGTCCGCCGCCAGAGTACTGTGGACGTGTCGGGAGACTAGCCTCAACCCGCACTGCGGCATCTGACAACTCCCTGAGAGTAGTAAACGCTCCGGCTGTCACAATGGCCCGTATTTCACCCCGTAGGCCAAGCTCAAACCTACGACATTTCTCAACCTCAGTAGACACAAAGGTAGGAGCAAAACGGGCTAGCATCTGAAATTTCTGCTCATACTCTGCTACCGACATGCTCCCCTGTTGGAGCTGCAGAAACTCGGTCTCCCTAGCATCACGGAATGAACGGGGATAATACTGATCCAGAAACTGTTCACGAAAGGTCTCCCAAGTCACTGTACGGGCATCCCAACCCGATAACTCCAGAGTATACCACCACTCATAAGCAGATCCATCAAGCAAAAATGTGGCCAACACAACTCGCTCCTCAGGAGGGCAGTGCATCACGACGAAAATCCGCTCGAACCGAGAAATCCAACGGTGAGCATCCTCGTGATCTGCTCCACCACTAAACACCGTAGCCCCAAGACGCTGGGCTCGCTCGATCGAAGCACTCTAGGCATCACTATCAAGTCGTGGAGGGGGTTCACGTCGCGGAGGCATGGCCGATCGTCCTTTTATGAAAGAGGCATAAGTTAGTACAATAATCGAGGCACACCCAAGTGCCAGACACGAACCGTAAACCTATGCTCTGATACCAAAATAACAGGACCCACCCCGATTATCACCTCGATAATCGGGAAGCATCCTGCTCCCGTCTGACAATCGAATCCAAAAGACCGGAAAACCAAATAATATTACAACACACCCATTGTCAGACCAGGGAGATTAAACAAATACAACCGACTGGACCTCAAGCCTTAGTTTCACAGAGCACAATATTACAAAACAAGTTAAAGAACAAATCCTACTCTGTGAACTAACTACTCCGCAACGGAAAACTTTATGCCTCTGCCTCTGCCTCGGCGCTAGCCCCCGAACTTGTACCACGACCTGGAGGGTAGTTAAAACAACAAAATGTGAGTGGACCGAAATAAAGGTTAACAGAAAACAATTTAGGGAAAACGAGGTTCGCCCTCCAGTTCTATAACACGCATGCATAACCAAATATTCGAAAACCGTGTATTAAACATTCGAAATTACTTTTTCCGAAACACATGGAAAACACTACAGAAAACTATCATAGCTCATGTAAAACAATATAATATTACCGAAATCCAGAAATCGTCATTTGAACGTCAATTAAGCAAATCAAGTAAAAGTGAATCAATAATCACAAGTAAGCCGTTGGATCCATCCGAGTCTTTAAACTCAATATCAGGCCTTCCCGAGATATCAACGAGTCTTTAAACTCAAAGCATTATCAATAGGCCTCGGGGGTATCACAATAACCGAGTCTTTAAACTCACGAGTCTTTAAACTCAATTTACCGGGCCCGCCCCGTCATCAATTAACCGGGTCTTTAAACCCAAAACCAGATCCAACAATCAACTGGGTCTTTAAACCTAAAACCATTTATAGGCACTATTCATCATGATCCATTTTCCCAAAGAAATAATTTCCGAAATCATAACTTATCAAAATAGGACTTATGTCCGAATATACGTGCAATCTCGAAACATGCAATTCCTGAAAGTCACTTCACAAATATAATCAAAACATCATAAATGCGTAACATGCATCATCATATCCAAATACTTCATCAAAACATCATTCATGCATAGGCGAAAACCGTAACCTCGAAATACGTGAAATACGATATTTATCTCGAAAAGCGTGAAACCACGTAAAACCAAAATAGCATATTTATCATCATATAATCATGAGTGAAAACACAAGATAATTAAGTAAAATAGTCATGCATGCACAGTTTGGAAATCAAAAGTCCACTCACGGTTTTAGGACGCGTCAATCGCGCCCCGTGCGCTCCTCTGTAGCTTCGGAAATGTCCGGGCCTGTAAAAACGTACAAGGAGGGTTACAATCATCCTCAAATAACTCGTATGATTTTCCCTAATTTTTCCGGATTTTTCGACGAAATAAACCTTAAGTACCTAAACTTCCGAAGTCCCGAAATTATCCCGAACGACTCCCGATCGACTCGAACCCTAAAGGTAAAATGTTAAATAGACTGAAAGGAATAAGTTTCATGTTGACCGTGACCGGAGATGACCCCACACGTGCCGTCACGCGCCACCCAATGTGGCTGCGTGTGAAGGCCACGCGCCCAGCTACAGTGCTGTCTTCCTCACCCGAATAGCCTGTTAAACGGGTCTGATACCCGTGGCTCAACCCGATCCGTTAGCCCTCAATTCTCAATCAATTCCTTCTGTTTTCAATCCTATCACTGACACGACCCATCCCAATCCCCCCGGGATTACCACAGGATGTGACGTGCTCCCGTCTGACACGAAGTGTCAGACAAGGGATAACCCAACGCCGCTGCCCCTACGGGTATCCAGAGTGCGCAAGGATCAATGGAGGAGGCATGCAGTGTCCCGGTCCCCTGCTGCAGTCGCATCCGCGCTCAACCTGAAGGACATTAAAAACCAAAAGCTGTGAGTGGACGAAAATAAACAAGTTCGTAAAATACATTTTATAAGAAATTTATGCCCCTCAGTTAAAAAAAAAAACATATGCATGCATCAAAAACCAATAATCAAATATTTATTTGAAATAACCCTTAGGGCCTTAGCCCGGAAACCGCAAACATAGTTTCAATCCAAAAATCAATCCGAAAGTTATTTAATAAATCCAGTGGCACATGTTTATTACTTTACCATCTCCGGCATCCCAAATGCCTAGCGTCCCAGACGCTTGACGTCCCAGACGTCATTTCTCACGGTATTAAGCGACGCGTGCTGCCTAGGGTCTCACCGGGTCCATATATCTCTGACATCCCAGATGTCGGACGTCCCAGACGTCTGATCATAGCAATCCTGCTCCTAAGTCACTATACAGTCTGGCCACTCCGTACAATGACCCCTCGCAGGCAATGCACCGTGACTTCCCCAGTGGCCCAGACACCTGGAGGAGACCAATATATATCCTCGTATCGAGATGGTTTTATGGAACAAATTTTATTGTTCATTTCCAAAATATCACAAGGGCCCTGCCCTGAATTTCCATAAAACCGTCATAAGTCCAATTATTTGATTATTAAATCCGAAATCATTTATTCAATTCCATTTTAGGGTCCCTGACCCGAAATCACATATATAATTTAACTGGGCCCCTGGCCCGATTTCTTAAATCAACTGGGCCCCTGGCCCGAATTTACTTTATCAAATCCGTAACTGTTTCATAAAATCATATTCGAACCACAATCATGGAAATCAGTGCAAATCCGGAAAATCTCGATTTACGCACAAACCCGTAAACCGCCTCGAAATGCGTGAAACCACATAAATTCATCGATATCCAAATCAAAGCATATAAAAGCAATTACCACAATCATGAAACAGTTATGCATGCATAGGATTTATCAAAACCAATGTCCACTCACAGACCATTTAACCGAGCGCCTCGATACACGTGCCACCGGCCTTCCCGGGTCTCGTCGCTAACTCCGGGACTCCCGAACCTGTTCATATCACATTAGAGGGTTACTAACCTCCACAATAACATCCTATTCAAGTCCCATAATTTTCCCGAATTTTTAAGTATTTTTAAACCCGACTTAAAACCTTCGGACATCCCGAAAAGTATCCGAACGGGATCCGAATGACATGGAACCAACGCTAAAATGTTCGTTATAACGTATAGGACAAAATTCGTGTTGACCGTACCTCGGAATTGGTGCCCACGCGCCGCCACGCGCCGCCGTGAGTGGCTGCGCGTGAAAGTCACGCGCCTGCTACAGTGACTGCTACAGTCACCGTCCTCGCCCGTTTCTCTGTAATTCGGGTCTGATACCCGCGATTCCAACCCGATGAGATAGCCAACAATTCGACCTCGATTCCTTCCGTTTTTTATTCTAAAACATTCTTCAACTATCTAATCGAAGTTCCATGTCCCTGATTCACCAAGAAAGTCCCAAAATTAGCCCCACGACCCGTGATCACCCAAACGGATCGATCACCCAAACTCTGTGTTTTCTCAATCAAACTCAAATTAACTTCACAGTAAGGATTCTAGGCCTAAAAGGAACTGAAATGCGCGATCAATTGGACACGACATTACCTGGAAGTGATCGTCCATAGCTCTGCGATTTTCCAGAATATGGAACCTCAGTTCCAGTCCAATCCGCGTCAGTTTTCCTTCGAAGTTGATGGGGTTCAGTTCCAATTCCTCCCAGAAGCCTCAAGCCGTCCATGGTTTGGTGCAATTCCTCTCAGAAATTAAACTGAGAATTTTCCCTCCAATTTCCATTTTTCCTCCGAACTCGATTTCCTCTCAACAACACTCTGCCCTCACTTCGAACTCGACCCAGAATGGTCCTAACCCTCACCAGGCACCCAACTAACGGCTCACAATCGACAGCAACCCGTGGGAGACATCTTCAGCCCCACTGGAAAATGCTTCCCGTAAACAACCCAAAACCATATTTAATCTCATCCGTGCTATGTCCATGCTTCCCACGCACTGACCACAGTCCATTAACAATTAATTAGCACAATAAACCATACCCCACTTCCAATTTCAAGCTTAAACAATGCCCCTGTGCACTGGTCGTGTTTCCCCATTCACGGTGCTACAGTGCCCGTGCAAGCAGCCCCCGCGAAATTACCATTCTGCCCTTGTGCAGAAAATTACAAACATGCCCCTCACGCATCCCGACCCGTAACTCGGTCATTCGGACTCCGATTGATGCGTGCCGCTTGTCTACGAACTCAGGGCATCGAGACCTTCCTAACGGTCCTCGGTCCTCGCCATCGGACCACCTGATCAAAAAGTCAACATTTCCCCTTATTTCGTCCAAATTACGAAAGTGGCCTTGAACTTCCTTACATCATAACTTCCACCACGAACGTCGGAATCGAACGTGCCACCTGTCTATGAACTCGTGACGTCCCAACCTACGTCACGGGCATTGGTCAAAGTCCATTTGACCGTCCGAATAAAAGTCAACGTTTTGCCCACAACTAGGGGCAAAACGGTCATTTTGCACCGTTCGTCCGAGTTCGCCCAACCAATCACCGATTAACCCTGCTAATCATGATTAGTCCGTAATCTAATCCCGAACTTCGAGACGGGTCGTTACAACCTTCCCCCCTTAAATAATTTCGTCCTCGAAATTACCAAATATCCTTATTCCATATCCACCTCGTGGAAAACATTTCGATCTCACACCTGTGTACACTTGTACACCCACCAAACTTGTCTGTACTCAGACGCCCCATCACGGTCTCCCACCGTACCAACCACACTCGAATACCGCGAGTGAAATAGATCACCTGATCCCAGTTAATATTGCTTGTCAAAATCACCATTTAGCTGACTCCTTCAGCTAGTCGGTTCATTCCCAATCATTAATATATCTGACATCTGCTCCCCCCCTGGGAGTCACCAAAACACACCTGTCAGTCCATGCTGATGCGACCAGTCAAACTGTCACCACTAAGCTTTACCACTCCGATAACGCTCCAACCATCAGCCAATCGGTGACAACACCTCATACTGCCACTTGCTCAAGTAGCGTAAGATTAGCCATATGATCTCATCTCATAGGCCAACCCAATCCTGCGACATATATCCATCTCACGTCCATAACTGTCAATTCCCTCAGTGGATCATAACGCTGGAATTATCTCGGCGTGATAACATCACGCAAGGCCACACGTAGTGACGCAGTCACCAACTCACTCATCCTGAGTGTACGTATACCGTCATCATACTCAATCAGGTGGTGTAACTGACACACATTGAATACTAGCCAATCAGTGATCGTACATCTCCACACTGGGGTTCACTAGCCACCCGTGGTTAAGAGCGCCTGCTCACAAAATTAAAGAACCCAACAAAAATAACTCTGCCCAGTGCATAGTATTCAATGTCCAGTTCACACCCACCACCAAATCCAATGGTGTCGGAACTAAGCCGACCACCACACGCAAAACCATACACCACTGGTTCCTCACATGTACCGTCACCAGATACCACTCGGTCCGTCCAGTACCGATCCTCGTACACCGTATAGGATACGTACGTCCATCCGCCAATAAGCCCACTACATGGCCCACAGTCAATCATAATCCGATATTGGGGTTCTCTTGTCCAGTCCTAGACTAGACAAATCGTTCAACTCAACTCAACACCCAGTCCCAAATCCAAATCCGAGTTCGAATCCACAATTTCATAAGAAATCCCGGATCCAAACCCAAATATCATACCTTAACCCATTTCCGAATCCGAATCCGAAATCATTATTCCGTAAGCTAGCATCTGGGATAATCATTCCGTACCCAAATCCAGAAATCCAGTTTCAAGTTCCGAAATCGAATCCTGAATCGTCACCCAGAAATCCGATTCCAAAACCCGAAATCTCAACCACGTCTACCCAGATGCACCAAAACCGAACCTATCGGTTACCTGTTCAATCCATTCGATTGACTTCATAGGGAAGCCAATCCCAACATCCACATATCTCAAAACTGACCAACTAGACCTCGTGGAAAAACCACACACTCACAGGTCAAATCCTCGAGTCATTGCGTAAGCATTCCAACACACTCGAGTACTGATTAACTTCGAGAAGAAGTTTAGTCCAATTATTGCCGTATCCTAACATGTGACAGAGCGATAAGCTCTTCACCTAACCCCACCCAAACGGTCACAATTCAAATCCATCACAACGTCACCAGACGGGTACCATTACGATCCCAAATCGTCACCATGTTCAATAACCATTACAATCCAGATCCGTCTCGGATCCACACACGCTCACGTGGCGAGGAATCCACCTGGAATCCGATCGTAGGGTCCCGCACCCCCAAGAGTCCTTGTCCACCACACAACACTTCTCCAATTATTTCCACATACAATCATACATTTACCATGGGACACAACAACATTGTGGGTCACACCCAATTACTTCGTCTCGATCCTTGTCGTTCCACCCAGGAAGATCAAGGATAATCCAAATACATGAAATCATCATCCATCCTATGTGAGTGCAAACACAACTCACAACACTCACCATACCAAGTGATCCAACACCGTTTGCTACCAAGCGGAACATGAGAAATCTCATTTACCCAACTTCTAATTATGCAACTCCACCTGGTGACCCAGACCACACATGGGTCCACCAACCCATACACACTCAACATACCGATAACCACAACAGCGTCTGCCAGGGCAGAAAATAAGAAGTCAAACCTAATGACTTCAAAGTACCTATTACCAATGCGAAAACGAGCACTCCTCTCGTCCGCAATCACAACACTTCTCGAAACCAACGTTCCAACCCTGTTGGGAACAGACATACTCCCAATGAGATGTCAAGTCCAACCACTGGACCTACAACGTCCTCAACTCACTTGGACAACCACGTGTCCGCTATCAATCCAATACTCAGACCTCACGTCCGACAATAACCATTTATGCCCACATCCTGATTCCGAACAGGAATCACTCCACTATTTTTGGAACGTGCATACATTACCGCCTTCACCTCACATCTCAACCTTTACGGATTCAACCCTCAGGTTCCAAGTGATTCATAATCACAAAATCTCACATCTATACCACCAATGGTTTTCCTCGTCTTTTCCAATTCCAGTCATTTCCATGCACTTTCTGAGGATATCAACAACACCCAAACATACCAATCTCGGAGTTGACAACAACCCCCCAAATCCACCAATTCTCATGGCATAGGGAACATCATCCCTAGATTCATCCTGTCTCAACATACCGTTATATCCACCCATCACTTGTCGTCTCGACACTGTTGGGACCCTATCCCAACACCTCACAACCTGCACTAGATCCTATCCAGTCCATGACTCAACCACCACTGAGTCGCAGTTACCGATCATATGTCCATCAGGACAGAGTCACATCCCATCTCGTGTCTAACCACAATCTCAATCACCAACACCACCACCAATGCTAGTATCATCAACACTTGCCTCGCACACGAACGCCCATACTAGCAACAATGTGCAAAGTTGATACCATGGATCTCCGTTCATACTGAACGACGATCCCGTATCAACACTCGTACCTCCCAACTATGGGTACCCCCAATTTGACCATCCGCACATCAGTATAATGAACGTTCCATGAACGTCCCCCGATCCTCAAGCGTTAAACCACACTAAACACCCTCGGTAGCTAGTCATCTCGACACAACTGTCGACCAACAGTCATCGCTGTCGAGATCCGTATCCACACCTCACACTATTATTCGATCCAACACGTAATTCCACATCTTATCCCGTAACCGTACCCGTGGATCGAATCCCAAAACCCCGACTAGACTAATTAGAGTCATCCACATGGTCATCCATGACCTCAGCCGCTCATTGCAGCACAAGTTCTCATTTAAAGTTCACCTTTCCAAGTCCATCAATTATAACTTAGGGTTTCACAGTCACTCCCTAGGGTTCCACCGAACCCAACTGCCTTTTGTAGTAAAATCCACAACATGACCGACCCCGCGGTCCCGACATCGTATAGACGTCAAATCCAACCCAATCATCAATTCATCGTGGGTTCCACCACAAAGGTCATCGGCCAATTCCGATGCACCAACACCCTGTACACTAGCCAATACTACCAGGGTCCATAATTTAGACCATTACTTAACCGAGTTTCGCATTTCCCAAAATTACCACTCAAATGGGGTTTCTCGAACCCAGTTGTGCCAAGCAGCACCACAATCCATTACCATATGACCGAACCTACGGTCCCACATTACGAGTTCATTGTACACAACCCCGCTTGGGTTGAATCGCATTAACGCACGGCGTATCAGGCCAACCGCACGCTATCCACTGACCGGAATCCAATCCCGCCAACCATCCATCCGACTACCCTAACTATCAGGTTGATGACGAACTGCAGCCAACAAGGGACACCACATCCTCGACCTGCGCGCACAAAAGAGCAACCCTGCTCTGATACCAAGCTGACACGACCCATCCCAATCCCCCCGGGATTACCACAGGATGTGACGTGCTCCCGTCTGACACGAAGTGTCAGACAAGGGATAACCCAACGCCGCTGCCCCTACGGGTATCCAGAGTGCGCAAGGATCGATGGAGGAGGCATGCAGTGTCCCGGTCCCCTGCTGCAGTCGCATCCGCGCTCAACCTGAAGGGCATTAAAAACCAAAAGCTGTGAGTGGACGAAAATAAACAAGTTCGTAAAATACATTTTATAAGACATTTATGCCCCTCAGTAAAAAAAAAAAAAACTAATCAAATATTTATTTGAAATAACCCTTAGGGCCTTAGCCCGAAAACCGCAAACATAGTTTCAATCCAAAAATCAATCCGAAAGTTATTTAATAAATCCAGTGGCACATGTTTATTACTTTACCATCTCCGGCATCCCAAATGCCTAGCGTCCCAAACGCTTGACGTCCCAGACGTCATATCTCACGGTATTAAGCGACGCGTGCTGCCCGGGGTCTCACCGGGTCCATATATCTCTGACATCCCAGATGTCGGACATCCCAGACGTCTGATCATAGCAATCCTGCTCCTGAGTCACTATACGGTCCGGCCGCTTAGTACAATGACCCCTCGCAGGCAATGCACCGTGACTTCCCTAGTGTCCCAGACACCTGGAGGAGACCAATATATATCCTCGTATCGAGATGGTTTTATGGAACACATTTTATTATTCATTTCCAAAATATCACAAGGGCCCTGCCCTGAATTTCCATAAAACCGTCATAAGTCCAATTATTTGATTATTAAATCCGAAATCATTTATTCAATTCCATTTTAGGATCCCTGACCCGAAATCAAATATATAATTTAACTGGGCCCCTGGCCCGATTTCTTAAATCAACTGGGCCCCTGGCCCGAATTTACTTTATCAAATCCGCAACTGTTTCATAAAATCATATTCGAACCACAATCATGGAAATCAGTGCAAATCCGGAAAATCTCGATTTACGCACAAACCCGTAAACCGCCTCAAAATGCGTGAAACCACATAAATTCACCGATATCCAAATCAAAGCATATAAAAGCAATTACCACAATCATGAAACAGTTATGCATGCATAGGATTTATCAAAACCAATGTCCACTCACAGACCATTTAACCGAGCGCCTCGATACACGTGCCACCGGCCTTCCCGGGCCTCGTCGCTAACACCGGGACTCCCGAACCTGTTCATATCACATTAGAGGGTTACTAACCTCCACAATATCATCCTATTCAAGTCCCATAATTTTCCCGAATTTTTAAGTATTTTTAAACCCGACTTAAAACCTTCGGACATCCCGAAAAGTATCTGAACGGGATCCGAATGACATGGAACCAACGCTAAAATGTTCGTTATAACGTATAGGACAAAATTCGTGTTGACCGTACCTCGGAATTCGTGCCCACGAGCCGCCACGCACCGTCGTGAGTGGCTGCGCATGAAAGCCACGCGCCTGCTACAGTGACTGCTACAGTCACCGTCCTCGCCCGTTTCTCTGTAATTCGGGTCTGATACCCGCGATTCCAACCCGATTAGATAGCCAACAATTTGACCTCGATTCCTTCCGTTTTTTATTCTAAAACATTCTTCAAATATCTAATCGATGTTCCATGTCCCTGATTCACCAAGAAAGTCCCAAAATTCGACCCGTGATCACCCAAACGGGTCGATCACCCAAACTCTGTGTTTTCTTAATCAAACTAAAATTAACTTAACAGTAAGGATTCTAGGCCTAAAAGGAACTGAAATGCGCGATCAATTGGACACGACATTACCTGGAAGTGATCGTCCATAGCTCTGCAATTTTCCAGAATCTGGAACCTCAGTTCCAGTCCAATCCGCGACAGTTTTCCTTCGAAGTTGATGGGGTTCAGTTCCAATTCCTCCCAGAAGCCTCAAGCCGTCCATGGTTTGGTCCAATTCCTCTCAGAAATTAAACTGAGAATTTTCCCTCCAATTTCCATTTTTCCTCCGAACTCGATTCCTCTCAACAACACTCTGCCCTCACTTCGAACTCGACCCAGAATGGTCCTAACCCTCACCAGGCACCCAACTAACGGCTCACAATCGACAGCAACCCGTGGGAGACATCTTCAGCCCCACTGGAAAATGCTTCCCGTAAACAACCCAAAACCATATTTAATCTCATCCGTGCTCTGTCCATGCTTCCCACGCACTGACCACAGTCCATTAACAATTAATTAGCACAATAAACCATACCCCACTTCCAATTTCAAGCTTAAACAATGCCCCTGTGCACTGGTCGTGTTTCCCCATTCACGGTGCTACAGTGCCCGTGCAAGCAGCCCCCGCGAAATTACCATTCTGCCCTTGTGCAGAAAATTACAAACATGCCCCTCACGCATCCCGACCCGTAACTCGGTCATTCGGACTCCGATTGATGCGTGCCGCCTGTCTACGAACTCAGGGCATCGAGACCTTCCTAACGGTCCTCGGTCCTCGACCATCGGACCACCCGATCAAAAAGTCAACATTTCCCCTTATTTCGTCCAAATTACGAAAGTGCCCTTGAACTTCCGTACATCATAACTTCCAACACGAACGTCGGAATCGAACGTGCCACCTGTCTATGAACTCGTGACGTCCCAACCTACGTCACGGGCATTGGTCAAAGTCCATTTGACCGTCCGAATAAAAGTCAACGTTTTGCCCACGACTAGGGGCAAAATGGTCATTTTGCACCGTTCGTCCGAGTTCGCCCAACCAATCACCGATTAATCCTGCTAATCATGATTAGTCCGTAATCTAATCCCGAATTCCGGGACGGGTCGTTACAATCACCTTCTCTAATCCATTAATTTTAGGTCTGTATTAACGATTAACCTCGACTAACATTAAATCAATCCAACCCAGACTCGAACTGTCGAACTGGTCGACTTCTGGAACTCACCCAACCTAGCCCCATTTTCAAATTAACTTCACCAGTAGCTTAAGTAAACCTCAACGAACCAAACCAGCCAATTAATTGAACCCGCCGTTACCTGGAAGTAGTCGTCCACAACGCTGGTTTTCTTTGAAACTGGAACTCAGGTTCCCGGCCAACCAGTCCTCCTCCTCCTTCGATTCTTGCACGGTGGTGTTAGAAATGATCTCAGAAGGCTAATCCAACTCACGGTTTGGCTCGACTCACCTCAAAACTCGACCTTCGAATTTCCCTCCATTTTTCCAGAACTCAGCTCTCTGGTTTCTCTCTGGCTCTCAACTCTCAACTGACCTCAAATGAACTCTCCCCACTCCCCTAACACGGTTAATTGATCGAAATGGGACAACAACTCGTGGGAATCATTCTGATTCCGCTGGGAGATTGTTTCTCGCAATCAGACCCCAATATGAATTTTTAAGGTTGCCCGTGCTCTGTGTGGCTTCAGTCCGTTCAAACATGTCTCCCACTGCCTCAAATGGCTTAAACAAAACCCACTCACCAGTCCACTAAAGCCATAAACAATTGCACGCACAAAACACCACGGCATGGCCGTGTACTCTGTTTTTCACGGTGGTGCTACAGTAACCGCCGTGCAAAAAAAGACCAAAATACCCCTCAGTGCAATAATTACCAAAATGCCCTCCAACTTCCGTGACCCGTAACTCGGCCATCCGATGTCCGTTTCATGCGTGCTGCCTGTCGTTGTACTCGGGGCATCGAGACGAACCTAACGGTCTTCGAGCCATGTGAAAACCAAATGTCAAACAAAAAGTCAACTTTTTCCCCTATAACATCCAAATTACGATAATACCCCTGAACTTCCGAACGTCATAACTTTCACCCTGTTCGTCCGAATTGGACGTGCCACCCGTCTATGAACTCGTGACGTCCCGAACTACGTCACGGTCATCGGTCAACGTCCGTCCGACCCTCCAATCAAAAGGTCAACAAATTGACCAAACGAATCATAGGGGTAACAACGTCATTTTATTCAATATTTTACAATATTACATTTTCCGGGGCGTTACAGCAAGGCTCCATCGTTAAAGATCTCTAATACCTAATCCACACTCTGATTTCAGCTTACACACAGAGCTCCAAGTAATTCTAACATGGTAATCTCGGTACTTTGACCAGACCACAAAAATCATGTAAAACTTCTCTATATATACCAAATAATCCTTTTGGCAAGGGAAATATGTGAATCCCAAGCACAAACAAAAATATTCAATTGTGAAATAATGATACAAGAAGGTTCCCTTTCTGCATACCAGAGCACCTCGAGCTGATTTTTCACCATCCTGTCAACACCGGCGAAGCACATATTAATGTTTCCAAGGTAGCCCGAAAACGCCTGAGAACCTATCAATGACATGCTTAAGACTAGATATGAAGCCTACATCTCCATGGGAGTAGTGGCGAACTAAGGAATTTTATTTGAGGGGGTCAAAATGTAATACTTACAGAAATTTAGGAAGAAAAAATATCCTTTAAAACTAAAGGATACTATTAAAATTTATAATTTATAAAAGATTAAAAATTACAATTGTTCACGACGACTTTTCATTTCCTGAAAGCGTTGCATTATAGTTTCATTATCAATACAAACAAAAATATTCCTCTCGATGTAAACAATCAAACTATCACTCAACCATTGATCTCCCATTCTATTACAAAGTGGAGTCATCACAATATTCATTGTTGAAAATGCTCTTTCCACTAAAACAGTTGCAACTACTAGCACTAAGGCCAGTTTAAGAAGTAAATACACATGCTTGTATACTCTTTGCTTCCCCGTCTTGACCATTTCCTTTGCAAGACTACTAATTCCTTTCAAACTAAAAAATGCATTACTCAAATGCATATCATGAATATAAACCTTAAGTTGGTCCTCAAGTGTAATGAGTTCTCGAGAACTAAATTCTTGAGGATAAAATTCAGAAAAACGAAGTAGTTTGTGTTTGTCAAATGCTGAGAAGGAATTATCTGGACTCAAACATGTCATACAAATAAGTAACTCGACACTTACCTTGTTGAAGCGATTATTCAATTCTAAAAGCTGATAATCAATGATATGAGTAAAGAGATCCACGCGATAATGATGACGGTTCGTGAGCTTTGAAGCTACACGTTTAGATTTTCCTGGAGTATAGAGTGGATCATCCATATTGGGAACATCTATATTATGTTCATCACAAAAACATGAAATTTGATCAAGTAAAAGATCAAATTTATTATCTCTCATATATTGTAGTTGTTGCTTACTTGCTTGAACTAGAGACATGGCATTCACAATATCTTGATCTTTCCTTTGTAACGCTTGTGATAAGTTATTTGTAACTTCCAAAATAGATCTCATAAAAAAAGAAGATGAAACACAAACTAAAAAGTTTGAATATCTTCAAAAGATCTATTTGCTTCCCCTAAATGATTCGTCGAACCATCATCTATAATCAATTGAAGCACTTTTATCATAGATTTGAACATAGAAATAATGCTTACCAAAGTGCCATAATATGAGTTCCAACGTGTATCACCCGCACGTTTGAGACTAGTTTCTTGATTTAAACCTCGAGCCATAAGGAAAAATCCGGCATCTTTATCCTTATTATAGTCCAACCTAATAAACTCATCAAACCAATCACGATTGAAGCGTCGATTATACCCCGAAATTCTTGTTTGTGGGAAATCTTCAACATTCATTTTTGGTTGACAAGGGCCCTTAAGTATATAGGCTCTTCAAATTTCATTGCGAATTTTATAATCATAATCCAACATTCGAGGACGAAGACCATGATCTCCAGGAAGGTTAGTTAAAATTGCATCCAACACACTATCTTTTGATGTTGAACTTTTTGGAACATTGGTAGTAGGATTGTGACATTGTCTCTTAAAATATCGTTCCATTAATTCTATAATAAACAGGAACATATAAAACTTTTTAGATAACAAAATATATTCTAATAGACTAAACTAAATTTGAATAAACCACTAAAGCCACTAAGCAGGAAGTAGTGCCAACTAAAGTTACTAAAAATCCTAAATAAACATAAAATTGTCTAATTCAACAAAAGGAAATCAGCATCAAAAGAGAAACAAACACAAATACCCAAAAATGCTTGTTGGGCTCAACCTAATCTATGTTGCAAGTAAATAGAGAAAATTGGGTGCCTTTCATAATTTTCGACATTGGCACAATTCACATGGCAATTTGCAATGAGTGCCTTTATGTAAACAGCACAATGATGTCAATGAACATAATTTTCGTAAACAATGATCAAACGCATAGCAGCTTAGGTTCTCAAATTCTAATTTCTTATACAATTAGAGGATGTTCTTGAAAATCGAGAAGAGTATATAGCATTGGAGCAGTCAGATTGGTAGAAATTCAAACGGCGAGACAAAATCTGGGGTAAAAAAAGACGTCAATAAGCGTAGAAAAAAAGTAAACTTACAAGAATGTGATCTTCAAGATTAAATTATGCGTCCTCAGAAAGTAACCAATGTGATAATAAAGTTTCCCTCATGTAAACTAAACTTACAAAAATGTGATCTTTAAGATTAAATTATGCATCTCTCAGAAAGTAACCAATGTGATAATAAAGTTTCCCTCAAGTAAACCAAACTTAATCCAATAGAAAAGTAAACGAAAGCATAACAACCATTATTGTCCAGTAGAATCTATGACAAACGAATTACAGGACCAGGTTACTGAAGTTGTAAACTTTAAATTGGGATAACTGCAAATTCAAACCGTAGGAAATAACAGAAGCATCTAGCCATTATGTCATGCTAGGTTTTATTAATTTGATATAATTATATGAATTAATTTGATATAATTATATGAAGTAATTTGATATAATTATATGAATTAATCTGATATAATTATATGAATTAATTTGATATAATTATATGAAAATACAGAATAAGGAGTGAGGAGAGGGAGAGGTGCGACAACGGTGCCCTAGCGGCGCTATGAAATAAGGAGTGAGGAGATGGAGAGGGAGACGACCTGGAGGTTGGAGACGATTGCTCGCTGCTGCCTTGCTGGGAGGAGATGTTGCAAACGCCAAAGAAGATTGGGAGGCGAGGAGAGTGAGAGTGTGAGACACAGAGGGTGTGTGGGATGCAGTGTGAGTAGTCCTTCATCTTTTTTTTAAAAAAATTAAATGGCGTCGTTTTATTAAGTACAAAAAAAAAACACTTCATGTAAAACGTCGTCGTTTTGAAGCTTAAAGAAAAAAAAAACAGAAGTCATTTTCCCCGCTGGCTGTTGCCTCTCTTCTCAAAGGCAATTTCTCAAACACCTGGGGGGCACTCCAGCGCTGAGGACAGGGACAAAAACTTCTTTCCCAGAAGGTTTCAATGGCGGGGTGAGGGTCAAGTGACCCTCCTTGCCCCTTGGTCGGTCCGCCCCTGCATGGGAGTACATAATGAGATCGTCTAGTGAGGAGAAGTTTTTCACACCGCCAGTTGAATCTGAAGGTTGGGTTGTTAGTAATACAATTAACCATAATAAGTGGAAAAATCTCCATTGCAATCACAAAGTGATAAGGGATCTCCTTATCGAAATCCTCATTTGCCCTAAAAGAGCCCCCCAAGTTCACCATTTACTGAAATTAAGAACTGAGTCGTTGAAATACACATCCTAACTCATCCAACAACTTAACGGGGAACTAAAAGGCCCCTATAGCACTTCCAAGAGATAAAGCCATAAGCTTTAAGGATGCCAACTTTCACTGCACATATGGGAAGTGACATTTCATGAGCTCAATTTTTGGATGGCCTAAATTCAGTGTTGGGCTGAGCGTTGCGAGTTAAAACGGTCGACTAGGAAGCCCACTTTGGGGGGCCCCTGAATTTTTTTAACATGTAATGGATTTTTTTCTAGACCTAAATTGAATGGGTTAATTAATTTGAGGTGTTTTGACAAAAGAAAAAAGCAATTCAATTGTGAATTTAAACGGCCTAACTTTTGGGGGAGGGACTATAGCCCTCCCTACCCTGGGGAAGGATCCGCCCAAGGAAAGGATCCGTCCTAGCCCAAGCGAAGAATCCCAATGGTATCTCTTGAATAACTCTTTGAATAATCCGGGACCAGCATTACGTTGTCCCCAATTTGTCTTCCACCCACAAACGGAGACTGGTTTTGGGAAATAAGATCAGAGGGGGAAAGTTTCACCTTATTTGTAAATATTTTGGACATTATTTTTGCAGATAGTGTTGCAACAAGGTATATGCCTAGAGCCACGCATGCAAGAATGATTAGGACCTTGGGAATAACAATGTTGGCTTTCATTTTAACCAAGAGTCTGGCAGAATTTTTTCTTCTTCTAAGAATAGCTATAACATGAGGACCAATAGTGGTCCAAGCTCAGTGAAAGAAGAGAACGTTGAACCATCAAGCCCTGACGATTTGATAGGATTCAAGCGAAAACAGATACTACGAGTTTCCTCATCTGCAACCTTAGCAACCATACAATTAGGCATATTCCGATGGAAAGTTCTAGAGATCCATTCCTCACCAAAGAGCCTCTGAAAGAATTAATGCGATAGCTTGTCCTTTGAACTCAGCCTCCTTACTCATACACGTGCCATCCTCCTGAGTAATAAAGAATTAAATACGGTTTATATTAGCCTGCTTCTTGACAACTTTAAGGAATAAACATGTGTTCCGGTCATCCCCTCCTTTCATATAACTAAGGGGCAATCCGAAAACAGTTTAAGGAGATTCCTCTAGACTTAAGCTCCAACAAGAACATGGTCTCTATGCCTAGATTCCAAGGTTTTTTTTTTTTTTTTTGGCAGCAATCTAACTCCGCTTTTGAGTAATTCATAGCCTCAGTGACATCCGCGAGGGGGCACTGGTTCAGGCCCTTTAATGCAACTTTGTCCCTTTTCAACCGCCAGGTAAACTAGAACTAGTGAGAGCCCTCACAAGGTGTACTAAAAGCCTGGTCAATAATCAGCACACGGGTAGCAAAAATATTAAATAATTTGAGTGACTTACAAGGATGGGCGTTCAAGCCTAAGATGGTAAGGCACGTGGAGTGGTAACTGGTCAGACGACAAAGGAGCTAAGAACCAAGCCGCCGAGTTGGAAAAGGTGCTCAACCACATTGATTAACCAATATATGGTCCAATTTCCGAGCGATGAAGTCCCTGGAGCGACGCCTACTCCTAGAATAATTGAAGTCTTCCAAGCCACAATCCTAAATGCAACCATTGAATTCCCCCATACTAGCATCCTTTATGTTACTCTCACTCCCACGTACCCTCGTGCTCATTCAGAAGTATGATTTTCATTGAAGTTACCCAAAATAAAGCAAGGAATCACACTGATGCTACCCTGGAATGAGCAAAGATTAGTCCACAACTCTCATGGCTGAACTTCATTATTTAGTCCATATACAAAAGACACAAAGAAGGATTTCCCAGAATCACTCAATCATACACCACTAGTGTGAATACAATATTCCTCAAAAAACCCATCTTCAAAAAGGAAATACGAGAGGGATTCCAGCAAATTTAGATGCGCCGAAATCATAATTTTTCGTCCAATTCCAACTCCATGCGACAGAATTCCTAATCCCAACATAATTAAAGCAACACACCCCGGTTTCATCTAAATCCATCAGGCTAATACCATGATCCTTAGTATGTTCGCTCGCCTCCAATTGACGTGAGGGAGGATTCAAATCCCCACATGATCTAATCTTCATCATCATAAATGATCAAAATATTCAACCAAATAGGACTCTTCCCTTTCTTCTTCTTCTTCTTCTTGTCCTTGAAACCATTGATCGGGTGGGCATCGATATTCCTCCCTTCCACATTCCCCGCCTATCTGGAGAGAATTTATCAAAATAATCAAAATTTAACACTTAAATTCATGTCATTTTTTATAAAAAATTTCAAAAATACCAAAATGTACATATAAAAAGACTCAAATAACCTCTAAATTAAAACCTGATTACACCTAATAATAAATTTCCTCCTAGATATAGTTATCATGGCTCTTCGCCGGGAGCAGCCAAACCTGATTGCACTTCTCTCTTCTTTGGAGAGTTTGACTGAATCTTTAACTATTAGTCTGTAAGAGGAAAATATTGGAAGAGAAAAGTTTGATATTTTTTAAGCAAGTGATGATGATATTTATGGCTGCAAAAAAGAATAATCATCCGGTGGAGTATCAGCCATTTTCATACTAATTGCAGGCACTCTGAACTCTTCCCACTTAAGATTTCCTGCCCAATCCAATTAATCAATCTAATTTTTTTAAAAGATAAAATTTTGTAACAAACCCCACATCGAAAAAGCTAAAAGAAAGTCGAAAATGATGACCATTGATGAATAATTACCAACCTTTTTTGGAACAGTGGCAATGACCAGACGAAGAGCCACACCAAAGAGCTCTGGCATCGTTCATGGAGCTGTACTTCCTCTTCAACAAAGAAGAAGTTCGGGACTGCCAGATGTTACTGAACTAAAACCTCCCACGACATTGTGTGCACAGAAATCTTGGCGTTGTCGATAGTTAAAGAAGACATGAATAAATTGGCGGATGAGATGGGTGGCGAAGATGAGAAATTGAGTGTGGAAGCAGGAGTAGCTGTGTTCATACCATATCGGCCCAGACCGACCAGGAGGCCAAATCCCCTGCCAATTACCACATTAGCCCAAACCAACTTTGGAGGCCTAGCTCTCTGTCGGTCGGCCCGTTGGCCAAGATCGACCCGAAGGCCCAGCCCTCTGTCAACACCATGTCAAGCCCAAACCAACTGTGGAGGCTCAGCCCACTGTCGGTCGGCACGTCAGCCCACTATCGGTCGGCACGTCAGCCCAAACTGACCCGAAGACTCAGTACTTCCTACCAACACATCTCCACAAGCTCAAGGGTCCAGGCCCACTCAAGCATGGGTCTGGCCAATGCCGACATGTGGATAGCCCCACCTTCCACGTGTTGGTCCCATAACAACTAACATTTGTCCCACATCGGAAGAAAGTATTTATTATACTCAGCACACCCATACAAAAAGGGTCCATTTGTCGTATAAAGGTAACTAAGCATTAGCTATTCACTATTACATTACTCTACAATTCACCATCCCTTTACATCTCAGACCGATCACTAACTAAGCATTAGCTATTCACTATTACATTACTATACAATTCACCATCCCTTTACATCTCAGACCGATCACTAACTTGGGCGTCGGAGTACCTTTGAGCTGGTACCACACCGGTGCCTATACTCAGACAGACCAAAAAGTTTTCCCCCTTTTTAGGTCTATTTAAGGACACGTGACAGAGCAGCATTTGCTCCCTAAGTTGGCACATTTTGTGCATCAACAGTTTGGCACCATTTGTGGGAAATTGACTAAGTTTGCCCTCCACACTACCGAGCCGAGCACCACATTACCCTCTCATCATTCAAGCATGCAAGACAACGTGGACGGCGAAGTCACACCCGCACTCGATTGAGGATCAAGGGACACCTCCCCCGAGGTGCTCCAGGCATTAGAAAAGTTACAACACAACATCGTCGAAATCAGGGCCAACGGCACACAGGCCGAGGTGGGCTACACATAACTCAGCGGGCAGTACACCGAGGTTGTAGCCCAACTACAGGCTGCACAGGTCAAGCTGAATGTCTGTTGCACGCAGGACGAGATCTGAGGGGTCGAGAGAGTCGTGGCTGACTGTGCCGAAAGCGTTGAATGTATCTGCCGAGCAGCCGACAATGGGAAGGCCGCTACCACGATCTAACCGACCACCAAAGCCCCAAAACACCTAGTCATACCCGGGAAAGGCGTCCAGGGAACCAGGGTGTACCGCGATGCCCTGAGCGGCACGTCCAGACCAAAACACCGACAGCTCAGTCCCATCCGACTCGAATTTCCCTGGGAAAAGGGTCAACCGACAAAGGAGCAGACCGGTCGGACGCATTGCGGCGAGAATATCGTCCCCATCTCACTCATGGAAAGGGCAAACTCTTCCCAAGAAATTCTCAATGCACGAAGATCCGATCGCCACCCGCAGAGCAATAGATCTAGGGGAAACTGAGGGAACTCATCCCGACGGGATACACACAGTCTTCCTTAAGGTACCGACTACTCGTGCCCGAGTAAGGCCCCTAATACCGATCCGAAAGTCCAACAGCTTCTAGACCGAGTGAGGTGCCTCGAGGCCGAGAAAGGAACGCCCTAGACAGACACTTGGGGAAAACCCAGCGTGGGCCCTTTCACGGATCGAATCAACTATTTCCAACACGGTAACAGGATCAAGCCGCTCAAGATCCCCCTCTACACGGGACAGACAAACCCGATCAACCACCTCAATAATTTTCGGTCGGCCGTCGCCTTCTCGAGCATGACCGACGAGGCCTATTTCTTGGTCTTCAGTTCCACCCTCATCGAGGCCTCGATAAATTGGTTCTACCGGCTCGACCCTGGTTCCATACATTCTTTCGCACAGCTCAACGACATCTTCTTGAGCCAGTTCATGATCTAGATTGACATACTCTTCTCGGCCAAGGACCTCTTCCTCCTGAAGCAAGGAAAGACCGAGACGATGCATGAATATGCTGCCAGATTCAGCCTGGAATACTCTCGATGCACCGAGTCCGACGACAAAGCAGCCTTCACCGCTTTCAAGGACGGTCTGCGTGAATCACAATTCAGGTATGCCGCACACACCCAAGGCCGAGCTGGTGATTAGCAAGGGAAATGCTACAATGGCCAGCACCTATCGACCCAGTACGGGGGACTCGGTCAACACATACCGACCGAGCCACTCCAACCCCAATCTACCCCTCAGCAAGCTACCCCGAGCTAGACCCAACACTAGAATTCCCCGAGTGAGAAAAGAAAGGAATACACTACTTCCTATAGCCCGGGGAAGAAGGGCAAGAACCACGGCCACCACGACCACTAGCAAGGACAGGGCCAACAAGATCATAGGGTCGACGGAAACCGCACCGAGCCACCTCCCCCTCGATCCAAGTATGAAACTTACACAATCCTGAACACCTCCAAGGAGAATGTGCTAATGAACGTGGATGACATGATCCCTAAGTCGACCTAGGCCCCCGACAAAGGCCGACTAGCCAACAACACTAGCGTCTACTGCAAGTACCACAAGTACAACGGCCACAACATCGACCAATATGTGGCTTTCCGGGACCTGGTAGAGGCACTAGTCCCAGATGGCAAGATCAACCAGTTCTTGCAAAATGTTCCACAGTAGCCTCGACATCCCCAGATCAACACTATCACTGGCGGCACTTCCATGTCCTCCCTATTGGCATCAAACCGAGCTAGAAAACACTTCCTTCGCACCATAAAGCACAACCAGCAGGTCTTCCAGGTAGCGGAAGGGTGAGCTCGGAAGGTGGCATGCACCAGCTGGGAAGCCATGTCCTTCTCGGATGAGGAAAAACATGGAGTAATCTATCCGCACGATGAGCCGCTCGTCATCTGAGCCATCTTCCATAACTTCGATGTCGGTTTGATCATGGTCGACACTACCAGCTCGGTCAACGTCATCTTCATGGATGCCTACAAGCAACTCCAACTCAAAGAGACCGAACTGGATCATTCCCCGACACCAATGTTCAAGGAAGCAAGGGACTCCATCATCTCGGTCGGCTTGTTTAGCCTTCCCATCACGGCTGGGGAAGACCCGAGGCATGCCACCGTCCTAGCCCCCTTCCTTGTGGTCGACTACCTGAATGCTTACAACCTCATCTTGGGCCGCTGTCTAATCAACCAGCTCCGAGCGGTCGTCTCCACCCACCTACTGCTCATAAACGTTCAGACCCCCTAGGCATCAGACAGGTCCGAGGAGATCAATTGGCAACTCGAACTTGCTACTCCACCACTCTTACTAGGAAAGTAGTCACCCAGCCCGCTGAAACCATGGCCGTCACCGAGTCCGCCTATGAGGCCGACCCAGTGGACCCCCGAGTCGCTTAGCACCTGCGCGACGGACTGATCAAGGATCCCCGTGATCACTTTACCACACCACACCCTCAGTCGATCGAGGAGGTAGAGGAGGTCGTTCTTTTGCACGACTTCACTGACATGAAGGTCAAAATTGGCACTACACTAAGCCCCGCTCTGTGCACCGACCTAATCAAGTTCTTGAGAAATAATGCAGATGTCTTCGCGTGGTCTTACGAAGACATGCCTAGCATCTTTACAGACGTCATTTGTCACCGACTCAGCATCAGTCTAAGTTTCAAACCAGTGGAACAAAAGAGGCGCATCTACAATGCCGAGGGGACCGAGGCCATGAAGCCCGAAATTGTAAAGCTCCGCACTATCCACTTCGTCCGAAAAGCCGTCTACGCGGTCTAGGTGGCCAACGTTGTCTTGGTAAAGAAGCCTTCCGGTGCGTGGCATATGTGCATCGATTTCATTGATCTGAATAAGGCGTCCCCCAATGACAGCTTCCCTCTGCCCAAAATCGACCAACTAGTGGACGCCACTGCTGGGCACGAGCTCCACGCTTCATGGATGCTTACTCGGGGTACAACCAGATCTTCATGCACCTTGTCGACCAGATACACACCACCTTCCGCACCGACCAGGGTCTGTACTGCTACAATGCGATGCCCTTCGGTCTGAAGAACGTTGGGGTAACCTACCAACGTCTGGTCAACTACATATTCGCTCACCAAATTGGAAAAACCATGGAGGTCTACGTGGATGACATGCTGGTCAAAATCAAGACAACCGACCAACACATTACCAATCTCACTCGGATGTTCGCAGTCCTAAAAAGTTCAGGATGTGTTTGAACCAGGCCAAATGTGTTTTTGGGGTCGGCTCAGGTAAATTCCTTGGTTTTGTGATCAGTTAGAGTGGCATCGAGACCAAACCTGAGAAAATTCGGGCGCTCCTGGACATGAAGGCCCACCAAACGCAGAAGGAAATCCAGAGCCTGACTAGACAAATGGCAGCTGTAACTCTATTTATTTCGAAGGCCACCGACCGATACATCCCCTTCTTCAATGCCCTCATGGCTCTGTACAAACACATTACCTGGATCGAGGAGTGCAACAAGGCCTTCACTGAGCTAAAGGACTACATGAGCCGAGCACCACTGCTCTCCAGACCAGAGGCCAAAGAACCCCTCATCATGTACCTGTCAGTCTCTAATTCCACAATCAGCTCTATCCTCATTAGGAAGACCGAGGGAGCTGAAAATCCTGTTTACTACGTCAGCCGAGCGCTACAGGACGCTAAACACAAGTACACCGACCTTGAGAAACTTTCTATTACTTTTATAATCTCTTCCAGCAAGCTCCGACCGTAGTTCCAGGCACATGCCATCATTGTCCTAACCAATCGCCTGCTTCGCCAAGTGCTACAAAAACCGGATACTTCTGGTCGGCTCCTCAAATGGGCCATCGAGCTCAGCGAGTTCGACATCACCTTCGCCCCCTGACCAGCTGAAAAAGGGTAGGTCGTCGCAGACTTCATCGCCGAATTCACCTACTTACCGAACGAGCAAGAGGCCCATGCTGACACAGCACAGGAATCAATGTCCCAACCGACCGTCGATGTCGATCGACATACCTGGCTCATCCACGTTGATGGCTCCGCTTGCCATAGTGGCTCTGGTGCCGGTCTAGTCCCAACCACCCCGGACAAACACCGACTGGAATATGCACTTCGTTTCATGTTTAAAGCCTCCAACAACGAGGCTCTACTCGCCGGCCTCTACCTGGCCAAACATATGTTGGCCGAGCAGATACAGGTATACAGCGACTGCCAGCTCATCGTCAATCAAGTCAACGATGAATTTAAGGCTGAGGACACTTCCATGACACAGTACCAAAATCTGGCTCAGTCTCTCCTGAATGGTTTCCACATCCATACTATCACACGGATCCCTCGATCCGAGAACAGCCATGTCGACGCACTCGCCCCACTCGCCTAATCTTTGGACGAACGAATCGGCCGACGCGTCCTAGTTGAGGACCTACACCAAACGAGCACCTCCCCTTCCTCGATCCGCTACGTTAACACCAGTTCCACCTAGATTAATCTCATCCACTTCCTCACCGACAAGAGTCTACCAACCGACCGGGTCAAGGCCAAACGAATATACCGACAGGCCGCTCGGTATACCCTCATTAACGATCAGCTATACAAACGCGGCTTCACACTCCCACTGTTCAAGTGCATTGATTCACAGGTCGGGCAACTCCTCTTGAAGGAAATCCTTGCCGGGCTATTCGGAAACCACTCGGGCCCCCGATCACTCGCTCACAAGACCTTCCGCCAAGGATTCTACTAGCCGACCATGCATGCTGACGCGGTCGACCTCACTTGGCACTACAACAAATTCCAATGCTTTGCCCCGTTCATCCTGTTCCCACCTGAGAACCTAACGCCCATGCTCAGTCCATGGCATTTTTCTCAGTAGGGACTCGACCTGATCGACAAGATGCCGACAGGAAGTGGACAAACCGAATACTCAATTATCGCGGTCGACTACTTCACCAAATGGGTTGAAGCCAAGGCCCTTGCCTCTATCACCAATGCCGAGATTGAGACCTTCATTTTCCAGAACATCATCTGCCGTGTTAGGAGGACTGCCAATGGCGTTTCTCACCTCTTGGCGTGATATTCGCTTTGGCTTGATGTGGAAAGTTATGGGCTTGTTGTGAGGGGTGAGAGGTACATTATCTATAAAGAGGAATAATATAAACTTGAACAGAACTTTGCAAGAGAAATAATGACAGATGCTAAAATCAGATTTGTGTTGTGCGATTAGTCCTTAGGGGTTTATGTAAAAAGAAAGAGAGGTTTTGGTTTCAGTTTCTTGGTGAATTGCTGTAGTTTTGGGGTTTCCTTACTCCTTATACATATTAATTAAATTTTACTATACACAAAAATAACACCATTCTTGAAAGGATTTGATAATTATTTAAAAACTGATGAAGTGGTATGTGCCATGTAATTTAGGATTTGTGGTGTATAAATTTGGGATTCTTAATAGTAAATAAAAAATGTTTAGATAATATATTAAAAAATAATTATAGTTCGATTAAATTTCTTTTCCTCAATCATAACACAAAATTTATTCTAGGGAATTAATCATAGACCAATAATCTGGAAGCAAATAGTTCTAAGGGATCAATTGAAGAACAGAAAGTCATGCATAATAAATTACCTCTAATGTATAATACAATCTTACATTTCTATAACATTTTATCTGTTTACACCTGAAAATATCTTCTTAGGGCAAAGTTGATGGCTCGGAGGAACTAAAGCCCCAAATCAAAGATGACCTAGCCCAAGCGCCCATTTGGAACAAGTAGAAGAAGGAAGACGTGGGTAGTTTTGACATGCACGAAGAATTTGAAGGCAAAGGGGAGGTTTCCAATGGAATAAACGACAACATGGGACTCATGAAGGCCCTGCTTGAAAACTTGCTCAACTTCTTTGCCTTTTAAAAAAGGAGAAGAAGCTAGCTTCTTAAAGGACACCCAATCAATTAATCAAAATCATCAAATTGATCTCCATTAATTTCTAAACCTATGAACACCCTTTAAAATTTTAACAAAGGCACGCCCTTGTGGTAAAACCTACTTCTTTTTAGCTAGGAAATCAAAATGCAATTTCTCTTCTCATCTCCTTGAGGCATTTATGCAAACGCCTAACCGTCTTTCTAACAGCTCCAGCAACAGCTCCATAATAGTTAGCTTTATCTCCTACACTAACCTTTTTTTCTAACTAACCGTTGTCATAAAGGTTAACATCATTTTGACATCCATAAAAATTGTCGTAAGGTTTACTTATTCCGACTACAGATCTATGGTAGTCATCTCGGCTACTTATCTACGGATAGTCATTCCAGCTACCGATCTACAGATAGTCATCTCAATTTTCGATCAAAAGATAGTCATCCTAACTATGAAATCCATGGCTAGTCACTAAGGTTCAAACCTCTCTTTCAACATCTCAATGTTGCCTCTGACTGCTCTACCAACCTATGGCATCATTCCGACTGATATTCATTTTCAATTGATGATTTTTGGAATTTCCTACCTTATATGAGTTTGAATACGTTGGAAATAATTTAATTTTATGCACTTGTAATTTCATTTTTCACAATTGAATTCTAGTACATTTAACTTTCATGTACTTTTGTTTCCATTTCGCCAGAATATCATGGAAAATGCATGAACTTGGACTACTATAGAACAAAAATTATTAAAGTCATTGGATACATTATGAAGAATGCATAAAAAAGAACATTGGAAGCTAATCTTGTCTGCTTGCCTCACAATCATTTGATCAGAAGAAAGGTTCTTGGGCTACGAATGGAACCCACCAACATTCCCTAGTAGTAGCCTCTACTACTGGCACGCCTGCGCTTGAGTTAAAGGCCTATTTGCTTCCTGATTTGCCCATCTAATGATCGACCGTGGCTAAAAGACCATTACGCTCAACCCACCCAATATCATCTATCTCATGTCACCAGAAAAGAGACCCTACAAGTGATCCGCCCCTCACTTTGTATACTCAGTTCTGCTTGGAGATCAGCCAAGGGGGTGCCTTGGGCCCACTTGACTCCTAGAATGAGAAAAACTCAGGAACATAATTTGGCACGTCCAGTGGGACTCCTTCTAGTGCATGTCTAAGTTCAGATATACTCAGAGATGCCGAGATGATAAATGAAGATTTCTAAAAAAACATTTCTTAAGAGACGATACTAAGTTATCGAACCTGGAAGTTGACATGGAACAACCCTGCACTGGAGTGATAGAGGATAGTGTCGGCCAAGTTATGGCTAACGAGGTCTTCGGGGAATTATTAAAAAATATCTCATCTTCTATCTACATACAAACAGTAGCTTTGAACTACAAGGTTCAGGAACTTTCCAGTCGTAGTACGGCTCAGGAAAAAGACATCAACCCTTGATAAAGGAAAAAATCCCATGGAAACAGGGGTGTCAATGTTGAACCTTTGATTCCAACACTAGCCTTCTCGAGAGGATCACCAATTGAAATTCTGGAAACAAGTAAAGTTAGCCAGGAGTTTCCAAACTTTGATTTTGGGATATTTTCAAGAAACTGGCTACCTTATGCTCTGGGAGAATCCAAGCCCAATGTTCCACTAAGAAGAACAGTTGGAGAAAACATGATCTTGAGGAAGCAGGATCATATGAAGAATTTATGCCTAGTAGGAGGCCATCCCACACAGCAAAACATCAGGTCCTCATGAACGAGATGAATGAACTGAGACATCTGATACACAAAAACTAAGCATTAAATTAAACACAAAATCACACTCAACACTTAAGGAAACATATGCGATTAAAAACCCTTTTTTGTAGATTGTAGCATTGGTAAATAGGGATCGTTCTTAACCGGGAATTGAGGGTACCTAAGCATGATTATCATTTGATTGATTAATTAAGGGGGGTAATTGATTGTTTCTATTATCCTACGTGATTAACTAACCTAAAATATCCTAATTTATTATTTACATGGTCAACTCATTCTTATACCTAACTTATTCACGATTTATATCAACTTCAAAACTGCGAAGTTCTATAACCTTAGTTCTATGAGATGATTGCATATTCTTAAGTACGTGCAGGGAGACACTCACGTCGCACTTTCAGTGATCTAAACTTGGAGACACTCCTCTACCTAGTTAAACATTAAGTACCAACATAATTAAGTACCAACATACAAGCATAACAAAAACTAAAATATTAGAACACATGGAAGATTATTGAAATTAATACAAAGCATAAAACCAAGAATAATATTAGAAATCAGTCCATAAACTAAGATATTCAATCACAAAAGATAACTACAAGGTAAAAAGGTCGTGTTACACGTTTTCCCTTCGGGACACCCTATGGATACAAAGTGATTGGGCACTCTTGGGTGAGATACTTGGAGACACTCCTCTATGTCACGGATGAAGGTTGTAGAAGGTGACATATAGTGTAATTAGTTTTGCCTAAGAAATCTTGAATTTTTTGAAAAAAGAAAATTGGTTTAAGTAGAGCTTTGATACAAACAATGGACGCCTCTTTACAATTAGCCTAAACCTCTCTATTTGTAGGAGAAAATTAATCCTCAAATAAATAGGAGTTTATAATTTAATTCTAAAAGAAAAAATGTTTCCTAAATATAAAAGAAATCTAATTAAAAACCTTTCCTACAAGTAAAAAGAGTGAAACTAATAAAATAAAAGGAAATAAGATTGAAATCCTAATACTAAATGAAGAATAAGTGTGAGAACAACTTGAATTAATCCTAAAAATAACCCAAAAGTCGGAATTAATGCCTTAGGATCAGCTTCGGTGGTCAGCCACTGAAACATCTAGTCAAAATAGCGGGAAACCTTCGGTCAAAGCCCAGTCAACTCGGTTCGACGGCGCTGAAGCAGTGGCTAATGGTTCGATGGATGTCAGGACTCGACCCTCCTGAGTCAGTACTTGACTCATCTAGCACGATATTGTCCGCTTTAGGCCTCCTTGCACTTGCCCTCAAGGTTTTGTTTTCGGGAGCTCACGGTGTAACTTCCCAAGGGGTCACCCATCATGGAATTGCACCAGCCTCAACTCGCTTAACTTTGAAGTTCCAATCGAACCCAAAGTCATTGAGCTCCCAAAAGGTCTCGTGCTACATAGGTGTGTGCCTACACCTTTAAGGTACACCACCATTTCCCTCCCAGACCATTTCCACCCCCCTCCCCCTCTTACAGGAATGTGGGATCATTCACCGTTCCCTCCAGGACACAGGTCTTACAATCCACCCCCCTTAGGGCCCAGCGTCCTCGTTGGCACATTTCTCGGTTGGCGTCTGGCTCTGATACCATTCTGTTAGGACTTGACCCTCCTCTTTCAGAACCTGACTCATATAGGACGATATTGTTCGTTTTGGGCCTCCATGTGTTTGCCCCTTGCCCTCACGGTTTTGTTTTAGGAGCTCACGGTGCAACTTCCCAGGGGGTCACCTATCATGGAATTGCACCAGCCTCAACTCGCTTAACTTAGAGTTCCAACCGATCCCAAAGCCATTGAACCCCCAAAAGTCCTTGTGCTAGATAGGTGTGGGCCTATACCTTGAAGGCACACCACCATTCCCCTCCCAGACCATTCTCCCCCTCGCAGGAATGTGGGATCGTTCACCGTTCCCTTCAGGACACGGGTCTTATAGTGGATGCTCGCCGAACATGGCTTAAGAAATTCAAGGTCAATGCGCAGTCAACGTGCAAACCTCTGTTGGGGCCATCAATGGACGTGCACTGAAGCAAGTTGAATGGGTTCAGGAAGCGCGCACCGAAATGGAGTATCAGACTTTGGTAGGTGCTAGCCGAGTGGAATTTGAGCTGCCATTTAGGATTTGATTGGCTCCTACCGAACTCTATTGAACTTTTGGTGGCCTTCTTTCATTTGATCATAACTTCTTGAATATAACTCCAATTGAGGTGATTCTTTCTCCTAAATTCTTGTAATTCCAAGCTTAATCCAATTCTGCACAATTCTCACAAAAGTTAATTATTTTCTCCTATTGTTTGGCATTTAAACATTAAATGATAAGCATAAAAGGTATAAAATGATGCTTAATTCAAGGCTTATCAAATACCCCCCACACTTAAACTTTACTAGTCCCTAGCAAATACCAAAACAAATTAAGAATTTACAACAAATTATTGTTTTGTTTTTTCTTTTTAAAACAAATAATTAAAAAAAACTAATCCCTGATTGATTTCAAAAACAAAAAAACTCGGAGTGATTTAATTCCCCACACTTAAGCTTTGCTAGTCCCTTAGCAAATTGAAAAACAAACAAAGACTCAAAACAACTCTAAAAGCCCTTAACCAAATGTCTCAAAAGAATTTGAATAAGTATATGGCATTATGAAATCCTATGAAATCCAACAAATATGCACAAGGAATTGAAGAGATAATAAAGATATAATCATGTCATGAACAAGTTAGACTTGGAGAAAACAATGGTGATATTAAGTTTGTGCATGCTTCGAAAAAGTTATGATCACCTCACAATGGATGCACTCATAGTATTTCACTCATGAAATAGGGTTTCACTCAAAGATATGTGAAAGAATAGATCACATATATCAACAATAAAAACACTTAAACAATACCACATGAATAAAATGAATGACTTGCACAAATGAACCCAAACCATATGCTTACTCGCACAACTTACTTAACAGATCAAAAGCTACTAATCTCATGGATCATAAAGGTCTTTAATTAGAGCTTGTGATGGGTTAATGCTAAGGAATTCGGATTTTGGATATGTGCTGATAAAGAACATTCCAAAGACTTAGTCATTACACCATGATAGGGCTTCAAATAAGCATTATTTTATATTATTTTATACCCTCTATATTTGACTTTTATTATTAAAACAATAAACAACTGGAGAAAAATAATATATTTTATAATATTTTTGTACAAATAAATAAAACTTGAAATTTGGAGCGTTTTGGTGAAAGAATCGTCCCGATCGGAATTATAACAAAAAAAATATGAACGAAATAAGGCAAGCCACCGAAATACTCAAGGGAACTCGGTGGACTGCCATTGAATTCAACCCCAAAATCTAGCCCAAGAGTTCAGCACAGCCCAATCGCCAGCCCAAAGCTCAAGCCCAGAAGCCCAAGTGGCGCAAACCTAGCCATCCAACCCAGATCTTGCGCGACGCTAACCACCGAATTACCTACCCTTCTCAGCACGTCAGCCATCCAACCCATGTCACTGCGCGTCAGCCGCTAAACGCCACGCCTCTTGTCAGCCAGGCCATGCCGAAATCAGTGTCTGGTTTTCAGCCACCTGCTGCTAGAAATCCAGTCTCCCATGCCTTGCTTCTCAACTGCTCTCCTTTTGCAGTTTTTCCAGCAATTTCAGCCATTTTCCAGCTCCAACCAGCCCAAAAATCATCATTTTTCATCATTGTTCATCAGTTCATTATTTTATTTTATTTTTTTATTTGAATTTTGGAACTCCCTCTATAAATAGGGACACCATTTCATGTAACATTGGTCTCTTTTTGTGTAATTTTTCTCTCTTTTTCTCTCTTTTTTAGTTCATTTTCTCTCTATTTTGTAGATTTATTTTGGAACCATTTGTAACTTATTTTAATTTTTCTTCTTAATTAGTTTTCCTTTAAACCTTGTCTTTTTATTTATGTTTTTAGATTCATTTATTAAGTTTCATTTCCCCTTAATTTTAGTTCTTGGATTTTCTTTGTAAACTTTTCTTTTTAACTTCTTTGACTTGTCTTTTAAATATGAATTTATGTTTTCCTTAAAAAAAATCCTAGGCCGAATATATCCGAAGTAATTCTAGAATTGAAGTCTGAATTCTTATGTTTTATCCTCCATCTTCAAAAGGTTCCTTCAACTGTTTAGAGAGTTTTATGAATAACATTCCATTATTTCCATCCACTTTCGGAATCACAAACTGTTATTGGATTCTGAAAGTGTAACTTTATTCCCTTTACTTAAATTCTTATTCTTGTTCCAGTTTACTTATAATTCAATACATGTGATGGTATTTTTTGTAAATACCCATCCCGAATTAATGGGATTAATTAAGGATTAATGACAGATTAGAGAGACTAATCGAGGATTAGACGAGGATTATCAGACGTTCGGTGCAAAATGACGATTTTGCCCCTAAAATGAGCAAAATGTTGACTTTTCGTTCAGACGGTCAAATGGACATTGGCCGATGACTGTGACGTAATTTGGGACGTCACGAGTTCATAGACAGGTGGCACGTTCGATTCCGACATCCGTGTAAGAAGTTATGACGATCGGAAGATCGGAGGCATTTTGGTAATTAGGGTGAGTAGGGGCCAACGGTTGACTTTTGAGCCTGGAGGTCAGATGGCTGAGGGCCGAGGACCGTGACGTAGATCATGATGATACGAATCTGTCGACAGGTGGCACGTCGAATTCGGACATTCGACGACGAAGTTACAGTTCACGGAAGTTCGAGGGAACTATTACTCGTTTTGCGAGACGACTTAAGTTATGTCTTTTGTGTGGGGCCCAAATATTTTGGCAGGCCCAATGGATGAGTGACAACTGTCACCCATCCATTGCCCACCTTCCCACGTACATGCATCGATCATTCCCTTGTTCCATTCATCCAAACCAAACCCGATCACCCATTTTCAATCCAATCCAAACCCTTCAACCTATAACCGTTTGTGAGAGGCTAAAAGATAAACTGAGGAGCAGAGGAAGGATGGTGGCTGGCCCAGGCAGAGCTGCCGTGGACGGTGGCGGAGGCCAACCCGTGCAGGTATCGGTTTAACCGATTTTCCTTATTTTTCAGTTTTAATTGTTATAGGTCATTTCTAGTGATCATAATGGGTTTATGGGATTATTAGGATTGTAATAGAATGTTTTTGAGAGAGGTTGGAGGCTGAGGAAGCCCTGGGAGGAATTTGGATGTTTGAACCGTGAGAAATCGGGTTTAGGGGTTTTAGTTGGTTTTTGAGTGTTTTAATGTTGTAGTTAGGTTTCTAGGATCAAATTAGAGAGATTGGAATTAATTAGGAGAAGAACGGACGAAAAATAAGGAAGAAATAAGCCTGGACCGGTCACGCCGGTCTAGTTAGACCGGGATTGCAGAGAAAACTGGACCGGCCTGGTCAGACTGGTCGGCTAGAGGACAGGGACGACACTGTAGCGTGGCACGTGAGGCCCACACGCAGTGCAATCCTAGGGCGCATGAGGAGGATTTCGTGTCAGGACCCACCCCGGTTTCACCCCGAACTTCGAGGTAAATCCCGCTCCCGTCTGACTCCCCGACACAACACCTAAGTAAAACTCACTCAAACCCCATCAGACGCAGGAGTAATTAAACAAAATATCCCAAAGTTATCGTTTACAGAACGTAGTACGAAACACAAGGAAAAAATAAAAACTGATAAAGTACACGCATACGGAAAACTCTAAACCATTCTGGAATCCCTCACGTCCCTTCTATGCCTCTGACACTGCCTCGACGTCAAGACCCCGCGCTCGCTCCACAACCTGGAGGGCAAGTTAAAACAAAAGTGTGAGTGGACCATAATAAAAGAAAAGTTCTAAAACAGTTATCAGAAAACCGATTTTAACCCTCCGTTTGAAAACCACATGCACAACCAATAGGTATGAACACAGTTATAAATCAATGCTCATCAAACATCATAAGAAACAGAAACACTATAAAACAGTTAGAAAAAAACCACAGCATATGAATCATAAAACCGTATCAGAAACCATAAACATCAAATCATGATTTTCCGATCAAACCTACTGGACCTATCCGAGTCTTTAAACTCCCGAGTCTTTAAACTCAATCCAGGCCTTACTCATATCCGAGTCTTTAAACTCAAGGCCTACGGGGGAAAATCAATATATCCGAGTCTTTAAACTCCCGAGTCTTTAAACTCCCGAGTCTTTAAACTCCCGAGTCTTTAAACTCAATCCGGGTCTTTAAACCCAATCCGGCCGGTCCCCCGTCACATATATCCGGGTCTTTAAACCCAATATCCAGATCCAGCAAATCCAATCCCTAAACCATTTGAAAACCATTTACCAAATCCTCATCCAAACTCGAATCCGAAATCCCCGGTCTGAAGCACTTCCGGCTTCCAGAACCGCCATTCCGAACCCAAATCCGGAAATCCACTTTCCAACTTTAAAACCAAATCTCGTTTTCCGAAATCCGATTCTAAAATCGAAAACCTTGATTATCAAAATCATGTTCCAAAAACCCCTTAAAATCATGGAAATCATTTATCTTTCCAAAATCACCCTTTCCTCGTAAAACGTGCTAAAACTGTACTTCCTCGTAAAACGTGCAAACATGTAAAGCCAACAAAACATATTCGAGAAACATGAAACCATAACCATAAAACAATAATAGAAAACAGTTATGCATGCTCGAGTTTAAAGAAGGGGTCCACTCACAGTACTGAGCCCTACTCGCGTCCCGCACGTCCAGCCCGTTCCTCGGCTTCCTCGGGAAATCCCGATCCTGTCAATCACCGTCAAATTACGTCACCAACACGTCTACGAAACAACTACCTAATTTCCTTAAAATTCCCCGATCGAAAACCTAAAACACGGGACCCTAAACCTTCACCCTCGCGGCACTACACTCAAACGACTTCCGATTGACCCGAAACCAACTCCATTGAACTCACCACAACTCCTGGACCAAAAACCATGTTGACCGTTTCTCCCAGAACCGCCGCACGTGCCTCCACGCGCCGCCCAAAGTGACTGCGCGTGGCCCTCACGCGCCAGCTACAGTGCACCTTCAACCTCACGTCGACCCGGTTCAACACAGTAGACTGCAGCTTGAACCGGCGTCAACGGTTCTCCGCTGTGCCTGCACCAAAACACCTCCTTCCTTCTCCTATAGCTTCGTCCAACCTTACTCTAAGCATCCCCATCCTCCAATCACCTCGACACATCCCCTACACCATCGACTCAGACTCGAAACCAGACGGCCTAATTCCTCTGTTTTCCTCTCCGGCCGTCCAGGTAACCTCCCTTCACGGTGGTAACACCAGACGGTTCCTAGAACCTCAAGGAACCTAACCCGACTCTCCTAGACCTTCGACTCAGTCTCTAGGATCACGACTCTTGGTTTGAACCAAAACGGAAAAACAGGGCACACAGAGTCCCTCCGTCGTGCTAACCACCACCGTGCACCTCCCGTCACGGAAACACAACCGAACGACGCCCTGGACTCGACTGAACTCCCTAGACTCCTCTAGACTCTTCGATTCAACCTCTCATGCCACAACTTCCGATTTGAAGTTCACGGCCAAAACAGAGCATAGACACGGGGAAATAGAAATTACCTGCAACCTGTCGCCGTCGTGAGCTCCGCTGGTAGTGGTTGACTCCTCGCAACCCGCACGACACCACCACGGTTTCAGTTGCCCCGTACACGGCCGCCACCGCCACGATTCTCACGACCTCCCTGCTTTTCACCCCTGGTTTTCCCGCAGTTCCCAGCTGCCCAACCACACGACTTCCTCACCTCCCAACCTTCTTACCGTCTCCCTTTCCTTCTCTGGACACCCACACACACTCACAATTCACCAGCTCCCTCACTCAACCCTTCACTGCTCTCAATTCCTCTCACAATCTCCCTCTATTTCTGTTTCCTTCTGCGCACAAACACGAACACGGGCACGGGTACACCCCAATAATAGAACCGTGCACACACCTTAGAATCCCCCAGAACCCACTACACACTTGCCACATGTCGCCATCCCCCCACTCTCTCTCACCCATGTGGCCCAATCTCAACCCTTCATCTACTTCTCTCTGCACAAATCCCCAGGTGCAAAAAGACCAAAATACCCTCCAGTTTTACACATTTTTACGGTTTTACCAAAACTTCCTAGACCCGTAACTCTCGCCTCGTAAGTCCGATGAATACGTGCCGCCTGTCATCAAACTCAGGACGACGAGAACTACCTAACCACCCTAGGTCAACCTACCAAAACTCGATTATTCAAAAAGTCAACTTTTCCCCCTAATTTACCCAACTTACGGTTATGCCCTTAACCTTCCGAACATCACAACTTCCTCCTCGGATGTCGAAATCGAACGTACCACATGTCTACGGGTTCATGACGTCCTAATTTACGTCCTGGTCACTGGTCAATACCCAATTGACCACCCGAAATAAAAGTCAACATTTTTGCCCGGACCAGGGGCAAAATTATCATTCTAGGATCCCGGACTTTTCGGGACCACCTAACCACTGATTAACCTCACTAATCACACCTTAATCACTCTACTAATCCCGGCTCTCGGAACGGGTTGTTACATTTCGAGGATGGTTCCAACATGTCAAATCATCTATTCGATGTCACGAACATTTTGGTACTGGGTTTCGAGTCGATCGGACATCGTCTCGATATAGTTCGGGCTGTCCGAAGGTTTCGGTGCGCGTTTAAAAATAGTTAAAAATCCCGAAAAATTACGGGGCTTTAGTGAGGGGTTAATTAAGTAGTTAGTAACCCTCTAAAGTGATTTGGACAGGTTTGGGAATCCCGGAGACGACGGTTGAACTGGAAAGGCGTACGACGCGCATATCAAGGCAGCAGCGCGGACGGTGTGTGAGTGGACTTTCTTTCTGAAATCGATGCATGCATAAATGTTTTATATATGTTTTAATATGTTTTTTGGGATGACTTGAGTGCATTTTGGTGTGTGTTTATGTACGGGCACATACTTCGAGGTTTTCGGGTTTTATACGTGCTTATACGCGCTTAAGCTTTCGGTTTTCATGAAATGGTTTTTATAAGGTAAAACCGGGCATGAGACCCATTTGGATTTGGTTTTGAGTGGGGCATGAGACCCTATTGATGACCCGTAGGTCTGAGTCGTGGTCGTGACGGGTACTGTGTGCACGGCGACGGACGACGTGACGCTCGCCTCCGGATTGGGATACGTTCCTTCCGGAGAGGTCACGATGCATGTCCCGTTGTCAAGCAGCCATTGGAGGGTCAACTTCAGAGTGCTGATGGTTTAGAGAATCGATCGGCGATGAGTGCACCTTGGTCTCGAGATGGACGCGACAGTGATGTGTTCACGGCGACATACTAGGATTGAGAGAGGTTTTGGATTGATGGTTGCACCCATCGCTATGATCGGGATCGTGACTGACCCTAAGATATCGGGCTCGATGCCTAGTTGATTCGAGTTCGGGGTCGATGCCCAGTACATTGTAAAATCGAGCTAGAGACCCTATTGAGTCTTACGTTCGGGCGGAAGGCCCAGTTGACTTGTGTTATCGGGCGTGAGTCCCGTTTTTATGGTTTTGTATACTGGTATGTATATACATTCCTTATGAGATTATTGATTGGTCTCCTCCAGTCGTCGACCTGGAGAGTCACGATCCACAGACCAGAGTGGGTATCGCCATAGGGATCCCGTTCCAGTAGTGGGCGTTATGATGTGGTCCCGGACTAGATTCCGGAGAGATGATTGGACTAGGTCCGAAGATGAGCCTCCTAGATGGAGAATTCCTGGGAGAAGACTCGGAGTGAGACCTCGAGTAGTATGCATACTTATATATAGAGACATCGTGACTATATCACGGATATGTTCCCTAGGGGCTGTGTGCCCCGAGTTCGCATTTTCTCCGGAAGTGCCTAGGATGGGTTATATATATATATATATGTGGATGAGTTTTCACTAAGATGGCGTTGGGCTGAGACCCTCGCGTGTTGGTTTTGGGCTGAGACCCTTATGAGATGGTTTTTGGGCGAGTTCCCACGTGTTTTGTTTTGGGCGGAGGTCCTATGTATTGTTTGACTGATTTTGGGCCAAGGCCCAAATGGTTTGATGGTTCATGACGGTTTATGGGAACCAGGCATGAACCCTAGAAATGGTTTTTGAATGCATGCATATGTTTTTAAATAAGGGCATAAAGGTCTTTTATGAAAATGTTTTTATAAAATATTTGTTTTGTCCACTCACAACTTTTGTATTTTGAATGCCCTTCAGGTTGATCGCGGATGAGGCTGTAGTAGAGACGAGACATCGCATTCCTCCTTCGGATCCTGGCGTACTCTGATAGCCCGGTTGGGCAAAGGAGGGAAATATCCCTGGTCTGAGACTTCGTGTCAGACGGGAGCAGGCACGTCCCACGCTAATCCCGAGGGATTTGGGACGGGTCTGTCATTTGTTTTTCTAAACTTTTGTAAGTATGAATGCAATTTCCATGTGTGTTTACTTTCTGAATTTTTTTTACTTCATATATCTTAGTGCTTAAACTTCAATTTGATGTTATATGTTTTATCCGCTATTCGGTGCATTTAGACTAGGATTGAAGAGATTAAATGTTGATCGATTATCTCATTGAACAGATAAAATCCTGAATACATTTATGGTATCCAATTGGATTGGAATACGGAATATCAGAATAATGGTAGAAATTTAATCACTTTTCGTTTTGATATTCTATACAAAACAAAATTCCATAAGTCTAAGTAGAATTTATCAATTCCTTTCCATCTGTTGCAAATTCCAATTGGAGTAAAAAAATTATCTTGATTCCTCTTTTCATACGTATTTGATGCATTCCATACATTATATGGGGTTAGGTAAAATTTCATGTGATTCAGTAAACATAATATAAATTCCATCATTGCTAGATCGCGATCGGTCCATATGATTCGATGAAGAATGAGCATGGTGATCTTCTCTATCTAACTAATAAATGGGGAGTCTGCTTTGAAATCGTCCGCCCTGCACCCACCCCCCGAGTATATGCTTCAACAGGAATCACACAAGGGTAGATTGATACAATAGAAACCTCTGGTAAAATGCCCACCCATAATCCAGCAGATAAAGTACATTACATAGTCCGTTTTAGGGATTGGCGACTTACCCATTCAGCGACTTTGGCACTGGACGTTCCCAAAATGGGTACTATCGGGTCGGGTGAATTCAATAATAGACGCATGTTGGCATTCCAGCCCTCCTTCTCCTTTCAGGGCCTATCCGAAAGAGAATCCAGTACTTCTTGGTCGTGAATATCTGAATAGGACGAACCGCCCCGTGGATATCTTTGCTTCGGAACAAAACAATTCGAATTAGTCGGTCAACTGGAATGTGTACTATATCTACATAAAAAGGGTTTTAATTGCATAATAATAAAATTATGTGTTTAATTTAATGCGTAGTTCGAGCGATATCACACCAAGACTTATCAATTATGAGCACATCTATTTCCAAAACGTCACCAAGAGCACGTGAGAGCCAAATATCATCATGTAATCAATCCAAATACTTATATGCAAAACATATTGCCAGAGAGCTAATTTTTTTTCTTCTATTTTTTTTTGTATTTTCAAATACTTTTTTTTCACTCTTTTTTTTTTGTTTTTTTTTTTTCCGGTAATCATACAATACAACAAGTAATTGGGACAAGCCTTTTCCATACACATTTCATCACCTTGAATAGAATATCTTAATGCCATCCTCTTGTGTGCTAGCTTTTAAATCTTCAACCAAGTCCTTAGATCAAGGGTAAGGATACCTATACTAGGCTAAAAGTATAGATAAGCATGGTAAAGAAAGAAGGCTAAACGTGGGCTCAAAAGGGCTAACTAGGGGTATCGCAATTCGTGCGCACAAAAGTGGATACATGGCTATTTGGTAAAGTGGTGGAAAACCTAGGTGCCTTCAATGTATTGACTATAAACTTTGCAAATTAACATGATTATTTTCTAGCAATCTCTAGTTCATTAAAGCTATTGCAAGTAATCATATGAGGCATGTATAAGCTATAAATGATTTACACTCAAAAAAGAAAGAACATATAGATCAAAAGCTTACAAGGGTTAATATGATTCAAAACTCAATTCTAACATGCGAATTCTGTACCAAGTTTTACAAACCAAATCTACTACAAGTCATAATAATCAAAATATCTTAATTAGCACAAGAATTCCGAGAAAGTGATATGTAAATGTCATAATTTTCTTGTTTTGTTTCAATTCATCATTGACTAGTTAAGGGCATCCTAAGACTCTTGAAATCAAAATTTAAAACACAATATTTTTTGTTCTTTTTTTTTTTGTATTTTTTCTTTATTTTTATTTTTGAAAGAAGTAACAAAAAACCCATTTTTATATGAAAACATTTTGAAAACCAATTTTAGAAAAAAGATTGTGTGGAAAACAACTTCAAAAAAAAAACGTGACAATTTTTTTGAAGGAAATTTTTTTTTTAAAAAACAAAGTTTTGAAAAACATGTGAAAACGATTAAAACAATTTTGAAAACAAATTTTTCTTTTAAAAAAAACAATTTTTTTATTTTTTGAAAACAAGTATGGGAAAAGAGATTTGGAAAACAACTTTTGGGAAAAACCATTTTTGTGAAAACAAATTTTTTTTTTAAAAGACAATTTTTTGTTTTTTGAAAACGAGTATGGGAAAAGAGATTTTGAAAACAACTTTTGGAAAGAAACCATTTTTGTGAAAACAATTTTATTTTTTGTAAAGTAAGACTCACAAAGGTGTAAACCCCTCCCCCGCAATTAAATTTAGCATTAGCCTCAATATATCAAAGTAAAAGCATAGAATCAAGTACGGGATAGTGTTACGAAAAGGAAACAAAAATAAAAGATAAGGAAAGAAAATGCAAATCTGTTGTAGACTCATCAATTGAGTTGCCTCCCAACAAGCGCTTGAATTTCACGTCTTCAGCCTAGACCAAGTGCTTCAATCAACTCATATGATGCGAGGTTTGTGCACTCTTTTGGACTCCACATCGTGTGCACCAATTGCCTCGAGGTAAAGCTTCAATCGGCAGCCTTTTCTTTTGAACTCTTTTCCTATTTCTTCATAAATTAAGTTAGTACTCAACTTTACAAGTTAATTTCTTCGAATATACATATAGAACTAAGACTATGTTTCCACAATTTACAAGTGTGAAAGTTATGCAAAATTATGATATTTACATTACGAACATATTTACACAAACAAAATCACAAAAAAAAAATTTCAATCCCCGACAACAACGCCAAAAATTGATACGCAAAAACTAAGCATTAAAGTAAACACAAAGTCACACTAACACTTAAGGAAACATATGCAATTAAAAACTTTTTTTTTTGTAGATTGTAGTATTGGCAAATAGGGATCGTTCTTAACTGATGATTGAGGGTACCTAAGCATGATTATCGTTTGATTGATTAATTAACATGGGTAATTGATTGTTTCTATTATCTTACGTGATTAACTAACCTAAACTATCATAATTTATTATTTACATGGTCAAATCATTCTTATACCTAACTCATCCATGATTTATATCAACTTCAAACCTACGAAATTTTATAACCTTCGTTCTACGATATAATTGCATATTCTTAAGTACGTGCAGTGAGACACTCATGCCGCACTTTCAATGATCTAAACTTGGAGACACTCCTCTATCTAGTCAAGCATTAAGTACCAACATACAAGCATAACAAAAACTAAAATATTAGAATACATGGAAGATTATTGAAATTAATACAAAGGATAAAACCAAGAATAATATTAGAAATCAGTTCATAAACAAAGATATTTAAGCACAAAAGATAATTACAATGTAAAAAGGTCGTGTTACACTTTTTCTCTTCGGGACACCCTATGTATACGAAGTGATTGGGCACTCTTTGGTGAGATACTTGGAGATACTCCTCTATGTCACATATGAAGGTTGTAGAAGGTGAGATATGGTGTAATTAGTGTTGCACAAGAAATCTTGAATTTATTGGAAAAGGAAAATTAGTTTAAGTAGAGTTTTGATACAAATAATGGGCAACTCTTTACAATTAGCCTAAACCTCTCTATTTATAGGAGAAAATTAATCCTCAAATAAATAGGAGTTTACAATTTAATTTTAAAAGGAAAAGGTTTCCAAAATATAAAAGAAATCTAAATAAAAACCTTCATACAAGTAAAAGGAGTGAAAATAATAAAACAAAAGGAAATATGATTGAAATCCGAATACAAAATGGAGAATAGGTATGAAAACAACTTGAATTAATCCTAAAAATAACCCAAAAGTCATAATTAAAGCCTTAGGATTAGCTTCGGTGGTCAGCCACCGAAACAGCTAGTCAAAATACCTGGAAGCCTTCGACCAATGCCCAGTTAACTTGGTTCAACAGCGCTGAAGCAAGGGCTGATGGTTCGGTGGACGCTTGCTGAACAAGGCTTAAGAAATTTGGGGTCAACGCACAGTCAATGCGCAAACCTCTGTTGGGGCCATCGGTGGACGCACGCCAAAGAAAGCTGAACTGGTTCAAGAAGCTCGCGCCAAAATGGAGTATCAGACTTCGGTAGGAGCTGGTCGAGTGGAATTTGAGCTACCATTTAGGATTCGGTAGGCTCCTACCAAATTCTGTTGAACGTTTTGGTGGCCTCCTTTCATTGGATCATAACTTCTTCTTTATAACTCCAATTGAGGTGAATCTTTCGTCTAAATTCTTGTAATTCCAAGTTTAATCCAATTCTGCACAATTCTCACTAAATTTATTATTTTCTCCTATTTTTTGACATTTAAAAATTAAAAGATAAGCATAAAAGGTATAAAATGATGCTTAGCAAGGCTTATCAACATCTCATATTAGGTCAGCTAGCACCTCCTAGGAGAACAAATTTTCCAACTTATGGAAAAATTTAAATGGCTTATATAGATCAGAATAACCTTTTTCCCCCGAAATTCAATCTGCCAACATTCACACTTTTCAGTGGAGATGGTACCATCTAATCCTTCAATCATATAGGGAGATTCTCAACCCAATGTGTACCCCGTCGAAGACATCCCTTACCTCAAACTATGGCTATTCAATAGTTCCTTGTCTAGGGATGCTTTCTCTTGATAAACTTTGCTACTTGAGGCTTCCATTCATACGTGGGGGAAAATAAAGCTAAACTCCATGAAGAATTCTATAGAATTGAACTCGAGGACACAATCAGTGAACTAATTGCTCTCGGACGAGGGGAGCATGAAATGACAGAAGGCTTCATCATCAGGTTCAAAAGAAGATAAAGGGTAGGTTTCGCATAAGCAATGCCTAGATGGTAGCTATTGCATAACAAGCTTAAAGATTTTCCCTCAAAAAGAAATTTGATGATACTACCTTTGCTGATCTCCAAGATATGGTAGTATCAGCAACCAAATTCGAAAGGTTTCTAGAAAAAGAACAACGGTAGAGGCATAACTCTAAAGTACCCCTTTTTATAAGAGCAAGATCCCAATACATCGGTTGGAGCATTAAGAGCTTGAAAAAGAATTAGCAACAACAGAGGAGGGAGGGATATGAGCTAGAGGTAGCAATAGCCGAAATTGTGAACCGTAGGAATTGACCAATGACCCTCGAGTCGCTAGTCAAAATATGCTCGGGAACGAAAACCGGTCATGCTTAGCGGCAACCTGTTCGCAAGAAAAACATGATTATTTGATTTTTTTTTTCTCATTTGACCTTTCCAAAGCTGGAGACGACTATGATGAGTTGGTAAAGCCAAGGTAATCAAGGAAGACCCTAAGTAGAAGATGCCAGAGCTTGAAGACATCAAGGGAAAGCAGTTCCGTAAATGGCATGTATCATTGCACCATATTATGGCTAATTGTGTCCAATTCAGGGATATAATTCAGTGATTAATCAACCATGGGCATATTGCTTTAGCTCTAATACTCAAGTCCCCAATAGGGGTGGACATAGATCCATTCCCAATGGCATCAGTCAATATGGTCAATCTCCAATGGTCTCAAAAGGAGGCCAAAACAACAAAAGGAAAGTAGTCACATAGTGACCAAATTGGAAGGGTGCCTACTATAATTAAAGGCGGGATAATGTTATGAAGCAAGTGAAAAACAAAATGTGTAATGGGGATTCTGACTTCAAGCAATAGAACAAAGTCAAAAGGCTTGAAGCAAAGTCAGGATGGTGATCCACCAAAAATGTGACGACCTGTCCCGAATTAGCGGGATTAATTAAGAATTAATGACGGATTAGCGAGACTAACTAGAGATTAGACGAGGATTAGCGAACGTTCGGGCGAAATGACGATTTTGCCCCTAGAATGGGCGAATCGTTGACTTTTCATACGGGTGGTCAAATGGACTTTGGCCGATGACTGTGACGTAGTTCGTGACGTCACGAGTTCATAGACAGGTGGCACGCTCGATTTCGACGTTCGAGGAGGAAGTTATGATGTTCGGAAGTCCAAGGGCATTTTAGTAATTTAGGCGAAAAGTTGACTTTTTGACCGAGGGGTCCAATGGCCGAGGGCCGAAGACCGTTACGTAGATCGAGACGATATGAATCCGTAGACAGGCGGCACGTCTAATTCAGACGTTCGACGACGAAGTTACGGTTCACGGAAGTTCCGAGATACTATTTACGACGACACGTGTTTCGAGACAAAAAGTGAAGTTTTGTCTTTGTGGGCCCAATTACTTTTCAGCAACCAATGGATGAGTGACAAGTGTCACTCATCCACTGGCCACCATCCCTTCATTCAACATCTTCCATCATCATCGATCGATCATTCATCTTCTCATTTCCCAAACAAACCCGATCGCCATATCCACCCCAAATCCAAACCCATGACCCTAGGACCATGACTGAGAGGCAGAGAGGGAGAAGAGGACCAGATGGAGGTGGCTGGAAGCCGTTCGGCCGCCGTGGACGGCGGTGAAGGCCACGGAGAACCAATTTCACGGTAAGGCCATTTTTCTTCTATTTTTCGATTTGGACATTATGGTTGCTATTAGATGATTAGGATGAGCTTAAGGGGTTATTAGGAAGCTATTAAGATGATTTTGGGAGGTGTTGGACGGCTGTGAGGCCATGAGTGAATTTGAGAGAAAATGAACCGTGAGGTTCAAAATTAAACCATAGGATTTAGGTGTTTTTAGATTGTTTTGATGATTGGAAATGATAGAAAACAAGAAAATAGGATTTATAGGATTGAATTGGAGGCAAATGGACCAGAATTGACGGAGGAACCAGGCCGGACCTGTCACGCCGGTCCAGGAGAACCAGCGAACCGGCCAACCCGGTTTAGCCGAAGGTAGACGACGATTAAACAGTGGAGCGTGAGCCCACACGCAGGGCCCTTTGGGCGGCGCGTGGCAGCACGTGGTGGGGTTTCTGGGGATGTGTTCAACACATGAAATCATCTATTTGATGTAACGAACATTTTGGGACTGGTTTCGTGTCAATCGCACATCGTTTCGATATAGTTCGGGACGTCCGAAGGTTTAGGTTCGCATTTAAAAATAGTTAGAAATTCCGGAAAATTATAGGACTTTAGTGAGGGGTTATATAAGTAGTTAGTAACCCTCTAAATTAATTTAGACAGGTTCAGGAATCCCGGAGGTGACGATTGACCCGAGAGACGATTATGACATGTTTATCGAGGCGCGACTTCGGACGGTCTGTGAGTGGACCTTTCTTTCAAACTTAATGCATGCATAAATATTTTATAAGTTCTTTAATATATGTTTTTTGATGCCATGAGTGCATTTGCTTGTGGTATCCTAGGATTTACGTATTTGCACGTATTTCGAGATTTCCTATTTTATACGATGCATATACTTTCTAGGTTTTTAACGAGGGTTTAGTAAATGGATTTCGGATTTAGAAATGTGAACTCGGGTGTGAGACCCAATTGATTTACAAACTCTCAGACTTGGAGTCCATTTGATTTGACGAGGAATCGGACCTAGGGTCCATTTGAGCCATACGATCGGACCGAGGCTCCAGTTGGTTTACGACTCGGGTTTGAGGCCCAGTTAGTGGTACTATCGGGCTTGATGCCCCGTTGATTTATAATATCGGGTCTGAGACCCATTTGGTTGAGATATCGGGCTTAAGGCCCTGTTGGTTGTGAAATCGGACGTGATGTCCTGTTGGGTTATGGTTTCGAGCTTAAGGCCCAGTTAGTTGTGGTATCGGGCTTGAGGCCCAGTTGAATGTGAAATCGGGCTTGAGTCCCAGTTCGATTTATGAAATGAGAATTCGGGCATGAGACCTTGTTGAACTGAGGATTTAGGCCGAGGCCTGTGAAATGGATTTGAATCGGATTCGAGGAATCCTATTGAGATGAACCGGGTATGAGACCAGTTGAAAAGTGATTTGAGAAAGAAAGTATTTGAGAAAGAAAAAAAGAGATGTGAAATGTATATGAAACCCTCCATATTGATTATATGGTCTCCTCCAGACGTCGACCTGGAGAGTCACGATCCACAGACCAGAGTGGGTATCCCCATAGGGATCCCGTTCCAGGAGTGGTGGTTACCTATTATGATGTGGTCCCGGACCAGATTTCGGAGAGATGTGTGGACTAGATCCTGAGAGAGAGCTCGGACTAGATCCAGTGATTGAGCCTCCCAGATGGAGATTCCTAGGAAAAGACTCGGAGTGAGACCCCGAGTAGTGTGCATACTAGTTTAGAGATGATATTGTGACATTTATCGGGCATGTGTTCCCTAGGGGCTGTGTGCCCCGAGTTGGCATCTTCTCGGAAGTGCCGCGGATGAGTTATACGTACTTCGATACGTATGTGGTTTTTGGAAAGTGATTTGGGGGCGGAGACCCCGTATCCTGTGTTCCATGATTCGGAAAGTGTTTTGGGACGAGATCCCGTATTCGATGTTTTAGAAATGATTTGGGGGTGAAGACCCCGTATTGTATGTTTTGGTATTTCACTGAGAATGGGTTGGGCCGAGTCCCACGTGTGTTGATTTGGGCTGAGTTCCCACATGTATGGATTTACGGGTTGTTTTGTGATTTCTGGTCGGGGACCCAAATGTTTTATGGGTCATGACGGTTTATGGGGTCGGGCATGAACCCTTGAATGATTTTGAGGATGTTCTCAAATAGTTTTATGAATGTTTTGATAAATGGTATTTGAATGCATGCATATGCTTTTATTGAAGGGCATAAAAGTCTTTATACTAAAATGCTTTTATTAAAATATTACTTTTGTCCACTCACAGTTTTCGTGTTTTAATGCCCTTGGGGTTGATCGCGGATGCGGGCTGTAGGAGAGACGAGACATCACTCCCCTCCTCCTACGATCCTGACACACTCTGATAGCCCCGACGAGGGCTAGAGATGGAATTTTCCTTGGTCTGACACGCGGTGTCAGACGGGATCAGACGGGTCCCATGTTAATCCCGGGGGATTTGGGATCGGTCCTGACAAAAAATACCTAAAAGGAACTATGGTCTGCATAACCCTAAAACAAAGACTTTGCAAAGCTCTATTTCTCTGAAATTAGAAAACATAAAAAGGAAGCATGAGTGGGTGGCTAATCAGCAGACTAGAGGGCAGGTCGACCAGAAAAAAACACAGAACAAAATAATAGCTTTTCCTGAGGAAGCCACTAAAACAGTCGAACCTTACAAAGCTATAATCAAAGAAAATAAGTGGTACATGATGGGCAAGGATGGAAAGCTAACCAAAAAACTCGAAAGAACTACAAAGAAAAAGATCTAGAGACAATATGGGGCCTACCTTCACTCTAATAAGGGCTTAGGGGCAAGGCCTTCAAAAGAACCAAAGACACCTCTTGTAACCAACATGGAGCTAACTAGTCCTCCCAACTTGGATTGGAGGAAGAATGAGGTTCAGGGAAAACGTCCAAGGAAAATCTCTTTCTCAGAAACCATCTCGAAAATTTCTTGTAAAGTCAAGAAAAAGATTGTGTTAGTGAGAAACTCTTATGAAGATTTGGGGAATAAGAAATTTGAAGGACAGAAGACCTGACTAAAAAGGAATCACCCAGATATGGCATCCAAACAAATTATGCTCAGGGTATGACCAAAAAAGAAATGTAAGTTGCTAGAAGTCGTGGAAATGGATGCCTTGTTCGACAAGAAATAGGAGGAACTCCAACTTGAGGTTAATGTAGTGGGAGTCCTACTTGAGCACTTGTTAGTAGTATATCATGAAGACAACTAGATGATAGGTAATTTTCCCTTTATGAGCCCTCTAGGGAAAGGATCGAAATCCCTATAGGTGAAGAGCAAAATGTCATCAGAAAACAACTTTTTATGGTGATAACTCGTTATTCGCTATCCCGTTGAAGGAGGTGACATATCATCTAAGACCTATCTTCATTACAGCTCATCTAAAGCGCATCCGGATCTACAAAATGACGATAGATGGAGGAGCTTCCATCAATGTCCTACCTATTAAAATGATAGAAAGGCTGAACATAACACTTGAGATTGCTTGACGACTACGGCTATAATGTCCACTTTCAGCGATACTATTACTAATACTCATGAGGTTTTACCTTTATAGATTATGGTTGGTTTCAAGGAATTGATTTTAGTATTCTTTGAGGTTGACAACACCGCAAGCTACAATGTTTTATTAGGGAGGGATTGATTCCATAAAAACATGTGAGTCCTATCAACCCTACTCCAGAAAATTTCCATATAGAATCTCGATGACACTACCCGCGAGGGAGGATCCTGGGAGATCATCAAGCAAATGCAAGGACATTCATGGCCAACCATACGGTGTCTAGAGCTAGCTTCTATGACCTGAAAATGGGAAGCATCAAATTAACCAAAAAATACAAGAATGGCCGCCCTAACAAGGTAATAGCCCATGAGCTGTTCGAGGTTCCTAGCTCGTGAAGAATGGGATGCGCTTTCTCCAAGGCAGGAATCTCATAGTGAATAACAAACCTAACAAGGAAACAAACCGAGAAGAAGCAATATGGTCTATAAAAGAAAGATTACTGATATACTGGATTGAACAAAGAATTCTCATGCCATCTCTTTCAGTGATGGAGATAGTCATATCGAGTGAACTAGGGATAAGAAAGAAAGAGTTTAGCCATCATCAAGTTTTGGTCATCAGAAGTGGGTGAACCCGCACATGAGACCCCGACTCCTTTGGAAGTAATTAACCTGGGAACCAGGGAAGATCCTTGACCAACCTACATCAATAAGATACTAAAAACAATAATGAAAGGAAATATAATAGTACTTCTTAAGGAGTTCAAGGATTCTTTTGCATGGAACTACACAGAGATGCCTGGACTTGATACAAAGGTCTTTGAACACTGACTACCTATCAAGGAAGGATACAAACCTCTTTTCCAGCCAAGGAGGAGGATGTCTAGAGAAACTGAACTCTGGATTAACGAAGTGGGTCAGAATATGCGTCGACTATAGCAACCTAAATGAAGCGACCCAAAGGATGAATATCTGATGCTAATGGAAGACAAGCTAATTGATGGTGCTTCTTATAACCAACTCATGTCCTTTATGGATGGTAATACAGGTTATAATCAAGTCCTCCTGTCAGAAGATGACATTCACAAAACCGCATTCAAATGCCCTGGACACTTGGAAACATTTGAATACGTCGTCATGCTTTTGGAATGAGGAATATAGGAGCCACTTACTAGTGAGAAATAAAAACCATTTTCCCTAAGATGATCACAAGGAGATACATATCAAAGATCTTAGGCAAGCCTTTTTGAAGTTGAGACAACATCAACTAAAAATGAACCCTAAGAAATGTGCATTCGAAGTCCAAGCAGGGAACTTCTCGGGATTCTTGGTTCACCAAAGATGGATAGGGGTGGATAAAAAACAAAGCTAAAGCAATTATGGATTCGCTGTAACACCCCGAAAATTCGAGAAAATGAAAAATGACAATTTTTCCCTTGTAGGGTCAAAATGTTTATTTTTTTTTTTATCAAAGGACCTTGACATGCAGTATACTGAGAATAGAGTTTGGATAGAACTGTTTTGGTTCTAAATAAATAGGGGCATTTTGGTAATTTTACCACCAAGGGTAATTTGGTAATTTTATAAGAAAATCATAGAAAACTCTAGATTTCTCCAATTCTCCCTCCCTACTTTCTTCCACCGACATGCAACATTTATATTTGTGTGTGTATATGAAGAAGGGGGGATTCGGTGGAAGTTGACTGAAAATAGAAGAAAAAACAGAACAAAGAGGAAGAAAAAACTAGGGAGAGAAAAGAGGATAAGGAAGAGAACAAAAGAAAGAAAAGGTGTCACAAGAGAGGAACTAAGGAGATAGTGGAACCGCAGACTATTGGCTGTAAGTAAACTATGAAAATTTTCCTTGAGGTCGTGTGATGTCGTAAGGAATTTTGGGTTGCTCAGCTCAAAGCTGAGGACCCTAACATGGTGTGCATGGTTCTGTGATCGATTTAGGATACACAGAGGGAATGATTGGGTCTGGAACAGTCGCAGGTAGGAGCTTGAAGCCATGACCAAAAGCCATGGACTTTTCTGGGATTAGATAAATGAATTCTTGGTATTCAACTACCAAAAACGGACGTGAAACTAGATTCTATAACCGGGTCAGGATCGCAGGTTAGAAAACCCGAACCTAGGACCCTCGAGAGGTTGAAGACAACCTATGCGCAGGCGTGTGAGGTCCATGCTTAGTGGTTGTCATTGGCCAATGGTGGCGCGTGCGAGTGCATACAGCCTCCTTTGGCCTTCCGTTCAACATGAAAAACGTTCATCTTTGTTTTCTGAATCCAATGATATAAGGTTTGACGAATTTGGACATCGATTGAGTATTGTTTCATGGTTCAACATATATTGTTTATACTTTAAATCCAAAATAAAATTAGGAAAAATTAAAGGGTTTGATTTTAACCCTATTGGGATAATTGATGATGATAACTATGTTGATGATGATTATTAGATGATAATATATGTATTGTTGATGCTATGATTATGATGGGTGAAAATATGTGAGAAGAGTATGGAAATAAGGTAATTGGTGAAATTATGATTGTTTTGGGTATATGCTTACATATGCTTGTGGGATTTTTGTAAACTTATGTAATGAATGTTTGAGAATATAGTTAATAGGCATATTTGAATATACTATGTGAAGTATTATGTCTTATCTAAATTCTTAATAAAATCCTAAAAATGATGGAATATTAGTATAAAGATTTTTCGGGTCCTTAATGAACTATGATGAAATAGATGAATACTAAGGAAATGATTGAAGGCTTGATGTAAGTTTGAATTCTAATAAAGTTCTAATGATAAGTGTGATTAATGGTAAATTTTAAGAAGGTGCTGAAATAAATTATTTTGGTCATGGGTATTATTGTTAATACTTGGTTATGTTGCTATAATTAATCAACCTAATACTTAGCAAGTGACTAAAGAAATAAGGTCTAAAAGAAAGAGCGTGAGTTGCTATATTTTGTACTTATTGAGGTAGTTGGTTGGACATGGACGGTAACCCCGCAAGGGCGAATTTAGTTTGGTTAATTTAATATGATATGAACTTGGATAAAGTTGGTAATATCCTTTGTCTAACATGAGTTGTCAGACGGGAGTAGGACTGGCTCGATTTTTCACGGAATTTAGGGTCGGTTCTTGTCATTCACCTCCACCCAAGAGCAAAAAATAACTTCAGAGTTTATTTGGAAAGGTCAATTTCCTCAGAAGATTCATAGCTAATCTATGAGGGAAGGTCCAACCTCTCCTTCATTGATTAAGATTAGGGACATAGGTGAATTTAAGTAGGATGAAAAACATCAAACCATTTTCAAAGAGCTCAAGAACTACTTATCTAGACTTCCGATCCTGATGCCACCTAAGAAAAGGAGACCTTTGAAATTGTACATATCAGCATCACTGAATACCATCGGAAGCCTACTAGCTCAGGATAAGGAGGTGAAAAAGGATCAAGAAATCTACTACCTAAGTACAACATTGATAAGGGTCAAATATAGGTATACGATAATGGAAAAGTTATGTCTAGCACTATACTTCACATGTAACGACCCGGAAATTCGAAAAACAAAAATTTGGAAAAATTTGAGGAAAAGGACGATTTTGCCCCTAGGTATAAGGGCCGAAAGATGAATTTTTGATTGGAACCTTGTTTGGACTTTCCGGAAGGACCGTTGGATAGGTCTCGGGACTCTGAATCCGTAGACAGGTGGCACGTCGAAAACGGAGTTCAGATGAAAAAAATTATAGGTCTGGGAAGTTCAGGGGCAAAATGGTAAATTGTGACGAAAATGGTAAGATGGTAATTTAATTGAACGGTGCAAGTAATTGATATGAAATGGTTTAATGTGCTGATTCAACCTACTTTAGTTGAGAGAGTGACACCTGCCACTTGATTTGAGATGATTAGTGGCACTTGGTTGCTTTGTTGGACAATGACTTAAGTTAATTAATCTGTTGCACATTATCATATAGGATTAATTCTTATATGAATATCAGTATTCGACTAAGACAAAAACAGAGAACAACATACAAGCTCCTTAACCCTTGATCGATCAATCATCCCAGAGAGTGAGAGAGACTGAACAGAGGACAAAAGGGAGGAATTGAATGAACAATTGAGTGAAAACTGAGAGGAATTGGAGCGGGAACCATCTGAGAACAAAACCCAAAAAATCACCAAAAAACATAAAGATTGAATTTGATCCCTTAGACGATTTTGATTGAAATTGTCGTGATATTTAGCTTTCTGGGAGCTAGACGACTCGAACCAAATCAATTGGGAAGTCAATTGATGGCGAATTGACGAAGAACAGACCCTGCGATCTCTTGGAATTTTGAAGATTGAGTTCGATTACTTGGAGGTAAGGAACCTTGAAATTGATTTCACATTTGTATTTATAATGGACGTAGGATGCTTCTGGTGAAATTAATTGAATGAAACTGGTTGATTTTGGGTAGAACCCGATTTAGGACCCGTCGGATTTCTATGTTGAGTCGAGAGCTTCTAGGGTTCATTTCAAGATATTGAAGTTACAGATCATTAAGAAACATGGAATGGATGAACATGAGTGAAATAAATAGAGAAATTGGGTTTGAATTGACCAAGAACAGCTCGGGTTGCACGGCGGGTTGCAGACCCGTATAACAGGTAGTCGGGTTACAGGGATGACACTGTTCCTAGTACTGTAGCACCGCGTGGACTCACGTGCAGCCGCTTGAGGCGGTGCGTGAGGGCGCGTGGTGAGGTTTATAGGGAAGTGTCCAACATGTGTTTTACTCTATGTAATGTAACGAACATTTTAGAGTTGGTTTCGAGTCAATCGGACACCGTCTCGATAATGTTTCGAGGGTCCGAAGGTTTATGTTATATTTTAAAATAATATTTAAATCCCGGAAAATTTCGGGGAATTGATATGATGTAAATTGAGTTGTTAGTAACCCTGAATAATGATTTTAGACAAGATTCGAGATTCCTAGCAAGTGTCGAAAATTACGGAAACGCGTGCAGCTCGGAAAGCGAGTAGTTTGGACAGTGTGTGAGTGGACGTTTGTTTTATAAACCATGATGCATGCATAGTTAAATGTGTTACATGATTGATTGAATGATTTGACTTGCATTGATGTCTTGATGATGTGGCATGATTATGTGTGATTTAATAATTATTTTAATTGGTCTTTCGGGCACGTTTTTCGAGGAAATGTGCAAATGGTATTTTGGGCTAGGCCCGGAGTCAAAAAGGTTTTGAAAAGGATATTTTGACTTAAGTGGTTAGTCAATGATGATTTCTGGATTATTTTAATGTTTTACATATGATTTTACGGATTTACGTATACTTGGTATTTGAACTTAAACACCCTGTCGGGCATGCTTCTGACTTGATTTGAGGTCATGGATATGATTGATATGTGTTATGATATGGATTGTGTTTGTGATTGTGGATCCTGGATACTAGATCATATGCTGGATGGTGCGAGTGCAGTTCCTAGACGGGGACTCGGATGTTGCGAGAGTACAGTTCCCGAGTATGTGGTACGTCTAGATGGTGCGTGTGCAGTTCCCAGACATGATGGATATGACTGGGATGGTGCCTGAGTGCAGTTCCCAAGATTGGCCTACGCGTAGTGCGGATGTGACTGTGTGATTGATTGTGCACTTGTGAATAGTGCGGATTGATAGATGGATTGATTGATTGTTTGTATTGTTTGATGTTGATTGTGATTATGTACTGGTATTGAGTATGGGTTTTTGGTCCGTGTGACCAGGTGCTTATGTTTTCATCTGTTTTGACCTGAGAGCCTGGATTTGATTTGTTTTGTGATTTGGCTGGAAAACCGATGCTTGTGATTCATATGTTTTCCCCTATGCATGCATGGTTTGATAAACTGGAGGGTAACTTATGTATTTTGAAATGCGTTTTCAATGATATTATTTTTGTCCACTCACACCTTTTCTATTTTGATGACCCTCCAGGCCGTGGCACGACGTTCGGGGCTAATTGAGAGGGGGAAGCATGAGTGGAAATCAGTGCAGTTATCCCTTATCTGATAAGTGCTGAAAGGTACTTTCGGGACTTCAGTTGACTTGTCAGACGGGATCAAGACCAGGCACGGTTATCAAAGTCCAGTTGGGACAGATCTTGTCATCACAACTGTCAAGCTGAGGCAGGACATGTTACCTTTCACTCTCTGAATCATCGCCCAAACGGATTTGCTGAAGTACATACTGCCAGGGCCTAACTTGAGAGGTTGGATAGGCAAATAGACCCTAGCTTTATTCGACTTTAATTTCTAATACGTGCCACTGATTGCAGTAAAGGGCCAAGCCATTGCTGATTTCCTAAGTGAATAAAGGGCCATGCCATTGCTCATATGTAGACATGGCTTTTACTGGCCAAATAACTAGTTGAATTTCTACACATATGCCAGAGGATAAAATGTGTACTAAAATCATGGTCCATTCCAACTTGCACCTGCGACACCTCTGAACCTAGTGGTCAAGCCATGGCCATTACGAGGACGAGCTATCGACTTCATTGGAAAGATATTTCCAGAGTCATCAGGGAAGCACAACTTCATCGTAATGGCCACAAATTACTTCACTAAATAGGTAGAAGCCAAGGCTCTCAAATAGATCATCACTATCGAGTTAATAAAGTTCTTAAAAGAAAAAATTCTTAGTCGATTTGTAGTACCAGAGATCATCATCGTGGATCAAGGGACATAATTTATTTCCCAAGAACTGCATGAGTTTGGCACTCAATTTTGCGATCAAATTTGTACAGTCTAGTCCTTATTATCCTTAATCTAATGGCTGGGTAGAGGCCAGCAGAAAAAGCACTCACACTATCTTGAAGAAGATGTTACGGGATGAGCAATTGATCTACACATTATGGTCCTTGTAACGACCCGTCCCAAATACCTAGATTAGATTAGTGACTAATCATGATTAGTGAGGCTAATCCGTGATTAGTAGAGCGAAATCGGACGAACGATGCGAAATGACCGTTTTGCCCCTGATGGTGGCAAAACGTTGACTTTTCAATCGGGCGGTCAAATGGACTTTGACCGATGACCGTGACGTAGTTCGTGACGTCACGAGTTCATAGACAGGTGGCACGTTCAATTCCGACGTTCGAGGAAGAAGTTATGACGTTCGGAAGTTTAGGGGCATTTTGGTAATTTAGGTTAAATGGGGTCAAATGTTGACTTTTTGACCGGGAGGTCCGATGGCCGAGGACCGAAGACCGTTACGTAGATAAGGACGATACGAATCCATAGGCAGGCGGCACACTGAAATCGGACTTCGAACGGGAGAGTTATGGGTCACGGAAGTTCGATTTCACTATGCACGAACTTCGAGACGGGGACGTTTCAGCGAAATCTGATTGGGTGGATATTTTGGTGGGCCCCATGGATGAGTGACAAGTGTCACTCATCCCATTGATTTGATCCCCCAAAATGTGGATCTAAATAATTAAATATTATTATTTTAATTATTTTATAATTAAACCTAACAACTATTAATCCTAACCATCCATTTCAACCCTACCTTTTAATCCTCACCCTTCATCTCTCATTCTCTCATCTGATCATCTCCTTCTCCCTTCTCTTCCACGGCATCACCTTCATCATTCTTCTTTGTTCTTCACACCCGAAACCCCCCTTCACCATTTTCTTCATTTTCTCCAAAACAGCACACACACATACCACCATTCCCTAGGATATAAAATGACCGTGAGGAGGTGGTGAGAGGCTGAGGATGGCAAGCCACGGCCGGGGACGGTGGAGGACACGGCGGAGGAGAAACCGTGAGGTAAGAAAATATTTCAAATTTTGAAATTGAGTTTTGTTAGTTGTTATTCGATTCTAAGGTTTAGGTTAGGTTGCTGGTAGCCCTAGGAGTCGAATAGGATTAGTTTTGGGGATGAGGATGGCCTGGAACGGCCGTGAACGGCGGAGGAATGTACGGCCGCCATGGCCAAGCTCGAAGGTATGGTTTTTGATGTTTTCCTTCCATTTTGATGTCATAGGACGGTAGGTTAGGTTGAGACGAAGAGAATGGGACAAACGGGGAGTGTTTTGGTGGCCGGAGCTGGGAGAACCGGCCGGGTCAAGCCGTGGGTCACGGCGACCCGGTTGCAGACGTTCGGGTCGATCCGCGGGAGGGCAGGGATGACAGGTGACGTCATCCTGCTGATGTCATCATGTCAGGGATGACGTCAGCATTGTCAGATCTGACAATGTCAGCTGACATGTCAGAAAATGGGCCAATAGGAGTGCGATACGTGTCACATGTCAGTGCACAGTCAGCACTGACATGTCAGTGACGTGGCCCAATCAGGGCCTGACACGTGGCACTGACGTGGACCAGTGCCGTGATGACACGTGGCACATGTCAGACTGCCACGTGGCACTGACAACACAGTGACGTGGACCAATAGGAGCCTGACACGTGGCACCTGTCAGAGTCTGACATGTCAGACCTGACAGCTGTCAGATGTTGTCATGCTGACGTCAGCGATGACGTCAGCAGGTACTGTAGCGGCGCGTGAAGCCCACGCGCAGCCACTTCAGGCGGCGCGTGAGGGCGCGTGACAGGGAATCTGGGGAAGGTTCCAACATGTGAAATCTTCTATTCAATGTAACGAACATTTTGGGACTGGTTTCGTGTCAATCGGACACCGTCTCGATATGTTTCGGGGCGTCGGAAGGTTTAGGCTCGGTTCTAAAAATAGTTAAAATACGGGAAAATTACGGGGCTTTGGTAGGAGGTTAATTAAGTAGTTAGTAACCTTCTATTACGATTTGGACAGGTTTGGGAGTCCCGGTGACGGTGATCGGCTCGGGGAGCCGTATGGCACGCAAATCGAGGCGGCAGCTCGGACGGTCTGTGAGTGGACCTTGTTTTCTAAATTGATGCATGCATAAATGTTTATTATATGTTTTATTACTTGTTTGATAATGCCATGGGTGCATTTCTATGTGGTTACGTATAAGCACGTATTTCGAGGTTTCGGCCTCATACGGTGCTTATACGGGTCTGTATTTCTTTATTAATTTAAATGAAATGGTTTTGGCTTTCTAAAAGGATAAACTCGGGTATGAAACCCATTTGGTTTTGTCTCGGGCATATGACCTCAGATTCCGGGCACGGTGCCCAGTTGGTGTCCTATGTTCGGGTACGAGACCCAGTCACTTTACGGTTTTGATTTCAGGTCAGGGAACTTTAAATGGATTCCCAGGTTCATGACGGTTTATGGGAACCGGCATGAACCCTTGTTGGTTATTACGGTACATGACGGTTTATGGGAACCGGCATGTTACCCTGGTTATGTTATTACGGTACATGACGGTTTCGGTTTATGGGAACCGGCATGTTACCTGATTATGGATATTATGGAATCATGACTGTTCAGGGGAACCGGTCATGAATGTTTATGTTATGTATATATATGTTCGTCTACCTTCCTTTACTTCTATTATCTCCTCTGGGGAGGGTCGTTGGCCTGGGTGGACCCCGGAGTAGTCACGGAGCACCGACTGAGTGGAGTCACCCCCCAGTTGGGTTCCTTACTCTCAGGAAGGCTATGGTTACTATTACCTCGGGTAGGGTCAGTGGTCTGCGGACATTGACCTTGACTTTGAGATGACTCGGATTGAGACCCGGGTAGCACGCGCGTAGCTTTGGATACCGTGACAGGATTGGTTGTGTGACTTATATATATGTATGTGATGGATATATGATATATGATATGTGGTGTGTACAGGTGTGCACAAGATTTGGGCAGTGGCCCGTATGGTCGTTTTTATTGTGGTCCTTTCGACCTTAGTTTATATCTGCTTTGGGCTTAGTCCCACATATGGTTTGTTTTGGATAAATGGTTTTCGAATGCATGCATGCTTTTTAGTGGAGGGTACAAATGTCTTCCTTATTAAATGTTTTTATAAACTTTTGTTTTGTCCACTCACAGTTTTTAATGTTTTGACTGCCCTTCAGGTTGACATCGGATGTGGGCTGTAGCAGAGACCGAGATATCACATGCCTCCTCCGGATCCTGTCGTACTCTGATAGCCCGGGAAGGCAAAGGACGAAAATATCCCTTGTCTGACACTTCGTGTCAGACGGGAGCAGGGTCATCCCGCACTAATCCCGGGGGGATTGGGATGGGTCCTGTCAGTCCTGACAAAAATCAAAGCAAGGAACAGTCGGGACGTCCCCGGATGATCTTGTCTGTGGTTGAGATTTGATGCCCCCGGTTAAGATGAATGTCAATTCATTGTGGCTAGGACAACAATATGGGTTAGATACTGTGGAGCACACCTAGGCTATGTGTTAAGAGTTAGAAGAGTTAGACCAAAAGAGGAAAGACACTTTAAGCAAAATCATGGCCCACAAAGCGTCAGTTAAAAGAGTGTATAATAAAAGGGTGAAAAATAAATCTTTCTAGGAAGGCGACTTCATATGGAAAACAGTGTTACCATTAGGATCGATTATTCTCAAGAGTGGGAAATTGAGTCCAACCTGGCAGGGACAATTCATAATTCAAAAGGTGAATAGGAATGGTTCCTATTATCTGAAAGATGATGAATGAGCATTAGACAAGAATCCTCCTAATGCCATTCATCTGAAAAAATGTTACCCCATACTCTGTGATTCCGAGAATGGGGTAATTAGTTGAGATCCGACAAGGGATGGTACGTTTACTTCCAAGCCAAAGATAAAGTGTATTTCGAAGAAAAAGATTATAGGCATCCCACAAAGGATCAAACGAGATAACTACATTACAAAGGCCATTCAATGGCCATCAAAATTAAAAAAGTTCAAAGAACCACTTATCGGGAAGGAGCTGGACTCACAATCACGGTGAAATGAGACCTCTTTTCCATCTTGGATCGGCTTTTCCTAGAACCATCCATCGAGATGAGGATAGCCTGAAGGATAAGCTATGCACTTCTTCTCATAGCCATTCTTAAAGGCAATATGTGGTACATTCTCAATGTGGAAATCATGGGCTCTTATCATCTCCAGAAGTTCAACGATTTGGGTCTTAGAGATGGCGTGCTCCCCTTGAGCTTGCTAAAGCTTTAAACATCTCTTTTGGTAGTAACCCTTAAGGGTTTGAACCTGTTGTTGGAAGGACATCAGGGAAACAATGAAAAAATAGATGTTGTTTTGCTTGCCAACTGATGGGCATATACCAAGTCTTGAAAGTGTTGGATTTCCGCCAATTGGGTTTCTACCAAGCGGCGAATGTTGATAGTTGGTTTTCAAGGAAAACTAAAAGGTTGTGACCCACATTTGGGTTGGAAGGACCGACTTGTGCATTAGCGGAACTGTTGGTATTTTCCATGTTTAACTTTGAAAATGAAGACGTTAATTGTTTTTCATGAAGATTGGTGATAGTTTTATATGACAGGACCCTCCCCGTAATCCCCCTTGACTAGCGTGAGAGGACCTGCTACTGTCTGAAACGATCTAGAAAAAGACCATAATACCCTTGGGATTAAGTAAACATCCTAACCACGTGTTAGACCAGGGACACTACTACATAATAACTAGTATGATCAGAGTACGCACTCTTTGTGATGCCTCAACCTTCACACAATCCGTGTCTGCGATCAACCTGGAGGGTGTCAAAAGCAATAAAAACTGTGAGTGGAAAAAACGACAAAGGTTTGGAAAAACGTTTTTATGAAATCAATCATTAAACCTTTCGTTTAATAAGGCTAGGCATGCATCAAATTTACGACTAAAATATGAATCTCAAAATACGTGCAGTAACTAGAAAACTAGGAACTTCAAAATATGTAGAATTACTAAAAACCTGTCCATTTAAAATTCATGTCATGTACCAACACAATGTAACATACCAACACGTAGCCATATCAGTCACACTGGTACATATCGATGTTTGATGTTGAATCATCATATCAGTGTGCACTATCGGTAGGCTAGTATCACTCGGGAAAGACGAAGTCCCAGACTCGATGTCCGAGTGTGGACCGGCTCAGAAATGATGGAGCCCGAGGCTCGACGTCTGAGACGAGTCTCGAGAATGACAGAACCCAGATCGACATCCGAGATGACTCTTGGGAATGACGGAGCCCAGCCCGATGTCCGGGACTATCTATCACAATTGGCATCTCGAGTAAGTCACACCAATCATATCTCATATCATCACAATCATCATAACATCTCACATCACGAATAACTAGGTAATCATATATTCACAATCACATCATATCACAGTAACATCATATCACAATCACATCATAGTCCTCATTATGAATCATATAAAAACCATATAAAAATGCATGCATAGAGTTAGAAAAACAAAAGTCCACTCATACGTACCGATGCTTACTCAACCACTAGGCGTAAGCCAATCCGAAGTCTTCGGGACGTTCGGGCCATTCAAAGTCTTACCTGAGGGTCACTAACAATCAATATAAGTCCATACAACTAAACACGCTTCTCGAGAAGAAAAACCTCCAAAAACCATCCAAATGATCTCCGATCGACCTGAAACCACCACCTTTGGTCAACGTTGGTCAACACTGACTTCAAAGTTAGGTCAACGTTGGTCAACAGTGACGTCACTGCTGACATCATCAGCTGACCTCAACCTGACATCCTGCCACGTGGAACCCTTTGATTGGTGCCACATGTGACAGGACCCGTCCCCGAAGGACAAAGTTAACCGTGCCCGGTCCTGCTCCCGTCTGACAAGTCAACTGAAAGTCCGAAACTACCTTTCAGCACCTGCCAGACAAGGGATATTTGCGCTTGTGCCTGCTCATACCTCCACCTCTCGAATAGCCTCGATCATCGCGCCACGACCTGAAGGGTCAATAAAACAGAAAAGGTGTGAGTGGACAAAAATGACCTCTTATAAAAACATTTATCAAAATACATTCTTATCCTCCAGTTTTCACAAACTTGCATGCATATCGTAAAACATGAGTAATAGTATGAAATCATTCACGTATGAACAGTGGACCGATAAAATCAAAACACATTTTCCCATGGTCCACAAAACTCATGTTCACCAAATCAGTTCATGTTATAAAACATCAAATCCCGGCTCTCAGGCCAACATATGTGAAAACATAATCACTGGCCACAAAGACCAAAAACCCGTACTCAGTACTAGTACGTCATCACAAATAACCTCAATCAGCACTAATCACAAGTGCACAATAAATATATCAATCCAATCAATCCGCACTACTCACAAGTGCATAAAATATCACAAATCACATCTGCACTACTCACAAGTGCACAATCAATCAAACTGCACTACTCACAAGTGCTGCACTACGCGTAGGCCAATATCCAGTCACTCTCTCGGGAACAGACACCTCTGGGCTCAACCCCCTCGGGCTCAGTCACCTCTGGGCGAACACATCCCCAGGTTCAGACACCTCCGAGTGGTACATCCAGACTCAGTCTCATCCGAGAAGCTGACTACCATAGGATCAACTCATGATCCTACAATCACATCCCCCAAGCTCCGGTCGTCTGGGTAATCCCCCCAAGCTCCGACCGTCTGGGAATATCATAACCACAATGAAAACCATCTCAGGAATCACATCCCAAAAACATTTCAATCAAATCTTGTCTTCATACTAAGTCAAGATCATTCCCAACTGGGTCTCAAGCCCAAAATACCATTTATGCGTACTTCTTTAAAATCACCTTTTAAATCAATAAAATAATCCAGAAATCATCATTGACTCACCAACAAAGTCAAAATATCATTTTAGAAATCATTTAAACTCCGGGCCTAGCCCAAAACATCATTTGCACGTTCCTCGTAAAACGTGCCTGAAAGACTGATTAAAATAATCATAAAATCCCAATAAATCATTAATTTCACAATTTCACAAGTGACTCCAAATCCGAGTCAAAATCACTATTCACTTGGGTTCTCCTGCCCAAAATAACATTATCACGCAAATCCATGCGTTGCAACCTCCGTTGCCATTTTCACGTAAATTCACGAAATTGACCCTCGACTCATTCCCGAGTCATCACATCATTTTTCAATCCATAACTCAATAATCCGAGTCCAACCATTATTTTTAATCAATTTTAATCCCGGACTCATAAACCAAGTCCAAACATCATTTTCACCAAATTTCGTAATTTCTCGAAAATCGCCCAAAAATAATAATATAATAATCATAAAATCGAGAAATTACCGGAGTGAAACATAAATCATGCCCAAGCATATAAAATCATATAATAAGGCATTAAAATCATATATGCATGCATCACGGTTAGAAAACAAAGTCCACTCAAACACACCGTCCAAAACGGTCCGTTTCCGAGCTGCACGTTTTTCCGTAAAATCTGGAAATCACAACTCCTGCGTAAAATCATTATAGAGGGTTATTAACATCTCAAAATACATCATATGATTTTCCCCAATTTTTCCGGAATTTAAATACGTATTTAACTCGTAAAACAAAACTTCGGATATGCGCAACATTAACGAAACAATATCCGATTTCCTCGAAATCAACGTCAAAATGTTCGTTACACTGAGACGATCAAAAGTCATGTTGACCTCACCTTGAGACTAGGCCGGACGCGCCCCCATGCGCCGCCGTGAGTGGCTTCGCGTGAAATCCACGCGCCAGCTACAGTGTCGTCGTTCATGCCTGTTTGTTTGGTAAACGGGTCGTTTAACCCGCGATCAGACCCGGCTGGTTTTCTGTCAATTCCACACTGTTTTCATCAATTGAACATTCAGTCAGCTTCGAATTAAGTTCAATTAAAGATCTGTGGACTCAATTACAATCGAACTTACCTCAAACCTCACGATCACAGTTGATCATTCGAAGGACACCCCGAACACTGTTCATCATCAGAAATCCCTCAATTTCACACGATTTCCTTAAATTGATTCATCAAGAAGCTTCAATGAACTCAGGTAAACCTTTTCCCCAACTCAATTGAATCAATTCATGGCTCAAACTCCACGACTCTAACTCGATTCTTCGAAGAACAGCCGTACACTGTGCAATGATGGCCCTTCATCAATCGCCAACGTTTTCCTTCAATTGATCCTTCCAGAAGCATCGTGGGATCCTCAGAAACATAATCCCCAGTTCAATTTCATCAATCGAAGCCTCAATTTCCTCGACTCAAGGTCGAAAATTCGAAGGTTTCATCCCTTCAATTCTTGCTTAAATCGACACCAATTCCCTTCGTTCTTGTTGCAGATCGACTCGTATTGATCCCAGAAGACTAAAACTGAACCCAATTTCGATTAACAAGGCTCAATTCTTCCAATTCGATTTTCCCCCCAAATTTTCTAAATTTTTGAAACCCAGAATTCAGCACACTCACAACCCCTCGTGTTTCCCTTGGTATCTCAATTCTTTAATCCCTCATTTTTCTCTCAAGAACGGCAGAGGAAGGGAGCCAATTCTCCCAGTTCATCCCCCCCCCCCCCCTCCCCCCAAATTGTGCACGGTTTGAAAGAAAATTCAAAGAAAATGAAGGAAAATGATGAAGGAGGAATGATGATGTTGTAATGATAGTGTTGGGAGGGAAACATGGAGCTGGAAACAAGGGATGGGTGACACTTGTCACTCATCCGGATGTGCACAGTCACCGGGTACTGTTCATATTAAAATATTATTTTAATCCCGGTTCGTTCGGTTAATCGAGCCCTATTCCGTGACCATAACTTCGTCGTCGAATCTCCGATTTCGGCATGCCGCCTGTCGTTGGATTCGTATCGACGAGACCCACGTAACGGTCTTTGGCCCTCGTCCATCGGACCTCCCGGTCAAAAAGTCAACATTTGACCCCCAATTAACCAAAATTACCAAAATGCCCCTCAACTTCCGAACATCATAACTTTCTCTACGAATGTCGGAATCGAATGTGCCACTTGTCTATGAACTCGTGTCGTCCCTAACTACGTCACAGTCATCGGTCAAAGTCTGTTTGACCGCCCGAACTAAAAGTCAACATTTTGCCCACGTTAGGGGCAAAACGGTCATTTTGCACGTTTCGTCCGATTTCACTCAACTAATCCCCGATTAGTCATTCTAAATCATAATTAATTAATATTCAACCCCGATATTCGTGACGGGTCATTACAACCTTCCCTCCTTAAAGAATTTCGTCCCCGAAATTCCAACTATCCGTATGCCACGACTACCTTGTGGAAAACAAATGGGCCTCACAACATGTGTACACCTGTACACCCACTACCCAACGCAGAACTCGTCTGCACTCAGACGTCACATCACAGATGCACGTCGTACTGACTACACTCGACCACCCCGAGTGAAAATTAATCACCAGAAATTGGCAATGTCACCGTTAAGCTGACTCTTTCAGCTTGACGGCCCGACGTACTCACTAATGTGTCCTGACCTTCGCTCTCATCGAGAGTCACCAAAACTCACCTGTCAGTCCATGCTGACACCACAAGCCAAACTGTCACCACCAAGCTTTACCACCCTAGTAAAGCGCCAATCAGTAATAAATCAGTGACAACACATCATACTACAACGTCCGTCAATGTAGCACAAGATCAACAACATGATCTCCCCTCGCAAGGCAAACTCAATCCTGCGACAAATACCACAGCAGTAACCACAACTGTCACCCCCTCAGCGATCCCAGATGCTGGTAAGGTCACGACACGGTAACATCTAGCCGCAAAGCAACTTGCGGTCACACTAACCACCAACTCACTCAATCAGATGGTGTAACTGGAACACATTGAACACCAGCCTAGCAGTGATCACACAACTCAACACTAGAGTTATACTAGCCAACCATGGCTAAGAGCACCTGCTCAAACAATCACTGAAATCATCAGAATCACTCTGCCCAGTGCATCGTGTTAAATGTCCAGTTCACGTTCACAACCCATCCAATGGTATCAGGATTAAGCCGACTACTAACATGTTCACCAACGTACCACTGGTATAACCCGTATACCGTCACCAGACACCACAAGTCTGCAAAGTATCGTACCCCAAACCATGTACAAGGTACCTACATCTATCCATTGACCAGACTACAACCACCTAGGTCATAGTCAAACACGTTCCAATAATGGAGTCCATTTGCCCAAACCAGCAAGAGACAAATCGAAACTCCACCAATCAGCTAGTTCCAATTCCAAATCCGAATCCGCAATTTCGTAAGAAATCCCGAATCCAAACCCAGACATCACATTTTTAATCCATGTCCAAATCCAAATCCGAAATCATTATTTCGTAAGCTAGCATTTGGAATAATCATTCCACACCCAAATCCAGTATTCCACTTTCAAGTTCCAAAATCGAATCCTGAATCGTCGCCCAAAAATTCGGTTCCAAAACCCGAAATCTCGTTCACGTCCACTCGGACACACCAAAACCGAACCTATCGGTTACCAGTTCAAACGAGTAACACATTACATCTGATTGACTTCATAAGGAAGCCAATCCCATCGGTCACAGGCTGACCAAATTCGACCCCGTCGGAAACCTACTCGCTCGAGTATCTTATCATAAGGGGCTCCACTTCGAAAAGAAGTTCAGTCCCGTCATTTACGACTCATGTACCAAAGTAAGAGTGATAAACTCTCTCCCCATCTGGATCATCGAAATCACGACCCAGATCCATCACGACGTCAGCCGACCGTGAACATCACGATCCTAGATCGTCACAATGCCCAATGTCCACGACATCACAAACCCGATCCACCTACGATCTACACAGCTAACTACTAGGAACCATAGGGTCTTACACCCTCATCTAATTTGCGTACTGTCACAACATTTGACAACCAACGCCCACAATTAAACAGTTCAGTCAACGACGAGGCACGCCGTGACTGTGGGTTCTCACTGATTACCTCGTATCTATCCTTGTCATCCCACCTAGGGAAAACCAAGGATGATCCAAAACAATGACACCAATACTCATCCTACGTGGATGCAAACAAAACTCACTGCACTCCCCACGCCATGTAACCCAACATCATCTGCCACCAAGCAGAAAATAAGAAGTCACCCCTGATGACTTCAGAATTACCTAGTCCCAATGAGGAAAACCCACAATCCTCCTCACACACAACCTCTCACGATTCCGTAGGTCCAACCATGTTGAAACCATCGGACTCGGACACCAACCACGTGTCCCCTTTGGACTGGTTACTGACACATACCCAACTCGACGAAGTCACAACCCGACTCGTGACTCATCGTCAGCACAACACCGGCACCAACACCAGCATTAGTACCTGCACCAACACTGGCACCCAAACAACAGTATCAGTATGAGCACACCGTGTGCAAAACTGACAACCCTGGATCTCCGCTCATAACAAGCGACGACCCCGTACCTCTGCTCGAATAGGAGAAACTCTGCCTCCCTCGTACCCAACAACTCTGGGTACACTCACCTGACAACTCATGTGAGAAAAGGAAACGTCCCCTAAACGTCCCCCAATTCTCAGCAACCACTCTCGGTAGTAGTGCCTGCCACCGACTTGTGCAGACCTAACCACCAGACACCGGTATCGAGACTCCACATCTAATGGAATCATGTACCCGTACACTACTCTGTATCCCCACTCTGGGATTCCATCAACATGTACCAACCCCCACTGTGGATTGCAGTTCCACCACTAAAGCAGACATGACTAGACCTGACACAATCGTCACTCGGTCTCGACTTCGAAAAGTCATTAAGAGTCAAACCACTCGCCAGCACACATTTCCGCACAAGGAATTTACTGAGAATATTCTCATCCTGGGTCCAACCTACCCAATCGTGCTACCTTCCAAGCCTCTGGGTCCAACAAATCCTGGGACACACAAGAATACTGATTCGACAATTAGTAAGCCGTAGCTACACAAATTAATATCTGACCCACAAACCAAGGTCAATTACATTCCGAGATTAATCACAAGGTCTCAAATACCCTAATTTGCCCATCTCACTACCAGGTCGCGCACGAGGCTCACGTTCCGGAGGTATGGCATGGCAACAACATCAGCAACCTAGTGCTCTGATACCAATTTGACAGGACCCGTCCCCGAAGGACAAAGTTAACCGTGCCCGGTCCTTCTCCCGTCTGACAAGTCAACTGAAAGTCTGAAACTACCTTTCAGCACCTGCCAGACAAGGGATATTTGCGCCTGTGCCTGCTCATACCTCCACCTCTCGAATAGCCTCGATCATCGCGCCACGACCTGAAAGGTCAATAAAACAGAAAAGGTGTGAGTGGACAAAAATGACCTCTTATAAAAACATTTATCAAAATACATTCTTACCCTCCATTTTTCACAAACTTGCATGCATATCGTAAAACATGAGTAATAGTATGAAATCATTCACGTATGAACAGTGGACCGATAAAATCAAAACACGTTTTCCCATGGTCGACAAAACTCATGTTCACCAAATCAGTTCATGTTATAAAACATCAAATCCCGGCTCTCAGGCCAACACATGTGAAAACATAATCACTGGCCACAAAGACCAAAAACCCGTACTCAGTACCAGTACGTCATCACAAATAACCTCAATCAGCACTAATCACAAGTGCACAAAATATATCAATCCAATCAATCCGCACTACTCACAAGTGCATAAAATATCACAAATCACATCTGCACTACTCACAAGTGCACAATCAATCAAACTGCACTACTCACAAGTGCTGCACTACGCGTAGGCCAATATCCAGTCACTCTCTCGGGAACAGACACCTCTGGGCTCAACCCCCTCGGGCTCAGTCACCTCTAGGCGAACACATCCCCAGGTTCAGACACCTCCGAGTGGTACATCCAGGCTCAGTCTCATCCGAGAAGCTGACTACCACAGGATCAACTCATGATCCTACAATCACATCCCCCAAGCTCCGATCGTCTGGGTAATCCCCCCAAGCTCCGACCGTCTGGGAATATCATAATCACAATGAAAACCATCTCGGGAATCACATCCCAAAAACATTTCAATCAAATCTTGTCTTCATACTAAGTCAAGATCATTCCCAACTGGGTCTCAAGCCCAAAATACCATTTACGCGTACTTCTTTAAAATCACCTTTTAAATCAATAAAATAATCCAGAAATCATCATTGACTCACCAACAAAGTCAAAATATCATTTTAGAAATCATTTAAACTCCGGGCCTAGCCCAAAACATCATTTGCACGTTCCTCGTAAAACGTGCCCGAAAGACTGATTAAAATAATCATAAAATCCCAATAAATCATTAATTTCACAATTTCACAAGTGACTCCAAATCCGAGTCAAAATCACTATTCACTTGGGTTCTCATGCCCAAAATAACATTATCACGCAAATCCATGCGTTGCAACCTCCGTTGCCATTTTCACGTAAATTCACGAAATTGACCCTCGACTCATTCCCGAATCATCACATCATTTTTCAATCCATGACTCAATAATCCGAGTCCAACCATTATTTTCAATCAATTTTAATCCCGGACTCATAAACCAAGTCCAAACATCATTTTCACCAAATTTCGTAATTTCTCGAAAATCGCCCAAAAATAATAATATAATAATCATAAAATCGAGAAATTACCGGATTAAAACATAAATCATGCCCAAGCATATAAAATCATATAATAAGGCATTAAAATCATATATGCATGCATCACGGTTAGAAAACAAAGTCCACTCACACACACCGTCCAAAACGGTCCGTTTCCGAGCTGCACGTTTTTCCGTAAAATCTGGAAATCACAACTCCTGTCCAAAATCATTATAGAGGGTTACTATCATCTCAAAATACATCATATAATTTTCCCCTATTTTTCCGGAATTTAAATACGTATTTAACTCCTAAAACAAAACTTCGGATACGCGGAACATTAACGAAACAATATCCGATTTCCTCGAAATCAACGTCAAAATGTTCGTTACCCTGAGAGGTTCAAAAGTCATGTTGACCTCACCTTGAGACTAGGCCGGACGCGCCCCCACGCGCCGCCGTGAGTGGCTGCGCGTGAAATCCACGCGCCAGCTACAGTGTCGTCGTTTATGCCCGTTTGTCTGGTAAACGGGTCGTTTAACCCGCGATCAGACCCGGCTGGTTTTCTGTCAATTCCACACTGTTTTCATCAATTGAACATTCAGTCAGCTTCGAATTAAGTTCAATTAAAGATCTGTGGACTCAATTACAATCGAACTTACCTCAAACCTCACGATCGCAGTTGATCATTCGAAGGACACCCCGAACACTGTTCATCATCAGAAATCCCTCAATTTCACACGATTTCCTTAAATTGATTCATCAAGAAGCTTCAATGAACTCAGGTAAACCTTTTCCCCAACTCAATTGAATCAATTCATGGCTCAAACTCCACGACTCTAACTCGATTCTTCGAAGAACAGCCGTACACTGTGCAATGATGGCCCTTCATCAATCTCCAACGTTTTCCTTCAATTGATCCTTCCAGAAGCATCGTGGGATCCTCATAAACATAATCCCCAGTTCAATTTCAACAATCGAAGCCTCAATTTCCTCGACTCAAGGTTGAAAATTCGAAGTTTTCATCCCTTCAGTTCTTGCTTAAATCGACACCAATTCCCTTCGTTCTTGTTGCAGATCGGCTCGTATTGATCCCAGAAGACTAAAACTGAACCCAATTTCGATCAACAAGGCTCAATTCTTCCAATTCGATTTTCCCCCCAAATTTTCTAAATTTTCGAAACCCAGAATTCAGCACACTCACAACCCCTCGTGTTTCCCTTGGTATCTCAGTTCTTTAATCCCTCATTTTTCCTTCAAGAACGGCAGAGGAAGGGAGCCAATTCTCCCAGTTCATCCCCCCCCCCCCCCCCCCCTCCCCCCAAATTGTGCACGGTTTGAAAGAGAATTCAAAGAAAATGAAGGAAAATGATGAAGGAGGAATGATGATGTTGTAATGATAGTGTTGGGAGGGAAACATGGAGCTGGAAACTAGGGATGGGTGACACTTATCACTCATCCGGATGTGCACAGTCACCGGGTACTGTTCATATTAAAATATTATTTTAATCCCGGTTCATTCGGTTAATTGAGCCCGATTCCGTGACCATAACTTCGTCGTCGAATCTCCGATTTCGGCATGCCGCCTGTCGTTGGATTCGTATAGACGAGACCTACGTAACGGTCTTTGGCCCTCGTCCATCGGACCTCCCGGTCAAAAAGTCAACATTTGACCCTAATTAACCAAAATTACCAAAATGCCCCTCAACTTCCGAACATCATAACTTTCCCTACGAATGTCGGAATCGAACGTGCCACCTGTCTATGAACTCGTGACGTCCCGAACTACGTCACAGTCATCGGTCAAAGTCCGTTTGATCGCCTGAACTAAAAGTCAAGATTTTGCCCACGCTAGGGGCAAAACAGTCATTTTGCACGTTTCGTCCGATTTCACTCAACTAATCCCCGATTAGTCATTCTAAATCATAATTAATTAATATTCAACCCCGATATTCGGGACGGGTCATTACAACATGTCACCCTCTAACATGCTGCCACGTGGCCTTACGCAATGACGGGGACTAGCACATCATCATCGTCAACCTCCAACCGGATTGACCCGATTAAGTATAACGGGTCGTTCGACCTGAATAGTGACCTGATCCAAACACTCTCATTTCTCGATGGTTTTCCACCACTTTTCCACCACCAGACTTGTAATCCAACCAAGAATAGATCTATGGACTTAAAATTAACTGAGTACCTAGAATTCACCTGCCAAGCTTGATCCTTCATAGGTTCCTTTCAAACTCGTCCCTAGGACGATTCCAACACCCAACCTTCCTATTTCTTGGCTCTACACACTCGCAAGGGATCACAGAACACAACCAAGGCTTTAATTATCATTCAAAACGTCCAAAAAGTCTAAAACCCAAAACTCACACAAACGGGCTCATAGGTTACCTGGGTTTTTCGGGTATTCTGGCCAGCTATCGTGGCTATGCCTCCTTCATCGCCTATGTTAGCCTCTCCTTCACACACTCTTACTCCCTAAGTCCCTCGACCATTACCAAATGAAGAAGAAGATGGAAATGAGGTGGGGGTGAGTTTCAGGTATCTTCAAAATGAAGGGAAGAGAGATAGATACATGTGTTAGTGAAAATGGGCTAATGAGATGACTGACACTTGTCACTCATCCTTTGGTGCCGGTTAGATATTTAGGGCCCACTAACCAACAAACCAAAGTTAACCCTTCTCGTAAAACGTGCGATCATAAAATTTGATTAAACCATTCTAGACCCGGGAAATAACCTCCTGATGTCCAAAATCGATGTGCCACATGTCTAGGTAATCAGCATCCCGCGATCTACGCAAAAGGCCTCAGCCCACATTCAAATGATCTCTCGAGTCAAAAGTCAACATTTTCCCCCTCTAGAGGCAAAATCATCATTTCACCACAAATCGTTCGATATTCCTTGATTAAATCTCATTAATATCTTGGAAATTCTGTGATTTCAAGGCTGGTCGTTACAATCCACCCTCTTTAAAGAATTTCGTCCACGAAATTCACACCGACCCATGTCCAAAATTGTGGAAATCCAATACTGACACGACCCACCCCCAATCCCCTGGGATTAAGGGATAAGTCATGCTCCCGCCTAACCCACGTGTGACACGAAAGCTAAACACCCGTCTAACCTCCGTAGAACACGTAAGCCAAACAAGGGATACCCAAGTCAACGTACCAAAATCAATTTCAAACTTCCCAGAGTGCGCAGAAACCACTGTGGATCGCTTGTATGATGTCTCCGTCTCACTAACAATAGCCCGCACCGCATCAAACTGGTGGGTATCGAAAACAGAAAAGACTGTAAGTGGACAAAATAAATAAAAGTGCTAAAAAAATTTATAAGGAAAGACATTTATACCCTCCATATAAAATCAATGCATGCATTCGAAAATCATTTCATAACCCATTTCATTTCCAATATAAGAAAATCGTGTATGAAAACCAAAATCATTTCCTTTTCTCAAACCTCGGGCCTTAGCCCGGAACCATAAATACGGGAAAGAAACCGGGCCACAGCCCAAGATGTCTGAAAACCATTTGAAAACCATTATGGTTTCATATAATTCTGAAAACCATTTAAAGCACATTTCAATCTATTGAACTTGCTGGATCTATCCAAGTCTTTAACTCAATATATCTGAGTCTTTAAACTCAACAGGCCTCAATATCAATCCGAGTCTTTAAACTCCCGAGTCTTTAAACTCAATAGGTCTCTGGGGGAAATCACAATATCCGAGTCTTTAAACTCACCGGGTCTTTAAACCAAAAATCACATATCCGGGCCCGCCCCCGTCACATATCCGGGCCCACCCCCGTCACATATCATATCCGGGTCTTTAAACACAATACCAGATCCAGCAAATCCAATCCAAAACCATTTTAAAATTATTTTCCATTCCAAATCTAAAGCCATAAATCCATGTTCAAATCCGAATCTGAATTCACCATTCTGAATCCCAATATGAATCCGAAATCATCATTCCGAATCCAAATTCGGAAATCACGGTTATCGAAGTATAAACCATTGAAATTAAATGATAATGCAAATCCCGAGATCATATCATCGAAACCGTTATCAAATCATAGCACAAAAGCATAATCTCGTAATACGTAAATATCTCAAAATACGTGCAAATCATAAATCATAGATATCACCATCATAATCATATAAATCAAATATAAAAAACATATACAAAATTTATGCATGCATCATAATTTGGAAAACAAAGTCCACTCATAGACCATTCCCGCTGCTGCCTCGATATGCATGCAATTACGCTTTCTTGGCTAATCCACTATCACCGGAATTCTTGAACCTCTCCAAATCAGATTATAGGGTCACTAACCACTCCAATATACTTCCACTAAATCCCCGTATTTTTCTCGAATTTTTAACTATATTTAAACTATCCCTTAAATCTTCGGACATCCCAAACTATATCGAAACGATGTCCGATTGTCTCGAAACCTATGCCAAAATGTTTTTGTTACATCAAAATAAGTAAGTTTCATGTTGACCTCACCTTGGGAGGAAGCACCATGCGCCCCCGCAATAGGCTGAGCGTGGGAGCCATGCGCCTGCTACAGTTCATCTTCCTCGCCCGTTTCTTTGTTAAACGAGTCCTGCAACCCGCGACGCAATCCGATTCAATCCCTGTCAATTTCTACTCAATTTCTTCAATTGACTAAGCTAATCGTATAGTTTTAACCTTAATTAAAGGTCTGTAAGTTTAATTTCACAATCCCTTACCTCGAAGGCATTCGACCAAACCTCGAAATTTCGAAGTATGTTCATCATTTGATCCTTTCAATTCTCAGCGATTCCTTCAAATTGATTGGTTCAGAAGCTTCGCAGGATCTATTCAAATGTGTTTGCAATCTCAATTGCAACTTTCGTTCTCTCCAACCATTCCAACTCAACTTGAATTTCCTAAACTAAATACAAGTTCCGTCTGGGCTCGTCTCTTCACCATTTCCCTCAATTTCGATCCCATTTGACTCGTTTAAGTCCCCATAAGCTCATCCTCATCTCTGTTTCCATCAATTAATCGTACAATTCATAATTCAATCCACAGCTTCAATTCAAGGTTTCGGGTAGGGTTTCGAGTTTACTGAGTTTTCCTTCCCCTTGTTTTTTCTATTTACTCATAATTTCACTCTCAATTCTACTCTAAGTCTCACGGTTTCAGTTTAGGGGATTAATTGCTTCCTTGGATCGATCATACCCATCCTCTGTTTTCTTTGTTAAACACACATATATCACCTTTTCTCCTCCACCGCTTACCTCAACATACGGACACTCATAGTGAAATTAGAGTGGCAGATGTCATTGCATGAACTAACTGAGTCACCAATTAATTGATTCAGCAAACTCTAGCAAAAAGACAATTGTGCCCCTTAGGATAGAAATGACCAAAATGCCCCTAGTGTTCCAAGGTCCATAACTTTCACATCCGAACTCCAATTTGCGCATGCTGCCTATCTACGGATTCAGCGTCCCAAGACCTACCCAACGGTCTCTCGGAATGTCTAAAAAGTGTCCCGAATGAAAAGTCAACTTTTGCCCCTTCAAGGGCAAAATAGTCATTTTGCATTATCCGTCCGAAATTACTTCACTTATCACTGATTAATATCTCTAATTCGTCATTAATTCCTAATCAAATCCCGAAATTCCAGGACGGGTCGTTACAAATACCGCCTCCAACCCAAGGCTCCCACATGTAAGTCCACGTCCAAAGTCCATCCACAATACACATACCGAGTCAAACGTCACCCGACATTAATTACAATCCAACAGACAATGTCGAATCCCGGCTCATCCTCAATGACCATGCTTGATAAGAGAGTGATCAAAATTCCATTGAAACTCCAAAACTTAACTCCCAAGCCTCGCTCCAGGCATCGATACTCGTCGATCTCACCTGTCACCACGCAAGTTCAACTCAGAACCCAGTCCGATGTCTCTGCTCTCTCTGAGCAATCACAAGTCATCTTCTATTACGAAGTCTCACCGTCAACAATAACTACGACAAACCGTCGTGACCAGCTGGTAACGGTTTCCATCAGAGTTCGTTACCAAAATCCGACTAGCACTAGAATCTTCTTACGATACCTTGACTTACCAAAAGTCCATCTCTATGATCCTGACTCCTCTCGAGTCCCAATCTGGCATCTCACTCATCTAGAGTGTATCTTGACCACATCGAATACTTACTCTAGCTGGGGTAATCACAAATTAGTTTTACTAGGGTTCCTCTTGCTAACCATGGCCTTGAGCTCCAAACTCGCACAATAACTGAACCCACTAAAGCCTCTCTCCTCTAGAGCAAAGTATTCGATACTCGGTCCTAGTAGCTCAATGAAAAGTCAACATCAGATTCAATTCGATTACCATACCGTGTCCATCTCGGATCCAATCTGACTATCGTATGGTTACCATTCCAACATGGTCCAACACTAGACCATGTCCGTCCGATCCCAGATCTGGATAAATCGCATACTAATCTCAAAACACTTTCCAAGTTCTCCTGGTCACCCAACCAACACTTAAGACATGTCTACCACGCACTCCCCAAGAACTCTTAAGACAAACTGTTCAGATCACTAACCAATCCAACTCTTGGTTAATTCCAAAGGCAACCGACTTACGATTGCCAAGATATACTAATCCTGAGTGAAAAGTTCTATCGATTACTTACCTCGACCCCCATCCTAAAGCTGTGCTATAACATATAATCTAGCCATAGCAGTCTCATAGTAACACTATCCAATAACACTCCACGGTCATCTACCATTAGCACGAATCCTCCATTCCGAGCTCCAATATCGAAGGTAGATGAATAGTATGAAAAAGAGATAACGAGCCTGTAACTCTCCTATTCAAGGAATTGGCTACTATATCCAGCCATCCAAATGACACTCAAATGTACAGTCATAGTCTTTAACCAACTTTAGCCAACTCTACTGTCTTGAGTTCAACTCTTCTGTACACCGCGACAAGCTCCCAATTATGGGTAAAATAGTTCATCTGAAGGCATCTCATCCGCCTAGCTGCAAAAGCAAAACCTTCACATGCAGCAGACGTACACAATCTAAAACCGTGTATCGATACATCGCTGTCATTTCCAAAACCTCCACTATCATCCTAGATAGTCAAACTTGAGCAGTGGCTAATCGTTTCTCAATTCCTAAGAACCCTGCTCACACAAATCATCTCAACAATAAAATCAAGACCAGGAAACCAACACTGGTCCAACAAAATGGATACTTGCTCAACTGGGCATACCACTGCTTCCCCTAAGGGCAATCACTACTAGGTTTTGGTATTCCACACATGCCCTCGCACTCCTTGAACACGTCAAAATATTTTCCATAACATAATTTCCAAAACCTGGACTATCACGTCATCAACGTCAACCTCCACCTAGGTTGACCCAGTTTACTATAACGGGTCGTTTCTCACGAATCATGACCCGGTCCAAACTCCCTCGTTTCTCGACCATTTTCCATCATTTTCCACCAGACTCGTAATCCAACCAGGAAAAGATCTATGGTCTTAAAATTAAGGGAGAGTACCTGGAATTCACCTGCCAAGCTTCATCTTTCACGGGTTCCTTTCGAACTCATCCCGAGGACGATTCCAGCACCCAACCTTCCTGTTTCTTGGCTCTACACACTCGCAAGGGCTCACAAAACACAACCAAGGATTCAGTTACCATCCAAATCGTCCAAAAAGTCTAAAACCTGAAACTCACACACACGGGCTTACGGGTTACCTGGGTTATTCAGGTTTTTAGGCTAGCCATCGTGGCTCTGCCTTCTTCACCATCTCTGTCAGCCTCTCCCTCACACACTCGCACTCTCTAAGTCCCTTTACCAGTACTAGATGAAGAAGAAGATGGAAATGAAGTGGGGGTGGGTTTCAGATATCTTTGAAATGAGGAGAAAAGAGAGAGAGAGATGCAAGTGTTAGGGGAATTGGGCTAATGGGATAAGTGACACTTGTCATTCATCCTTTGGTCCAGGTTAGATATTTAGGGCCCACTAACCAACAAACCAAAGTTAACCCTTCTCGTAAAATGTGCAACCGTAAAATCCTATTAAACTGTTGAATACCCGCAAAAGAACCTCCCGACGTCCAAAATCGACATTCCACCTATCTATGTAATCAGCATCTCGTGATCTATGCAATGGGCCTCGGTCCACGAGCAAATGACCTCCCAGGTCAAAAGTCAACATTTTCCCCTTTATGGGCGAAATTGTCATTTCACCACAAATCGTTCGATAATCCTTGATTTAATCTCATTAATCTCCTGGTAATCCTGTGATTACGGGACAAGTCGTCACATTATAGGCCAACCAATATGGCTTACGCTGGCCCTTAATTATTACCACATGCAATTTCTAGTTATCTCAAGATGACACATAGGCTCTATTGAACAAGTCTATACCTAGCTTACGAACAGAAGGTGAAAGATAGGAAAATATTATTAAAGGCAAGTGATAAGGTTACACTTCATGTTACATCAAAATTCTATTGTTTCAAACCCTAAAATAAAGAAATTACTGGATCTGAGCCTTGGGTTGGTACTTCCCGACTGCGCAGTTGATGAACCATTGGTCAAATCCGTCTCAATAAGCGACCATCACTAGTAGAAAAAAGGCTATAGGCAACGGAGAAAATCCATTGCCTATTCTAGTTTTATATCGTGGTATTGCTCAGCGATGCCTAAAAAGGGGTGTTTTGACAACAAATTTCCTCTGTTGCCTAAACTGGTTTTTTGCCACGATATTTAACAAATACTGTTGCATAACGTACCTTTCCGCAACTGTATTTAAAAACAAGTGTTTCCTATGGGAGTTTTTCGAAACGGCTTTTAGATAAATCTGACAGATTTCTAAAAATATCATTGCCTAAAGCAGTTTTTTGCAACACAATAACTAAAAACCCGATGCCTAAAGTGAGTTTAGGCAACGGTATTTATATAGAACTGATGCCTTAAGTTAGTTTAGGCAACGTTATTGATATAGTCCTGATGTCTAAAGTGAGTTTAAGCAACGGTATTTGATTAAATACCAATACTAAAGTGAATTTGCCCAATGGTATTCATATATTTCCCCAACGGTGTTTACAAATAAGCATTGCATGTAGCAATTTTCGCAACGGTTTTTATCCAATACTAACAAATTTTTTAAAATACCGTTGCCTAAAGTAGGTTTAAGCAACGTGTGATGTTAACAACTGTTGCCTATTGCTGTTTTTCGCAACAGGTGTTAACATATATCGTTGCCTATACCGTTGCATATAACAATTTTTCCTATTTTAACAACTGTATATAATACATATCAAAATTATACTACAATATTCCATGACAAACAAAAATACTCATACATAAAGCATTAATCTTCTCCATCAAAAAATACAATTGTTAATATGAACAATATATATTCCACAAAATCTATGGAAGTATACAATATAGCCTATTTTTTTGTCCTATTCTACCTTGAAGAGAGTTTTGTGTGTTCAACTTTTTTATCATCGACATCGTTCCTCATCTGCATTGAATAATACAATGTAGAATTAATATTACAAAAAAAAAAAGCACAATAAATTATAGGCAAGCAATTGAATCTCAGGAACCCATTAACATGTATGTGGGTATTGTACACATCGAAAAAGGTAACAAGATTTTAATCCTACCTTTTTTCCTCATGCCAAAAGAATAGTTTTTACTATTCAGTACCTTACCAAGGATAATGCCAAAAACAAATGCAACAACTTTAAATAGGTTTCTAATCTATCCGAGTGTTTCAAAGTACATGGTTATTCTTATATCTAGCTTTTCACCTGATCATGTAATCTAATTTTTAATAAGTTCCAGCAACGTGTAAAATAATAAAAGAACCAATCAACCGAGGTACTAGTGACATGAAAGGCGAGAGCTTACCAATTCATCCTTGACATTCCTCACTTCCTTACTTGCAAGTTTAATATCTCTTTAATCTCTGACATGGATCGAAATACAGTTGATGCACCTTTTTGGAATCCTTTCACACACACAAAAAAAGTATGGGATAATAATACAATGTACTGAGGCAGAAAACTGACAGAAAACCATGAGGTAGGCAATGTACCATGCGAAAACTGACATAAGACTGTAATTCTTACCTCATGATAAGCATAGAAAAGGATACCACCACGAAAATCACCAACAACAATCTTAGTGAAATGTGCAGTCAAAGAAGTAATCGTAAAACGTGACCTTGCCATAGCCAACTTTCTCACTCTTTGGGAATTTTCATTTGGGAAACCACATACATATAACTGAGAAAGAAGAGCAATACCTTCGTCAACAATTGCCATAAAATAAACTAGATTAACTCATCTTCCAAGTAGAGAAATTTAGAACATATTTAAAAAAATAATATCTATGGAAAAAGAAGCAAATAAAAATTTACCACTTACAACAAGGTTGACATATTTTGGAATATGATGTTTCTCTCCAGGATATACCTGAAAGTTGACATATTTTGTTATTATATAATCAAGGTTGTAAAGTATCACATCATTAAACAAAAAGAACCACTTATATAATTTGAACAATATACCTACATACCTTTGAAAGATTACGCAAGTAAAGTATGGCACTATCGATGGAACCTGAAAGTACCCTAGTTCTTTCTGCCTTCACATCTATATCTTCGTCAAGGTCAAGAGCGACGGCTTCTGACGAACATTTCAGGAGGGGTTCTAGATAACTAGGAGTGTCATGTTGGATAATTTTAATGCTTTTCCACCATTCCTTGAGTGTGGCAAGTGTCAATTTGTTAGAAGGCAAGAGTTCAAGCCCAAGTGCCAAAAGGAAGTAACAAATGCTCTGCCATATGTGAGACATTTGTATCAGATCAGACTATAAGAGTAAGCACCCAGTTTCAACCATGAATTACAGCTTCACTTTCAAACTTCTATTCAAACATGTGATCAATAGCAATTTATCCCAATAGCTTAAGATGTTAGGATGTGAGCAACAACTATTACATATACAAGCAAATGTTTATTTAGTTATCCTTCATTCCATACAGTGTTTGAAATTTATATATTGTTCACTGTTAATAATCATCATTCCACCTCATGCGTTCTTTGTTTGGTCAAACCCACAAGGAATGTAAAATCACAGCTTAGGTTCTGATTGATAAAAGAGATCAGCTACTCTTAACAGCTTCCAACTGTGAGGTTTTACCTTGCTCACATGTAGATAATGAGAGTATAGAAAAGCACTTGAGCCACACTAAAATAAGAGAACAAAAACTTCAAGCAAGAATTATTGATTACCAATTGAAATTTAACCCAAGAAATAACTTTTACTTTTTAAGCAGGCAGTTGCAGAAAAGTTTCATGCACACAAGACCATGATACACACCTCAATGCCAAGATTGCAGATTGAGCCACCAGTTACATTCCAATCAAAACCATGATTGCTAGATTTATTTTTCATATCTTGTCATAGAAGAGCCAATGAAGCAAGTCCATCAGCAAAGAAAAACCCTGGAGATAACCTGAGAAAGTTCTGGAAGCACCCATAGAAATGTCAAGGAAAGTAAGATTGGTACCAGCCTCAATTCAAAAGTACCCAGTTTTCTATATTAATTATTGACCGACAACGTTAAATAAATGGACCCCATATTTGAATAAACTTATTTGAGGGACCCCACAATTGAAGCTTCCTACACACATATAGCAGGGATCCCACAATTGATCACACATGCATAGATGGTTCAGATCAATAAATTAAAATACACATTGGACCCACAAGACGTGCTCAAATAAGCTTATTTTAGGGATCCATCGATTGAAGCTCCCCTACTTATATCACACATACGTATATCACATACACACACAAGAAAAAATGAACTAACTTAGCTCTTCTTACAACCTTAAGAAAATAATGACAATACGAATTAGGCATATACAAAGGAATACAACCTTAAGAAAAGAATTTGCACTTTCTGTTGTCTATATAAGTCCCATAATGAATGAGATAACCATAAGGATGAGTCCTGTAAAAAAGTGGACCAAAAGAACCACATTCTGCACCTGAAATGTATAACGTTAATAAGGAAAAGTTGGAAGATTAATGGCCCAAATGCGAAATAAGAGGATCATAATGGATAATACACCACCTGAGCCATACTGTGGTCAGAAAATAAGAATGTAAGGCAATATGTTGTTGATGCGATTGCTAATCCATATGCTATAAACAAGTTGACTGTTGAAAATAAGCATCCACTTCCGATAAACTGCTCCAGACCTATACACAGTTTTCTCTTTTGATAAGTACAAACATTATTGAAATGAAACCTGTTTCTTAAATCCTACAGTGCCTGCATAAGAAAATAATAGACCTAAAATAATGAGAAAATATCGAAGAATTTTTTTCCATAAAACAAAAGAAGAATCTACCGCCCCATGGTTTTGATAGTAGAGAGCGAGATAATAATGGGTCCAGTTGAATTACTCCTCGATGATCGTTGTTCTGCTATCCACCGCCCTTAAAACTCACACAACAACCTATTGATGTGTGGATTTGAGGGAATAAACAGCGTGATTGAGGATTTGAGGGAGTGATAGTGCAATTGAGGGAAACTTTAATGGATAGATTGAAGTGTACATCATCGACTTCAAATCCCTCCACCATCGATCTTCATCTTCGCATCTGGGTTGAAGGGTACGCTGCCGGCTTCAAATCCTTCCGCAATCGATCTTTATCTTCGCATCTGAGGAAACGGTATACCGCCGATCGATCTTCATCTTCGCATTAGAAGATAGATGGGGAGATGGACACGGGGTCTGAGCGTGAAAGGAAGAATTTGTTTTAGGTTTCTTTTAAGTAAAATTTTTTAATTTCCTCATTGAGGAGGTATTAGATCGAAGACGGGACCTACATAGACTATAGGCAACGGTACTAACAACAATTAAAACCAACCTTAACTGTATCAGTATTAAAAATTATATATACTAATACAAAAAGTTATTAAAGGCAACGTTACATTACTCCTGATGTTAAAAGGTAGTTAAAGGCAACAGTAAATATGACTAATGATACTATATTATACATTCGGTAACAGTAAATATATAACTGATGCCTAAACTAGTATCTGCAATAGTTTTATAATTTTTGTTGTCTATGTAGTGTTGCCTTTTTTCTACTAATGCATCCTCAGCTATTTGGCTAAAGTATCATAAAAGGCGAGGTCAATCTTGAGTTGCTCCTTCTTGTCTTTCATAATGTCACCTCTCTCTGCACTTGCAACAGAGCATCCTAAGTCACACTGACCTTCTCTTAAATGGAAAAGATGTCAAGCTCGATTGACAACTATTTCTGGAGATGGGAAGTCAATTCCACCTCTTTGGATGTGTGAGAAGCATAGAGTTCCCTCTTGGAAAGAAACTTTTACGGCAAGGAGATTTTCTTTGAAGAAGCCAATTTATAAGCGGTTACTGTGCGTATAATAATTGTGGTGATTGGAAGATGGACACTACGAGTAACACTAAAAAGTAAAAGTTCTTGCCAAACTTAGAAATTTCATTTCATTAATGGTGAGGATGAAAAAAAAATCAGGCTTGGGCCACCTTTCTGAGGCCCTGATTGAGTTCATGACACATAACTTTGTCCCGCTTTCGAGAGGCCATTTTCTCCCCTTTGTGAAGAATTGAGAGCACCTCTCGTAGTTCTTTCTTCCTCCTAACCTTGTCAGTGAATATCGATACGACACTATAGCTAGGCCTCCCGAACAGCCTTCAGTTGAGTTGTCAATGCCGCTTTCTGGGCGCAGGCTTCATCAAATTTCTTGGCCAGCAAGTAGAGTGGCAGAGACGCCTCACCATAAAAAATAGAAGCATAAATGTTAGAAGAATGCTCAGTTGTGGCCCTGGAAATATGAGAAAATTTTTAATACACGATTTGGTCGATGTAGAGTGCGAGAAAGAAGGTTGATTATAACTTGTGTTCATAGCCAAAGTATTTGGATGGGAATTAATCTCAAGATATGTAAGGAGTAATGTGGATTAAAAATAAAATTTCTACCGTTGCATCCTTTGAGTGGTTAAGCATCTTGAGGAAAATTGAAAAAGGCGCGAAAGAGCCCATAGTTACAAAATTTTTGAAATTACAAATCCATTACACAGTAAGCATGGCTTGGAGGCCCATTTTCTGCATCCCAATATTAAATGAAAGGGTTGCATTGTCAATGGAAGCTTCACAGGCCCCTTTTTCCCTTCTCTGGTAACTTTCTCGAGCAACTTCCCTCCTATGCCTGGAAAATGCATATTGCTGCTCGATTTGAGCACGAGTTGCCTCATAGAAGGTTTCCATGGAAATCAGGAAGATTACAAGCACATTGGATACAACATCTTGAGTAGAAATCGCAAGTCTTATGTTAGAAACCTCAAGCTGGAAGGATGTCCCAGCATTTTCGCCTGTCACATACGGCACAAGGATCGCATGACAGAAACCAAATTAACAAGCACAATAGTTGGGCTGATATAATTCAAATCTAGGGGTTGACCTATTAATCTTTCCACCACTCTTCAAAAGATCTTGAGTAAGGATACAAATTGGATCAGCCGACAAACGGAGAAAACTCTCTTCTTGGAACTATAGGAACTTCATAGTCACACTAACTTCCGAATGTTCTCGAGGGCAGGAAACTAACATACAGAAGAAGGTCAAATAATTTCTAGTGGAAAGGGATATAGAAGGAAGAGGGATTAGCAACTAGGTAGGAGCAGCATCGATAGGGTACTTGATGTTTCAACTCTAAAACTGAGGAAGCATCCAATGAAACCACACCTGAACCATCCAGAGAGGACCATTCAAGGAAACTATCCTTGAGGGTTAAAGGAAAATGGAGAACATAACGCTATATATTTGGGCTATAACAAGTAGCCTTAACGCTGTGTTAGATCGAGAAGCCAGTGTTTCAACCAACGGGATCAACTCCTAAACCTATTCAAACAGAAACGGTAGGATTGAATTTTTTCGTAAACGGATCCCAAGTAGAGACATGTGAACCCCAGTTCTTGAAAATCACTTTCAATCCTATATTGCCCATTCCCGTCAAATGGACAAAAAGTGGATAGAAATTGGGAGAGGAGAAACACATAGGGAATGTCTGTTGGCAACCTAATGATTGGGAGGATCAAAGTCATTATCCAAGTTCGGTGGGAAGGAAAAGGTAAAATCGGCCACGTCCCCAAATAAGGATATACTGAAAAAGACAACCATATCCATGAGAGTTGGTGTCATAGGTCCGATTCGAAAATCGAATGTAATTGTGCTACTATTCTGGAAACACAACACTGCATGTAGAATACAAGAGTGAGGAGCGATGGAAAAAGTAGAATGACTTAGCATGTGGTAGATCCCATTGCTCTAAAGTTCATTTAGGTACATCTGTTGTATCCTCTGCACCCATAGCCTCCAAGGACATGCAAAACCCAAATATCGCAATGAGGGAAAATAATGTTTCCATGCAGATTCCAAATTCTCCCACAGAAATAACCGCCATTGATGTTTGGGTGGAGCTTGAAATTCTTTTAGATGGAGAATTAGAGCCATTCCTCTATTTGAAGGTAGACCTTTCTAGCAAGGACCTAAAGCGAAACAGTAGTTAGAGATGATCATAAAGCAGAGGTCGCGGATAATTTCGCCTTCATCCTCGAGGAACTCTAGGATATCATGAAAAGCTCTTACATAGGTTTCAAAGCTCATACCACGCACTTAGAGAGTTGTGGCGATGGGTTCTAGGACAGAGTGACAGGACCCGTCCCAACGGGACTTTGATAACCGTGCCCGGTCCTGCTCCCGTCTGACAAGTCAACTGAAGTCCCTAAACTACCCCTCAGCACCTGTCAGACAAGGGATAACTGCATTGATTTCCGCTCATGCCTCCGCCTCTCGATCAACCCCGAACGTCGTGCCACGGCCTGGAGGGTCATCAAAACAGAAAAGGTGTGAGTGGACAAAAATAATATCATTTGAAAATACATTTCAAATAGATCATTTCCCCTCCAGTTTATCAAACCATGCATGCATAGGGCAAAACATATGTATAACAGTCACCGGCTTTCCAGCCAAATCACTTGACAAGTATCAAATCCCGGCTCTTAAGCCAAACATACCAAAACACTAACCTGGCCACAAAGACCAAAACCCGTACTCAATACTAGTACGCAAAGAATGACCAAAACCCGTACTCAATACCAGTATGCAATCACAATCAACATCAAACAGCACTACTCACAAGTGCACAATTAATCAATCAATCCGCACTACGCGTAGGCCAACCTCGGGAACTGCACTCGGGCACCATCTGAGTCATGTCAGTCATGTTTGGGAACTGCATACGCACCATCTAGACGTATCACATACTTGGGGACTGCACTCACGCAACATCCGAGTCACGTCTAGGAACTGCACTCGCATCATCCAGACATGTACCAGTATCCACAATCACAAACACAATCCATACCACAAACACATATCATTCATATCCTTGACTTCAAACCAAGTCAAAATCATTCCTAACAGGGTCTTAAGCCCAAATGCCATTTACACGTAAATCCTTAAAATCTCATTTGAAAACAATAAAATAATTCAGAAATCATCCTTGACTCATCAACTAAGTCAAAATATCCTTTTAGAAACCTTTTTTACTTCGGGCCTAGCTCAAAATATCATTTGCACATTCCTTGTAAAACGTGCCCAAAAGACTGATTAAAATAATCATTAAATCACAAATAATCATGCCAAATCACCGTGAAATCATTGCAAACCAAATCATGCAATCAATCATGTAAAACATTTAAGTATGCATACATAACAGTTTATAAAACAAACGTCCACTCACACACCGTCCGAACCACTCGATTCTGAGCTGCACGTTTTTCCGTAATTTCCAGAAATCTTGAATCCTAGCAAACAACATCATTATGGGTCACTAATGAATCCAATAACAGCATATTAAACTCCCCTAATTTTACGGTAATTAAATACGAATTTAAAACGTAACTTAATCCTTCGGACCCTCGAAATAATATCGAAACGGTGTCTGATTGACTCGAAACCAACGCCAAAATGTTCGTTACATTAAATGGAACAAAAGTCATGTTGACCTCACCTCAGGAATCATACCCACGTTCCCTCATGCGGCGCCACAAGCGACTGCGTGTGGGAGCCACGCGCCTGCTACAGTGATCACTCTTCATCGTCCTCGCCCGATTCCTTGCAAACGGGTCATGCAGTGCAACCCGGTTCAATCCTGCCCAATTCAACTCTATTTCTTCAATTGATTCAGCCAATAGCATTTTTATGCATCTAATTATGGTTCTGTAACCTTAATTACATTAGAACATACCTCAATCCAGTCGAATTCGAATTCAAAATATCGAAGAATAGGTGAGCACTGTTCATCCTTCAATACGATCAATTCCAGTTGTTTTCTTGCAATTGATTCACTCCGAAGCTTCGCAGGATTCATCTAAACCTAGTTCCAGTCTCAATTGTAACTTTAATTCCTGCCAACCATTCGAACTCAACTCAAAATTTGTAAAACGAATACAAGGTCCGTCTAGGCTTGTTTCTTCACCATTTCCCTCCATTTTGATTCCATTCAACTCGTTTAAGTCTCTATAAGCTCATTCTCATGTCTGTTTCCATCAATTGATCGTCCAATTCAAAATTCGATCCCAAGTCATCAATTCATGGTTTTCGGGTGGGTTTCGGTTTTTCTGGGTTTTTCCTTCCCCTTTTCTTCTCTATTTCCTCACAATTGCACTCTCAATTCGATTCTAATCTCACAAGTACAATTAGGAGTTTAATGGTTTCCTTAGATCGACATCCTTCCTCTATTTCTTTGTTAAACACACACACGGTTAAGTGCAACTCCAGCACATATATCTGAATTGGCCTATCCAAATATCAGATAGCATCAAGGCCACTAATTGTCATCTGCACAGTGACATGTGTCACTTAAGTACCTCACTAAGTCACCCACATGGCTGAATCAGCCATTCATCTGCCCAAAATTACCTTTTTTCCCTTGACTAACAAAATGACCATAATACCCCTAGCATTCCAAGGTCCATAACTTTTCAATCCGAATTCCGATTTACGCATGCCGCCTGTCTACAAATTCAGCGTCCCGAGACCTACTCAACAGTCTCTTGGAAAAGTCCAAACAAGGTCCCGATGAAAAAGTCAACTTTTGCCCCCCATAACCAAGGGCAAAATTGTCTTTTCCTTCCAATTTTTCCAATTTTTTTCCCTTTTTTTTAATTTCCGGGTCGTCACACAGAAGAATTTGGAGAAGTATCCCTATCTTGTTGTCGAGGAACGAGCTTGGAAGTTACGATTTTTCTAAGGATAGGGAAGTGTGATGGGTTTTCAATAGAAATGGTAGAGAGCTATGGGAATGTGGCCTAAACCGCTAAAAAACACAAATGGAACTGACGATGTAGTGAAGGTGTGATTATGTGAATTTAAATTGTTTTATAACTAATGATTTCAAATTCAGGGGGCAATGTTTACACTTGTATAAATCCTCTTGAGCCACAGTTGATGGCTTGGAGGAATTAAAGGCCCAAATCATAGAAAACCCAACCCAAGCACCCATTTGGAACATGTAGAAGAAGGAAGGCGTGGGCTATTCTGACATATGCGAAGAATTTGAAGGCGGATGGGGGAGGGGGAAGGGGGGCGCAGTTTCCAACAAAATAAAAGGTAGCATTGGCAAATGGGAGGTTTCCAACAGAATAAAAGGTAGCATGGTACCTGCGGAAGGCCCTACTTGACAACTTGATAGGCCTATTCGCCACCTATAAAGGAGAAGAAGTCAGCTTCTCAAAGGGCACCCAATAAACCAATCAAAATTAGCAAATTGATCTCCATCAAACTCTGAACCTATGGGCACTCCAAAAGGTTCCATGGTTTAAAAATGGCTCACCCTTGTCGGAAAGCCTGCTTATTTCGACCTATGAAACCGAGATGCTGTTTTTTTATAATCCTTGAATTAAGTACCATTTTATAAACATTATGCTTATCTTTTAATGTTTAAATACCAAAAAAATAGGAGAAAATAACATATTTTGTGGGAAATGTGCAGAATTGATAAAGCTCAAAATTACGAGAATTTAGGCGAAAAAATCACCTCAATCAGAGTTGTATTGAAGAAATTTTGATTGAATGAAATGAGGCCACCAAAAAGTACAACAGCATTCGGTAGGGGGCTACTGAACTCATTTGATGAGTCCATAAACCCATTCGGCAAGCCGATTTCAACCAGGTGGAAAGGAGTTCGGCGCGCACATCTCGAAGTCCCTAAGCCTTGTTCGGTGTGCGTGCACCGAACTGATCTCATCCCTCTTTTGCCTTGCCGCATTGAACACGAAGTTGACTGCCAAAATCTTCTCCTTATTTCGGCTAGTGCCTGCCAATTTACATTCCCATGTTCAACAGCGTCCTACCGAATCATTTCTTATTCAATTCCAGCAACATTTTCCTTCTTTCTAGTGGAATAATTGTCCAATTCAAGTTAGGATTTGTTTCCTTTTTCCCAAAAGGTACCTTATGCCTTTAGGACTTCAATATTAATTAGTTTAATCATTTTCTTTTAGAATTTAAATTGTGAACTCCTATTTATTTTAAGATTAATTTTCTCCTTAAATAAAGAGGCTTAGGCTAATTGTAAAGTGTCACTCATTATTTACACCAAAGATCTCCTTAACCGAATTTCCCTTTTCATCAATTCGAGATTTCCTTAGCAAAATCCAATCACACCATATTCCATCATAAACACCTTCACCTATTGGAACAAGGGGAAAAAACTATGGAATCGTTGGGTCTGGGCTAGAAATCAGATATAGGAGCCAGAAAACAGGCACATGGGGCAGCCATTGACATCTTGGTGACATCCTTGTGACATCTCAGTGACATGGCTATGACAAGCTCCAGTGAGAAGGCCCAGGTACAAAAGTTTGGTGATATGGGTCTAGTGACAAGGGCGAGCCACAACGACTCGGTGACAAGGTCCAGTGACATCCTAATGACATAGGTCCAGTGACAAGGGACAGGCACATCAATTCGGTGATAAGGTCTAGTGACATCCCAGTGATATGGGTCAGGGACACGATTCAGGTACAAGGTCCAGACCAACCAGTGTCACGGTGAAGGCTCTAGTGACATCTTGCATGTACATGAACTTGGTGACACAATGGCAAGGTCCAGTGACATGATGAAAGCACCAATGACATGAACGTCGTTGGGAGCTCGCAAGAACTTAGAACTGGAACCCATCTAGGTCCAATGACACGATGCAGGTACAGGGCCAGTGACATGGCTAGTGACATAGTTGGGTCAAAACTCCATTTCAGGGCCATTTCTTCGTTCCATCTTTGATTTGAGTAATTCCTTTTGCAATATTCTCTATTTTGACTCCCATTTCTAATATTGCACAAGTTTCACAAGAAACATAATTTTCTCTTAGTGATGGCACAACTTGCCTTAAAAGATAGGCATGAGGGATACAAAATGATGTTAAAAACATGCAATAATATAGGCCTATTAAATTCTCCCACATTTAGACTTTGCTAGTCCCTAGAAAACACTAACACATATTAAGACTCTACCAAAACAAAACTTCAATCAACTAAGCCCTTTAACTACTTTATCTCAGAATTTCATCATTATGATCATGTCACCAAAGGTTTACACTTAGAAATCATTTTAGCACATGGAATCCAAAAGTTAATAAGATGTATCAAGTGTTTCAATAAGTAAGACATTGAGTAAATGATGGTGTGTTTGGATCTCAGAATGTTTAAAACAAATTTGAATCAACACACAAGGATATGAACTCATCATTCTTTCACTCAATATATGGTTTGCACTCAAAGTCTATGTGAGAGATAAAGTAGTAAGGCAATCAAATATTTCACATGTCTTCAACCAAGTCTGTCTTCTTTCACTCCATGCATGGTTTGCACACATCTTTCTTTCACTCAATATATGGTTTGCACTCTTGGTGACATCATCATCATCTTCTTCTTCTTGCCATCTTCATGTCTTCAGCCAAGTTTTTGGAAAGAGGGTAAATGATGTCTATACTAAGCTCAAGTGTTTAGATGTTTATGGTGATGTAAAAAGCTTAATGTGGGCTCAAAAGGGTTAAAACTAAGGGCGTTGCAACTCGTACACAAAATTGGGACACATGGATGTTTGGATATGTGGTGCTACCCGAATGCCTTAGTCATGTCCAAAATTAGAGAGTTTATTGAATAAAAAGCTTTGATAATCACGTAGAAGTAAGTTCTAGCACTCTAGAGTTCATTAAAAGCTATGAAAAGTAGTAATGATGCATATGTATATCAATTCAAACAAAGAACTTACGAATCACTCATCAATGATGTATATATAGTTATAAAGCTCACAAAAGGTTCACATGATTCAAACTTATCCTAGCATGCTCATTTTTGTACTAGTCCATCATGCATCATCTACTATAAGTCATAAACACTCAAGCACATCTCATTAGTAATTAAGTTCAGATTGTAGTGATTATATTTTATCCGTCTTATCTACTATTGCCTTCATTATTATCATTGACAGGTAAAGGGCACCCTAAGATACTGTGAAAACACAAAGTTATAAACAAAAAGACTCAAGACTCAATAAGGTTTTAAACATGACCATAGCTAAGCATTACACATTTCTAATGGGACATATGCAACTATGGCCAATTGAAAAACTTTTCTACGAGAGGGAAGATTGATTTTAGAACTCCTCGAAGTTCACTTCTCAAATCCATAACCTATCACCTTAATATCTCTTTGCTAGACACCATATCCATATCGTATTTTTACTTTTATGTGCAATCCCTAGCTTCAGTAACACAAAAACATACTCCTTTTCTTTTTTTTTTTCCTTTTTTTTTTCAAAATGATTTGAAAACAAAAATAAAATGGTAAACCCTTCCCCTAAACTCAAACTCTACATTGTCCTCAATCTACTCAAACATAAAGAAAATGAAATAGAATTCAAGCATATAAGAAGCTTTTACGTAAAATGACTCAATGATCAAACTAACGAAACAAAATAAAAGAGAGTGTGGGGTTCAAGAAAGAAAATCTGCGTTTGGCAGCTCCTCACAGCTCTAGAACACACTGGGTTACCTCTCAAGAAGCGCTTTAAGTTTTACGTCCATTCAGCCTAGATAAAGTGCTCCAATCAACTCATATGATGCGAGGCCAATGCACTCTTTCTAACTCCACATCGTGTTCTCCAATTTCCCTACATAAAACTTCAATCTGTGGACATTTACGTTGAACTCTTTTCTAGTTTTCAAGCTTTTGATCTGTATAGCTCCACGAACAAACACATTAGTAACAACGAAAGGACCTACCAATCTAGAACATAACTTACCACGAAAGAGCCGAACTCGCGAAATAAATAACAGAACTTTCTGGCAAATGTCGAACGTTTTGCACTTGATTTGCTTATCATGAAACACCTGTGTCTTCTCTTTGTAAATTAGAGCATTCTCAAATGTATCATTCCGAATTTCCTCAAGCTCACTCATTTTGAGGTGTTGACGCAAAACTACCTCATCTAATACCATATTGAATTTCTTGATGGCCCACCATGCTTTATGGTTTAATTCCAATGGTAGGTGGCATGTTTTTCGATAGACCAATCTATGCGGCGATCCCTATTGGTGTCTTGTAAGTAGTCCAGTAAGCCCACAATGTGTCATCTAGATGTCGACTCCAATCTTTACGGTTCAGAGCCACTATTCTCTCCAATATATTCTTGACTTCTTGGTTACTTACCCCTACCAGTCCACTCATTTGAGGATAGGATGGTGTGTCTACAGTGTGGGTAACCCCCTATTTTTTCAGCAAAGCGTCGATGGTTTCATTGCAAAAGTGACTCCCCCCATCTCTAATTAGAACACACGGTATTCCAAACCTAGAAAAGATGTTAGTCATGAGGAAATCTGCAATATCATTAGAGTCATTAGTCTGGGCGGCCTTAGCTTCCACCCACTTTAATACATAATCAACAACAAGTAAGATATAGAGATAGCTATTCAAAGAAGAAAATGGTCCCATAAAATCTATGCCGCACAAATCAAATTGTTCAACATTCAAAACATAGTGTTGTGGCATTTCTATCTTCGTCCTAAATTTCTAGATCTTTGACATCTATCACATGTTAGACGGCATAAATGTGTATCTTTAAAAATTGTATGCCAAAACAACCCAGAGTCTAGGACTTAGAATTTAACACACCGGATATTCAAAAGATTTAAAATGACAATTTTTCCCTTGAAAATAAAAAAGTTGAGTTTGACCAAAAAGTCAAAATCTTGACTTTCAATCGGGACATCTTTTAGAACTTCAAAAATACTATTAGGAAGGTCTCAGTCTGAGTACGTAGATAGGTGGCACGTCAAAAACAGAGATCGAATGGTTTCGTTATGGATAAAAAAGAGTCAAGGGCATTTTGGTAATTTTGGTCATAAAGGGTATTTTGGTCATATTAAATGGGAAACCTAGAGAAGTCCAGAACTTCTCCCATTTTCCCTCCCCCACTATCCCACTGACCTATTCATTATATATATATATATATGTGTGTGCGTGTTGTGTGTGTTTTGTGGGCATTCGGTGGTAGACAACCGAAGAAAAAAAAAAGAAAATGTGACGAAAGAAAAGTGAAGAACAAAGGGACAACAAGAGGAAAATGAGGGGAAGGAAGGAATGATAAGGCATGGTTCGATGGAAGGAGAAAAGAGGAGACGATGGTGGAGCTCTAGGTGATCCTAGAACTCAAACCCATGAAAGCCAAAAATGGCGGTGACTCACTGAATAGTTCTGGGACTCCCAAGTGCTGGTCTGGGGATCTTAGGCTATTAGTGGAGTCCCTAGTGTCAAGTTGAGGCATGAATAACAAGGTGAGGAGTCCCGGAAACGTTGTAGCAAGTCTGGGAAACCATGGCCAACTTTCCATAAATTGGGAGTACGTGATTAAGGTATGTTTTTCATCTTTTGACCTTATAAATGTAACGACCCAAAAATTCGAAAAAGGAAAATTTGGAAATTGTGAAGGAAATGACGATTTTGCCCCTGGTTATAAGGGCCGAAAATTGACTTTTTGATCGGAACACTTTTTGGACTTTCCGTAGAGACTTTTGAGTAGGTCTCAGGACTCTGAATTCGCAGACAGGCGGCATGCGTCAATCGGAGGTCAGATGTGAAAGTTGCGGGTCTGCGAAGGTGAGGGCATTTTGGTAATTTCGAAAGGTAAGGGCATAATGTTGACTTTTAATTTCGACGGTCAAACGAACTTTGGCCAATGACTGTGACGTAGTTCGGGACGTCACGAGTCTGTAGACAGGTGGCACGTCAAAATCGGACATCGAACGGGAAAGTTATGGTCACGGGACTGAAATCGGTTAAACTTACGTCCTGGGAATTTGATTAAAATAATATTACAATAGTGAACAGTGACCGATGATTGTGGACACCTGGATGAGTGACAAGTGCCACCCATCCCTTGTTTTAAGGACCCTAAATTCTGGTCCATGTTTCCCGTGAAACATCATCATCATGCCTTATTATTTTTAATCATTCCCCATCATACTTAATTATCATCTTTCATTCTTAATCAGCATCAGTCATCTTCTGTTTCCTTTGAGCCGTGAACAAACACAAAAACAGGGGTTCAGAGTATGAATCCCTTCCATAGCCAATTTCTTTTCACAACTGACCATGAGAGGAATTGTGAGGGAATTAGGCCACTGAGATTGAAAGGAAAACATGAAGGACAGTGAGGGTACTGGAAATTTCAAAATCGAAATTTGGAGTTTGGAGAGCAAATTCGAAATTCGAGCTATGAGCTCTGAGGATGAAAATTGAAACTGGATTTAGCTTCCTGAGATCATCTCTAGCTAAATCACATCAATAATGAAGGAATTTGGTGACCATTTGGCTCTGAACGGACCTGGTGACAGAGAAGGAATTCGAATGTTGAGTCGTGATGTTGGAGAGATCAAACGATAAAATTGAATTGGGAAATGAGTTTATCTTGGTCCACTGAAGCTTCTGGGTGGATCAATTGAAGGAAATTAAGTGGGATTGATGAATTTCTAAGGTTGAACAGTGCCCAGGTGTTCTTCGAACATTCATCTTCGAATTGAAGGATTATGGTAAGGATTGGTGAAATTAAGTTTACAGAACTTTAATTGGACTTAAAACGAAGCTATTTGAATGTTCAATTTCAGATTAGGATGTTGAATTGACAGAGAACAGGTCGGGTCATCTCGTGCGCCAACCGGACCCTTTTTACATGCAAACAGATTGGGACGAAGACATTGTAGCAGGCGCGTGGGTTTCACGCGCATCCACTTATGGCGGCGCATGACGGCGCGTGGGCATGAATCCCGAGGTGAGGTCAACATGACTTTTGTCCCATTTAATGTAACGAACATTTTGGCACTGGTTTCGAGGAAATCGGATATCGTTTCGTTAGTGTTATGAGTATCTGAAGTTTTAATATACGTTTAAAATACGTATTTAAATTCTAGAAAAATTGGAGAAAATTATATGAGGTATATTGAAGTGTTAGTGACCCTTGATAACGATTTTGGACAGGAATTGCAATTTCCAGAAATTTACGGAAAAGCATGCAGCTCGGAAGCGGGCCGTTTGAACGGTGTGTGTGAGTGGACTTTGTTTTCTAACCGTGATGCATGCATATATGATTTAAATTCTTGATTTGATATGATTTTACATGATTGATGTTTCAATCCGGTGATTTCTCGATTTTTTGGATTATTATATTATTTTTGGCAAGATTTTCGAGAAATTGTGAAATTGATGTTTTGGGCGTAGCCCCGGAGATGGAAATGATGTTTTGACTCGGGTTATGAGTCAGGAATTGATTTGATGTTTTTCGGACATATTTTATGGTTTTACTTGAAAATGGCAACTCGATTTATGGTTGCACAGATTTGCGTGAAAATGATATTTTGGGCTTGAGACCCAATGAAATTGTGATTTTGATTGGATTTGTATTTCCATGTGATTACATGATGATATTGATGATTTTCGGATTTATAAAGTAAATCGGGACTTTGGTTTTCCGGATTTGAGGAAACTATATTTTGGGGCTGAGACCCTGTGTTAATAAATGATTTGGTTTTCAATGCAATTGTTTTTTCACTGGTTTTCATAATACAGATGTGTTGCGGATATTTAGGGCTTTCAGATGGAAATATGGTTTTCCCCTGAGTGAACCCTGGAGATAACGCTCGCCTTCGGGATGGAAGTGTTCACCCCGAAGAGGTCACGTAGCACGGTCTGTTGGCGTGCAGCCCAAGGAGGCTCGACTCAGACCAGAGGTGCTGGATTATATGGAGATCGGTTAGTGATGTGTTCACGATGATCTGGCTTGTCGGCTGGTGATGTATTCACAACGACAGATGCTCGGATTTTGAGCGGCCCTTGAGCTTATTTGATTTGCACGCATTGCAGGGATAAACGTGACTATATGAGATTGGATATGGAAATAAGTCCCGTGGTTTAATGGAAATTTGAATTGATTTTAATGAACATGAGTTTCAAGGAAAGTGTGGATTTGGAATTTAGAAAAATGTTTTGGTTTTATCGGTCGACTAATCATACTTGATTGATTTCATACTATTAATCATGTTTTATGATATACATGCATGTTTGTGAAAACTGGAGGGTAAGAATGTGTTTTGGTAAACGTATTTATAAAAGTTTGTTTTGTCCACTCACACCTTTTCTGTTTTATTGACCCTTCAGGTCGTGGCGCGATGATTGAGGCTATTCAAAAGGTGGAGGTATGAGTGGGCACAAGCGCAGTTATCCCTTGTTTGGCAAGTCTTGGAGAGTAATTTCGGAACTTCAGTTGACTTGTCAGATAGGAGCAGGACCGGGCACGGTCATTTACGTCCTTAGGGGACGGGTCCTGTCAAATTGGTATCAGAGCACTAGGTTGATGATTCTGTTGCCATGTCATACCTCCAAAACGTAAGCCTCGTGCGCGACCTGGTAGTGAGATGGGTATATTAGGGTATTTGAGACCTCGTGATAGATCTCAAAATGAAATTGACCCGGGTTTAAGGGTCAGATGTTAATTAGTGTACACTGCGACTTACTAACTGTCGAACCCGAATTTTTGTGGGTCCCATGACTGAATAAACCCAGAGACTAGAAAGGTAGCACAATTAGGTAGATTGGACCCTGTATGAGATTATTCTCAGTAAATTCCCTAAGTGGAATGTGTGTTTCAGAGTCTAGAGTGTGATGGGACATCCCTTAGGCTTTGTAAGTGGTATAAGATGTGGTTCACCAGCGGTAATTTGCTAGGTGGCCAAGTATGCCAAGGATGGCATGGATGATTGAGATATGATTGGACTCAAAATGAGTTAGGATTTTGGTTAGGACTCGAGATGAGTCGTGGTAATATCTTAGGACTCGGGAGGAGCCGAAAAAGTTGAATAGGATTATGGGTTCTGATACGACCAACCCATGTGACTACGAAATATTTAGCACCTGGGATGCTAAGGATTAGTATAAAGTTAGACACTGATGGAGTATGGGTTTATGAATTGGTATTGATTAACCCCGTTTACTGGACTTACGGATTTGGATGGGTCGTGTCAGTTTCACTTAGTGATTAAAGGTTCAGTTAGAGACCCGTAGTACACAGAGATTGAGACTTAGAGATAGTCCAGTTCAGTGGGACGCCAGTTGGGCCCACTTGGAGATAAAGTGATAAGGTTAAGTGCACAGTGATGCTCAAGATTATGGGTCGTCTGGTCATATCATAAAGAAATGGCTATATAGTTTGAGAAAGTGATAGAGGCACTGGTGGCAATGCAATAGAGTAGGGATTGACACTTGGATTGACTGCTGATGTGACAGGCGAGGGAAGAGTTGGTAGGACCCGTGTTGGACCGTAGGGATATGGTCGGATTTGGGATCATGTACCTGAGGATTGAGAAATTCTGAGCAGGAGGCTTGGTTCGTCCCTGGAGTGATGTCCTAGATGTTTATTACTTGTGGTCATGACGCATGTATTTGGTAGATTCTGGGCTATCTACTCTCATGTGTCTCGAAGTTATACATTTGGATGGATATGGAGATGTCCATAGATCAGTGATTTGTTAAGGTATGGAAGTCGGTGAACCGACTGGAGTTACGGAAATGGTAGATTTGATGATATCTTTGTGGTCACCTTGGTAGTTAGATTTGGTGAAATTGGTGATATATAAGGGAGTAGACCCCTTTTTATGTAAAGATACCTAGGATGACTGATGATACTAGCCTAGTGGCTAAATTGGGTATTCGTGGACTTGGATTGAGTTGGACGTAATCCTTAGGATGGATTGGTTAATGACTCATGATACCTCTATCGAGTATGTCGATTAGAGAGTGATATGTGGAGTCTAGGATTCCCAGAGGTTATGTTTCAGAGAGACTCGAGGGTGTTACTTTCTAGCATGATATTGACCCTTAGAATCAATAGGTTGTTGGTAAAAGGTAATCAAATTTTACTGGGCACATGTGTGATACTTGTGGGTAGTGTTTGAGATGCCCAGTGAGGGATGAGGATGTATGGATTGGTCAATAGATTTCCTAAGGTTTTTGACAGGATGAGAGGTTGAGTTGATATTGGAGATCATGTCGAGTATACGAGTTGTTTCTCGGACACTTTGGTATGTGACACCTACGAAGTCATAAGGACTGAAAGTGCAAGTACAGGACTTGATAGATACGAGTTCATTCGGCCGAGTGTCGCCGTGGGGAACTCAGTGTTGTTAAAGAGGAGAAAAGGATGATGGTCTGAGCTTACATGTCGATTATTGGAAAACTTAATAAGGTAACAGTATGGGATAAGTATCCCATATCACGAGCTAATGATTTGTGGTTCTGTTGGAAAAGTGTGATTATTGGGCCAAGGCTGCTCCAATTTGTATCATCGGTGTGATGATGATCAGTTACGAGTGAAAGAGGAAAAGCTAAGGTTTGAATTTGATATGACTAAGGTTAGTCAATGGAGATGCCTTTGGATGGGCAAATGAGCCGGTTATGGCTGTGAGTTGATGAGACAGGTATTCTGACCACAGTTGGATTGGTTATGATAACATGATGGATAATATGTTGGTGTGCCTACATCTACGGATGGGCATGTGATGTGCATGATGAATGTGTTGAATATCCTAAGAGAAAAATTAGTGGTGTTAGGTTTGGTCGACCAAAGTAGACTTGTGACATATGTGATAGTAGTGGCCGGGTTTAGTGTGAATCCCGGGAGAAACAGACGTCTTGGTCAGTGGGAAAATAACTAAAGATTGTGATAGTGGTAATGAGTTTCTTTGAGATTGGTTGGATACCATCGAGGATTGTAGAGGGGTTCTCTACAAGACCACCAGTTGTGGTGATTGACTAGGAAGGAAGTCAGATATGTTTGAAACGAGAACTATGTTTAGTATGGTTAAACTTGGGAAAGTGATTCTGTTGATCTTAATCTTTCCTGTGGACACATTGATGTGTCACTATGAGATTTGTGATTAAGTGAGGTGTTTTCAGCAGTAGCATAGGGCTGGGATTGTCGATGCTAGCTAAACCCTCAGGTTACTTTCCCCCACATGGTTTGGGATCGACCATATTGATCTATGGGTCGAGTATGCAGAGGTCATACCTCTGGAAAGGACGACCATCGAGAATGGTAATGAATGATAAACAAAAAGGCCTATTGTGTGTTAAGGCGAGGGTCGAGAGACATTGATATTACGACCATATAGTCAGGTCGGGTATCATTTCGGAATGGCTAATGAGGTAGCTGGTATACTAATTAGAGAGTTAAAATGTTTGATGACGTAAGGATAGGTGGAATCCTGTTGTTAATGGAACTCCATGGGATTGGAGTAATACTTGACATTTGATCATTTGGACTACTGGGGTCCAACTGTAGGATCATACTTGGTGTATGACTTGTGGTATCATATGGATGATTGTACTGGATGCTAGTCACTAGCCTGAGTTAGGCATTGGGAATGCTGGTGATGGACATTACTAAAAGTGAATGATTTCATTTGGGATACATATTGACCCTAGGGAAGAGGGTAGTGTGATTGGTTAAACAAGGGGAATGAATTCCCATTTTATTGGATCCTATGAGATTATTGGCCTGGTGGCCGGGTGGCTGTTGCGCGGTGATTTAAGCCATGGTGCCATGTCATGAGTGGATGGCATGTGCTTGAGATGATAATACTGACACTTGTGATTCCTGGATTGTGTGGACTCGGACGTGAGCTAGGCTACGTATTCCGAGTAAGTATATGGTATGACTGCCCATGGGCCAAGGGTCTACTGAGAAATTTTGTCCCGATGTTGACCCAGTGTTGGGGACTGGTTGTATGATTTGCATAAGTTTAATTATGCTTTATATCCGGTTGAACCAGAATGGTTTGAGGTTGATTCTGTTTCGGGTTCATATTAAATGGATTTCATCGGGAGAAATAATGGTTCGACTGATTGGAATTTCGAAGACGAAATTCTTTAAGGGGGGTAGGTTGTAACGACCCAAAAATTCGAAAAAGGAAAATTTGGAAATTGTGAAGGGAATGATGATTTTGCCACTCGTTATAATGGCCGAAAGTTGACTTTTTGATCGGAACACTTTTTGGACTTTCCGAAGAGACTTTTGAGTAGGTCTCGGGCCCTAAATCCGCAGACAGGCGGCATGCGTCAATCAGAGGTCGGATGTGAAAATTGCGGGTCTGCGAAGGTGAGGGGCATTTTGGTAATTTTGAAAGGTAAGGGTAAAATGTTGACTTTTGATTCGGACGGTCAAACGAACTTTGGCCAATGACTGTGACGTAGTTCGGGACGTCACGAGTCCGTAGACAGGCGGCAAGTCAAAATCGGACATCGAACGGCAAAGTTATGGTCATGGGACTGAAATCGGTTAAACTTACGTCCCGGGAATTTGATTAAACTAATATTAAAATAGTGAACAATGACTGATGATTGTGGACACCTGGATAAGTGACACGTGTCACCCATCCCTTGTTTTAAGGACCCTAAATTATGGTCCATGTTTCCCGTGAAACATTATCATCTTGCCTTATCATTTTTAATCATTGCCCAACATACTTAATTGTCATCTTTCATTCTTAATCAGCATCAATCATCTTCTGTTTCCTTTGAGCCATGAACAAACACAAAAACAGGGGTTGAGAGTGTGAATCCCTTCTATAGCCAATTTCTTTCCACAACTGACCTTGAGAGGAATTGTGAGGGAATTAGGCGACTGAGATTGAAAGGAAAACACGAGGGACAGTGAGGGTACTGGAAATTTCAGAATCGAAATTTTGGAGTTTGGAGGGAAAATTCGAAATTCGAGCTATGAGCACTGAGGATCAAAATTGAAACTGGATTTAGCTTCCTGAGATCATCTCGAGCTAAATCACATCAAGAACGAAGGAATTTGGTGACCATTTGGGCCTGAACGGACCTGGTGACAGAGAAGGAATTCGAATGTTAAGTAGTGATCATGGAGAGATCAAACGATGAAATTGAATTGGGAAATGAGTTTATCTTGGTCCACTGAAGCTTTCGGGTGGATCAATTGAAGGAAATTAAGTGGGATTGATGAATTTCGAAGGTTGAACAGTGCTCAGGTGTTCTTCGAACATTCATCTTCGAATTGAAGGATTAAGGTAAGGATTGGTGAAATTAAGTTTACAGAACATTAATTGGACTTAAAGCGAAGCTATTTGAATGTTCAATTTCAGATTAGGATGTCGAATTGACAGAGAATAGGTCGGGTCATCTCGTGGGACAACTGGACCTGTTTTACAGGCAAACGGTTTGGGACGAAGACATTGTAGCAGGCGCGTGGGTTTCACGTGCAGCCACTTACGGCGGCGCGTGATGGCGCGTGGACACGAATCCCGAGGTGAGGTCAACATGAATTTTGTCCCATTTAATGTAACGAACATTTTGGCACTAGTTTCGAGGAAATCGGATATCGTTTTGATAGTGTTCTGAGTATTTGAAGTTTTAATATACGTTTAAAATACGTATTTAATTCCAGAAAAATTGGGGAAAATTATATGAGGTATATTGAAGTGTTAGTGACCCTCGATAATGATTTTGGACAGGAATTTCAATTTCCAGAAATTTACGAAAAAACGTGCAGCTCGGAAGCTGGCCGTTTGAACGGTGTGTGTGAGTGGAATTTGTTTTCTAATCGTGATGCATGCGTATATGATTTAAATGCTTTATTATATGATTTGATATGATTTTACATGATTGATGTTTCAATCCGGTGATTTCTCGGTTTTCTAGATTATTATATTATTTTTGGCAAGATTTTCGAGAAATTGTGAAATTGATGTTTTGGGCGTAGGCCCGGGATTGAAAATGATGTTTTGACTCGGGTTATGAGTCAGGAATTGATTTGATGTTTTTCGGTCATATTTTATGATTTTACGTGAAAATGGCAACTCAGTTTACAGTTGCACGGATTTGCGTGAAAATGATATTTTGGGCTTGAGACCCAATGGAATTGTGATTTTGATTGGATTTGTATTTCCATGTGATTACATGATGATATTGATGATTTTCGGATTTATAAAGTAAATCGAGACTTTGGTTTTCCGGATTTGAGGAAACTATATTTTGGGGCTGAGACCCTGTTTTAATAAATGATTTGGTTTTCAATGCAACTGTTTTTTCACTGGTTTTCATAATACAGATGTGTTGCGGATATTTAGGGCTTTCGGATGGAAATATGTTTTTCCCCAGAGTGCACCCTAGAGATAACACTCGCCTTCGGGATGGAAGTGTTCACCCCGGAGAGGTCACGTAGCACGGTCTGTTGTCGTGCAGCTCAGGGAGGCTCGACTCAGACCAGAGGTGCTGGATTATATAGAGATCAGTCAGTGATGTGTTCACGATGATCTGGCTTTTCGGCTCGTGATGTATTCACAGCGACAGATGCTCGGATTTTGAGCGGTCCTTGAGCCTATTTGATTTGCACGCGTTGCAGGGGTAAACGTGACTATATGAGATTGGATATGGAAATAAGTCCCGTGGTTTTATGGAAATTTGAATTGATTTTGATGAACACGAGTTTCAAGGAAAGTGTGGATTTGGAATTTAGAAAAATGTTTTGGTTTTATCGGTCCACTAGTCATGCTTGATTGATTTCATACTATTACTCATGTTTTATGATAAGCATGCATGTTTGTGAAAACTGGAGGGTAAGAATGCGTTTTGGTAAACGTATTTATAAATGTTTGTTTTTTCCACTCACACCTTTTCTGTTTTATTGACCCTTCAAGTCGTGGCGCGATGATCGAGGCTATTCAAGAGGTGGAGATATGAGTGGGCACAGGCGCAGTTATCCCTTGTTTGGCAAGTCTTGGAGAGTAATTTCGGAACTTCAGTTGACTTGTCAGACGGGAGCAGGACCGGGCACGGTCATTTACGTCCTTAGGGGATGGGTCCTGTCAATAAATCCACTCCTGAGGCCCTGTAGATGCCGGTAGACACTTGAAACGTGAAAAATGGTTGTGGAAAATGGGTTTTAGAGTCAGGTCTGGTCATCGGGTCGGGCGACCCTTGTTGCAGACCCAGCTCCAGGAAGGTGGTAATAGGCCAGGCGTGAGGCCCATGCGCAGAGGACTTTCGGCGGCTCGTGAGTGCACATGCGGCTGTTCTGGGTGGTCCACTCAACATGAAAGTTACTCCTTGTCCAATTTGAGTCTAACGGTATAAGGTTCAAGTTAATTAGACATGATTCGATTATGGTTTTGATAATTAATGTATTATGTTTTTATGGTAAACATGAAATTAATAAGAGCAGAATTAGGAGGTTTGGGATATTAGATGATAATGATCCTTAAATGAGAAAATCTGAAGGAAGTTTATTTCTGAATTGAGAATAAATTAAGTGTGTAGACTTAGGTAGTTTCATTCAATTGAAGTGTTGTGCATATGGCCTATAGTTGTGTATATCGTGATTACACGTAAGTTAACAGTTATAAAAAGGAATTTATTGGCATGTCTTGAAGGATAAAAGGATTCGTGGATTACGGAAAAATGTTTAGTTAAGAATTGCATAAAAATACGATTTATATTTTTTAAGGTAAATTTTATTATGAGGAAAATGTGATTGGGCATGTATTTCATTATTTTAATTTTTGGTTTTAATTGATTTTGTAAATGTGATAAATATAATAACTAACTTAAGGCCGAATAGTATTACTGGAAATGCCACAATTTTTTGGGGAAATGGGTTGGACGTTGGCGGAAACCCAATAAGGGCGGCTTTAACTTGGTTAACTAAATAAGTGTTGATACAAGTAAATTGGAAAATATCCCATCTCTGACAAGAATTGTCAGACGGGAGCAAGACCGGTCTGATTTTTAGCAGAATTTGAGGACAAGTGCTGTCAACTTAGTATCAGAGCGTAGGATTTCGAGTATGTTGAATTATGTCTATTCAATTGCTTTTTTTTTTCTATTGATCTTTTGATAACTACTTGAAATATTGGAAGTGCACGGTTTATAAATAGATTTGGTTTGGAATTTGGGTTTGATCAAGAGAAAGATGTTGCATGGACTACATAAGGTAATAGTAACATAAATTAGGATTTTGAATAATTTGTACGTACTTTAATGGAAATTGCAGTATGTGAGTGATGCAACACTAAATTAACAACGGTAGTATATCTGACAATTGTATGGAATTATTTGAAAGTACGTTTTCCATATTAGACAATGTGATTGACTTGGAATATGAGCCTTAGGATATTCAATGATTTGAATGACAAAAAATTGGTTTAACTAGAAATTATTAAATTTTTTTAGTAAAGTTTGAATTTTGAGACTTGGATTTGGGTTATGAAAGGTGTGATTTAGGTTTTGGGTCTGGAAATTTGATAAATAATTTGGATTTAGAAATTAATATATGTTATAGATATGTGAATTTCGATATTCGAGATTTTATTTGCGAAATCAATTAGATTTGAGTATGATGGTGCCAATATGTCTAGAGTACGGCTCTATTTTCCTGGGCTAGATATGAGAGATATGCTCAGATGTCCAGAGCACGGCTCTATTTTCCTGAGAGGTTTTTAAGTCTCAGATGTCGAGTTGGGGGCTCTCTATCCTGAGACTAGTAGTATGTATGATTGCGGATTGGCTAAGTCTAAGACGTCCAGAGTTGGGCTCTGTTTCCCTGAGACTTGGACTAGTACCCAAACGTCCAAAACCGGGTTTTGTTTTCCTGGAATCGGTCCATACTCAGATGTCTAGAGCTAGGCTCTGTCTACCCGAGTGAATGATTTGGCCTACCGGTAGTGCTATGTGATTATGTGTGTGACACCCGGACATCCAAAGTTGGGCTCTGTTTCTCCAGGCACTTGGATGTCCAAAGCGGGGCTCTGTTTTCCCAATTGATTATGTGATATGACATGCGATAAACGCGCAGATGTTGTATCTCTGAGCAGAATGCTGGCCAACAGTATAGTAATACCCTGGGAAACGAGTTTTGATTGATGAAATACGTGTGGTAATGCATTAAGTTGAGTAGTTGAGTACTTGGTTGATTAGTCTGGACAGAAGGATAAAAAAAAAGGGATGTGGAAAAATGGAAAATTGAATAACAAGTAAGATTGGTATGGCTGGGAGAGAAAATAACATGAAATAAGTTACCTGGATATAGTAGGGATTACTTTTAATTTTTCTGGAAGTTCCCTTCATTATGAAAACCATGTTGAGATAAATTTGAGGAACTTGTGAAAAGTTCATCTATTATGCTTGTGATGTGGATGGTTTGAAACTAGATTCCCAATTCTGGATATTATGCTATTTCATCTTCCCAATTTTCTTACTAGGACGATTACAGATAACCCTCCAAGAGATGCGTGTTGGTTTGTAGTCTTAGACATCGAGTCGTGGGCGTCCCGAGTAATGTGCTTACTAGTATTACTAGAAATGTGGCGATTGATATTATGCATCGAGGATGGGTTAGCTATACTTGGGTTTGTGTGATGTGGAATTGGACACAGATAGGATGTGTATGATTGATGTTCTGGTTTTATATTAATTATTGTGGTGGTTTGCGTGTCGGTTGTCATGACTTCTGATGTTTTGTTGCATTATAATTTATGACATAAGATTTTGTGCTATTAGGTTTTGGTGATTTTCAAATACCTTCTAGATGGTTTTTTTTTTTTAATGCTACTTTGATGGTACATTTCATGGAGTTTGTGAAGCAAATTGTTTTTGGGCGTAGGCCGAAGATTCTAATTGTGGATTTGATTTAATTAGGATGTAAGTACGTGTTTCTTGATTTCATGGTATATGACATATTGTGATATTTGTCAGGGTGATGCTTTACACGTAGTTTCATTACGCGTGGAATTTGAGGATTAACTGATTAAATGTTTTTTCCTTACATAGCTCAGGTTAATTCCTAGTATTTAAGATGTCGATCACCATATATGTTTTGATTTTGGAAGTTGGAAATTATGGTTTCTTGATAAATATTTATGTTTGTTGATCATATTAATATCTAGAATCTATCTAGGCAGTAAATAAGTGTTGATTTATACAATCGGAGTGCAATGTTTCATAATAAAGGGTTTAACTTGTCCTAGATATGTTGATGGTAGTTATGATTGTTTCCTGGTTGGATGAAAGTTGTAGAACATCATTTCAATTTATGGAAATGTTTCGTATTTAAATATGGGATTCCGATAATTTCTAATAAAAGTTGGGATCCCATTATTTATATAGTTAAAACGAATTCCTATATGATTTGATGATGTGTGGTTGATCGAGATCTTTATAATTTTTTCGGTAATTTATTTGATTTCATGATTTACAAGGTATGGTATAAAGTATATATTGGGCTTTGGGCTTGGTTTTCGAATGTGGTTTTGATCGTGGATGTGATAGGTGACATGATTAAATGATTGTTGGATGTACGTGATTGTAATATAGATTGTTATGTGTAAATAATATTGGGTATCAAGCATACATTTAGTTCGGCCCTAAAAGTTTGAGGACAAAATTTTCTTTACAGACCCAGATTGTAACACCCCAGATATTCGAGAGAATGAATATAACCATTTTTCCCTTGAAAGTCAAAAAGTTGACTTTGATAAAAAAAAAAGGTCAAAATATTGACTTTTGATCGATTTGTCTTTTAGAAACTTTGAACAAAAAGTTAGGATGGTCTCAGCCTCTTGAGTACGTAGATAGGCGGCACATCAAAAATAGAGATCGAATGGTTTCATTATGGATCAAAAAAGTCAAAGACATTTTGGTAATTTTGGTCATAAGGGGTATTTTGGTCGTTTTTTAATAGGAAACCTAGAGAAGTCTAGAACCTTCTCCCATTTTCCCTCCCTCACTGTCCCACCAACCTACTCATTATATATATGTGCGTTGTGTGTGTTTTGTTGGCATTCAGTGGTACACAACCGAAGAAAAAAAGAGAAGAAAATTTGAGGAAAGAAAAGTGAAGAACGGAGGGACAACGAGAGGAAATTAAGGTGAAGGAAGGAATGATAAGGTAGGGTTCGATGGAAGGAGAAAAGAGGAGACGAGGGTGGAGCTCTAGGTGATCCTAGAACTCAAACTCATGAAAGCCAACAATGGCGGTGATTCAATGAACAGTTCTAGGACTCCCTAGTGCTGGTCTAGGGATCTTAGGCTGTTAGTGGAGTCCCTAGAGTCAAGTTGAGGCATGAATAACAAGGTGAAGAGGCCCGAAAACTTTGTAGCAAGCCTAGGAAACCATGGTCAAATTTCCATAAATTGGGAGTGCATGATCAAGATATACGTTTCATCTTTTGACCTCATAAATCCACTCCTAAGGCCTTGTAGATGCTATTAGACACTTGAAATGTGAAAACACAGACGTGGAAAATGGGTTTTAGAGTTAGGTCTGGCCGCCGGGTTGCGTGACCAGAGTTGCAAACCCAGCTCGAGAAAGGTGGTAAGTAGCCGCGCGTGAGGCCAATGCGCAGAGGCCTTTCGGCGATGCGTGAGCCCGCTTGCGGCCGTTCTCGAAGGTCTGATCTACATGAAAGTTACTCCTTGTCCAATTTTGAGGCTAACGGTATAAGGTTTGAGTTAATTAGACATGATTCGATTATGGTTTTGATAATTTATGTAACGACCTGTCCCGAATTAACGAGATTAATTAAGGATTAATGACGGATTAGCGAGGCTAATCGGGGATTAGACGAGGATTAACGGACGAGCAGGGCGAAATGACGATTTTGTCCCTAGAATGGGCAAATCATTGACTTTTTTTTCAGGCGGTCAAATAGACTTTGGCCGATGACTGTGATGTAGTTCGTGACGTCACGAGTTCATAGACAGGTGGCACGCTCGATTCTGACGTTCGAGGAAGAAGTTATGATGTTCGGAAGTTCGAGGGCATTTTGGGAATTTAGTTGAAAAAGAGCAAAGAGTTGACTTTTGACCCGGGAGGTTCGATGGTTGAGGGGCGAGGACCATTACGAAGATCGGGACAATACGAATCCATAGACAGGTGGCACGTCGAATTCGGACGTTCGACAGAGAAGTTACGGTTCACAAAAATTCGAAAGTACTATTGCACGAAGTTCGAGACAGCTTGGGTTTTGTCCTAAGTGGGGCCCAGATATTTTTCCCAAATCCCAACGGATGAGTGAAAAGTGTCACCCATCCACTGGACACCATGTTCCCATTCATGCATCTCCCATTCATCAACATCGATCATTTTTCCCATTTTCCCCACCAAAACCGATCGACCATCCAACCCCAAATCCAAACCCTTTCCCCTTTGATCATCTGTGAGACCCAAGAGAGTGAGAAGAGGACTGAGGAAGGTAGTGTCCGGCCAGGATCAACGCCGCCGTGGACGGCGGCCATAAACCCGAGAAAACTACCCGGTTAGGCCCAAATTCCTTTATATTTCGATTTGGGCATTATGGACTGTTTTGGGTGATTAGGAAATGTTTATTAGGTTGCTAGGATGTTTCTAAGATAGGTTTGAAGGTGGTTGGACGGTAGAGGAGCCGTGGTAGGAAAATGGGAAGTTGGGCCATGAGGTTCAAAAATTGAACCATGGATTTTAGGTGTTTTAGATTAGGTTTGATGATTGAAAATGGTAGGAAATGAGAAAATAGGAATTTAGGGATTAAAATGGAGGCAAACGGACCGGAAATGAAGGAGGAACCAGGCTGGACCGATCACGCCGGTCCAGGCGAACCAGCAAACTGGCAACCCGGTTCAGTCGAAGGTTAGGGGTGGTGCTACAGTGAGGCGCGTGGGCTCATGCGCATGGGGTTCCTAGGGAACGTGGGGGCGCATGTCCAATCTTTCGTGAAAGATTCCAACATGTCAAATCATCTATTCGATGTAACGAACATTTTGGGACTGGTTTCGTGTCAATCGGACATCGTTTCGATATAGTTCGGGTTGTCCAAAGGTTTAGGTTCGCGTTTAAAAATAGCTAGAAATTTCAGAAAATTACGCGACTTTAGTGAGGGGTTATATAAGTAGTTAGTAACCCTCTAATAAATTTGGACAGGTTCGGGAATCCCGGAGGTGACGTTTGGCCCGGGAGATATTATGGCACTTGTATCGAGGCGCGGCTTCGGACGGTCTGTGAGTGGACCTTTCTTTCGAACTTGATGCATGAATAAATGTTTTATAAGTGTTTTAATATATGTTTTGTGATTCCATTAGTGCATTTGTTTGTGGTAGACTAGGATTTACGTATTTTCATGTATTTCGAGATTTTCGATTTTATACGATGCTTATACGTGCTAGGTTTTCAACGAGGGTTTCATAAATGGATTTTGGATTTGGAAACATGAACTCGGGCATGAGGCCCATTTGATTTACAAACTCTCGGACTTGGAGTCCATTTGATTTGACAAGAAATCAGACCGAGTGTCCATTTGAGTTATACGATCGGACCGAGGGTCCCGTTGGTTTACGAATCTAGGCTTGAGGCCCAATTGGTTGTAATATCGGGCTGTAGGCCCAGTTGACTGTGGTATCGGGCTTGAGGCCCTATTGGTTGTGAAATCGGCCTTGAGGCCCTGTTGATTGTGAAATCGGACTTGAGTCCCAGTTCGATTTATGAAATGAGAATTCAGGCATGAGACCCTATTGAACTGTGGATTTAGGCCGAGGCCTGTGAAACTGATTTGAATCGGATTCGAGGAATCCTGTTGAGATGAATCGGCTATGAGACCCAATTGAGAAATTTTTTAAGAAAGAAAGAAAAAGTTTTGAAAATGATTATGAACCCTCTATATGATTTATATGGTCTCCTCCAGACGCTGACCTGGAGAGTCACGATCCACAGACCAGAATGGGTATCCCCATAGGGATCCCATTCCAGGAGTGGGGGTTACTATTTATGTTGTGGTCCCAGACCAGATTCCGGAGAGATGTGTGGACTAGATCCGGAATTAGAGCACGGACTAGATCCAGAGATTGAGCCTTCCAGATGGAGAATTCCTGGGAGAAGACTCGGAGTGAGACCCCGAGTAGTGTGCACACTAGTATAGAGATGATTAATGGTGACATATATCGGGGATGTGGTCCCTAAGGACTGTGTGCCCCGAGTTGGCATCTTCTCGGAAGTGTCGCGAATGGGTTATACGTATATTGATATGTATGAGGTTTTACAGAAAATAATTTGGGGGCGGAGACCCCGTGTTCTATGTTTTATATTTCGGAAAGTGATTTGCATGTTTGGTATTTCACTGAGAATGGATTTGGGCTGAGTTCCCATGTATTGTTTTATGGTTTTAAGATCGTGATTTTGGGTCAAGGACCCAAGTGGATTTATGGTTCATGACGGTTTATGGGAACCAGCATGAACCCTTGAAAGGTTTTTATGGGTCATGACGGTTTATGGGAACTGGGCATGAACCCTCGAATGGTTTTGAGAATACGTTTTCAAATGGTTTTATGAACGTTCGGTAAACGGTTTTTGAATGCGTGCATATACTTTTAATGAAGGGCATGAATGTCTTCTTGTGAAAATGTTTTTATTAAAATCCTTATTTTGTCCACTCACAGTTTTCGTGTTTTAATGCACTTCAGGTTGATCGCGGATGCGGGCTGTAGCAGAGACGAGACATCACACTCCTTCTACGATCCTGGCATGCTCTAGACGCCCCGGTGAAGGCTGACGGAATTTCCCTGGTCTGGCACTTCGTGCCAGACGGGATCAGGCATGTCCCACGTTAATCCCAGGGGATATTGGGACGGGTCTTGACAAAGTGGTATCAGAGTGTGGAGTACAGGCAGGTCAAGGATGTGATGTCTACGCGGTCGTAACAGCCAGTCATCAACCTGATAGTTTGGGGGCTAGTATGAGGATTTGATAGAATCGAACCTTAGTTAGATGGTGTTTGGCACGTGATACGATGGTTGGAAGTTCAATTGGCATTGAATGCCATGTGTTTCGATGTTTGATCCCGAGGAGGATCAGCATTCGTGTGAATCCGACGGCTTAGAGCCGTAGTGTCTCTGGGGAGTAGGATCCAGTGGATTGTTAGACACAGTATGAGGACTTGAGAGTTGTGACCGCTCGACGGTAGGGTCGTGTCAGATAAAGGATGTGCGGATTAATACCAGTGGTATTTAGAGGTCAGGGTCGTCCAATTTATAATGACCCTGTACGACTACAGTCACGATGGATGGGAATAGGAACGTGTGATTCTATTTGGCATGAAGGGACAATATCGTGTTAGGTAGAGTGGCCCACTACACAACTCTGATCTAAACAAGGCCTTTTGGGAGCTCACTGTCTTTGGATTCCTTGGGAACTCCAAAGTTAAGCGAGTTGAGGCTGGTACAATCCCAAGATGGGTGACCGCCTGGGAAGTTGCATCGTGAGCTCCAGTAAATAAAACCGTGAGGGATAGGAGGCCCAGAGAGGACAATATCGTGCTAGAGTTGGGTCCTAACCGAGGAGGTTGGGGTTGGGTCCTGACAGTTTGAGAGATAGATAGAACCATACATTATTCATCAACTTAAATCTCATTATATAGAGTTAGGGTAGGTAAATGGACATAAATGCCCTTAGATGAATAGTCACATGACATAACTTATTTACAACAAATATATCAATTTTTATAGTTTGCAAGTAGGAAAACGTGTGACTTCTCTCTAAGATTTTTTCTCTGCCTTATCTCTAAGACGTCCTGTAATGACCCGTCCCGGATTTCTGGATTAGATTAGTGATTAATGATGGATTAATAAAGTTAATCGATGATTAGTTGGGTAGTTTCAGACGAACAGTGCGAAATGACGATTTTGCCCCTAGACTGGGCGAAACGTTGACTTTTAGTTCGGACGGTCAAATGGACTTTGGTCGAAGACTCTAACGTAGTTTGGGACGTCACGAATTCATAGACAGGCGGCACTTCCGATTCCGACAATCGAGCAAGAAGTTTTGATGTTCGAAAGTTCGGGGGTATTTCGATAATTTGCAGGGGCAAGGGCAATTTGGTCTTTTTGCTGTGCCCAGTTATAATTGGAAATGTGGCTGCCGTGGGATTCGTGCCCAATGGTTATGGGACACATTTCCCTTTTTTGGATGATTGTGGAAGTTGGGACAGCTCCTCAACCGTTTTTAAAATGGTTAATGGTTGCACGAGTCTAGCCGTGAAGACAAGCAGAGACCGTGAAACCACTTATACACTCACCTTCGAACTTTAACGATTGATGGTGTTGTGTGAAGGGAAATAAGAGAACTGACGATGAGGATGGTAGTGGTGCCACCATCGTGAGTAGCCGTGGACGGTGGCCATGACTCTATGAGCAAGCCCGTGAAATCCCCTGAAAACCCGTGAATTCCACACTTGCACAATCACCCTCAAAGCCTCATCTTTTGCTTGTCCTTTGTGAATAAAACTTGGAAAGTGTGTTGAGCTGATGATGGTGGAGGCCACGGTGGAGGACTGAGGGCAGGTAAGACGTGCACGACCCTGTTTCTCCTAGTTTTGTTCAAAATCGAAGATGCACGTTTTGGTGAGATAATGAGTGCCTGCGATGCTCATTCTAGCTTCTGAAGGTTGCTACTGAGCCTAGAAACACGAACCCGTCGGTTTGAGGAGCTCGCGGTGGCCAGGAACAGAGAGGTGAACTTCTACGTTTTTCTTCTTCGAATCAGGAGGTAAGAATTAGACATCCAATTCGTGTTTTCATGCGTAGAAACAATCAGAAATGAAGGGACAAAGGGATAGGAAAAAAAAGGAGGAAGAATGGTTGAAAAATGGAGGAAAACCGCCCTCGTCAGTTCAGTTGGACCGGGATAGTCTGAACCGGTCTGGCTGGAGATTAACGATGATGAATAGTAAGGCGCGTGAGGCCCACGCGCAGCCGCTTTGGGCGGTGCATGTGGGCGCGTGGCCCACTTTCTGGGCATGTGTTCAACATAGTTTTCACTCTAATCGATGTAACAAACATTTGGAATTGGTTTCGAGTCGATCAGACATCGTTTCGATAAGATTCGGGATGTCCGAAGGTTTAAAGTCTAGGTTCAAAATAGTTAAAAATGTAGAAGCATTATGAAGTAGTTAGTGACCTTATTATGGGATTTGGACAGGTTCGGGAAAGCCGGTGATAGTGGATTAGCTAGGAAAGCGTAATTGCACTCGTATCGAGGCAACAACGCGAATGGTCTATGAGTGGACTTTGCTTTCTAACTTATGATGCATGCATAATTGTTTTATATGATTTCTATACGTGATTTCCATGTTTCTGATTATGATCTTTATGATTTTTGTTTTGCACGTATTTCGATACAATTACATTTCTGCACGTTTTACGAGATATGATCTTATGTTCCAATTTGATGTGATTTCGATGATAGTTATCATTTGATTTCAAAGGTTTATAAATGGATTTTGGAAAGTGATTTCGGGCTTGAGGCTCAGGTCATCAAAGTGGTTTTGATAAACGTGATTTCCGTTTTAAAGTGATTTCTGGATTTGAAATTGGGATTTCAACTGTTGATTTCAGATTTGGTATTGGAAATTGGATTTCGATGGATTTCTGGATTTTTTATGACTCTCACTTGGTTTTGGATTTAAGGACCCGTTGATACTTGGTTTTGGGTTTAAAGACCCGGTATATGGCTGTATCTGGTTTTGAGTTTAAAGACTCGGTTGATTGATGACGGGGCGAGGGCCCTGGATTGATATGTTTTAAGTTTAAATGTAACGACCCGTCCCAAAAATTGGGATTCGATTAGTATTTAATGACGGCTTAGTGAAGTTAATTGGTGATTAGTTGGGTGATTTCGGACGGACGGTACGAAATGATGGTTTTGCCCTTGAAATTGGGCGAGCAGGTGACTTTTTGTTCAGGCGGTCAAATGGACTTTGACCAATGACTGAGACATAGTTCGTGACATCAGGAGTTCATAGATAGGTGGCACGTTCGATTCCGACATCCGGGGATGAAGTTATGACGTTCGGAAGTTTGGGGGTACTTTGGTAATTTGGTTGAAAAGGGCAATTTGTTGACTTTTTCAATGATAGGTCTTTGTCAAGTGTTTTGAGGACCGTTAGGTAGGTCTCGATCCCCTGAATACAATGACAGGCAACACACTATCATCGGACGTTGGTAGGTTCGGATTTTGGTCTAAAACCACTAGGGGCAAAATGGTAATTTATGAAAGCAGGGGCAATTTGGACATTTGGTTGCATTGGGATCTGTGCCTAGTGAAAGTAGAACACTTGGCTGTTTTGGATGTTGTGGCCACCATATTGTGGACACTTGTCCTTCTCTGGATGGTGGTAGAACCTTGCACAAGCCGCTTCAAAGTCGGTTTAAATGGGTTTAAGTGTTTGTGCGCGGTTTTGAGCAGAAAATAGAAAACAGAGAGAACCCAACCCTTACTTTCCCTTCAAATCTCAATAATTGGTGATTTCTTATGAATCAAATGAGTTAAGGGAGGTTAGAGGAAGGTGAGACGAGAAGGTTGGTGCTGGCACGGCGACTCACGACGGCGAGAGGAGGTGGGGAAATCGTGAAACTTGTGAGTCCTCTGTTTCAGTTCGAGTTGGTGGAATCGAATTGAAGGGCTAAAGAGCACAACTGATTACTTGGATGATGCTTATGGGGTGTCTAGGAGTTGAATAGGCTTGGAATGGTAGCTCGCCGTGGACGGTGGCCGTGAAACCGACGAGTTAAGGACGTGTGATTCAAAAATGATACTTGTTGTTGTAGTATTTGTTGATCGAATTAATGAATTAGATGATGTTCAGAAATTTTTTAGGAGTCGATCGAGATTGAGACAGAGACCAGAGACGGTCTGTAATGGTCAGAGACAGGGAACAAAATGCAAGTTTTGAATGATGACTTGAGAAGGTAATATTCAAGTCCTTAAGTTATGATTTGATTAGCTAGATCGATTATGCTGGATGGGACGAAGCTAATAGGTCAAATGGAATTGAAAATAATGGAAAAACGAGGGAAAATTGTGAGCGCCGGTTAAGGATTGGACCAGATTTGCAGAACCAGTTTAGACCGATCGACCTGAGGAAGATGATGAACAATGCTGAGGCGCGTGGCTCTCATGCGCAGCACCTTTGGGAGGCGCGTGAGGGCGCATGGCACTGTTCATGGGGAAGTTTTCAACACGACTTTTTATTATATTGATGTAAAGAACATTTTAAGACTAGTTTCGAGTCGATCGGACATCGTCTTGATAGGTTTCGGGATGTCCGAAGGTTTTAGGGCTCGGTTAAAAATAGTTAAAAATTTGGGAAAATTATGGGTCTTTAGTATGAACATTATGAAGTAGCTAGTGACCTGATTATGGGATTTGGACAGGTTCGTGAAAGTCGGTGATAGTGGATTAGCCAGGAAAGCTTAAATGCGCGTGTATGAAGGCGGCGACGCTAATGGTCTGTGAGTGGACTTTGCTTTCTAACGTATGATGCATACATAAATGTTTTATATCTTTTCTATACCTAATTTCTTTGTTTGAGATATGATATTGATGATTTACAGTTTTACACATATTTCGAGATATTTACGAAATTGCACTTTTTACGAGATATGGTTTTCTGCAATGGTTTGATGGTGGTTTTGATGACTTGATTTTAGGATTTGAGATATGATTTGATTTCAATGATTTACGATGGATTTTGGAAATGTCATTTCGGGCTTGAAGCCCAGTTCATAAATGTGATTTCGATAAATATGATTTTGGGTTTTGGAACTGGATTTTGGAAATGATGATTTGGGATTTGGTTTTGCAACTTGAAAGTGGATTTCCGGATTTGAGTTCAGAATGATTATTCCGGATGCCGGCTTACGGAATGATGGTTTCGGATTCGGATTTGGAAATGGATTATGGATATGATTCTAAATTTGGATTCGGGATGATGATTTCGGATTCATCTTGGGATTCGAAATGGTGATTTCGAATTCGGATTTTGACATGGATTTGGAAATGGTTTTAAAATGGTTTTGGATTGGATTTGCTGGATCTGGTTATTGGGTTTAAAGACCCGGATATGATTGTGACGGGGGCAGTCCCAAATTGGGTTTAAAGACCCGGATTGAGTTTAAAGACTCGAATATTATGATTTTCCCCGTAGGCCTATTGAGTTTAAAGACTCGGGAGTTTAAAGAATTGGATTCTATTGAGGCATGGATTGAGTTTAAAGACTCGGATAGATCCAGCAGGTTGGATGGATTGCAAAGGATTTCAAATGGCTTCCAAATGTGTTTTGCATTTCGATGATAATGATGGTTTTCACTAATGGTTTTCTGCTATTTTGGGCTATGACCCAGATGATATGGATTTTGATGGTTTTGGGCTGAGGCCCGGTGTAACGACCCGGACAGTCGAAAAAGGAAAAATTGGAAAATTTGAAGAAAATGACGATTTTGCCCTTCGAATCGAGCGAACGGTTGACTTTTGGTTTGAGCGGTCAAACAGACTTTGACTGCTGACTGAGATGTAGTTCGGGACATCACGAGTTCATAGACAGGTGGCACGTCCGATTCCGACATTCGAGGAGGAAGTTATGATGTTCGGAAGTTCGAGGGCATTATTGTAATTAGGTCGAAAAGGGGGAAATTGTTGACTTTTTGCACGACCACTATTTTAGCGCAATTCGAGAACCGTTAGGTAGGTCTCGATGTCCTGAGTCTGTAGACAGACGGCACGCCGAAAACGGACCTCAGACGGATAAGTTATGATTCTAGAACGAGGAAGGGCATTTTGGTAATTATGTAAAGAAGGGGCAAAATGGTAATTTTCAAGGCTGCAGTTTGAAACAGCCGTGAGTGGAACTTTGAGGGGAATTGTTTAACAACATAAGTGACTTTGAGGGAATTGTTTAATAAAGCAAGTGACAATTGTCACTGAGGAAGGCTGGATTAGTGGCATTGTGGACGGAGTGGGGTGTTAGGCGTGCTGGAGGAACAGAGCACGGGGGAATTGTTTTTTATTTTGAGCCGTTGCGGGAAACACCGTCACAGAGAGTCTGAGAGATTCCCACGGGTTACATTGAATATTGGATTGAAGTAACTAAATCAATTACTGGGAAGGAATGAGAGTAACAGAGAGACTAAACTGAAGAGGAAAAACGGGGGACTGAGTGAAAATACACACAGAAACCCGAAACCTGTTTTTGATAAATTCAAATTCGAATATGAGTTGCAAACCAGCCCAAGTCAAATTAAGGTGAGATTATACCTTCTGGAACCTTTATTAGTCGATCCAAATCAAGAAATGCAAGGTTCGAAGCTCTTGGAGCCATGAACGGACATGGTGGAATGCCAGAAAATCCCGAGCCGTGTTCGTCTAATTGGGGGTAAGTTTTTATGAAATCGATTACAAAATCATCTTTAGAGTAAGCCTACGATGCTCCCTAACCAATTAATTGTAGAAATCAGTGACTGTTTGATGAACTAGGACAATGAACTTTCCTTAGAGCTTGGATTCCATTGAGGTAGTTTGGGGTAGTGACGACTGAACTTCACGTTACAGACCCATAATTAAGTTAATTGCGATGCTATTTGAGGGTTCAATTGAAGAAAACAAGTTGAATGTGGCAGGAATTGAATCGGGTCGAGCACGCGGCTCGTAGACCCGTTTTACAGAGGAGTCGGGCGAGGAAGAAGCACTGTGCAGGCTACTGTAGCAGGCGCGTGAGCCTCACACGCAGCCGCTTGCGGCGGCGCGTGGGAGCCCGTGAGCGGGAATTTCGAGGTGAGGTCAACATGACTTTTTTTGTGTGCATTGTAACGAACATTTTAGCATTCGTATCGAGTTAATCAGACACCGTTTCGATATTGTTTCGAGGGTCCGAAGGTTTATGTTACGTTTTTAATTAATATTTTATTCCCGGAAAATTATAGGAAATTAGTATGATATTATTTGAGTCCTTAGTGACCCTGAAGAATGATTTCGGACAGGATTCGAGATTTCTGTAAAATGTCAAAATTACAGAAACGCGTGCAGCTCGAAAAGCGAGCGATATAGACGGTGTGTGAGTGGACTTTTCTTTCTAAAATTCAATGCATGCATAACTGTTTTTATGATTTCTATGATTATGATTATGTCTTACGGTAATTACGATTTCGGTATTCATACGTATTTCAATGTGGCTTACGTAATTGCACGTATTTCGAGACTATGGTTTCTCCTATGCTTTGATGATGGTTTAATAATTATTTCATATGATTTGTGCGTGTCATGTTTTGAGGATATTTTGATTATGATTGTGAGTATGACTTACGGTTTTGACACATATTTCGAGATTATTACGAATTTGCGCATTTTACGAGATTTCGAGTTTATTGTGATTTGATCATGGTTTTGATGCTTTGACTTTGGGATTTGAAACATGATTTGATTTCCAAGATTTAAACGGACTTTGGAAAAAGTGATTTCGGGCTTGATGCCCAGGGCATAAAAGTAATTTTGATGAACGAGATTTCGGGTTTCGGAAACATGAAAGTGGATTTCCGGATCTAGGTGCGGAATGGTTATTCCGGATGCTAGCTTACGGAATAATGGTTCCGAATTCGGATTTGGAAATGGATGGTGGACATGATTTGAGATTTGAATATGAAGTTCGGACATGAGTTCCATTTCGATAAGACGTGATGTCAGATTGGGTTTTGAAATTTGAATTTCCGATGAATTCTAGATTGGTTGTGAATTATATATGTTTTGGGTTTAAAGACCCGGTACTATTGCTGGATCATGTTTTGGGTTTAAAGACCCGGTTGACTGATGACTGGGGAGGGCCTTGATTGATATATTTTGAGTTTAAAGACTCGGTTATCGTAATATCCCCCGAGGCCTATTGATTGTGTTTTGAGTTTAAAGACTCGTTGATATCCCGGGAAGGCCTGATATATGTGAGTTTAAAGACTCGGTAATTGATATCCAACAAATTGATTGACTTGTGATTTACTGTTGATGTCTGATGTTTTCGGATGTGTTGGGCAGCGGCTCGGTTTATCTGGCTTGATGGATTTTTGGGTTATGTTCTGTACTTGGATTTTGATTCATGATTTTGGGCTGAGGCCCTGTGTTTATGATTGTGGGCTAAGACCCGAAGTTTAAGAAAAGGGAAAATGATTTGATTTTTCATACACGGTTTTCTTCCGAAAACGAAATGAATTGTGAAATGATTTTCGAATGCATGCATTGGTTTTACGTGGAGGGTGAAAATGTCTTTTTGTAACCTGTTTTCCGAACTGATTCATTTTTATCCACTCACACCTTTTGTGTTTTTACTGACCCTCCAGGTCGTGGCGCGTTGATCGAGGCTAATCGAGAGGCGGAGGCATGAGTGAGTACGTGCGTGGCTATCCCTTGTTTGGTAAGTGCTGAGGGTAATTTGGGAACCTCAGTTGACTTGTCAAACGGGAGCAGGACCGGGCACGGTTGTCAATGTCCCTCAGGGGACGGTCATGTCAACTTGGTATCAGAGCCAGGTTGCTGATTCTGTTGCCACATCATGCCTCTGAAACATAAGCCTCGTGCGCGACCTAGTAGTGAGACGGGTAGACGAGGGAGTATGAGGCCTTGTGATAGATCTCGGATGAGATTGACCCTAGATTGAGGGTTAGATGTAAATCGATGTATACTGTTTGTTAGACATAGAATTGTGTGGATCCCAGGGACGATTGAGCCTAGAGGCTAGAAAGGTTTCACAATTGAGCAAGTTGTACTCGTGATAAGATTATTCTCAGTGAATTCCTTACGTGGAATGTGTATTTAAAGAGTGTAAAATGTGATGGGATATCTCTTAGGCCTTATCGGTCGTATAAGATATGGTTGACCATTGGTACCTACTCAGTGACATTGGTATGAGATTGAACTCAAGAGGAGTCGAGATATAGATAAGGGACTCAGAATGAGTCAGGATATTGGTTAGAAACTTGAGATGAGTCATGGTTAGGTATCAAGGCTCGAGAAGAGCCAGAAAGGCTGATTGAGGAATGTTGGCACCGGGGATGCCAAGGACTGGTATAGGCTCAGGTACTGATGGGTTATAAATATATGGATTAGTTTTGCTTACCTTTGTTTACTGTACTTATGGGACGCGTAAGGTTCATTAGTGACTGAGGCTCGGGTGGAGACCCGAGATATATAGGGAGTTAGACTCAGGAGTTAGTCCAGTTCAGTGGGACGCTAGTTGGGTAGATTGGGAAACAAAGTAATAAGGGTAATGATATGGTAATAGATATGATTGTGAGTCATCCTGTCACATCATAAAGAAATGGTTATATAGATTGATAGTGAGATGGCACTGTTGGGGTGTGGTCGAGTGAGGATTGGCTCCGATATTGACTGTTGATATGACAAGCAAAGGAAGAGTTGGTGGGGCCCGTAATGGATCATAGAGGCGTGGTTAGTTGGGACCACATGCCTGGGGATTTGCAATTCCTTCATAGGAAGCCTAAGTAGCCCTGGAGTGATGACCTGGACACCTATTACTTGTGGTCATGATGTAAGTTTAACCAGGACGTATGTATTGGGTAGGTCCCAGGCTATCCACTCTTCCATGTCTTGAGATTGGCTATTGGACGGACATCGTGTTGTTTGTGAACGGTTATGGTATGGTAGTCGTTGAACCGATGTGATACTTTGATAATAGTTATGTGGTAACCTTGGTAATTATATATGGTAAAAGTGGTGAGATTTAAAGGGGGTAGACCTATCGACGTGAGGTTACACAGGATGACTGGTGTTATTCGCCTAGTGGCTGACTTAGATTTGGATGAATTGGATGTAATCCTTGGATTGGATTGGTTGATGACTCATGAGACCTCTATCGAGTATGTTGATTAGGAAGTGATATGGGCAATCTAGGATTCCAGAGGTTATGTTTTAGGGAGACCCGAGGGTGTTACCCTCTAAGATGATTTTGATCCTCACAACCAACAGATGGTTGGTTTGAGGTATCCAAAGGTTACTGGCCATATGTGTTGTGTAGGTGCTTAGTGTATGAGATGCCCAGGGAGAGCTGAGGATGCACTGATTTTTCAACGTATTTCCTGAGGTTTTCCAAGATAAGAAATTGAGTTTACGATGATCTGAGCATACATGTGATTATGGACGACTTAATAAGGTAACGGTATGGGATAAGTAGCTCGTATCACGAGTTAAGGATTTGTGGTTTCGTGGGAAGGTTGTGATTAGTGGCCTTATTAAGAGAGACCAACATGGTGGTGATTGTCGATTCTGAGTAAAAAAAAAAAGAGAAAAAGAAAATGTCCGGATTTGATATGGCTAAGGTTAGTTGATGGTGATACCCTTGGATAGCCAAATGGACCGGTTCTATTTGTGAGCTGATGAGTCAGATATTTTGACCACATTTAGATAGTATATGGCACCATGATTGATGATTGGTTGGTGTATTTACATGTACCGATGGGCGTGTAATGTACTGAACAGATGTATTGAATGTCCTCAGAGAGAGAGATAGTTGAATAAGTGTTAGGTATGATAGACCAGAGTAGGTTGGGGAACATGAGTTGGTCTGAGATTTGATGGAGACCACAGAGGATTGCAGGGGGGTTCTCTACCATGTTTTTCCAGTTATGGTGATTGACCCGGAAGGAGGTCAGAGTTATTGGAAATAAGATGTTACCACGAGATTTGGGACTCGATGAGTCTTGTGTTGATGCTAGTTAAACCCTCAGAAGTTGACGTTCCTTGTATGAGTTGAGATCGTCCCACGGGGTTGAGGATGCAGAGGTCATATACCTTTGAAAAGGAATGTACGAGTACTGTATCGACCATTAGGATTAGTAATGCTGGATAAAAAGAAAGGCTTAATGTGTGATAAGGTGATGGTCAGAATATATTGAGATGACGACCACATTGGCGGATCAGGTATTATTTGGGGAGAGGATTGTCATGTTTGCTAACTTAAGGATAGGTGAAATCCTGTTAGTTATGGAACTCCATAGGATTGGAGTATTACATGATTTCTAATAACTTGGACGGTTGGCGTCCAACTGCAGGACCATACTTGGTGTATGGTGGAGTCGAAGTTAAGAAAGGGATATGATTTGCGATATAGTATGAATGGTTGTACTGAGTGCTTATTGGCAATAGGAAGGAATCAAGAGGAAAGGTTAAAATCATTATACATAGCGACCCTGGGAAAGGGATATGGTGTAATTGACCTCGTAAGGGGAATGAGTTCCTAAATTATTGGACCTTCTGAGTTTATTGTCCTGGTGGCTTGTAGGCATATGCGTGAGGATTCAGCTATTGTTCCATGACACGAGTGGATGACATGTGACTGAGAAGATATGAATGACACTTGTGATTCTTGGATTAAGTGGACTCGGATAACAGGACCCACCCCGATTATCACCCCAATAACCGAGGTAAATCCTGCTCCCGTCTGACAACCCCAAAACGAAAGACCGAAAAGACCTCACGAAAACCACAAATTTCACTGTCAGACGAAGGAGAATTTAAAAAATCCAACTGGTCAACCCTTATACAGAGCATAGTACCAAACAAAGTCAAACAAAGCCACACAGAGTACACGCACAACAGAACACTGAAACTACTCTTAATGTCAACCCTCGTGCTAGCTACACGACCTGGAGGGCAATTAAAAACCAGAAAGTGTGAGTGGACCATAAAGAATAAAAGATTCAAAAACCATTTAATAACAAACCAGGGTTTGGCCCTCCGTTGTGAAAACATGCATGCATAACCCATTTATTAAACACAACTATAAACCACATAGTAATCATCATAAAAACGTTCATAATTCACAAAATAGGCATCATAAAAACAGTACGATAAAAACATAAATCCAAGTCATCATTATCCGATCAAACCTGCTGGACCTATCCGAGTCTTTACACTCCCGAGTCTTTAAACTCAATCCAGGCCTCAATAATCCGAGTCTTTAAACTCAACAGGCCTACGGGGGGAAATATAAGTATATCCGAGTATTTAAACTCCCGAGTCTTTAAACTCAATCCGGGTCTTTAAACCCAATCCGGGCCTGTCCCCCGTCAAACATAATCCGGGTCTTTAAACCCAATAACCAGATCCAGAAAATCCAATCCAAAACCCTTTGAAAACCAATTCTAAATCCATATCCAAACCCGAATCCGAAACCACTAGTCTGAAGCCCTTCTGGAATCCAGAACCGCCATTTCGAACCCAAATCCAGAATTTCCACTTTTCAACTTTAAAACCAAATTCCGCTTTCCGAAATCCGATTCTAAAACCGAAAACCTTGATCATCGAAATTATGTTCCAAAATCCCTTTATAATCATTGAAAATCACTTATCGTTTGAAATCCCAAAATCATGGCGTAGAAATCAGAATTCAAACTTTTCTCATAAAACGTGCCAAATACGTAATTTCCTCGAAAAACGTGCAATTAAATCAAACAGTTGTAGCATCTTCAAATAATCATGAAATCATATATAAATCCATAAAACAAGTAATTAAAAGCAGTTATGCATGCTCAGTTTAAGGAAGAAGTCCACTCACAATTACCGAGCACGTCACTCGCGTCCCGAACCTCCTGTACGTTCCTCGTCCGCCTCGGGGATTCCCGAACCTATCACAAGGCACCAAAATACGTCACTAACACGTCCTCTAGGGTTCTCCTAATTCCCCACAATTTTCCCGAACTTCGAACGTAACTAACCGGGACCCTAAACCTTCAACCTCGTAGTACTAACCCGAAACAACGTCCGATCGTCCCGAAACCTATCCCAAAAGACTCGTTACAACATTTAGACCAAAAACCTAGTTGGAAGTTTCCCCAGAAACCACCGTACACGCCTCCACCCGCCGCCCAAAGTGGCTGCGCGTGGGCCTCACGCCCCTGAACAGAAACAATGTTCATCGTCTTCCTCGAGCAGCCACTATTCTGGACCGGCGTGGCCGGTTCTCCGCCTTCCGCCGTCCATTTTCCTTCCTTTTTCCTCCCCTAGCTTCGTCCTACCCTAAGCAATTCATTCCCCTCCTCCATACACGACATCACGGCCTACAACTCACCGTCCCAACTCAAAACAAAAATCACTCGAACACCCATATTCTTGCTCCAGGCCACCCGTGTCACCCCCCAGCACGGCTTCGACATCTACAGGTTCCTAAGGACCTAAGGAGTCGATTAGGATCTACCAGACACCTCGACACAACCCCTATCTTCACGACTAACCGTTTGAAATTAACGGAAAAATAGAGCAAACAGAGAGGAATGAAAAATTACCTGCTTGCCGTCCACCACCGTGCTCACCGTCGCGTTCTGCAGGGTTCACAGGGCCGTCCTAGCCTTCCATCGATCCTAATTGGATCAACACACGGCAACACCACCACCAAGTTCCCTCAACACCTCTCTGGTTTTCTGAGAACTCACCTTCCTCACACACACAACCACTCAACTCTCAATCCTCTCAACCTAGTCCTTGCACTCTCAGTCTCCTCTGAATACACTCTCACACCTAAGAACTCACACACTCACTGTAATTTGATCGATTCCTCCCTGAATCTCACTTTCTGTTTTCTTTGATTGCACGGCCACACACACAGTCCAAATACTTGAACCGTGCACACGCCTAGAACCCACTAGACACTCCCCACGTGTCCACAATCCCCTGGCCCAAACTCAAAATATCCCAATCACTCCTGTACACTTGGCCTTATCAGATTGGCCCAAATCCCAAGGCACAAAAAGACCAAAATACCCCTAATTTCCAAATTACGATTTTACCCTTAACCGTTCTAGACCCGTATCTCGCTCGTCCAATGTCCGATGAAGGCATGTCGCCAGTCGTTGAACTCAAGACGACAAGATCTACCTAACGGTCCTCGGTCTATGCGTAAAAACCCGATCGTGCTAAAAGTCAACTTTTCCCCCTTCGTTTACCCAAATTACGAAAGTGCCCCCAACCTTTCGAACATCACAACTTCCTCCTCGGATGTCGGAATCTAGCGTGCCACCTGTCTACGGACTCGTGACGTCCTGAACTACGTCACGGTCATCGACCAATATCCATTTGACTGCCCGAACTAAAAGTCAACTTTTTGCCCAAACTAAGGGCAAAATCGTCATCCTACCCCCAAAGTCCAAAAGTAACCCACAAAACACTGATTAGACTCACTAATCCGTTGCTAATCACTTCCTTAATCCTAGCTTCCGGGACGGGTCGTTACAATCTACCCTCTTTAAAAGAATTTCGTCCCCAAAATTCCACAGCTCGAACCCTACACCTGGGTCTCCAACCCGGTAAGCAGCTCTCACCAAAACAACTACTCTGAACAGTTTCCAACCTATCATCTCCACCTTGGTGTTTCACAACACCCCTACTACCAGTTCAACACTTCTAACCCTCTCTCAGTACAACTAGAACTTCATGGTGTACACAAGGGAAACTCTATGAAAAGAAACAAAGGTATTTTAAAATACCTCATTTAAGCGTACCCAATAGAGTCCATAGAGTACATCCTCACGTACAACCACCTACAACCAACTCAAAGTTCTAAGCCAGACTCCCGGTCTCCTAGTCGACAAAAACTATGAATCGAAGGTAGACCGCTCAAACCAAAAGGAAATCCTACCGACCGACTTACCTTCACGTCCCTCAACTGCTCCGACCACCTTGTCGGAATAAATCAACAAAGTCCTAAAGGCACTCCTAGATTATGGATCAGTTATAGTCACTCCTTTCCAGTTCCTTCCGTCATCCTTCAACGGAACTCACCGTAATCCTGAACCTCGTCACTCCAAGTCACCTAGGGAAAGTCCTAGACTCTACCCCGAAACCAAACAAAACAGTGTACAACACAACCAAGGATAGTAAAAGTACCTGTCACGGCACCGGGTGCTGACTGAGCCTCCTGCTGAGTCATCGAAAACACTCGGGCCTGGGGTCCTGACGATCTACCACGTCCCCTCAAACTACTAGTGGCACCACCACCTCCCCTGGCGCCCACAGTCCCTGACGCTGACGCTGTGCTCCGTCCTAGCTCCGCCGTTTCTCGGCCTACACCACCCTCCTGTGGTAACAACGGACAGTCACGTCGGAAGTGACCTCGCTCCCCACAGTAGTAACACACATCCTGACCGGGACCACTACTCGGTCTCCTTGTAGACGCAACAGACGTCGCACTGGTTTGCGGAGTCGGTTGTGCTCGGTAACCGCGGAACCCTGAACTCTGGAAACTACCAGGTCTGCCAAAACGATCATCGCCCGCAGACGATGCTCCACTGTAGTTTCCTCTCTTCGGTGTCCTCTGACTCGAAGTTCCAGAAAAAGGTGGCTCCCGGCATCGTACCGGCAAGCTAGCCTCAACCCTCACCGCAACATCCGACAACTCTCGGAGGGTAGCAAACGATCCAGCCGTCACTATGGCCCGAATCTCGCCTCGCAGGCCCAACTCAAACCTACGGCACTTCTCGGCTTCAGTAGCCACAAACGCAGGAGCAAAACGAGACAACACCTGAAACTTCTGTTCGTACTCAGCCACACTCATACTCCCCCGTTGGAGCTGTAGAAACTCAGCCTCCTTGGCATCTCGGAAAGAACGAGGGTAATACTGATCCAAGAACCGCTCCCTAAACGTCTCCCAGGTCACTGTGTGGGCGTCCCAACCTGACAACTCGAGGGTATACCACCACTCGTACGCCGCACCATCCAATAAAAAGGTAGCCAGTAACACCCGATTCTCCGGTGGGCAATGCATCACTGCAAAAATCCGCTCAAGTCTCGTGATCCACCTCTGGCCTTCCTCAGGATCTGCCCAACCACTGAACGTCGTAGCCCCGAGCCGCTGGACTCGCTCGATCGTAGCACTCTCTGTCCCTCTCGCCGTTTCGTCTTCAGGTCGTGGAGGGGGTTCACGTCTCGGAGGCATGGTCAACCGCATCGGGTCGCTGGGTCCAACCTGGTTCTAAATCCTTCGTAGCTCACTCGTTTTCAGTTCTGTTTCGACTAATATAGCCTAGACCAACCCAAGAAAAAATCCATATGACCAAAACTAGAACAATCACCCACAAATCAACGAACTCACGGCCAAGAAGCACATTCACTGTTTGATCAATCCTAGGCTTCAAAATCATGTCTCATAGGCTGGTTAGGGTTGCAAAGGTTTGAGGAAGATGATGGCAAGGCTGTTTCAAAGCTTCCTCATCGATAACTAGGTTGGACACTCCAAACCCGAAGCTCCTTTTCTCGAACTTTCTCCCTAGCGATCTGGACTCACTCTCCCATCCTTCCTTGATATTTTCTTCCTCTTTCCCTCTCTCTCATCTCTGGATTTCCTTCCCCTCTTCTCTCTTCTTTCTCCCATGTTTCTCACCTTTTCTTCATTTTTTTTTCACAGCCGTGCAAACACACACACACACACACACACACACACACACACACACACAAAAAAACACAATATAAACAATACACAATCACACATAGTCGGCACGGACACACATCCCTAAGGGACAAAGACAAATGAAACCTCCCAATTTAGCCACAAAAATATCTCACCAAGAAAAATTACAAAAATTCCCTTCGAATGATATTACCAAAATGCCCCTATGTGCGGCATGCCTACGTAGTTGAGAGGCTGAGACCTTTCTAATGGCATTTTGGAATCTCCAAAAATCGTTCCGATCAAAAGTCAACATTTTGACCTTGATTAAAAGTCAACCCTTTGACTTTAGGGGCAAAATTGTCAATTTCATTTTTCCTTTTTGATTTTACCCTCATTAAAAGTATGGGTCGTTACATAGGCACTCTTCACTCTCTGCTTAGAGGAAGATGTTTCTCTTAGATGTGACTGATGAAATTGGTCTAAATATGTCAACGTATGTGGCTTTTTCTATGTAAGGACGTTTATGTCCATGCATTAAACACTAAGGCTATATCTATATAATGAGGTTGAGCTATAAATGAATTGGACTATTTGGTTGTGTTCACAATACGTTATTAGCACGATTCTCATTCAGTGAGAAAAGATCCAAAATTCTAGGTCCAAAATTGGCACTCTAGAAACAAAAAAATTGTTTTTCCTTCTGATTTTTTCGTCTTGCATTTTCCTTATCCCTTGAATAGGAAATTGGTCAATATCTTACCAAAAAAATACCTACTCACTCTCTTCTTTTTTCTTCATCATCGCGGGGCCATGGCCATGGCAGAGAGATGAGGAAGACGACTACTCGCCCACGACCGTTTTCTCCTAGAGGCTTGTCCTAGATCTCGCCCTCAACCGCCATGAAACAGCGAAACCTATCTGCCTGCAAAGAGCTCAACAGCGTGATTGAAGACCTCCGCGACCAAAATTATGATACTAGCCATTGCCGCTAGACCTTGTTGCCAGCAGCGATCTCGAAGAAAATGATATTGGAGGAGTGCGAATACCCCTCAATCATTGAATTGATGTAAGCAGATGATATTGGAAAAGTACGAATACCCCTCAGTCATTGACTCAATGTTTGGGACGTCTAGGTTGTCTGTGGGTCGTTGGAGGCAATGGGAACGTATGAGGGTTGTTTGCAACTTGCAATACCAGAGGAGATCGACCTAGGGATTTTGCTTTCGGTCATGGGTAGATTAACCCCGTCGTGCATCTTAATGGTTTCGCTGCTATTGTTGACTCCGTTTGAACTTCGAGCGAGTGACATGGTACGACAATGATCGAAATTTTTTGGCATCGATCCGTTTGATTCATGAGTCGCTAGGCCCACTTGCGAACCTCAAGCAATTAGAGAGGGACCAACTCCTTTGTTCACTGGCCGGGAACAACAAATCTCAACGAAGACTGCGACAAATGGATTAGCAGATATCATTAAACCGATGAATCTCAAACGAATCATGGAGCCTTTTAGCAGGATATGTTCACCTTCGCTAGATGAGTCTCTCGAACTGATTTCTGACGCCATCGAACTGGATGATAATAATTATATTGAAAAATGGAAATTGGATGTTGATGTGATGATCATGGTATGATGATGATGATGATATGACATGATATGATGATGGCATGATGATGATGATGATGATGATGATATGTTATGATGTTGATGTTGATGATGATATATGAGGAGCATATGATCGGTGATACATGTGGTATGGATATGTGATGATATGATTGATGATGTTGATCATATGATGATGAATATGTCATGATCATATGTTGTTGATGATAAGACATGATATGATATATGACCATCATATGGTGATGTGAATAATACGATATGATGTATGATGATATCAGATAATGATATGATGATGATGAATATATGATTGATGACGGTATGTTTGATAATATGATGATGATAACCATGCCATATTATGTTGCAAGAATGGGGCGAAGATGAAACCGACTTATAACTCATTTTTCGTGTGTTTGATAATATTTAAAATTAGATTGAGGTTTGGATGATACATTGAAGCCCAGTAGGGTTTACATTCATCTTCCTATTATTTGGCAAAGTGCACATTGAGGCCATGAATCAATCTGGTTTTGGGGTTGGGCTTGGACTGCCATGTGCACTAGCAAACCCATGACCCATAAAATTTAAAATCATTTTAAGGATGATTTTGGCCCAATAGGCCACATGGCCCAGAGGTCCGATTCTCCCACACAATCCAAAATTTTGAGCCCAAAAGGTCTCCACTAAAGCCTAATTGGCTATCCACTTGAAGCCTAGAAGGCTACACAACCCAGCAGACCTCAGCCTATTAATTCAGCCCAAGCACAAGTCTAGAAGGCTATAGCACATAAAGAAAGAAACCAAAGGAATATTAAGGCTTGAAGCCAAAAGGAAACTTGATGCCCGATCCAATTAGCTCAATTGGAAAAACAATACACTTAGAAGACGAGCAAACCCACAGTTAGGCTTGTAGCTCAGCCCAACCTCTCGACCCGGCTCGATTTTTTTCTTCCAAGCAAAAAAAATAGCAACATTTTTTTAACTTATGGGCTTGAGGTATAAATCTAAATGCCCGAAGCATCTCATCATTTGTTTATATTTTATGCCTAAAGCATTTGTTTAATGTAAAATTATCCTCTGCCATAAGCATTTTTTCCAATCATTACTGCATGTTATTTAGTGTTCATTACATTATTTGATTTTTCATATATTTCCTTAGATGATAAGTTTCCCCTTAGTACTCATTTAGGAATTATATGTGTTAAAATGAACCAGACGTTCACAAATGCACTAGTAGTTCATATTGAATACCAGGAACTCGAAGTTCCCTTCGTAAAATCACCGAACATAATAAACCAATAGATTTTATATTTTTTAAATCCGATTTATTATATCAAGTTATAGAACTTACTGTTCTTATTAGTCTATTTTGAACGAGTTTAGCCAAAGCACTTATTGCAATTATTTGATCATTGCAATGACTCTGAACAAGCATAATAAATACCAACATAAAATCTTCTTGCTAGAAGAAAGAAATGAATGAAATATCATCCATTATTTACAAGATTTTAAATCTTCATATGAATATATTTAGAAATAATGTTGAACATGGTCCATATTGCAAAAATTGCAAATGAGTATCACGCTAGTTGCGAAACTCAAGAGACGGGTTTAACAGAATGATCAATTCACATATATGGATTCAATCAGTGATTTATGTTTTTTGAATTAAAAAAAATGTGGTTTTTCACTCGAATATGATTTAATTCAATATAAATATGTATCCTCATGCATGCGATCTATTGAATTAAATATATAAAAATATGCATATTTTGGGGGAAATTTGTTGTCTGGATGACAATGTTACCACACACACTATACTCCGAGATCATATGTAATTTACAAATTAATTGCCTAATCATACCCATACAACAATCGTACCAAACCAATCCGACTAGGTTATGGTTAAAGCCTAATTTTATGATTTCAAATGGTACTGAATTACCAATGGGGTATTATATTCTTCAAGTTCCAAAAGAATGTTGTCGAGATTTACGGATATTCAAACTAACAGTTATCATGTTGAAACCATTAATGAAAGAAAGTGGAATACCTTTTCATAACCTATAATTAGTATGACCAGAAGCATACATTGGAGAAGTTAGCCAAAAGCCCACCAAGAGTTAGCTAGCAGCTAACTAGTACAAGCAATTGCTTATTATGGTATGACCGGTTGGGACACCTAAGTCAAGATCGTGATGCATCACATCCTCAATACATTACACGTGCATACTAGTAAGCACCTTATATTTAATGAAATACTATGCCCAGCTTTCCTATTAGTAGAATCAAAATTAGACCATTATACGCAAAGATGAGTAAAAAATCCACCCTTTCTTGTACATAATACAAGGAGAAATTTGTGGACTTTTCCAATCACCATGCAGACCATTTGAAAAAGTTTCATGGTTGTAGTTGAGATACTAACAAAGTGGTCACATGCTACCCTATTATCCACACACATACTTCTTGCTACACTCTTAGCCCAAGTCATTAAATTGAGGGCACCAGCACTCGGATTCTCTTATACAGTCTATAAGACTCGATAATACCGAAACGTTTACATCGACATCATTCAATGATTATTGCAAGCCCCTTGGGTTTGATGATGAACATATGTTTCCTCATGTTCACACCCATAATGATCTTGTAGAAACACTAATTAACCTATGTAATGCGCATCAAGCTTCTAGTTTCTGCGTGGGGGCTATGCAATTTTCATGTAACAATGTTGGTTCGGTTGAGGCCTACTGTAACCCAACTCTATTCTGCATTACAACTGGTGACCGGGTACGAATCAGACGCTTCGTACTTCATGCATTTTGTGCCTATTTTGCCTCCATAACGTACAATAAAGGGACCTCAATGAAAGAGGGGCATATATTTCGGTTATGAATCCACCACCATTATACGTTATTTAGAACCCTTGACAGGCAATCGCATTAACACCTCTATTCATTTAAGGCGTTCACTTTATGAATTGAGATAATCCAGATGAATGTGGAATAACTAACTTAGTGAATATTTTATCAGAGTGGGATATAGAATAATGAAGAATACACATGTGTGTTTATTGATTGGTACTCCAGAATAAACCAAAGAAACTACTAAGCACCTAAAGTTGAATTTTGAAATGAAGGATCTTGGGAGGACAATGTTATGTCTCGTCCTAAAGCTTGAGTAACATGCAAATGAGATTTTAGTCTATCGATTGAATTACATCCAAAACATGTTGGTATTATATCCAAAAGATGTTGAGACGCTTTAATGAGGATAAAGTGAAACTTTCAAGCACGTCCATAATCATCTGTAGTCTAGAACCTAAAAATGACCCATTTCGTCTAGCATATGATAACAAAGAGGTATTGAAACTAGAAGTTCAATATCTAAGTGCAATAAGTGCATTATTGTACTTGACTGAAATGCACTAGATCAGATATTTCATCTGCTGTGAACTTGCTAGCTACATTTAGCTCTACGCCAACATGCCGCCACATGAATGGCATAAAAAAAATTTTGATACCTCAAAGGTATGTCAGATATGGGCTTATTTTATCCCTATGCGTCAAGGACTGAATTGAATGCCCCTTGGTCCTCGGAATGATGCATTGCCTTATAAAGTATGCTCATGCAGGTTGCCTATCAGACCTACATAAGCCACGTTCCTAAACTGGTTTTTTCTTTTCCATCAGTAACAAAACAATATCTTAGAGGTCTAAGAAACAAACCCTTGTCACTATGTCTTCAAAGTCATGCAGAGATTCTAACTCTTCACGAAGCAGCTCGTGAAAGTATATCGCTGAGAGCCACTACGAGGCATATTTGAAGTATTTGTAAACGGCATTCAACAAATAATGAACTGACGATTATCTACATATATAATGATGTATGCATTGAGCAGATGAGAACCAGTTTCATTATAGGAGATAATAACAAGTCATTACCCAATTCAACATTCCAGCAGCATGCTCATGGTATTGGCTTGGGTAGGCTGGCTAATTTACCTAGTTCTTAATTTCAGACGGAATCGATATTAGGAGGAGTACCCCAAAGAATACTAAGTATCCTTAACTATATTGAGTATCCCGAAGCATACCGAGTATCTTGAAATATACCAAGTATCTGGGAGTGTACTGAATATCCCGAAGTATATTTACACGACCATCGTGTACTCTTTTGTCCTACAACCAGTGTTATTTTGTCCCATTGGGTGTTGTTAACTAGTTATGTTTTAACAAGGGAGATAGTCACCCCATTAATAATGCATCCTGAAAATGTCATGATTCGACTCATATGTATTTGCTCATCGTTTCCCTTCGACCACAGGTTTTTTCCACTGGGTTTATAGGGAAAAGTTTTGATTTAGCAGCTCTAATGCATTCTATCTCAAAGACGTACTATCTGCTCATGATCCAAGACAGATGACTTCAGCTACCTCTGGAGATTGCGATGTAACCACTATCCACGTGTGTTGCTCTCTTTTTCCTTTGACTAGGGTTATTTTTGTTCCACGGAGTTTTTGTCACCTAGCAAGGTTTTAACGAGGCAACACATAAACACACAGCGATGTATCACTATTACATGAAATATCCAAGGCATAGTGTTATAAATATGTCAACATATGTGGCTATTTCTATGTAAGGATGTTTATGTCCATGTATTAAACACTAACCCTAGTTCTATATAATGGGGTTTAGCTATGAATGAATTGGACATTTTGATCATGTTCACAACAGTATTGAGCAATTGACCTTTTCTTATATAGGCAAAGGAGAAACCATCTAGATGCCCTTGTTAATGCAACCTTCTATATATACCTTGGGTTCATATACTTTAAGATTAATCTAGAACCATTAGTATGTTATAGATCAGCCCAATAATTATGGAAGCCCAAAATGACATTTGTGAATATATTGCAATGTTGGGTATGTATATTTTACAGAAGGCATTAGGGGTGAGTTGTAAAATAAACGTTAATGAGACTATGGATGTTAGAAGTCTACATAGAGGTTTCAGGCTGTAATTTGTGATCCAAAGGTAGTTTGTTGGTTGCTAGGAATCTTAGCCCTTTCTTTCTAGAACTATATGCCATTCGATTTGGCATTATCCTGACGCTCAATGTGGGTTGCTATCAGATCATTGTGGAGACCGACTGCATGGCAGTTGCTCATGCTGTTAATGATTCCAGCGAAAGAAGTTATGGAGTAGAAGATGCAATCATCCAAGATATTAATCAACTAGTGGATAGTTTTGTTTGAGTTTCATGCCAGCTTATGCCATGCGCGTGCAACAGGGTCGCCCATGAGCTCGCATGTTAAGTAATTCAGCTTCTTGAAGCTAATGGCCTTGGGTGGCTGACAAGTATGTTGGATGCTGATTTAGTTAGTCCTTTCTTCTTTCACTTAGATCTCCTCATAGTTATTTCTTCTCACACCTTCATCTCAATAATCCTTTCTTCCAAAACTGCTTCATCATCCATAAATTTTCTTTTACCCAAAATCAAAAGGCCAAGAATCACCTAATATACTTACTTTTCTTTCATCAACAATCCATTACTTCTCCCTTTGTCAACAACCCATTATTTCTCTCTTCATCAACAACCCATTTCCACTTTTTGATGAGTTAGTTTTAATATATTTGTTGAACCTGTGGATCGATTGGGTACACAGATTATTGGTGGATTTATGCCCCAACTGACAAGACCCATCCCAATCCCCCCGGGATTAGTGCGGGATGACCCTGCTCCCGTCTGACACGAAGTGTCAGACAAGGGATATTTTCGTCCTTTGCCCTCCGGGGCTATCAGAGTACGCCAGGATCCGGAGGAGGTATGTGATATCCCGGGCAGTCAAAACATTAAAAGCTGTGAGTGGACAAAACAAGAGTTTATAAAACATTTCATAAGGAAGACATTTGTACCCTTCACTAAAAAGCATGCATGCATTCGAAAACCATTTATCCAAAACAAACCGTATGTGGGACTAAGCCCAAAGCAGATATAAACCAAGGTCGAAAGGACCACAATGAAAACGACCATACGGGCCACTGCCCAAATCCATAAGGGACTCGGCCCCAAACCAGAAAGAAACCAAGTACACGAGCCACTGCTCAAATCTTGTGCACACCTGTGCACACCACATCTCATATATCATATATATATATATAAGTCACACAACCAATCCTGTCACGGTATCCAAAGCTACGCGCGTGCTACCCGGGTCTCAATCCGAGTCTTCTCAAAGTCAAGGTCAATGTCCGCAGACCACTGACCCTACCCGAGGTAATAGTAACCATAGCCTTCCTGAGAGTAAGGAACCCAACTGGGGGGTGACTCCACTCAGTCGGTGCTCCGTGACTACTCCGGGGTCCACCCAGGCCAACGACCCTCCCCGGAGGAGATAATAGAAGTAAAGGAAGGTAGATGAACATATATATACATAACATAAACATTCATGACCGGTTCCCCTGAACCGTCACGATCCATAATATCCATAATCAGGTAACATGCCGGTTCCCATAAACCGTCATGTACCGTAATAACATAACCAGGTAACATGCCGGTTCCCATAAACCGTCATGAACCTGTGAATCCATTTAAGGTTCCCTGACCTGAAATCAAAGCCGTAAAGTGACTGGGTCTCGTGCCCGAACATAGGACATCAGCTGGGCACCGTGCCCGGAATCTGAGGTCATATGCCCGAGACAAAACCAAATGGGTCTCATACCCGAGTTTATCCTTTTGAAATTCAAATCCAGTTCATTTAAATCAACACAGAAATACAGACCCGTATAAGGCCGAAACCTCGAAATACGTGCTTATACGTAACCACATACAAATGCACCCATGGCATTACAAACAAGCATTTAAAACATATAATAAACATTTATGCATGCACCAATTTAGAAAAAAAGGTCCACTCACAGACCGTCCGAGCTGCCGCCTCGATTTGCGTGTCATACGGCTCCCCGAGCCGATCACCGTCACCGGGACTCCCAAACCTGTCCAAATCGTAATAGAAGGTTACTAACTACTTAATTAACCTCCCACTAAAGCCCCGAAATATTCCCGTATTTTTAACTATTTTTAAAACCGAACCTAAACCTTCCGATGCCCCGAAACATATCGAGACGGTGTCCGATTGACACGAAACCAGTCCCAAAATGTTCGTTACATCGAATAGATGATTTCATATGTGGGAACCTTCCCTAGATTCCCTGCCACGTGCCCTCACGCACCGCCTGAAGTGGCTGCGCATGGGCTTCACGCGCCGCTATAGTACCTGCTGACGTCATCGCTGACGTCAGCATGACGTCATCACTGACAGCCCCTGACAGTGACACGTGTCACGCTGCCATTGGCCCACTGTCTGACATGTCAGTCTGACATTGTCAGATCTGACATGATGACGTCATCAGTCATCCCTGCCTCCTCGCGGGTCGACCCGAATGACTACAACCGGGTCGCCGTGACCCGCGACTTGACCCGGCCGGTTCTCCCTGCTCCGGCCACCGTTTCTCCTCCCGTTTGTCCCATTCTACTCGTATCAATCTAAGCTAAGGTTCTATGACATTAAAATGGAAGGAAAATAACTAAAACCCGTACCTCTAATTCGGCCATGGCGGCCGTGACTTCCTCCGCCGTTCACGGTTGTTACAGGCCGTCCAACGCCTCGAAATCAATCCCTCTTGACTCCCCTAAGTCCCTAGAATGTGTTAGGATCCACAGAAACCCAAAACCGTCCCTTAAAACTCATTTTCGAATCTTGAAGTTTTCTTACCTCACGGGTTCGGCTCCTCCGCCGTGTCCTCCGTCGTCTGTCGCCGTGACTCGCCGTCCCAGCCTCTCTGTCCTTCCCTCCTCTCACTCACGGTCACACCCAAGCAATGAATGGTGATGGTGTGTGTGTGTTTCGGTTTTTGAAAGAAAATGAAGAAAATGAAGAAAATGGGGTTATGGGTTTCAGGTGGGAGGATGAACAAAGATGAAGGAGGATGGCTGATGAGAGAAAGAGAGAAGGGATGGAGGGTGTGGATTTAAAGTTAGAATTGAATTGGAGGGTTGAGATTGAATGATGGGTGGGTTTGGTTTATAAAATTAATTAAATAATATTAATTAATTATATAGATCCACAAATTGGGGGATCAAGTCAATGGGATGAGTGACACTTGTCACTCATCCATGGGGCCCACTAAAATATCTGCCCAATCAGATTTCGCCAAATCGTCCCCTTCTCGAAGTTCGTGCATAGTGAAATCGAACTTCCGTGACCCGTAACTCTCTCGTTCGAAGTCCGATTTCAGTGTGCCGCCTGTCTATGGATTCGTATCGTCCTTATCTACGTAACGGTCTTCGGCCCTCGGCCATCGGACCTCCCGGTCAAAAAGTCAACATTTGACCCTCATTTAACCAAAATTACCAAAATGCCCCTAAACTTCTGAACGTCATAACTTACTCCTCGAACGTCGGAATTGAACGTGCCACCTGTCTATAAACTCGTGACGTCACGAACTACGTCATGGTCATCGGTCAAAGTCCATTTGACCGCCCGAACAAAAAGTCAACGTTTTGCCACGATCAAGGGCAAAACGGTCATTTTGCATCGTTCGTTCCGATTTAGCCTAACTAATCACGGATTAGCCTCACTAATCGTGATTAGTCACTAATATAATCCTGGAATTTGGGACGGATCGTTACACCAACACTATCCTTTACTTTCATAGCTCTCTAAGTTGCTCGGTTTTTCTTGGCAATGTCGATGACAAATTTGATGGTGGCAGCTGCTAACTTGGTTACACAGCTGCAACCTAGCTCCTTATTAAGTTTATTGCTTCTAAGATTTCGATATTTTCGACTTCTGTTTTAAAGGGCCTATTTAAATTTTATGTGGACTGGAGTTTTATTTCGTTTGTATTTTTCATGGTTGATCCTCTTTTTATCTTTCCGAATCATGTAATTGAGCTCCCATTGAATTTGGATTATTGAAAATAAATTAAAATTTTCCATATATATTTTAAAAATTAAATTAGAGATTTATGAGGTGTATTTAATTGAGATTTTCATATATTTTAAATGTCTCTAAAAGCTTAGAAGTCTTATGGGTTACAACATTGATAGGCCGCTACCATACTTCACATTTAACTTAATGTGTCACAACCCAACTCCCCTAGCATGATATTTTCTGCTTTGGGCCTATGCCATTATGGCTTTGTTTCGGGGAACTCACACCTAACTTCTGAGTGGGTCACCCATTCTGGGATTACTTGTCAGGACCCGACTCATCTAGCACCATATTGTCCGCTTTGGGCCTCGCCTTCACGGTTTTGTTTTCGGGAGCTCACGGTGCAACTTCCCAGGGGGTCACCCATCATGGAATTGCACCAGCCTCAACTTGCTTAACTTTGGGGTTCCAATCCCCCCCCCCCCCCCCCCCCCCCCCCAAAAGCCACTTGAGCTCCAAAAGGCCTAGTGCTAGATAGGTGTGTGTCTACACCTTTAAGGCACACCACCAACCTCTCCCAGACCATCCCCCCCTCGTAGGAATATGGGATTGTTCACCGTTCCCTCCAGGACACGGGTCTTACATTCCACCCCTCTTAGGGCCCAGCGTCCTCGCTGGCACACTTCCCGGTCGGGGTCTGGCTCTGATACCAAATTGTCAGGTCCCGACCCTCCTCGGTCAGGACCCCACTCATCTAGCACCATTTTGTCCGCTTTGGGCCTCGCCCTCACGGTTTTGTTTTCGGGAGCTCACGGTGCAACTTCCCAGGGGGTCACCTATCATGGAATTGCACCAATATCAACTCGCTTAACTTTGGGGTTCCAATCCCCCCCAAAGCCACTTGAGCTCCCAAAAGGCCTAGTGCTAGATAGGTGTGTGCCTGCACCTTTAAGGCACACCACCAACCTCTCCCAGACCATTCCCCTCTCGCAGGAATGTGGGATTGTTCACTGTTCCTTCCAGGACACGGGTCTTACATTACTCCAGCCTAACTTCGCTTAACTTCAGAGTTCCAAAGGAATCCAAAGCCAGTGAGCTTCTAAAAGGCCTCGTGTTAGGAAGAGAGGTGCCCATACATATAAGCCACATCACTTTTCCCTCCTCGAGTGATGTGAGATTTCTCATCGTTGTTCCCGAGATATGGGTCTTACAATCCATCCACCTTGGGACTCACGTCCTCGTTGGCACATATCCAATTGGGGTCTAGTTTGATACCATTTTATCACGACCTGACTCCCCTAGCACGATATTGTCCTCTTTGGGTCCATGCCTTCATAGCTTTGTTTCTAGGAAGCAAGAACTGTGATCATGGGAAGCATGAATGGTGAGCAAGACCCGTGAGTTTGGGAAGAAAGAATAATGAGCAAGACACGTGACCTTGGAAGCAAGAACGGTGAGCAATCCCACATTGATCGGGGGAAGGAAATGTGAAGTGCCTTATATGTGTGGACAATGTCTTTCATGTGATAAGGCCTTTTAGGAGCTCACTAGCTTTGGATTCCTTTGAAACTCCGAAGTTAAGTGAGGTTGGGCTGGAGCAATCCCAAGATGGGTGACCGACTACAAATTTGCCCGTGAGTTTCTAGAAACAAAGTCGTGAGGGCATGGGCTTAAAGTGGACAATATCGTGTTAGGGGAGTCGGATCGTGACAGAATGATAACAGAGTTGGACTTCAACCAAAAATGTGCCATCGAGGATGCTAGGTCCCAAGGTGGGCGGATTGTATGACATGTGAGCTTGGGAAACAAGAATGGTGAGCAAGACCCGTGAACTTAGGAAGGAAGAATGGTGAGCAAGGCCCCTGAGCTTGGAAGCAAGAACGATGAACATTCCCACATCACTCGTGGAGGGAAAGGTGAAGTGTCTTATATGTGTGGACGATGTCTTCCTAGTGATGTGGACTTTTGGGAGCTCACTGTTTTGGATTCCTTTGGAACTCCTAAGTTAAGTGAGGTTGGGCTAGAACAATACCAAGATGGGTGACCCATTATGAAGTTGCATGTGAGTTCCCAGAAAAAAAGAGTCGTGAGGGCGTGGGCCTAAAGAATACAATATCATGCTAAGAGAGTCGAGTCGTGACATAATATCTAGGAAAATATGGGCCAAAAGAGTCTTGAAGAGGTACGAGCAAATGAAAAAGAATTATTTTTCTTCAAATTTAGTGATGAAGAGTCATGCATTGTTGTTCTTGAAGATGAACTATGGAATTTATTGGGAAAGTCTCTGTTTCTTTCTGGTTTGCTAGCAGGTATGGCTTGACTCATGATGCTCATGTTAAAGTCCTAGTTTGGTTTACGCCCTATAATATCCTCTTAGAACACTATAATCCTAGTGGGTTCTCCCATATTTCTAGCACAGTTGGGAAATCTCTCTTTGTCGATTTTAATGCGGGATTGGAAAAGCTTGTATCCTATATGAGAATATGTGTGTAAATTGATGCAACCAAACCCCTTGTGGATTTTTTTTATCTGGAGGTCAACCTTAAGAAGGAGGGTGAAGTGTAGGTTCCCGTGGATGTAAGAGTTGAATATCATGGTAGATCACATATTTGCACCATCTCTAGTACTTTTTGGGAATAATGAGCCCAATTGTCCAAAGGGTGCAAAGCCCAATTCTGATCTGGTGCACAATTGTGATGGGCATTCTATTACTGCTCCTTTAAGCCCATCCTTGATGTCGAGCAGTGGTTTGGTTATGGATGATTATGCTTTCATCACCCCAAAGAAGCCCCACTGCAATAAAGGGGAAAAAAAGATTTTTGAGCCTTCTAAGGAGAATGAATGAGCCCCTTGACCTGATACATGCATGAATTCCTTGCTGGCCACCACATCTAGTCCTTTGGATCTCTCATTCTATAATGCACCTTCTCAAAAATGGATTTTAAGGTAAAGAAAAGGACGAATAAGAAGAAGGGAGGTAAGCAAAATCCAAAAGACAAGGGTGGGGATGACAACTCCCATGGTAACACTTCGACTAATTCCCAATGGTTAGCCTCATTTCATGGAATGTTCGAGGACCAAAGGAGCCTTTGAGGCAGCATGTGTGTAGTCATTTTCCTAAGTTTAATAAGATTAGTTTAGTTTCCTTTATGAAAACCAGAGAGCTTCGTACCTTTGGTAGGATCAACAGTCTACCTCAGGAGGAATTGGGGTGCTACTAAAATTACAACAGTTATTATAATGGAAGGATTTGGATGCTTTGGAACCTTGCTCTGTTCTCAATCTAGAAGTGTGAGTTTGGCTATGTTATTCAGTGCAAAGTTTTCAATTTTTTCTACTAGCCAATATTTCTAGGTTTCTGTAGCCTATGTTGCTAATGACCTAATCCAAGCAAAGATATTTTAGGGATTATAAGGGCTTTTGACACAGAATTTGAAGTGAGCAGTTAATCTTCTAAGCCACATGGTTAATTTACTCATCCTTGATCCTTGATGCATTCATCCTAATAATTATAGTCATTATGTGTTTTCAAATTCATAAAATAATTATGTCATGTGAGATTTCTACGAGTCATACATAAGGTTTCAAGGAGTCATATGTATATTTTCCATAAGTCAATCATGTACCTTATTTAATAAGAGTCAAACCTATTGATGGGGATGTCCATGATTAGCCTATCAATACATTCTTTCAGTAGGAGTAAGAGATCATCTCAGAATTAATTAAAACATTTTCTAGTGAAGAGTGTTCTTCCTAAACTATCCTCAATTATCTCTTTGGTGAGTTCCATTGAGTGCGAGTTTTTCAAATCTTATCTCTAAGGAAGATTCTTTACAGTGGTGAGTTTCCTATCCAAACGTGTTCACTAGCATTATTTCCTACAATCTTCATTAGTTCCATTTCAATTTGGTGTCAGACCCTGTAGGACATAGTCTGGCACTGTTGTTGTCATCGCCCTCAAAGCATGATGGTAGTGAAGAGCGAAAGCATGAGCTTCGTGACATAAGATGGATTATCTTCAGAGACAAGTGCAACAACTCCAGTAGAGTCTAGAGCACTACAAACCTTTGGAACATGATGATTTTCATCATGATCTAGAGGATTAATCTGAAGGTGCCAATCCATTTGGTCATGATCTAGCATCAACTAATGACTGTACGTCTAGATGTCGTCGAAGAAAATGGCAATCCCAAAAGTTTCTTTGACTTGAAGGTTGATATATGGAGTTCAAGGGAAAAATACAACCAGAAGGTTTTAATGATTGGATAAACACAATGGAGTGAGGCTTTGACTACAAATATGTGGAACAATATCACAAAATGAAGATAGTTGCTCCAAAATCGAAGAAACATTCTTTAATTTGGTGGGTGCATTTGAAGAATCAGCATGCTCACGGTGGCAAGAATCACATAATGACATGGGAAAAGATGAGGAACGAACTAAAGAGGAAATTCATGTTAGAGAATTATTGACAGGACCTGTCCCAACTGGACTTTGATAACCGTGCACGGTCCTGCTCCCATCTGACACGTCAACTAAAGCCCTGAAACTACCCCTTAGCACCTGTCAGACAAGGGATGATTGGATCGATTTCTGCTCATGCCTTCGCCTCCCGATTTGCCCCGAATCTCATGCCACGGCCTGAAGGATCATGAAAACAAGAAAGGTGTGAGTAGAAAAAAATAATATCATTTAAAAATACATTTCAAAATACATCATTTACCCTCCAGTTTATCAACCATGCATGCATAGAATCAGACATATGAATCATTTCATAAAACCATTTTCTCATAACATAAAGCACATAAATCGGGAATTACACATTCGAGGGTCCTCTGGGAATTACACATATAGAGTTATCATCCTGCTGGGAATTACACGTCGAGCCCTGCTGGGAATTACACATCCAGCTTCACCGGGAGTTACACATCCGGTCCCTCCGGGAATTACGCATCCGGAGTCCCTCCGGGAATTACGCATCCGGAGTCCCTCCGGGAATTACGCATCTAGGGGCACTGAACATAAATACAAAATCAAAATCTTTATTTCAAAATCAGCATTTAAAACCACGTCAAAATCATTTATCACAGGGTCTCAAGCCCAAATCTCATTTCTCGTAAATTCGTAAAATCATTAAATAATTCAATGCACATAAATTAGTAAAATCATATCCGAAAATCATTCAATTCCATAAAATCATCTTTAACTCATAATCCAAGTCAAAACATCCTTTTAAAATCCCGGGCCTAGCCCAAAATCATGAATTGTACTTTCCTCAAAAAACGTGTTCAAAACACTGATTAAAATAATCATTAAATTCAGTAAATAATCGTATCAAATCATCAAGCAACCATTTCAAATCAAATCATGCCATAAATCATGTAAAACATTTAACTATGCATGCATATCAGTTTATAAAACAAACGTCCACTCACACACCGTCCAAACCGCTCGCTTTCCGAGCAGCACGCGTTTCTGTAATTTCCGGTACCTTCCAGGAATTCCAAGTCCTACCCAAATTCAACATTAAGGGTCACTAGTGACATAATTAACATCATATTAATTTCCCATAATTTTTCGGGAATTAATTACTAATTAAAAACGCGACATAAACCTTCGGACCCTCGAAACAATATCGAACGGTGTCCGATTGACTCGAAACCAACGCTAAAATGTTTGTTACATTACATAGAATAAAAGTCATGTTGACCTCACCTCGGGAATCGTGCCCACGCGCCCTTTGTAACAACCCGTACCTTCAAGAAGGGTACAATTGTAATTTTGGAAACTATTTGTATAAAAATGACGCTTTTGCCCTTGTGAATAGTGTGCCAAAATTTGAATTTTTGATTTGTAGGTTGAACGAGCATTGACCATTGACCGTGACGTAGTTTAGGACGTCACGAGTCCGTAGACAGGTGGCACGTCCGATTTGGACAATCGGAGAAAAAGTTATGGTGTTCGGAAAGTTAAGGGCGTTAACGTAATTTTAGGGAAAATGTTGATTTTTTACTGGATGCTTGGTTTTCACGTAGATCGAGGACCGTTAGATAGGTCTCGACGTCCTGAGTACAACGACAGGCGGCACGCTATCATCGGACGTCGGACGGATTAGTTATGGGCCTAGGTAGTTGAAGGGCAAAATGGTAATTTTGGCCTTAGGGGTATTTTGGTCTTTTCACCTTGGGCCAATCAGATAAGACCATGCGGGAAAATGTGATTGGATATTTATTTTGTGGTCCATGGAGAATGTGACACATGGGTAAGCCTAGAGGTTTCTAGGAGAGTTTTTTGTGTGCACGGCCACAAATTGCACAAGTTTAAAACCGTGCAATCGTCCAATTTTGCAGAAACAGGGAGAGTGAGACCGTGAGATTTTCTTGATCGATTTCCAGTGATTAAAGACCTTGAGCTTGAGGGAGTGATCGAGGACAGGTTGTTGAGTTGTAATCGTGTTTTAGTGAGGGTTAGAAGGTGACTGTGTGTGTGTAAGCAAACAGAACCAGGAGACAGAGCAGGGACACCGTGCACGGTTGTGCACCCCCAGTTGAGCAAACCAGCAAATAGGAGACGTGGTGGTGGGCAGGGACTCAAAAGGAGTCGTGTGAACTCAATAGGACACGGCGGCGAGCACGGCGGAGACCGGAGCAAGGGTAAGTCTCTCTGTCCTCTGTTTTTCCCGTCTTGTTCATTTCGAAAGTCGTGGCTTTTGGGATGAATCGAGGGATTCTGTGAGTGTGGTGAGACTTAGTAGGTCCCTAGGAGTTTTTTAAACTCGCAGCCGTGGCGGGGGATTACTTGGTTGGCCTGGAACCGAAACAGAGGCGGCGGACAGTTTTGTTCGAGCTTGGGACAACGGGTTAGAGGCTTGAATGTCTAGATTTTAGGATTGGAATCAATTGCTTAGGCCAGGACGAACCTAATGAGATTGAAAGGATTGGATTTGAGTAGAAAATGAGGAGAACCGGTCACGCCAGTTCAGTACAGTTGAACCGGCTGACCCGAGGTTGAAGACGACAACTGAGGGCGCGTACGACAGAGTCTGGGGAAAGTTGGTGTTAATCGGACACTGGGTACAGTTGAACCAGTTCAGTACGCATGAGGGCGCGTACGACAGAGTCTGGGGAAACTTCCAACATGTTTTTTCACTCTAAATGTTATAACGAATCTATTGGGACAAGTTTGGTGTTAATCGGACACTGGGTTAGGTTAGTTCGAGGATTCTAAAGGTTTAGGGTTATCGTTTAAATTGCGTTTAAAATTCCGAAAAATTGGGGAAATTAGGATAAACCTTAAGGAAGTGTTTGTGACCCGATTTATGACTTTTGACAGGACGGGACACTCCTGAGACGGTTGAGGAACGTACGGAGCGCGATTGACGCGTGCGGATTTGTGAGTGGACTCCTTCTCTTTTAACGAGCATGCCTAACTGTTTTTATCTACATGTTTTATGTTTTAAGCATGTTTTCATGATCATTGCCTATATCATATTTGTTTTACCTGTTTGCACATTTTTTGAGGCATTTATGGGTTTTAGCATGTTGTCCGAGAAATGTTATATATGTGATTTCCATGCCATGCTTTTTATTACTGATTTTTATATGATGACAAATGGGTTTTGAAACATGATTTGAGAAACAAGGTTTCGATTTTAGAATCGGATTTCGGGAAACGGAATTTGGTTTAAGGTTGAAAAGTGGATTTCTGGATTTGGGTTCGGAATGACGGTTCTGGATGCCGAAATGGCGTCAGACCAATGGTTTCGGATTCGGATTTGGATATGGACTTAGAAATGGTTTTCAAATGATTTAGATTGGATTTACTGGATCTGGATATTGGGTTTAAAGACCCGGATTATATATGACGAGGCGGGCCCGGATTGAGTTTAAAGACTCGGATATTACGATATTACCCTCGTAGGCCTGTTGAGTTTAAAGACTCGGGAGTTTAAAGACTCGGATTACATTTGAGGCCTGGATTGAGTTTAAAGACTCGGATAGACCTAGCAGGTTTGATCAGGACATTACTATTGGTACATCTTGCTTTTGTGATACGCTTTTGGAATGCTTAATTACTGTTTATATCACTGTTTTCTAGTACTTAGTTAGGCATGCATGTTTTCTTTAAAACGGAGGGAAAATCCTGTTTTGTTTCATAAATTGTTTTCATACGTTTGTTTTCTTTTTAGTCCACTCACATTTTTCTAGTTTTAAATTACCCTTCAGGTTGTGGTGAAAAGCGTCGGGGTGATCGTTGAGGCAGGGACAGAGGCATAAAGCTTTGCGGAGTTTTCCGTTGCGTGGATAGCCTAGTAGGACTTTTGAGCCTGTTTTTTATAACACTATGCTCTGTGTTACTGTTGTATTACATTTTCTCCCTGGTCTGATAGTTATACTTAAGGTTTCTTGAGGTTGTTTTGGTACTTTAAGTGTGATTGTCAGACGGGAGCAGGGTTTGTCCCGGTTATCTAGGTGATAATCGGGGTGGGTCCTGTCACCCTCACGCGCTGCTGTGAGTGGCTGCTCGTGAAACCCACGCGCATGCACAGTAACTGCTACAGTGCATCGTCCTCACCCAATTTTCCTGCAAATGGATCCTTCGACTCGCGACACAACTCGGTTAGTTTTCCTTCAATTCGACCTTGTTTCTTTCAATTCTTTCATTTGATCTCTTATAATACATCTTAATTGAAGTTCTGCATAATTTAATATACACGATTCACGCTAAAACCCACAACTCTCCAAGTCCATACCGTCGAATTCAAATTCCCAATTCATCCAATTCGACCTTAATTGTCCTTTCCAATTAACCAGAAAGTATCATTAGATTAACAAACACATAAATCCAATATCAATTTGAGAATTCCTCACCTTCAATTACACGAATTGAATTCGAGTTTCTCAAAAATTTCGCAGGGGCCTGTTCTTGATGGTTTCTTCGTCAATTACCTTCGTTTTTGATGTGGTTCAACTCGTAATGGTCCCAGAAGACTGATTCTAGCCTTACTTCCACTTGGGTTAGGCTAAAACTTTCCAAGCACGAATTCGGGTTTTCCTCTCGGGTTTGTGGTTTCCTTTCTGTTCTCTCTCTGTTTCCCTCTCGTTTTTTCACTCACAAATTCCCACCTAATCTAACTATATCTCTGGTTTCCTTCCTGATCAAAATGGATTGGAAATTTCGCACAATCATTCACTTATCGTTTATATCCTTTGTGTTTGAGTTTTCCAATTTCAAGCGGCAATCTTGCCACTAAGTAAATTTTCCCAGTGACAGATGTCACTAAACCACATGACTGAAGCGGTGGACGGCTGAATCAGCCAATTTTCCACCAAATTACCTTTTTATCCTTTGCTTAACAAATGACCAAAATGCCCCTAATGTTCCAAGGTTCGTAACTTTTCCATCCGAAATCCGATTTTGGCATGCTGCCTGTTTACGAACACAGTGTCTCGGGACCTACCCAACGGTCATGGGCCAAAAGTCCAAAAGGCATCCCGAACAAAAATTCAACTTTCAAACCCTCTAACCAAGGGCAAAATCGTCATTTTACATCCAACTTTTCTAATTTTTCATTTTTCGAATTTCCGGGTCGTCACAATTATCAACAAGATTCTTTTCTCAAGTATCACAACTTGATATAGAATGACTTGTCTATGGAAGAGTACACAGCGTTAAGCCTGAAAGGCAAAGAATCACTTATTACCTTAGAGGTCTACACTCAGAGATTGCTAATGTAGTGCAATTGTAACCATACTAGACCTACATTGACCTTATGAAATTAGGATTGAAGATGGAGAAACAAAGTAAAGAGAGGTGTGCTAGCAGTTCAAGATCTTGGCCAAGATCCGTTGGAAGGATTTCACCCCAATACATGTTCATGAGCAAGGTGACAACTCCTAAACATTATAAGTAAGATGGGACAATAAGTGCTAGTCAATTATCTACTATATAGTGCTTTAAATGTCAAGGCTTAGGCCATATTACATCTGATTGTCCAAATAGAAAAATTATTACAATTGTGGAAGAAGTACGAAGACGTCGAAGAAAATGATCATTTCGAACATGGATCCAAGTTTGATGTAGATATCACTTGTGTAGATGAAAGAGAAATTTTAGTCATTCGATGAAGCTTCAATAAGATCCATATGGAGGAAGGAGATTGGTTCATGGAAACATTCACCATAAGAGATGCATATATGTTGGGGAGGTTTACAATGTGATCATTGATGGAGGAAGTTGTGAAAACATAGTGGCAACTACAATGGTGGAGAAGCTCAACCTCAAGACCATGGATCACCCTTGCTCTTACAAGTTGTCATGGCTTCACAAGCATATGGGGTAAAAGTAAATAAGAAATGCTTTAGTCCAATATTCTATTGGGAAAAATTATAAGAGGTTTGGTGTGATGTTTTTCACGTGGATGCTTGTCATTTATTACTTGGTAGACTCTAGCAATATGATAGAAAAGTTGTACATGATGGGATTAAAAACACTTACTCTTTTGAAAAATGTAGTATTGAGGTTATTTGATGTCCCTTTCATTGTTTTTGTTTGAATCTTGACCATCCATTGTGTAGGCTCTAGAAGATAATGTGTTTCTAAAAATGTAGGGGAAAAATGACTCAAATCGGAGTTCAAATGAAAGAGATATACTCATTCCAATATTGAATCCTAAACTAGGTCCTGAGTGCATTAATGCACCACATTTTGGGCACATAACAAGTTCCTTGGATCAACCTATCCAGGTCTCAATGTTAGGTCTTGTGACACCAATGTCACACACCTGTTCGTGCCTAGGACACGCCAAGAGCGAGCCAAGTACATTTCCCTGCCAAGTCCAAGATAAGGTTCCCACTGGCCTAGAGGGTGAATGTGCCAATGAGGAGTCCTAGATTGTGCCTAAATCATGTCCCATGACATGTCTCGATTTCTACAAAGTAGGCCATCTTTCATCCTATGATTATTTGATCAATTCTAGGAGTGCACTTTGACTCTTTAACATATTTTGAAGCACTTAAAATGCCCAAGTGCACCATGGCTTGACTAAGACATCCTGAGAACCTAGTTCTATGTTTTAACTAGTTTCCTACCCTAATTCCAGCCTGACTGCCTAGCAGCCAGCTCGTGTTCACATTTCCAGCTTGTATTTGCACGCTCAACTTGTTCTGATTGGGTTTTATAGTATTTTAGGACTTCGTTATTTAACTAGGAGTACAATTGGCACTCTAGAATGTTCTAGATTAGGATTTTTACTCCTACTCATTATAGGACAAGATTTTCTCCTGTCCATAAAAGGGGGCATCTATCCAACATTTTAAATAGCACTTTTTACTTATTTTACATTCAAATCACTAGTTCATTGTTTTAAGCGATTGACTTGAAGCTTGTTCACGAGGACTCAATTGTACTCTTGAAGCTATGCTTACAGATTGACTTTGAGAGTATAATTCAGTATATAATATTCTTTTACTTTTGCATTCAATTCAATTAATTTTTATGTTTTTTAGTATGCTTAGTGAGTAGCTTACCCTAGAGTTAGGCTGTTCTTGAAGGCCAAACCATGACAAATCTGTGACTCGATTTTTGCGCTTGATTTTTTATTGTGCTGGCATTAGTAGATTGATTAATTGTGTTTATTGAGACTATTTTGTGTTGTTAGAAATTAGCCACTTTAGTTACATGATTTGATGATGATTTTGCATAACAAACGTAATCTGCGAAGAAATCCATGACATTCCTATAGTTACCATGTAATACCTAGTGCTAGTGTAGTGTTAGTAAATTTTTTTTGAACTTAATGGTGTCCTTTGTGTTGTAATAGTTTAGGAGACTTATTACATAATCTTGGGTGAATTACTGCATAATTGACTAGACGTCTTAGGTATCCATGAGGACTAAGACATAGTAATTAAGAGATAAATGTGTAAGGGTGATTTTAAAAGATCCCTTGCATTGGCACTAAACCAATAAGGAAACATGATAATTGGACTTAGCAAACCAAGTTGGAAAATGTTGTGGTTAGATGTGGATAAGGGACTGCATTGACTTGCCTTTAAATAGATTACAAAATTGTGTTGTTTCCTTTGTTTCCTACAACACAAGTTAGTTATTGTTTCAAGAATCTTTTGGCATAGAACCCCTTGTTTGTTTCTTTATTTGAAGTGTTTTGTTTAAGAGTCATGCATATCTAATTAGTGTTTGAGTACCTACATGTGAACTATACAATTCATTGCTTTGGTTACACTGTTGAGTCAAGCCCTTGTGGGATTCGACCCTTGCTTGTACCACTATATTATCTATTGATTAGTGTACTTGCTAGGATATCTTTGTCAAGAGTTGTGTGTAGTTATTCGTGATACTTTTCTTCCAACAGTTATCTTTTACAATCTCCATTAGTTCTGTGTCACTTAGTCAAACTGTTGATAATTCCCTATTGTGCATGCTTGGTGAATAACACTATAAAGTTTCTATTTATGTAGGCGGCCCTGGACTATGAGCTCCAATCATGGTGGAGTTGAATCGTTTCCTTCAAGATGTAAGGATGGATGACCTAAATTTCTCTAGTCCTCTGTTGACTTGGTTTGATAATCAATATACGGGTGAGCTTATTTCTTGTAAGCTCGATGGGGTCCTTGTGAACCCGGGGTGGCTGGCTAGCTTACCTAATAACTCGTCCTTGTTCTAAAACATGGAAGCTCTGATCATATCCCTACTATTATGGATTTGCACATCTACCTAACTCTCATAAGTGTCCTTTTAGGTTTTTTAATTCATGGCTAACTATGTGCTGTTCATTCCAATTGTTGAGTAGGTATTTAATATGGAAGTTAGTGGTGCTTCCAATTTTAGTTAGTAGTTAAGCTCAAACGAGTGAAGGCTGAGGTTAGGTTTCTTAATAAAGGCCCTAATTCTGAAACTACCATTGCTACCTTGCATACCAAAGTAAATCTTAACCAATGCCAATGTTTGATGAGTGCTAGATCACTTGATCATTCTCTTTCTGAGTAGGAAGGGACTATTAGCTGATTATATCGGTTGTCTCTTGCGGGAAGAAAGCTTGTTCGGGTTGAAATATAAGGTTCGTTGGATGAAAGATGGAACCTCAATACGCTTTCTTTCATATGAAAGTTAAGAAGAAAATTACCAGGAATATGGCTGCTCATCTCCAATGACCGGATGAATCCTTTACTAAGATCATAAGTGAAACTAAAGCTAAGGTGATGACTTAATTTCAATAGCCTCGGGGCTATGGGAAATGGTACGAGATTTCATGGGCCGCAGGGAACAAATGTTTCACCCCTTTGTGAAGCTAATTAAATGGTTAAGGAGTTTTCAATGGATAAGATCAAGAAGGTCTATATTGGAATGAATGTTACTAAGGATCTGGGCCTCAATTCAATGCTCTTTTCCTCTAGATATCGTGGAGTGTTTTGGGAGCCTTGTAACTTTGGTGGTCAATGAGTTCTTCCACTCTGGGAAACCACTTAAGGAGTTCAACAATATGATTACTACACTTGTGCCTGAAGTCCCGAACTCGAAACCATGAGTGACTTAAGGCCTATTTCCTATCGTATGTACAATGTATAAAATTAAAGCTAAGCTTCTAGCGCAATGTTTAAAGCCAGTGCTGCCTTTGATTGTTATCTTTTTCTACTTGTCTTTTACTGGGGGGGATGACTAATGGGGATAATGTGTTACTTGTGTAGAAGCTATTACGTGAATACCATCTTAACCATAGCCCTAACTGATACATCACTAAAGTTGATATAATTAAAGCCTACGATACCTTTAACTAGGATTTTCTCAATGGCATTATAGTAGACTTTGGGTACCATCCTCAGATGATTATTTAGATCCATGAGTGTATTTCCACTTAGTTACTTAATTGTTGTCAACGAGGAATTGGATGGCTTTTTTAATGGTGGGTGGGATCTGAGATAGGGATACCTGCTATCCCTTTACCAATTTCGTATTGCTACCGAGGTCCTCTCTCTCATCATCTCATCAAAAGTCGAAGCATCTATTGATTTCCAATCTCGTTGGCATTGTGTAGTTTGCACCACATGGCCTTTGTTGACGATCTCTTTGTTTTCTGTCATAGCGACTTGGAGTCAATGTCAGTTATTAAGGAATTTCTTAATTGTCACGACTCGACCCATCTAGCAAAATATTGTCCGCTTTGGGCCCAGTCCTCACGGTTTTTCTTCTGGGAACTCACGTGCAACATCCCAATAGGTCACCCATCTTGGGATTGCACCAGCCCCTACTCGCTTAACTTTGGAGTTCCCTAGGAATCCAAAGCCAGTAAGTTCCCAAAAGGCCTCCTATTGGATAGATGCACTCCCACACATATAAGACGCATCCCCCAGATCCCCAGGGCGATGTGGGATTGCCAACCATGACCCCAAGGCATGGGCCCTCACAATCCACCCACCTTGGGGCCTAGCGTCCTCACTGGCACACTCAATTACAGCCGGGGTTGGGCTCTGATACCATTCTATCACGACCTGACCCATCTAGCACGATATTGTCCGCTTTGGGCCTAGCCCTCATGGTTTTGCTTTTGGGAACTCACGTGCAACTTCCTAATAGGCCACACATCCTGGGATTGCACCAGCCCCTACTCGCTTAACTTTGGAGTTCCTAGTAATCCAAAGCCAATGAACTCCCAAAAGGGCTTATGTTGGATAGATGTGTACCCATACAAGGATTGTTAACCATGCCCCCAAGGAACGGGTCCTCACATTGATTGCTTTGCTTTTGTATTTTGTCTTGCTTTTGTATTTTGTCTCACCCCTAAACCTACCAAAAGTAATTTTTTTTATGTTCAGGGTGGATAGTGAGGAGGCCCTGCCATATTTTCATAAACTTTGTTTCCAAGTTAGCATTCTTTCTATTCGTCACCTTGGGGTGCCACTTATTACTTCCAAGCTGACAGGACCCGACCTTGAAAACATCTCGTAAACCACACTCGGACCTTACTCCCGTCTGAAAAGTAAACCAAAATTCCCAATATACGCCCAAAATCTTGTTTGACAAGGAATACTCGTATTCTCGACAGTTCATGCCTCCGCCCCTTAATCAACATCGATTTCCGTGCAACAATCCTAAAGGGTTTCAAAATTAAGAAAACGTGCTAATGAACATAAAAAAATAAATATTTTAAAAACATCTTTCTGGAAACACAATAAAAAACACAAGTAATTACCCTCTGTTTTAGAAATTCTATGCATGGATAAGAGAAATTCATAAATCTCGATAAAACGGCCATTAAATACGAAATCTCGAAGTACATGCAAATTGTAGAAAATTTAGTAAGACCAGGAAGAAAGTTAACCATATCAAAGTACCATAACCACAAACATACACAATCAACCCATCCTCGATGCCTGCAAGTCAAATCATCATATCATATATGCTTTACCAGTATGCCAAACCACTCAAGAACTACTCAATCTAGCTCAACGTCCGAGTGTGGACTGACTTAGGAATACATAGCCCATTTTGATGTCTGAGTCACGGTCCAATCATAATACCAGTCTCAAGAATATGGAACATGACGTCGACGTCTGAGACTACTCACCAGTCTCCGGAATACGGAGCTTTACCTCGGCGTCTGAGACTACTCATCACAATACCAGTCTTGTGAATGCAGAGTTTTACCTCGGCGTCTGAGACTGCTAAATCAAACTGGCATCCCAAGGAGTGTTATCCACAACACATCACAGCACATCACACATAATGAGAAAACATACTCTAATAACTCATACCAATTCCAAAACTAAATCCAGAATCCAGAATGTCCAAAACACAACATATGCGAATTTCTCGTAAAACATGCGTTAAACAGTTATCGTAAAATCATCCAAAAACTACCATTATCAAGAAACACACTTTATAACATGCATAAAGAATTTCCAACCAAAATCACAATTCAAAACCCTGAGTCTAAACCCAAAACACAACTCGAGCATAATCTCGTAAAGCGTGCCATTAAAATAATCCATAAATTCATCAAAATTCATTTAAAATCCCAATCAATCAAATAGAAAACCATTTAAAACAATTAAATATCTATGCATAATAAGTTTAAGGAAGAAAGGGTCCATTCACACTAGGTCGACGCAGTCCGATACCAACTTGCATGCATTTCTATAATTCCTACAGCTTTTTCCACCTGCCATAAATCATTTTTAGGGTCACTTATCAGCCCAAATAACTCACACTTTAATACGTTAGTTTTCCAAGATTTTTAAATGAATTTAAAACGAACATAAACCTTTGGCTGTCAAAACTGCCATGAGACGAAATCCGTTCACCTCACAAATCGTACCAATAAACTCGTAAGATCGAATACTATAACATTCATTTTGGCCGGATATTGAGACGGTGTTGTACGTGCCACCACGTTCCAGTCAGAGCCGCTGAGCTTGGTGGCCACACACTATACTGTTCATCGTCGTCAAGCTCTTATCTCGACCCGGTTTTTTTCAACCGGGCCATCCGACCCATGAGAAGAATCTGATTCGAATCCAGCTTTTCCTTTACCATATCTCAAGTTTTAAACGTCCAAAACCTTTTGAGGAATTCCAGAAAGAGATCTATGCATTCGAACTCAGGAAAACGTACCTCTATAACAAGCTTTGAATCCATGAACTTCAGTCAGGATTCCAAAACCACTTTTCACCTCGTTCCAGCATCCACCAACCTCCCTTCTTTCCTCAGGATGCTCATGTGAACTCCAGGAACACTCGTAGTTGCTTTTTTCCCAAGTTCCTGGCCCAACTCTAAGAACCCAAAATTCAAGCTTCACGGAATCATGTTTCCACTTCAATCTTAATCAACCCTTCACCGTCTCTCACAGTCCCAGCTTCTTCCTTCCACTTTCTTTGTTCTTCCCCTTCTCTTCCTTGGTTCTCTCCCTCATCTTCTTGATTTTCTCTCATTTTTTTCTTCACCGGTTTTTTACCCATGGCCTTTTTTCCATTCTCGGCTCCCCTCCACTGAAATTGCAACCACACACAAATAACCCTCACTAAATAAGCATAGTAAGTCGGTGGAAATGAGGTGGGAGAATTATGAGGAACCTTCTAGAGTACTCTAGGTCACTCTAGAAAATGACCAAAATTCCCTTGATAACAAAATTACCATTTTCTCTTAACCAGTTTTGACCTGTATCGAATCCTTCCAATGTTCGACTTTGACATGCCGTATGTCTGTGGACTCAAGAGCCCAATACCTTCGTAATGGCCTTTAAAAAACGTTCTAAAAATACCGTGGTAAAAAATTCAATGTTTGACCTTCCAAGGGAAAAATCGTCATTTCGATTTAATTTTCCAATTTTTATTTTTCTTGAATGTCTAGGTCGCTAGAACCTACCCAGCTTAATGAAATTTCGTCCTCGGAATTTTAAACCACTAGATGGGGTAAAATCTAGAATTACGTCACACTCTAACTCAATCGCACGGCAATCATTAACTCAAACTTAAGTTACAATGAATAAGAAAGCAAGATAAGGACTCAAGGAATCATTATTTTGGTTGCTCAAGAACCTTCACAATTTTCACTCTAAAAACCATACCTCAAATTTCATAAACCTGCACCTCGAACCTTATCCGTTAAAATCTCCATAACTTGATCATCACTTAGGTATCTCATTTTAGATCACATAATGACACGACCCACCCCCAATCCCCCGGGATTAAAGGATAAGTCATGCTCCCGTCTAACTCACGTGCGACACGAAAGCTAAACACCCGTTCAACCCCCGCGAAACACGCAAGCCAGACAAGGGATACCCAGGTCAATGTACCAAAAACCAACTTGAGTTAACCAGAGTTCGCAGCATTGTTGTGGATTGCGTGTGTGATGTCTCCGTTTCACTAATCAACAGCCCGCACCGCATCAATCTAGAGGGTATCAAAAATATAAAAGACTGCACGGGGACAAAAATAAAGAATAAGTTCAGAAAAAATTTATAAGGAAAGACATTTATACCCTTCATTCAAAAACTAATGCATGCATATAAAACCCATTTCATAAAACCATTTCATTTTCAAGATAATAAAAACCATTTATGAAAATCGAAATCATTTCCTTTTCTCTAATCCTGGGCCTCAGCCGAAAACCATCAAAATCCATATCATCCGGGTCGTAGCCCAAAACATCTGAAAACCATTATTGAAAACCATCATGATATCACAAAAATCCAAACATATTTGAAAACACTCTTGAAATCCATTCAATCAATCGAACTTGCTGGATCTATCCGAGTTTTTAAACTCAATATCAATCCGAGTCTTTAAACTCAATCCAGACCTCAATATAATCTGAGTCTTTAAACTCAATAGGCCTACGGGGGAAAACACAATATCCGAGTCTTTAAACTCCCGAGTCTTTAAACTCAATCCGGGTCTTTAAACCCAATCACATATACAGGCCCGCCCCCGTCACATATCATATCTGGGTCTTTAAACCCAATACCAGATCCAGAAAATCCAATTAAAAACCATTTTAAAACCATTTCCAAATACATGTCCAAATCCGAATCCGAAATCATCATTCTGAAGCCAAGTCTGCATCCGGAATCATCATTCCGATTAACAACGTCTAAAACTCGGGTTACCATTTTTGAATGAAACTTACCAAGTCCTGGGTTTCACGGACACTGTCCACGGTAGGCCTCGAAACTAGTCTTTATCCATTCCTAGAAACCTCCCGAACATCACCTTAGCAACCAATTGGATCAATAGTCACTAGAATTCCAATGTCCATTTTTTAATTTAAACAAAGAAATCCATGGTTTTGGGCCTTACCTTCACCGTTGTGCACCACCGTGCCACCACCACCATTATCTCGACTTCCCTTACACCTTCCTTCACACATCATAGGTCAGGGATGAAGATTGGATCACGGTCTCACTCTCAACCTCTGTTTCTGCCCAAAACCGTGCACAAACACGTTTAAACAATTGTAGCCGGCTGAGGGACCTTCCACTGCCATCTAGAGATGGGACAAGTGTCCCAGTCTCATTAAACAACCATCCGAAGGCAGTCAAGTGTCCCAATTTCACTGGGCACAGATCCCTAGACCATCCAATGACCAAAATGCCCTTGTTGCACAAATTACCATTTTGCCCCCCTCACGTATTTAGACTCATAACTAAACCATCTGAAGTCCGATGACAGGGTGCCGCCTGTCTTTATACTCAGGGGATCGTGAGCTACCTAATGATCCTTGAAATACGTGCAAAAGACATGTCGTCTAGAAAGTCAACAAATTGCCCCTTTCAACCAAATTACCAAAATACCCTTCGAACTTCCGAACATCATAACTTTTTTCTCGAACGTCGGAATCGAACGTGCCACTTGTCTATGAACTCATGACATCCCAAACTACGTCATAGTCATTGGCCAAAGTCCATTTGACCACCCGAACTAAAAGTCAACCTTTTTGCCCATTCAAAGGGTAAAACCGTCATTTCACACCGTCCGTTCGAAAGTACCCTACTAATCATCGATTAATCTCACTAATCTGTCATTAACCACTAATCTAATCCCAAACTCCGGGACGGGTCGTTATACATAACCCCAAACTGTGGGAACACAGTAATTAACCAACTCTGGTAATCAAATTGGGACCCACATTTCTCAAAATCCATATACATCGTATCCAAAACGAAGTATTAACATAGAAATCGAGAGTACTAAAATCAAATCTATAAGTCACTCAACCCATGTCACGACCCGACCCATCTAGAACAATATTGTCCGCTTTGGTCCAACCCTCATGGTTTTGTTTCCGGAAGCTCACATGCAACTTCCCAGTAGGTCACCCATCATGGGATTGCACTAGCCTCAACTCGCTTAACTTTGGAGTTCCCAAGGAATCCAAAGCCAATGAGCTTCTAAAAAACCTTGTGTTAGATAGATACGTGCCAACACATATAAAGAACTTCACCTTTCCTTCCCCGAGCGATGTGGGATTGTTCACCGATATTTCCTTTCCAAGCTCATAGGTCTTGCTCCTTATTCTTGCTTCTCAAGCTCACGATTCTTGCTTCTCAAGCTCACGATTCTTGCTTCCAAGACCGGGTATTACAATCCACCCCCTTTTGGGACCCAGCGTCCTCGCTGGCACATTTCCGGTTAGGGTTCAGCTCTGATACCATTATGTCACGACTTGACCCATCTAGCACAATATTGTCCGCTTTGGGCCTAGCCCTCACGGTTTTTTTGTCGGGAGCTCACGTGCAACTTCCCAGTAGGTCGCTCATCATGGGATTGCACCAACCTCAACTCACTTAACTTTGGAGTTCCCATGGAATCCAAAGCCAGTGAACTCCAAAAAGTCATTGTGTTAGTTAGATACGTGCCCACACATATAAGGCACTTCACCTTCTCCACCCCCCCCCCCCCCCCCCCCCTTTCGAGTGATGTGGGATTGTTCACCGATCTTGCCTTTCGAAGCTCACGGGTCTTGCTCACCGTTCTTACTTTTCAAGCTCACGAGTCTTGCTCACCGTTCTTGCTTCCAAGATCAGGTATTACAACCCATTTACCTAAGTCATCTTCGGAATGGTACCAAATGTTATCTAAGTCATGTGTAAGCACGTATCATTATAGTAAAAACATAGCTTATAAATTAAATCACACCAGCCCTAAAGCTAGGTTGAACCAAGTCTCCATCCAAGTGTCAATCATATTGCCTACTAGCAAGATACACAGACTTGTATCCCAACATGGACTATCTGGGAACATCTTAAACTTTGACCATTGAGAACCTATCACTTTACTGGCTAATCCAATTTATGGGCTAAGTCGTACAAGTCACATAATTGAACACCCAACACAACAAGTTTATAAGGCAAAACACATAAGCCATTTAGACACACTAAACCAGATCTCAGCTAGAGTATTAGCCATACTACATACTAGCATTATGCATAGGCTCGTATCCAAGGTAACAATCGTCTGGGGACACTTGAACTTTGATCAATAAGAAGATATATCACTCTAATGGTGAATTCGATTTATGGACTAACGTACATGAACCTAATCCTTGAACCAAGTCATGAGATTACCAAACAGAAGGTAGACTCAAACCTCATATTTACAAAGTATCATGAAGTGTTCATATTTAATTCATGTAAAACTTTAACTTAGCACCAACACAAACATAACCAAACTTGGGCTTGTAACCACAACTTAATTTCTTCCAAACTCCGCTTCATTACTTAAGATTGTACTCAATAGTTCACTTTCCAACTACCCTCCGAACTTTAGTTCTCAATTTCAACCCTTTTTAAAACTCAAAAAAATATTCTAACTCATGTTCGAGATTCTTATCGATATCTGAATCCATGACACCACATACCTTTTCTAAACATAAGGCGTCATCGTTACTCATCCTTTAATTAGACGTACGGTCCCCAAAAAGGTAGTAGAATCCTTATCTTCTAAATTCCAAGTACATAACCACACATCCCGAAGCAAAATCATACAACTTCTCTGATTTTTCCTTCACTGTTTATCCTTCCCTATTTCATATCTTCTAAACCATGTAACACTTCCATCACGTTTTCCTAGATCTGCACAGTCTTTTGAGCTAAGTTTCTATCTGAGGATGACTAGCTACGCTAACATGTAAAACCTTTTTGAAACACTTATGCACATTTTTTCAAAATTCTAATTAGCAATTGCACACATTCTCTTAGTCTCATCAATCAACCATTCACAAATTCCTACCTGTCCTAATTCACTTTTAGGGTCACTTATCATCCCAAATAACTCACATTTTAATCACTTAACTTATGGGATTTTTAAACGAATTTAAAACGAACATAAACCTTTGGACAATCAAAATTGTCTCCAAATGATATCCATTCACCTCAAAAATTATACCAAGAAACTCGTAAGATCGAATACTATAACTTTAATTACTAGATTCCCAGACAGTGTGGCACGTGCCCCCACGCGATGATCACAGCCATTGCACATGGTGGCCATGTGCCATACTATTCATCGTCATCAAACTCTAGTCTTAACCCGGTTTCCTATAAACTGGGTCGTCCGACCCGCAAGAAGAACCCAGTTTGAATCCATCTTTTTCTTCACCATTTCTCAAACTTTAAATGTCCAAAACCTTCTGAGGAATGCCAAAAAGAGATCTATGTATTCAAACTCACGAAAACATACGACTATAACTGTAACGACCCGGAATTTCGAAAAAACGAAAATGTGGAAAATTCGAAGGAAATGACGATTTTGCCCCTGGTTATAAGGGCCATAAGTTTACTTTTTGATCGAGATATTGTTTGGACTTTCCGGAAGTACCGTTGGATCGGTCTCGAGACGCTGAATCCGTAGACAGGCGGCATGCGTCAATCGGAGTTCGAACGTGAAAGTTACGGGTCTAGAACTATGAGGGGCATTTTGGTAATTTTAAAGGTAGGGGTAAAATGGTAATTTTAGTTCGGCTAAGATTTAATAATTCAGCCATTTTGATGAGTCAATGTATTTGGTGACTCATGGTGTCCTTAAGTGGCACATGTCACTTGTGAACATTGAATTAGGGGCTTTGCCGCTTGACAATTGAACATAGTACAAGATATATACATATCGATATACATGTCCTGTGTTGATAAAAAATTGGAACCTCAGATGTTGAGACACACACAGGGAGATTAAAACTAGAATTCAGAGAGAAAAAGGGAGAGGAAATTTGAAGGGCTTAAGTAAAACACTCAAGAAAACCCGAAACAAAGATTCATGAAATTCAAAAATTGATTTCTTTTCGAATTGGAACCTATGGACCACAATTACTGAAATTGGCCTTGAATTAAGCTTCCTAGGATTGAGACGAGTTGAACCAGCCTTGAATTCGAAGGAAATTGATACATAAACACGAAGAACAGACCCTGCGACATCCTCGAATTGTGGAGGTTGCGTTCACGTGATTGGAGGATTCGAGATTCCTAGCAAGTGTCGAAAATTACGGAAACGTGTGCAGCTCGGGAAACGAGCAGTTTGGACGATGTGTGAGTGGGCATTTGTTTTATAAACCATGATGCATGCATAGTTACATGTTTTACATGATTGATTGCATAAGTTGATTTGCAATGATGTCCTGATGATGTGGCATGATTATGTGTGATTATATGATTATTTTAATCCGTATTGCTGGCACATTTTACGAGAAATGTGCAAATGATGTTTTGGGCTAGACCCAGAGTCAAAATTATTTTAAAATGGATATTTTGACTTAATTGGTGTGTCAAGGATGATTTCTGGATTATTTTGATGCGATGTGATTGTACGAATTTACGTATAATTGGCATTTGGGCTTGAGACCCTGTCGGGAATGCCTTTGACTTGGTTTGAAGTCATGGATATGATTGATATGTGTTGTGGTATGGATTGTGTTTGTGATTGTGGATACTGGATACTGGATCATGTTCTGGATGGTGCGAGTGCAGTTCCTAGACGTGACTCGGATGTTGCGTGAGTGCAGTTCCCGAGTATGTGGTACATCTAGATGGTGCGTGTGCAGTTCCCAAACATGACTGATATGACTCGGATGGTGCCTGGGTGCAGTTCCCGAGATTGACCTACGCGTAGTGCGGATGTGACTGTGTGACTGTTTGTATTCATTGTGAACTTGTGCATAGTGTTGTTTAATGTTGATTGTGCTTACGTACTGGTATTGAGTACGGGTTCTGGTCTGTGTGGCCAGATGAGTATGTTTTCATATGTTTTGGCCTGAGAGCCGGGATTTGATACCTGTTCATATGATTTGGCTGGAAAGCCGGTGATTGTTATGCATATGTTTTACCCTATGCATGCATGGTTTGATAACCTGGAGGGTAAATGAGATATTTTGAAATGTATTTTTAAACGATATTATTTTTGTCCACTCACACCTTTTCTATTTTGATGACCCTCCAGGCCGTGGCACGACGTTCGAGGCTGATCGAGAGGCGGAGGCATGACCGGAAATCAGTGCAGTTATCCCTGGTCTGATAGGTGCTGACGGGTAGTTTCGGGACGTCAACTGACTTGTCAGACGGGAGCAGAACCGGGCACGGTTATCAACGTCCAGTTGGGACGGGTCCTGTCAATAACAAGCATTGAATCCATGAACTTTGGTCAGGGTTCCAAAAGCACTTTTCACCTCGCTCCAGTATCCACCAACCTCCTTTCTTTCCGCAAGATGCCCATATGAACTCCAGGAACACTTGTAGTTACTCGTTTCGTAGGTTCCTAGCCCAACTCTGAGAACCCAAAATTCAAGCTTCATGGGTTCATGTTTCAACTTTACTCTTCATTGACCCTTCACCGTCTCTCACAGCCCTAGCTCCTTCCTTCCTCCTCTTTTGCTCTTCCCCTTCTCTTCCTTAGTTCTCTCCCTCATCTCCTTGATTTTCTCTCATTTTTTTCCTCATGGGTTGTTTACCCATGGCCCTTTTTCCATACTCAGCTCCCCTCCACCAAAATTTCACCCACACACAAATAACCCCCACTAAATAATCATAGTAAGTCAGTGGAAATAAGGTGCGAGAATTATGAGGAACCTTCTAGAGTACTCTAGGCCACTCTATAAAATTACCAAAATGCCTTTGATAGCAAAATTACCATTTTTCCCTTATCTAATATTGACCCATATCGAATCATTCGAATGTCTGATTTTGACATGCAACGTCTAAGGGCAAAATCGTCATTTTGATTTAATTTTCCAAATTTTATTTTCCAAATTTTATTGTGCTTCACTTGAGAAAGTAGAAAACCGCATCCTAGTACAAGAGCATAATTTCATATCTTCGGCAAGGAGGCTAGTTCTTGTTATGTCCATCATAGGAAGTCTTCAAGTGTTTTGAGCTTCCCATCTTTTCCTCCCTCAGAAAGTTCTTTTAGATATTGAGTTTAAGTTTCGTAGGTTTCGTTGGGTAGGTCCTGGTAAGGATACTTACAAGGCTAAGGTGGCTTGGGCCATGTTTTGTAGACCAAGGAATGAAAGTGGTCTTGGCATTCAGAGTCTTTAATAACATATGAAGCAAGTTCTTATGGCTCGATATCCCTAAATGTTTCTCAGTGGATATTGATAACCTATGGGCTAAGTGGATTAAGGATTATTTTGTTAGAGACAAATGCCTTTGGGCTACTAGAGTTGCCTCTATTTGTTCTTAGAAATAAAGGAAGCTTCTACACCCTCGTGATCTACTAAAGTCCCTTATTAGAGCTAAGGTGGGCAATGGAAACTATAAAGCTTCTACCACGATAGGTGGCTTATTAGGGGAGCTCTCATTGACCAATGACATTCTCTTATTATTCTTAAGTCTACAGTTCCCACTTCCTTGATGCCTAGTGTGTTCATTGACAATGGGTATGGATTTGGCAGCCCTATCCTAGCTGGGTTATGCAAATCATTCAACGATAGGGCATGGAAATTAACCCTGATGTCTCAAGGCTGGGACAATTTTGTTTGGAAACTAGGGTGTGATAGTGAATAAAGTCCCTCCACCTCTTAGGACTCTCTGAGAGTACGTCACCTAGTGGTGGATTAGGACAAGTCAACTTGGTTCCATATGATGATCCCTTTGTCCAATTTTATCTTATGACTAGCTATAAATTGCAGGCTTTCAACTTATGATCCCTAATTAACAATTCTTAAGTTCTATGTGGTTCGAATTTGGAATCCAATTTTTTTTTCTATTGCCCTTATTTTGAGGGCGTGTGGTGCCGTATTTCTGGGCATGTGTTGTTCTCCATAGTGTTCCTAACTATGACATGCACTTTTCTCTACTTTGTCTTGTTAATGGAAGGGCAAGTCCCTACCCATGGTGATTAGGAATATTGGGTTATCTACTACTGTGTACTACATGTGAGTAGAGAGAAGCAACTGACAATGAGAGCAAGTATGCTGCTACTAGGATCACTAGGATTTCCTTCTTCATTTGTAGTCACATTTTCTTCCTTAAATTATGGTTTAATCATAGATTTGTCAAATTTTCTAAACTTTTGCGGATTCCTATCGCTCCTAGTAATTATGGGTTCATATTTCTTTTCCTGTTGCGCTTTGTAGCCGTTTTTGGCTAATGCAGCTTTCTAAGGCTTTGCCTTTGTAGTTTAATTGGCTTGGCCTCCCCATGTTCCCTTTAGGTGGTTCTTTCTTAATAATATGTATTCCCAAAATAAAAAGTTTCGGGTATTCAATTCATAAAACCTATGTGTATGTGTGTGTGTGTGTGTGTGTGTGTGTGTGTGTGTGTGTGTGTGTGTGTGTGTGTGTGTGTGTGTGTGTGTGTGTGTGTGTGTGTGTGTGTGTGTGTGTGTGTGTGTGTGTGTGTGTATTTCATGCCATTTGATGTCCCTTTTTCTTAGCCTTTGTTTGAATCTTGGTTATCCATAGTATAAAGTGATGTTTTCGTGAGACACGTGCAAGATTTTGGAATAAAACGTAATTCTAATAATACAGGAAAAAGAATGACTCAAATCGGAGTTCAAATGAAGGAGTTGTCCTCATTCTAATTTCGGGTCCTGAATTAGGTTCTGAGTACGCCAGGACGCAAACCAAGTACCTTAGATCAAGCCATCCACGTCTCAAAGTTGTGTCTCATGACACCAAGGCAACCCCATAGAAGTGCCAAGGTCAGGAGCAGGACATGGCAAGGATGTGTTCCAAAAGCTACTCATTCGAGTCTTAAATCAAGTCCATGCATATGCCCCATAACTCGGCCTGGGGCATGCCAAGTACATTTCTCTGCCCATTTCCAATTGAGGTTCCCACTAAAGAGTTAGGGTGCAACTGTAACGACCCGTCCCAAATTCCAGGATTAGATTAGTGACTAATCACGATTAGTGAGGTTAATCGGTGATTAGTTAGGCTAAATCGGACGAACGATGCGAAATGACCGTTTTGCCCCTAGCGTGGGTAAAATGTTGACTTTTTGTTCGGGCGGTCAAATAGACTTTGACCGATGACCGTGACGTAGTTCGTGACGTCACGAGTTCATAGACAGGTGGCACGTTCAATTCCGACGTTCGGGGAGGAAGTTATGACGTTCGGAAGTTTAGGGGCATTTTGGTAATTTTGGTTAAATGGGGTCAAATGTTGACTTTTTAAACAAAAGGTCTGATGGCCGAGGGCCGAAGACCGTTACGTAGATAAGGACGATACGAATCCATAGACAGGCGGCACACTGAAATCGGACTTCGAACGAGAGAGTTATGGGTCACGGAAGTTCAATTTCACTACGCACGAACTTCGAGACGGGGATGATTTGGCGAAATCTGATTGGGCAGATATTTTAGTGGGTCCCATGGATGAGTGACAAGTGTCACTCATCCTATTGGCTAACTCCCCCAATTGGTGGATCTATATAATAAAATATTATTATTTAAATTATTTTATAATTAAACCTAACAACCATTAATCCTAACCATCCATTCCAAATTCATTTTTAAATCCACACCCTCCATCCCATCTCCCTCACATCCGATCAGCCTTCATCCTTCATCCTTCACCATCTTCATCATCACTTCATTCTTCTTTGTTTTTCCTAAAACCCGAAACCCCCCCTTCACCATTTTCTTCATTTTTCTCCCAGCAGCACACACACATACCACCATTCCCTAGAAGATAATATGATCGTGAGAGTGTGAGAGGCGGAGGGCTGAGAGGCTGGACGGTGGCAGGCGGCGGAGCCGAACCCGTGAGGTAAGAAAACTTCAAAAATTTGAAATTGTGTTTTAATGGTTTTTAGCTGATTCCAAGGATTGGGTTAGGTTGCTGGTAGTCCTAGGAGGTCAGTAGGATTGGTTTTGGGGCTTGGGTGGCCTGGAACGGCCGTGAACGGCGGGGGAAAACTCACCCGCCATAGCCAATCTTGGTTAGTTTTTGATGTTTCCCTTCCATTCTAAGGTCCTAGAACTCTAGGTTAGGGAGAGACGAAGAGAATGGGACAAACGGGAACGATTTTGGTGGCCGGACGGCGGACAAACGGGAACGATCCGCATACTCTAATAGCCCGGGAGGGCAAAGGACGAAAGTATCCCTTGTCTGACACTTCGTGTCAGACGGGAGCAGGGTCATCCCGCACTAATTCCGGGGAGGATTGGGATGGGTGACGAGTGGAATGTGGGTTTTCCGCATTGGTAATGGGTATGTCGAAGTCATTTTGGGTGACTTCTCAGATTCTATCATGATTGATGATGGTAGATGACGTTGATGATATAGATGTTGTTGGTTGCCACTAGTACACTGATCGTGTATTGGTTGGTGGACCCGGGATTTGTTCTGGATCATCAGGAGGAGATGAGTATATCGAAGTTAGGTGACTGAGATTCCTCATTTTCTGCTTGGTGGCAGACGATGATGGATTACGTGACGTGGTGAATGCAATGAGTTTTGGTTGTATTCACGTAGGACGATTTTGTTGTCATTATCTTGGATTATTCTTGATTTTTCCTTGGTGGAATGATAAGGATTGATACGAGATAATCAGTGAGAACCCACAGTCTCGACGTGTCTCGTCGTAGACTAATCTGTTTAGATGCGGGGAATGGTTGAGGACTTTGGACGTCGTGACGATCGGGGATCGTGACGTCTATGGTCGGTTGACGTAGTGTTGGATCTGGATCGTGATTTGGATATCCAGATAGGTGGAGAGTTTATTACTCTTACTTGGATGTTGAGTGAAGCATGATGGGACTGAACTCCTTTTCGAGGTAAATCCCATATGGCTTATTACTAGCCTGAGTAGTTGTCCGATGAGTAGGTGTCTGACGAGGTTGGATTTTGTCTGACCTAGTGTTGTGTTGATGTTGGGATTGACTTCCCTATGAAGTCAATCGATCGTATTGTGGTAATCGGTTGAGCGGGTAACCGATAGGTTTGGTTTTGGTATGTCTCGGTAGAACGTGAACGATATTTCGAGTTTTGGAATCAGATTTCTGGATGACGATTCAGGATTTGATTTTGGAACTTAAAAAAGGATTTCTGTATTTGGGTTTTGGAATCGGATTCTGGGTGACGATTCAGGATTTGATTCTAGATCTTGACTGTGGATTTTCTTTTTATGGATTTGGGTTCGGAATGGTCATTCCTAATACTAGTTTACGGAATGATGATTTTGGATTCGAATTTGGGAAATGGTTAGGGATACGATATCTGAGTTTGGATTCGGGATTTCTTACGAAATTGCGGATTCAGATTCGGATTTGGAAATTGATAATGAGTCGGAGTTTCGATTTGTCTAATGCTGGATTGGACAAATGAACTCCATAATTGAAACGTGTTTGACTACGACCTAGGTGGTCTGGTTATTGTTGTGGTATGTCGATGGGTAGATGTACGTACTTTGTACGTTGTTCAAGGTACGATACTGGGTGTACTTGTGGTTCCTAGTGACGGTATATAGGTTATACTCGTAGTACGTTGGTGAGCGTGTTGGTAGTCGGCTTAGTTCCGATACCATTGGATTAGTTGAGGTCGTGGACTGAACATTGGATACTGTGCATTGGGTCATAGTATTTATGAGGGGTCCAGTTACACACAGGTCGAGTTAGATGTTGGTATACGTATACTCAGGATGAGTATGTTGGTGGTTAGTGTAACCACGAGTGTGTGTCATATCAGTTTGCGACTGACGACTGTCAAGTGCTGACAGTTTGTCGGAGGTGTCAGCGTGGATCGTTGAGGGATTGGTAACTTCCAGTGGGAGCAGACGTCAGGGTTTATGTCAGCGAAAGGGTAGATTTAACAAGTGGGTCGATCATGGGGTACTTGGGCTACTCTGATACTGACCGGTGGTGTCAGTTCGGAGCGTATGGTTACTGTCCATTCTACATGGCCGAATGTAGTCGATGCGACGTGAGTGTTAGTGGTACGTCTGGCTGTAGACGAGTAAGTATTGTTCTGGTTAAGTGGGTGTACTAGCGTACACGTGTTGCGTGGTAGATCGAATTATTTCCACGAGGTGGATGTGGAATCAAGATAGTTGGAGTTTCGAGAACGAAACTAATTAAGGAGGGAAGAACGGTAGAATTAGGTCGGTTGGAATTTCGAGGACGAAATTAATTAAGGAGGGAAGGTTGTAACGACCCGTCCCAAATTCCAGGATTAGATTAGTGACTAATCACGATTAGTGAGGTTAATCGGTGATTAGTTAGGCTAACTCGGACGAACGATGCGAAATGACCGTTTTGCCCCTAGCGTGGGTAAAATGTTGACTTTTCGTTCGGACGGTCAAATGGACTTTGACCGATGACCGTGACGTAGTTCGTGACGTCACGAGTTCATAGACAGGTGGCACGTTCAATTCCGACGTTCGGGGAGGAAGTTATGACGTTCGGAAGTTTAGGGGGCATTTTGGTAATTTTGGTTAAATGGGGTCAAATGTTGACTTTTTGACCAAAAGGTCCGATGGCCGAGGGCCGAAGACCGTTACGTAGATAAGGACGATACGAATCCATAGACAGGCGGCACACTGAAATCGGACTTCGAACGAGAGAGTTATGGGTCAAGGAAGTTCGATTTCACTATGCACGAACTTCGAGACGGGAATGAATTGGCGAAATCTGATTGGGCAGATATTTTAGTGGGTCCCATGGATGAGTGACAAGTGTCACTCATCCTATTGGCTAACTCCCCCAATTGGTGGATCTATATAATAAAATATTATTATTTTAATTATTTTATAATTAAACCTAACAACCATTAATCCTAACCATCCATTCCAAATTCATTTTTAAATCCACACCCTCCATCCCATCTCCCTCACATCCGATCAGCCTTCATCCTTCATCCTTCACCATCTTCATCATCACTTCATTCTTCTTTGTTTTTCCTAAAACCCGAAACATCCCCTTCACCATTTTCTTCATTTTTCTCCCAGCAGCACACACACATACCACCATTCCCTAGGAGATAATATGATCGTGAGGAGTGTGAGAGGCGGAGGGATGAGAGGCAGGACGGTGGCAGGCGGCGGAGCCGAACCCGTGAGGTAAGAAAACTTCAAAAATTGGAAATTGTGTTTTAATGGTTTTTAGCTGATTCCAAGGATTGGGTTAGGTTGCTGGTAGTCCTAGGAGGTCAGTAGGATTGGTTTTGGGGCTTGGGGTGGCCTGGAACGGCCGTGAACGGCGGGGGAAAACTCACCCGCCATAGCCAATCTTGAAGGGTTAGTTTTTGATGTTTCCCTTCCATTCTAAGGTCCTAGAACTCTAGGTTAGGGAGAGACGAAGAGAATAGGACAAACGGGAACGATTTTGGTGGCCGGACGGCGGAGAACCGGCCGGGTCAAGCCGCGGGTCACGGCGACCCGGTTGCAGTCATTCGGGTCGACCCGCGAGGAGGCAGGGATGACAGATGACGTCATCCTGATGACGTCATCATGTCAGGGATGACATCATCATGTTAGGGATGACGTCATCATGTCAGATATAACAATGTCAGACTGACATGTCAGACAGTGGGCCAATGGGAGCGTGACACGTGTCACTGTCAGGGGCTGTCAGTGATGACATCATGCTGACGTCAGCAGGTACTGTACCTGGCGCGTGAAGAACACGCGCAGCCACTTCAGGCGGCACGTGAAGGCGCGTGGCAGGGAATCTGGGGAAGGTTCCAACATATGAAATCATCTATTCGATGTAACGAACATTTTGGGACTGGTTTCGTGTCAATCGAACACCGTCTCGATATGTTTCGGGGCATCGGAAGGTTTAGGTTCGTTTTTAAAAATAGTTAGAAAATCGGAAAAATTACGGGGCTTTAGTGAGAGGTTAATTAAGTAGTTAGTAACCTTCTATTACGATTTGGACAGGTTTGGGAGTCCCAGTGACGGCGATCGGCTCGGGGAGCCGTATGGCACGCAAATCGAGGCGGCAGCTCGGACGGTCTGTGAGTGGACCTTGTTTTCTAAATTGGTGCATGCATAAATGTTTATTATATGTTTTAAATGCTTGTTTGTAATGCCATGGGTGCATTTGTATGTGGTTACGTATAAGCACGTATTTCAAGGTTTCGGCCTTATACGGTGCTTGTACGGGTCTGTATTTCTATATTGATTTAAATGAACTGGATTTGAATTTCAAAAGGATAAACTCGGGTATGAGACCCATTTGGTTTTGTCTCGGGCATACGACCTCAGATTTCGGGCACGGTGCCCAGTTGATGTCCTATGTTCGGGCACGAGACCCAGTCACTTTACAGTTTATGATTTCGGGTCAGGGACCCTAGATAGATTTCCAAGTTCATGACGGTTTATGGGAACCGGCATGAACTCTGGAAAGGTCATTGTGGTTCATGACGTGAACCCTTGTTGGTCATTATGGTACATGACGGTTTATGGGAACCGGCATGTTACCCTAGTTATGTTGTTACGGTACATGACGGTTCAGGGGAACCGGGCATGAATGTTTATGTTATGTATATATATATGTTCATCTACCTTCCTTTACATGTTCTACTATCTCCTCCGGGGAGGGTCGTTGGCCTGGGTGGACCCGGAGTAGTCACGGAGCACCGACTGTGTGGAGTCACCCCCCAGTTGGGTTCCTTACTCTCAGGAAGGCTATGGTTACTATTACCTCGAGTGGGATCAGTGGTCTGCAGACATTGACCTTGACTTTGAGAAGACTCGGATTGAGACCCGGGTAGCACGCGCATAGCTTTGGATACCGTGACAGGATTGGTTGTGTGACTTATATGTATATATATGATATGTGGTGTGCACATGTGTGCACAGGATTTGAGCAGTGGCTCGTTTACTTGGTTTATTTATGGTTTGGGGTCGAGTCCCTTATGGATTTGGGCAGTGGCCCGTATGGTCGTTTTCATTGTGGTCCTTTCGACCTTAGTTTATATCTGATTTGGGCTTAGTTCCCACGTATGATTTCTTTGGTTAAATGGTTTTCCAATGCATGCATACTTTTTAGTGAAGGGTACAAATGTCTTCTTATTAAATGTTTTATAAACTCTTGTTTTGTCCACTCACAGCTTTTAATGTTTTGACTGCCCTTCAGGTTGACATCGGATGTGGACTGTAGCAGAGATCGAGATATCACATACCTCCTCCGGATCCTGGCATACTCTGATAGCCCGGGAGGGCAAAGGACGAAAGTATCCCTTGTCTGACACTTCGTGTCAGACGGGAGCAGGGTCATCCCGCACTAATTCCGGGGGGGGATTGGGATGGGTCCTGTCAGCGTGGTATCAGAGCATAGGATTGCTCGTAGGATGCTTATCAGAGCGGGGTTGTCTCTATTTGAGCAACCGTGCAGCTCTTGGAGTATGTACACAGGTCGAGGATGTGATATCTTATTGGGCTACAGTTCGTGGTCAACCTGATGTTGGGATGCCGATATGATAGTTAGTAGGATTGAATCGTGGATGTCTTGGTTCGGTACTTGATGCCGGGGTTGCCATAGTTCTGTCAAGGTTGACAGTGTGGGACCCTATGGAAGGATTAACGTATTCGTACTTGAGAGTTTTGGTCGTGAGACGGTTAGTTGGGATCGTCTTTCATGATGTCGTAGGATCGGTTCCGACGACTGGTGGGTTGTTGTGACCATCCGATGACCGGATTGGTTGAGTTAGATGAGTTTACTGCAGTTAGCGGTTAGCAGTCGAGTTCGTGGAACTCTAGTTGAACTTGTGGCAGTTGCAGCCGGATTCGGGGAATCCTAGTTGGATTGACGACTTTACAGTGTCAAGATCGCAGAGTCAGTTAGATTGTGGAATATACTGCCTTATGCAGTTGGGTTCAGGGAGACCCTAGAGTCTGATCGTGGAACCCTACCTTAGGTGTATGGTTCGGAAATGTGAGTTGACGAGTGGTTTGACTTGGACGACTATTCGGATTTGGATTCGTTAGTCGGTCTAGTCATGTCAGCTTGTATTGGACTGCACTTCGCAGTCGAGGTTGTACTTATCGGTTAGACCTAGTTGGCTGTGGGACTACTTAGTTGCGCTGGGTTGTTGGTGCAACTAAGGTCATGGATGACCTGGTAGACGACATTGGGTTAGTCAGGTTATGACTGGTAGAGTTTGATTTGGACAAGTTACCAGGGTTGGTACTTATCGATGGAATCCCTGAGTGGGATCCGGAGTGGTTAATACGGGCGGTTGATTCCGTTTGATGCGAATCTCGATAGCAATGTCTAGTAGTTAGGTCTGCACGAGTGTGTGGCAGGCACTACTACCAAGAGCGGTTGTAGCTGTGGTTTTTGGGAATCGGGGACGTTCGGGGAACGTTTCCTTTTCTCGTATGAGTTGTCAGGGTGATTGTACCCAGAGGTGTTGGATGCGAGGGAGGCAGAGTTTCTCCTATTCGAGCAGAGGTACGGGTCGTCGCTCAGTATGAGCGGAGATCCAGGAGTGTCTGATTTGCACACTTTGTGCTGATCCTGACAGGTGATGATACTGGTACTAGTGCTGGTGCTGGTGCCGGTGATCGTGATGACGATGAGTTACGGATCGGGGTGTGACACCGTCGTAATGGGCATATGTTCGGTATCTGTGGTTCAGGAGTGGATCTCAGATAGAGTTAAACTGGTTAGGGGACAAGTGGTTGATGTCCGGGTATGTTGTTTCCAATCTTGTTGGAACTTCGGAATCGCGAGCGGTTGCGATTGAGGTGACGAGTGGAATGTGGGTTTTCCGCATTGGTAATGGGTATGTCGAAGTCATTTTGGGTGACTTCTCAGATTCTATCATGATTGATGATGGTAGATGACGTTGCTGATATAGATGTTGTTGGTTGCCACTAGTACACTGATCGTGTATTGGTTGGTGGACCCGGGATTTGTTCTGGATCATCAGGAGGAGATGAGTATATCGAAGTTAGGTGACTGAGATTCCTCATTTTCTGCTTGGTGGCAGACGATGATGGATTACGTGACGTGGTGAATGCAATGAGTTTTGGTTGTATTCACGTAGGACGATTTTGTTGTCATTATCTTGGATCATTCTTGATTTTTCCTTGGTGGAATGATAAGGATTGATACGAGATAATCAGTGAGAACCCACAGTCTCGGCGTGTCTCGTCGTAGACTAATCTGTTTAGATGCGGGGAATGGTTGAGGACTTTGGACGTCGTGACGATCGGGGATCGTGACGTCTATGGTCGGTTGACGTAGTGTTGGATCTGGATCGTGATTTGGATATCCAGATAGGTGGAGAGTTTATTACTCTTACTTGGATGTTGAGTGAAGCATGATGGGACTGAACTCCTTTTCGAGGTAAATCCCATATGGCTTATTACTAGCCTGAGTAGTTGTCCGATGAGTAGGTGTCTGACGAGGTCGGATTTTGTCTGACCTAGTGTTGTGTTGATGTTGGGATTGACTTCCCTATGAAGTCAATCGATCGTATTGTGGTAATCGGTTGAGCGGGTAACCGATAGGTTTGGTTTTGGTATGTCTCGGTAGACGTGAACGATATTTCGAGTTTTGGAATCAGATTTCTGGATGACGATTCAGGATTTGATTTTGGAACTTAAAAGAGGATTTCTGTATTTGGGTTTTGGAATCGGATTCTGGGTGACGATTCAGGATTTGATTCTAGAGCTTGACTGTGGATTTTCTTTTTATGGATTTGGGTTCGGAATGGTCATTCCTAATACTAGTTTACGGAATGATGATTTTGGATTCGAATTTGGGAAATGGTTAGGGATACGATATCTGAGTTTGGATTCGGGATTTCTTACGAAATTGCGGATTCGGATTCGGATTTGGAAATTGATAATGGGTCGGAGTTTCGATTTGTCTAATGCTGGATTGGACAAATGAACTCCATAATTGAAACGTGTTTGACTACGACCTAGGTGGTCTGGTTATTGTTGTGGTATGTCGATGGGTAGATGTACGTACTTTGTACGTTGTTCAAGGTACGATACTGGGTGTACTTGTGGTTCCTAGTGACGGTATATAGGTTATACTCGTAGTACGTTGGTGAGCGTGTTGGTAGTCGGCTTAGTTCCGATACCATTGGATTACTTGAGGTCGTGGACTGAACATTGGATACTGTGCATTGGGTCATAGTATTTATGAGGGGTCCAGTTACACACAGGTCGAGTTAGATGTTGGTATACGTATACTCAGGATGAGTATGTTGGTGGTTAGTGTAACCACGAGTGTGTGTCATATCAGTTTGCGACTGACGACTGTCAAGTACTGACAGTTTGTCGGAGGTGTCAGCGTGGATCGTTGAGGGATTGGTAACTTCCAGTGGGAGCAGACGTCAGGGTTTATGTCAGCGAAAGGGTAGATTTAACAAGTGGGTCGATCATGGGGTACTTGGGCTACTCTGATACTGACCGGTGGTGTCAGTTCGGAGCGTATGGTTACTGTCATTCTACATGGCCGAATGTAGTCGATGCGACGTGAGTGTTAGTGGTACGTCTGGCTGTAGACGAGTAAGTATTGTTCTGGTTAGTGGGTGTACTAGCGTACACGTGTTGCGTGGTAGATCGAATTATTTCCACGAGGTGGATGTGGAATCAAGATAGTTGGAGTTTCGAGAACGAAACTAATTAAGGAGGGAAGAACGGTAGAATTAGGTCGGTTGGAATTTCGAGGACGAAATTAATTAAGGAGGGAAGGTTGTAACGACCCGTCCCAAATTCCAGGATTAGATTAGTGACTAATCACGATTAGTGAGGTTAATCGGTGATTAGTTAGGCTAACTCGGACGAACGATGCGAAATGACCGTTTTGCCCCTAGCGTGGGTAAAATGTTGACTTTTCGTTCGGGCGGTCAAATGGGCTTTGACCGATGACCGTGACGTAGTTCGTGACGTCACGAGTTCATAGATAGGTGGCACGTTCAATTCCGACGTTCGGGGAGGAAGTTATAACGTTCGGAAGTTTAGGGGCATTTTGGTAATTTTGGTTAAATGGGGTCAAATGTTGACTTTTTGACCAATAGGTCCGATGGCCGATGGCCGAAGACCGTTACGTAGATAAGGACGATACGAATCCATAGACAGGCGGCACACTGAAATCGGACTTCGAACGAGAGAGTTATGGGTCACGGAAGTTCGATTTCACTATGCACGAACTTCGAGACGGGAATGATTTGGCGAAATCTGATTGGGCAGATATTTTAGTGGGTCCCATGGATGAGTGACAAGTGTCACTCATCCTATTGGCTAACTCCCCCAATTGGTGGATCTATATAATAAAATATTATTATTTTAATTATTTTATAATTAAACCTAACAACCATTAATCCTAACCATCCATTCCAAATTCATTTTTAAATCCACACCCTCCATCCCATCTCCCTCACATCCGATCAGCCTTCATCCTTCATCCTTCACCATCTTCATCATCACTTCATTCTTCTTTGTTTTTCCTAAAACCCGAAACCCCCCCTTCACCATTTTCTTCATTTTTTTCCCAGCAGCACACACACATACCACCATTCCCTAGGAGATAATATGATCGTGAGGAGTGTGAGAGGCGGAGGGCTGAGAGGCTGGACGGTGGCAGGCGGCGGAGCCGAACCCGTGAGGTAAGAAAACTTCAAAAATTTGAATTTGTGTTTTAATGGTTTTTAGCAGATTCCAAGGATTGGGTTAGGTTGCTGGTAGTCCTAGGAGGTCAGTAGGATTGGTTTTGGGGCTTGGGGTGGCCTGGAACGGCCGTGAACGGCGGGGGAAAACTCACCCGCCATAGCCAATCTTGAAGGGTTAGTTTTTGATGTTTCCCTTCCATTCTAAGGTCCTAGAACTCTAGGTTAGGGAGAGACGAAGAGAATAGGACAAACGGGAACGATTTTGGTGGCTGGACGGCGGAGAACCGGCCGGGTCAATCCGCGGGTCACGGCGACCCGGTTGCAGTCATTCGGGTCGACCCGCGAGGAGGCAGGGATGACTGATGATGTCATCCTGATGACGTCATCATGTCAGGGATGACATCATCATGTCAGGGATGACGTCATCATGTCAGATATGACAATGTCAGACTGACATGTCAGACAGTGGGCCAATGGGAGCGAGACACGTGTCACTGTCAGGGGCTGTCAGTGATGACATCATGCTGACGTCAGCAGGTACTGTACCTGGCGCGTGAAGAACACGCGCAGCCACTTCAGGCGGCACGTGAAGGCGCGTGGCAGGGAATCTGGGGAAGGTTCCAACATATGAAATCATCTATTCGATGTAACGAACATTTTGGGACTAGTTTCGTGTCGATCGAACACCGTCTCGATATGTTTCGGGGCATCGGAAGGTTTAGGTTCGGTTTTAAAAATAGTTAGAAAATCGGAAAAATTACGGGGCTTTAGTGAGAGGTTAATTAAGTAGTTAGTAACCTTCTATTACGATTTGGACAGGTTTGGGAGTCCCGGTGACGGCGATCGGCTCTGGGAGCCGTATGGCACGCAAATCGAGGCGGCAGCTCGGACGGTCTGTGAGTGGACCTTGTTTTCTAAATTGGTGCATGCATAAATGTTTATTATATGTTTTAAATGCTTGTTTGTAATGCCATGGGTGCATTTGTATGTGGTTACGTATAAGCACGTATTTCAAGGTTTCGGCCTTATACGGTGCTTGTACGGGTCTGTATTTCTATATTGATTTAAATGAACTGGATTTGAATTTCAAAAGGATAAACTCGGGTATGAGACCCATTTGGTTTTGTCTCGGGCATACGACCTCAGATTTCGGGCACGGTGCCCAGTTGATGTCCTATGTTCGGGCACGAGACCCAGTCACTTTACAGTTTATGATTTCGGGTCAGGGACCCTAGATAGATTTCCAAGTTCATGACGGTTTATGCGAACCGGCATGAACTCTGGAAAGGTCATTGTGGTTCATGACGTGAACCCTTGTTGGTCATTATGGTACATGACGGTTTATGGGAACCGGCATGTTACCCTAGTTATGTTGTTACGGTACATGACGGTTCAGGGGAACCGGGCATGAATGTTTATGTTAAGTATATATATATATATATATGTTCATCTACCTTCCTTTACATGTTCTACTATCTCCTCCGGGGAGGGTCGTTGGACTGGGTGGACCCCGGAGTAGTCACGGAGCACCGACTGTGTGGAGTCACCCCCCAGTTGGGTTCCTTACTCTCAGGAAGGCTATGGTTACTATTACCTCGAGTGGGATCAGTGGTCTGCAGACATTGACCTTGACTTTGAGAAGACTCGGATTGAGACCCGGGTAGCACGCGCGTAGCTTTGGATACCGTGACAGGATTGGTTGTGTGACTTATATGTATATATATGATATGTGGTGTGCACATGTGTGCACAGGATTTGAGCAGTGGCTCGTTTACTTGGTTTATTTATGGTTTGGGGCCGAGTCCCTTATGGATTTGGGCAGTGGCCCGTATGGTCGTTTTCATTGTGGTCCTTTCGACCTTAGTTTATATCTGATTTGGGCTTAGTTCCCACGTATGATTTCTTTGGTTAAATGGTTTTCCAATGCATGCATACTTTTTAGTGAAGGGTACAAATGTCTTCTTATTAAATGTTTTATAAACTCTTGTTTTGTCCACTCACAGCTTTTAATGTTTTGACTGCCCTTCAGGTTGACATCGGATGTGGACTGTAGCAGAGATCGAGATATCACATACCTCCTCCGGATCCTGGCATACTCTGATAGCCCGGGAGGGCAAAGGACGAAAGTATCCCTTGTCTGACACTTCGTGTCAGACGGGAGCAGGGTCATCCCGCACTAATTCCGGGGGGGGGATTGGGATGGGTCCTGTCAGCGTGGTATCAGAGCATAGGATTGCTCGTAGGATGCTTATCAGAGCGGGGTTGTCTCTATTTGAGCAACCGTGCAGCTCTTGGAGTATGTACACAGGTCGAGGATGTGATATCTTATTGGGCTACAGTTCGTGGTCAACCTGATGTTGGGATGCCTATTTGATAGTTAGTAGGATTGAATCGTGGATGTCTTGGTTCGGTACTTGATGCCGGGGTTGCCATAGTTCTGTCAAGGTTGACAGTGTGGGACCCTATGGAAGGATTAACGTATTCGTACTTGAGAGTTTTGGTCGTGAGACGGTTAGTTGGGATCGTCTTTCATGATGTCGTAGGATCGGTTCCGACGACTGGTGGGTTGTTGTGACCATCCGATGACCGGATTGGTTGAGTTAGATGAGTTTACTGCAGTTAGCGGTTAGCAGTCGAGTTCGTGGAACTCTAGTTGAACTTGTGGCAGTTGCAGCCGGATTCGGGGAATCCTAGTTGGATTGACGACTTTACAGTGTCAAGATCGCAGAGTCAGTTAGATTGTGGAATATACTGCCTTATGCAGTTGGGTTCAGGGAGACCCTAGAGTCTGATCGTGGAACCCTACCTTAGGTGTATGGTTCGGAAATGTGAGTTGACGAGTGGTTTGACTTGGACGACTATTCGGATTTGGATTCGTTAGTCGGTCTAGTCATGTCAGCTTGTATTGGACTGCACTTCGCAGTCGAGGTTGTACTTATCGGTTAGACCTAGTTGGCTGTGGTACTACTTAGTTGCGCTGGGTTGTTAGTGCAACTAAGGTCATGGATGACCTGGTAGACGACATTGGGTTAGTCAGGTTATGACTGGTAGAGTTTGATTTGGACAAGTTACCAGGGTTGGTACTTATCGATGGAATCCCTGAGTGGGATCCGGAGTGGTTAATACGGGCGGTTGATTCCGTTGGATGTGAATCTCGATAGCAATGTCTAGTAGTTAGGTCTGCACGAGTGTGTGGCAGGCGCTACTACCAAGAGCGGTTGTAGTTGTGGTTTTTGGGAATCGGGGACGTTCGGGGAACGTTTCCTTTTCTCGTATGAGTTGTCAGGGTGATTGTACCCAGAGGTGTTGGATGCGAGGGAGGTAGAGTTTCTCCTATTCGAGCAGAGGTACGGGTCGTCGCTCGGTATGAGCGGAGATCCAGGAGTGTCTGATTTGCACACTTTGTGCTGATCCTGACAGGTGATGATACTGGTACTAGTGCTGGTGCTGGTGCTGGTGATCGTGATGACGATGAGTTACGGATCGGGGTGTGACACCGTCGTAATGGGCATATGTTCGGTATCTGTGGTTCAGGAGTGGATCTCAGATAGAGTTAAACTGGTTAGGGGACAAGTGGTTGATGTCCGGGTATGTTGTTTCCAATCTTGTTGGAACTTCGGAATCGCGAGAGGTTGCGATTGAGGTGACGAGTGGAATGTGGGTTTTCCGCATTGGTAATGGGTATGTCGAAGTCATTTTGGGTGACTTCTCAGATTCTATCATGATTGATGATGGTAGATGATGTTGATGATATAGATGTTGTTGGTTGCCACTAGTACACTGATCGTGTATTGGTTGGTGGACCCGGGATTTGTTCTGGATCATCAGGAGGAGATGAGTATATCGAAGTTAGGTGACTGAGATTCCTCATTTTCTGCTTGGTGGCAGACGATGATGGATTACGTGACGTGGTGAATGCAATGAGTTTTGGTTGTATTCACGTAGGACGATTTTGTTGTCATTATCTTGGATCATTCTTGATTTTTCCTTGGTGGAATGATAAGGATTGATACGAGATAATCAGTGACAACCCACAGTCTCGGCGTGTCTCGTCGTAGACTAATCTGTTTAGATGCGGGGAATGGTTGAGGACTTTGGACGTCGTGACGATCGGGGATCGTGACGTCTATGGTCGGTTGACGTAGTGTTGGATCTGGATCGTGATTTGGATATCCAGATAGGTGGAGAGTTTATTACTCTTACTTGGATGTTGAGTGAAGCATGATGGGACTGAACTCCTTTTCGAGGTAAATCCCATATGGCTTATTACTAGCCTGAGTAGTTGTCCGATGAGTAGGTGTCTGACGAGGTCGGATTTTGTCTGACCTAGTGTTGTGTTGATGTTGGGATTGACTTCCCTATGAAGTCAATCGATCGTATTGTGGTAATCGGTTGAGCGGGTAACCGATAGGTTTGGTTTTGGTATGTCTCGGTAGACGTGAACGATATTTCGAGTTTTGGAATCAGATTTCTGGATGACGATTCAGGATTTGATTTTGGAACTTAAAAGAGGATTTCTGTATTTGGGTTTTGGAATCGGATTCTGGGTGACGATTCAGGATTTGATTCTAGAGCTTGACTGTGGATTTTCTTTTTATGGATTTGGGTTCGGAATGGTCATTCCTAATACTAGTTTACGGAATGATGATTTTGGATTCGAATTTGGGAAATGGTTAGGGATACGATATCTGAGTTTGGATTCGGGATTTCTTACGAAATTGCGGATTCGGATTCGGATTTGGAAATTGATAATGGGTCGGAGTTTCGATTTGTCTAATGCTGGATTGGACAAATGAACTCCATAATTGAAACGTGTTTGACTACGACCTAGGTGGTCTAGTTATTGTTGTGGTATGTCGATGGGTAGATGTACGTACTTTGTACGTTGTTCAAGGTACGATACTGGGTGTACTTGTGGTTCCTAGTGACGGTATATAGGTTATACTCGTAGTACGTTGGTGAGCGTGTTGGTAGTCGGCTTAGTTCCGATACCATTGGATTAGTTGAGGTCGTGGACTGAACATTGGATACTGTGCATTGGGTCATAGTATTTATGAGGGGTCCAGTTACACACAGGTCGAGTTAGATGTTGGTATACGTATACTCAGGATGAGTATGTTGGTGGTTAGTGTAACCACGAGTGTGTGTCATATCAGTTTGCGACTGACGACTGTCAAGTGCTGACAGTTTGTCGGAGGTGTCAGCGTGGATCGTTGAGGGATTGGTAACTTCCAGTGGGAGCAGACGTCAGGGTTTATGTCAGCGAAAGGGTAGATTTAACAAGTGGGTCGATCATGGGGTACTTGGGCTACTCTGATACTGACCGGTGGTGTCAGTTCGGAGCGTATGGTTACTGTCATTCTACATGGCCGAATGTAGTCGATGCGACGTGAGTGTTAGTGGTACGTCTGGCTGTAGACGAGTAAGTATTGTTCTGGTTAGTGGGTGTACTAGCGTACACGTGTTGCGTGGTAGATCGAATTATTTCCACGAGGTGGATGTGGAATCAAGATAGTTGGAGTTTCGAGAACGAAACTAATTAAGGAGGGAAGAACGGTAGAATTAGGTCGGTTGGAATTTCGAGGACGAAATTAATTAAGGAGGGAAGGTTGTAACGACCCGTCCCAAATTCCAGGATTAGATTAGTGACTAATCACGATTAGTGAGGTTAATCGGTGATTAGTTAGGCTAACTCGGACGAACGATGCGAAATGACCGTTTTGCCCCTAGCGTGGGTAAAATGTTGACTTATCGTTCGGGCGGTCAAATGGACTTTGACCGATGACCGTGACGTAGTTCGTGACGTCACGAGTTCATAGACAGGTGGCACGTTCAATTCCGACGTTCGGGGAGGAAGTTATGACGTTCGGAAGTTTAGGGGCATTTTGGTAATTTTGGTTAAATGGGGTCAAATGTTGACTTTTTGACCAAAAGGTCCGATGGCCGATGGCCGAAGACCGTTACGTAGATAAGGACGATACGAATCCATAGACAGGCGGCACACTGAAATCGGACTTCGAACGAGAGAGTTATGGGTCACGGAAGTTCGATTTCACTATGCACGAACTTCGAGACGGGAATGATTTGGCGAAATCTGATTGGGCAGATATTTTAGTGGGTCCCATGGATGAGTGACAAGTGTCACTCATCCTATTGGCTAACTCCCCCAATTGGTGGATCTATATAATAAAATATTATTATTTTAATTATTTTATAATTAAACCTAACAACCATTAATCCTAACCATCCATTCCAAATTCATTTTTAAATCCACACCCTCCATCCCATCTCCCTCACATCCGATCAGCCTTCATCCTTCATCCTTCACCATCTTCATCATCACTTCATTCTTCTTTGTTTTTCCTAAAACCCGAAACCCCCCCTTCACCATTTTCTTCATTTTTTTTCCCAGCAGCACACACACATACCACCATTCCCTAGGAGATAATATGATCGTGAGGAGTGTGAGAGGCGGAGGGCTGAGAGGCTGGACGGTGGCAGGCGGCGGAGCCGAACCCGTGAGGTAAGAAAACTTCAAAAATTTGAATTTGTGTTTTAATGGTTTTTAGCTGATTCCAAGGATTGGGTTAGGTTGCTGGTAGTCCTAGGAGGTCAGTAGGATTGGTTTTGGGGCTTGGGGTGGCCTGGAACGGCCGTGAACGGCGGGGGAAAACTCACCCGCCATAGCCAATCTTGAAGGGTTAGTTTTTGATGTTTCCCTTCCATTCTAAGGTCCTAGAACTCTAGGTTAGGGAGAGACGAAGAGAATAGGACAAACGGGAACGATTTTGGTGGCCGGACGGCGGAGAACCGGCCGGGTCAAGCCGCGGGTCACGGCGACCCGGTTGCAGTCATTCGGGTCGACCCGCGAGGAGGCAGGGATGACTGATGATGTCATCCTGATGACGTCATCATGTCAGGGATGACATCATCATGTCAGGGATGACGTCATCATGTCAGATATGACAATGTCAGACTGACATGTCAGACAGTGGGCCAATGGGAGCGAGACACGTGTCACTGTCAGGGGCTGTCAGTGATGACATCATGCTGACGTCAGCAGGTACTGTACCTGGCGCGTGAAGAACACGCGCAGCCACTTCAGGCGGCACGTGAAGGCGCGTGGCAGGGAATCTGGGGAAGGTTCCAACATATGAAATCATCTATTCGATGTAACGAACATTTTGGGACTAGTTTCGTGTCGATCGAACACCGTCTCGATATGTTTCGGGGCATCGGAAGGTTTAGGTTCGGTTTTAAAAATAGTTAGAAAATCGGAAAAATTACGGGGCTTTAGTGAGAGGTTAATTAAGTAGTTAGTGACCTTCTATTACGATTTGGACAGGTTTGGGAGTCCCGGTGACGGCGATCGGCTCGGGGAGCCATATGGCACGCAAATCGAGGCGGCAGCTCGGACGGTCTGTGAGTGGACCTTGTTTTCTAAATTGGTGCATGCATAAATGTTTATTATATGTTTTAAATGCTTGTTTGTAATGCCATGGGTGCATTTGTATGTGGTTACGTATAAGCACGTATTTCAAGGTTCGGCCTTATACGGTGCTTGTACGGGTCTGTATTTCTGTATTGATTTAAATGAACTGGATTTGAATTTCAAAAGGATAAACTCGGGTATGAGACCCATTTGGTTTTGTCTCGGGCATACGACCTCAGATTCCGGGCATGGTGCCCAGTTGATGTCCTATGTTCGGGCACGAGACTCAGTCACTTTACGGTTTATGATTTCGGGTCAGGGACCCTAGATAGATTTCCAAGTTCATGACGGTTTATGGGAACCGGCATGAACTCTGGAAAGGTCATTGTGGTTCATGACGTGAACCCTTGTTGGTCATTATGGTACATGACGGTTTATGGGAACCGGCATGTTACCCTAGTTATGTTGTTACGGTACATGACGGTTCAGGGGAACCGGGCATGAATGTTTATGTTATGTATATATATGTTCATCTACCTTCCTTTACATGTTCTACTATCTTCTCCGGGGAGGGTCGTTGGCCTGGGTGGACCCCGGAGTAGTCACGGAGCACCGACTGTGTGGAGTCACCCCCCAGTTGGGTTCCTTACTCTCAGGAAGGCTATGGTTACTATTACCTCGAGTGGGATCAGTGGTCTGCAGACATTGACCTTGACTTTGAGAAGACTCGGATTGAGACCTGGGTAGCACGCGCGTAGCTTTGGATACCGTGACAGGATTGGTTGTGTGACTTATATGTATATATATGATATGTGGTGTGCACATGTGTGCACAGGATTTGAGCAGTGGCTCGATTACTTGGTTTATTTATGGTTTGGGGCCGAGTCCCTTATGGATTTGGGCAGTGGCCCGTATGGTCGTTTTCATTGTGGTCCTTTCGACCTTAGTTTATATCTGATTTGGGCTTAGTTCCCACGTATGATTTCTTTGGTTAAATGGTTTTCCAATGCATGCATACTTTTTAGTGAAGGGTACAAATGTCTTCTTATTAAATGTTTTATAAACTCTTGTTTTGTCCACTCACAGCTTTTAATGTTTTGACTGCCCTTCAGGTTGACATCGGATGTGGACTGTAGCAGAGATCGAGATATCACATACCTCCTCCGGATCCTGGCATACTCTGATAGCCCGGGAGGGCAAAGGACGAAAGTATCCCTTGTCTGACACTTCGTGTCAGACGGGAGCAGGGTCATCCCGCACTAATTCCGGGGGGGGGATTGGGATGGGTCCTGTCAGCGTGGTATCAGAGCATAGGATTGCTCGTAGGATGCTTATCAGAGCGGGGTTGTCTCTATTTGAGCAACCGTGCAGCTCTTGGAGTATGTACACAGGTCGAGGATGTGATATCTTATTGGGCTACAGTTCGTGGTCAACCTGATGTTGGGATGCCTATTTGATAGTTAGTAGGATTGAATCGTGGATGTCTTGGTTCGGTACTTGATGCCGGGGTTGCCATAGTTCTGTCAAGGTTGACAGTGTGGGACCCTATGGAAGGATTAACGTATTCGTACTTGAGAGTTTTGGTCGTGAGACGGTTAGTTGGGATCGTCTTTCATGATGTCGTAGGATCGGTTCCGACGACTGGTGGGTTGTTGTGACCATCCGATGACCGGATTGGTTGAGTTAGATGAGTTTACTGCAGTTAGCGGTTAGCAGTCGAGTTCGTGGAACTCTAGTTGAACTTGTGGCAGTTGCAGCCGGATTCGGGGAATCCTAGTTGGATTGACGACTTTACAGTGTCAAGATCGCAGAGTCAGTTAGATTGTGGAATATACTGCCTTATGCAGTTGGGTTCAGGGAGATCCTAGAGTCTGATCGTGGAACCCTACCTTAGGTGTATGGTTCGGAAATGTGAGTTGACGAGTGGTTTGACTTGGACGACTATTCGGATTTGGATTCGTTAGTCGGTCTAGTCATGTCAGCTTGTATTGGACTGCACTTCGCAGTCGAGGTTGTACTTATCGGTTAGACCTAGTTGGCTGTGGTACTACTTAGTTGCGCTGGGTTGTTGGTGCAACTAAGGTCATGGATGACCTGGTAGACGACATTGGGTTAGTCAGGTTATGACTGGTAGAGTTTGATTTGGACAAGTTACCAGGGTTGGTACTTATCGATGGAATCCCTGAGTGGGATCCAGAGTGGTTAATACGGGCGGTTGATTCCGCTGGATGCGAATCTCGATAGCAATGTCTGGTAGTTAGGTCTGCACGAGTGTGTGGCAGGCGCTACTACCAAGAGCGGTTGTAGTTGTGGTTTTTGGGAATCGGGGACGTTCGGGGAACGTTTCCTTTTCTCGTATGAGTTGTCAGGGTGATTGTACCCAGAGGTGTTGGATGCGAGGGAGGCAGAGTTTCTCCTATTCGAGCAGAGGTACGGGGTCGTCGCTCGGTATGAGCGGAGATCCAGGAGTGTCTGATTTGCACACTTTGTGCTGATCCTGACAGGTGATGATACTGGTACTAGTGCTGGTGCTGGTGCCGGTGATCGTGATGACGATGAGTTACGGATCGGGGTGTGACACCGTCGTAATGGGCATATGTTCGGTATCTGTGGTTCAGGAGTGGATCTCAGATAGAGTTAAACTGGTTAGGGGACAAGTGGTTGATGTCCGGGTATGTTGTTTCCAATCTTGTTGGAACTTCGGAATCGCGAGAGGTTGCGATTGAGGTGGCGAGTGGAATGTGGGTTTTCTGCATTGGTAATGGGTATGTCGAAGTCATTTTGGGTGACTTCTCAGATTCTATCATGATTGATGATGGTAGATGACGTTGATGATATAGATGTTGTTGGTTGCCACTTGTACACTGATCGTGTATTGGTTGGTGGACCCGGGATTTGTTCTGGATCATCAGGAGGAGATGAGTATATCGAAGTTGGGTGACTGAGATTCCTCATTTTCTGCTTGGTGGCAGACGATGATGGATTACGTGACGTGGTGAATGCAATGAGTTTTGGTTGTATTCACGTAGGACGATTTTGTTGTCATTATCTTGGATCATTCTTGATTTTTCCTTGGTGGAATGATAAGGATTGATACGAGATAATCAGTGAGAACCCACAGTCTCGGCGTGTCTCGTCGTAGACTAATCTGTTTAGATGCGGGGAATGGTTGAGGACTTTGGACGTCGTGACGATCGGGGATCGTGACGTCTATGGTCGGTTGACGTAGTGTTGGATCTGGATCGTGATTTGGATATCCAGATAGGTGGAGAGTTTATTACTCTTACTTGGATGTTGAGTGAAGCATGATGGGACTGAACTCCTTTTCGAGGTAAATCCCATATGGCTTATTACTAGCCTGAGTAGTTGTCCGATGAGTAGGTGTCTGACGAGGTCGGATTTTGTCTGACCTAGTGTTGTGTTGATGTTGGGATTGACTTCCCTATGAAGTCAATCGATCGTATTGTGGTAATCGGTTGAGCGGGTAACCGATAGGTTTGGTTTTGGTATGTCTCGGTAGACGTGAACGATATTTCGAGTTTTGGAATCAGATTTCTGGATGACGATTCAGGATTTGATTTTGGAACTTAAAAGAGGATTTCTGTATTTGGGTTTTGGAATCGGATTCTGGGTGACGATTCAGGATTTGATTCTAGAGCTTGACTGTGGATTTTCTTTTTATGGATTTGGGTTCGAAATGGTCATTCCTAATACTAGTTTACGGAATGATGATTTTGGATTCGAATTTGGGAAATGGTTAGGGATACGATATCTGAGTTTGGATTCGGGATTTCTTACGAAATTGCGGATTCGGATTCGGATTTGGAAATTGATAATGGGTCGGAGTTTCGATTTGTCTAATGCTGGATTGGACAAATGAACTCCATAATTGAAACGTGTTTGACTACGACCTAGGTGGTCTGGTTATTGTTGTGGTATGTCGATGGGTAGATGTACGTACTTTGTATGTTGTTCAAGGTACGATACTGGGTGTACTTGTGGTTCCTAGTGACGGTATATAGGTTATACTCGTAGTACGTTGGTGAGCGTGTTGGTAGTCGGCTTAGTTCCGATACCATTGGATTAGTTGAGGTCGTGGACTGAACATTGGATACTGTGCATTGGGTCATAGTATTTATGAGGGGTCCAGTTACACACAGGTCGAGTTAGATGTTGGTATACGTATACTCAGGATGAGTATGTTGGTGGTTAGTGTAACCACGAGTGTGTGTCATATCAGTTTGCGACTGACGACTGTCAAGTGCTGACAGTTTGTCGGAGGTGTCAGCGTGGATCGTTGAGGGATTGGTAACTTCCAGTGGGAGCAGACGTCAGGGTTTATGTCAGCGAAAGGGTAGATTTAACAAGTGGGTCGATCATGGGGTACTTGGGCTACTCTGATACTGACCGGTGGTGTCAGTTCGGAGCGTATGGTTACTGTCATTCTACATGGCCGAATGTAGTCGATGCGACGTGAGTGTTAGTGGTACGTCTGGCTGTAGACGAGTAAGTATTGTTCTGGTTGGTGGGTGTACTAGCGTACACGTGTTGCGTGGTAGATCGAATTATTTCCACGAGGTGGATGTGGAATCAAGATAGTTGGAGTTTCGAGAACGAAACTAATTAAGGAGGGAAGAACAGTAGAATTAGGTCTGTTGGAATTTCGAGGACGAAATTAATTAAGGAGGGAAGGTTGTAACGACCCGTCCCAAATTCCAGGATTAGATTAGTGACTAATCACGATTAGTGAGGTTAATCGGTGATTAGTTAGGCTAACTCGGACGAACGATGCGAAATGACCGTTTTGCCCCTAGCGTGGGTAAAATGTTGACTTTTCGTTCGGGCGGTCAAATGGACTTTGACCGATGACCGTGACGTAGTTCGTGACGTCACGAGTTCATAGACAGGTGGCACGTTCAATTCCGACGTTCGGGGAGGAAGTTATGACGCTCGGAAGTTTAGGGGCATTTTGGTAATTTTGGTTAAATGGGGTCAAATGTTGACTTTTTGACCAAAAGATCCGATGGCCGATGGCCGAAGACCGTTACGTAGATAAGGACGATACGAATCCATAGACAGGCGGCACACTGAAATCGGACTTCGAACGAGAGAGTTATGGGTCACGGAAGTTTGATTTCACTATGCACGAACTTCGAGACGGGAATGATTTGGCGAAATCTGATTGGGCAGATATTTTAGTGGGTCCCATGGATGAGTGACAAGTGTCACTCATCCTATTGGCTAACTCCCCCAATTGGTGGATCTATATAATAAAATATTATTATTTTAATTATTTTATAATTAAACCTAACAACCATTAATCCTAACCATCCATTCCAAATTCATTTTTAAATCCACACCCTCCATCCCATCTCCCTCACATCCGATCAGCCTTCATCCTTCATCCTTCACCATCTTCATCATCACTTCATTCTTCTTTGTTTTTCCTAAAACCCGAAACCCCCCCTTCACCATTTTCTTCATTTTTCTCCCAGCAGCACACACACATACCACCATTCCCTAGGAGATAATATGATCGTGAGGAGTGTGAGAGGCGGAGGGCTGAGAGGCTGGACGGTGGCAGGCGGCGGAGCCGAACCCGTGAGGTAAGAAAACTTCAAAAATTTGAAATTGTGTTTTAATGGTTTTTAGCTGATTCCAAGGATTGGGTTAGGTTGCTGGTAGTCCTAGGAGGTCAGTAGGATTGGTTTTGGGGCTTGGGGTGGCCTGGAACGGCCGTGAACGGCGGGGGAAAACTCACCCGCCATAGCCAATCTTGAAGGGTTAGTTTTTGATGTTTCCCTTCCATTCTAAGGTCCTAGAACTCTAGGTTAGGGAGAGACGAAGAGAATAGGACAAACGGGAACGATTTTGGTGGCCGGACGGCGGAGAACCGGCCGGGTCAAGCCGCGGGTCACGGTGACCCGGTTGCAGTCATTCGGGTCGACCCGCGAGGAGGCAGGGATGACTGATGACGTCATCCTTATGACGTCATCATGTCAGGGATGACATCATCATGTCAGGGATGACGTCATCATGTCAGATATGACAATGTCAGACTGACATGTCAGACAATGGGCCAATGGGAGCGTGACATGTGTCACTGTCAGGGGCTGTCAGTGATGACGTCATGCTGACGTCAGCGTTGACGTCAGCAGGTACTGTACCTGGCGCGTGAAGCCCACGCGCAGCCACTTCAGGCGGCGCGTGAGGGCGCGTGGCAGGGAATCTGGGGAAGGTTCCAACATATGAAATCATCTATTCGATGTAACGAACATTTTGGGACTGGTTTCGTGTCGATCGAACACCGTCTCGATATGTTTCGGGGCATCGGAAGGTTTAGGTTCGGTTTTAAAAATAGTTAGAAAATCGGAAAAATTACGGGGCTTTAGTGAGAGGTTAATTAAGTAGTTAGTAACCTTCTATTACGATTTGGACAGGTTTGGGAGTCCCGGTGACGGTGATCGGCTTGGGGAGCCGTATGGCACGCAAATCGAGGCGGCAGCTCGGACGGTCTGTGAGTGGACCTTGTTTTCTAAATTGGTGCATGCATAAATGTTTATTATATGTTTTAAATGCTTGTTTGTAATGCCATGTGTGCATTTGTATGTGGTTACGTATAAGCACGTATTTCAAGGTTTCGGCCTTATACGGTGCTTGTACGGGTCTGTATTTCTGTATTGATTTAAATGAACTGGATTCGAATTTCAAAAGATAAACTCGGGTATGAGACCCATTTGGTTTTGTCTCGGGCATACGACCTCAGATTCCGGGCACGGTGCCCAGTTGATGTCCTATGTTCGGGCACGAGACCCAGTCACTTTACGGTTTATGATTTCGGGTCAGGGACCCTAGATAGATTTCCAAGTTCATGACGGTTTATGGGAACCGACATGAACTCTGGAAAGGTCATTGTGGTTCATGACGGTTTATGGGAACCGGCATGAACCCTTGTTGGTCATTATGGTACATGACGGTTTATGGGAACCGGCATGTTACCCTGGTTATGTTGTTACGGTACATGACGGTTCAGGGGAACCGGGCATGAATGTTTATGTTATGTATATATATGTTCATCTACCTTCCTTTACATGTTCTACTATCTCCTCCGGGGAGGGTCGTTGGCCTGGGTGGACCCCGGAGTAGTCACGGAGCACCGACTGAGTGGAGTCACCCCCCCAGTTGGGTTCCTTACTCTCAGGAAGGCTATGGTTACTATTACCTCGAGTGGGATCAGTGGTCTGCGGACATTGACCTTGACTTTGAGAAGAATCGGATTGAGACCTGGGTAGCACGCGCGTAGCTTTGGATACCGTGACAGGATTGGTTGTGTGACTTATATGTATATATATGATATGTGGTGTGCACAGGTGTGCACAGGATTTGAGCAGTGGCTCGTTTACTTGGTTTCTTTATGGTTTGGGGCCGAGTCCCTTATGGATTTGGGCAGTGGCCCGTATGGTCGTTTTCATTGTGGTCCTTTCGACCTTAGTTTATATCTGGTTTGGGCTTAGTTCCCACGTATGATTTCTTTGGTTAAATGGTTTTCCAATGCATGCATACTTTTTAGTGAAGGGTACAAATGTCTTCTTATTAAATGTTTTATAAACTCTTGTTTTGTCCACTCACAGCTTTTAATGTTTTGACTGCCCTTCAGGTTGACATCGGATGTGGACTGTAGCAGAGATCGAGATATCACATACCTCCTCCGGATCCTAGCGTACTCTGATAGCCTGGGAGGGCAAAGGACAAAAGTATCCCTTGTCTGACACTTCGTGTCAGATGGGAGCAGGGTCATCCCGCACTAATTCCGGGGGAGGGGGGGGGGAGAGATTAGGATGGGTCCTGTCAGCAACTACACCAATGCGATGTCTTGGGACATGTCCTAATAAGTTCCAATTAGGCTATCTTTCATCCTACCAGTATTTGATCGAGACATGGAGTGCCCTTAGACTCCTTAACACATTATGAATCCATTCAAAAAACCAAGGCATGTTATGGCGTGACTAAGAGAATCTGAGGACCCAGTTCCAAGTTTCAGGGTCTTGCCCAAAGAAACCAATTTATCTTGTTAGGCTAATTGGCTTTCAAAAAATTTTAGGACTTTATATTGCATTTTAGAATGTTCTAGGCTATTATCTTATTTCTAATCCTTATAGGACTTGTTTTCTTCTTGTCTATAAAAATGGGCCTTTGTCCACTATTTTAGAACACACATGTAACACCAGTTTTTACACACCCATCAGATTCAATTTAATTTTTTTGAGCTACTAATGTGAGGCTTGTCCACGATGACTTTGTTGTGTTCTTGAAGGATTACATAAAGTTGTGCTTGAAGTCTGCCCTTTAGAGTATTTTTGGGTTTATTCTTCTACATTTATAGTCAATGCAATTTAATATGTTGTTTTTCATTATGGTTAGTGAGTAATTTATCCAAGATTAAAGATGATGTTGTAGTCATACTCATTGATAGAGTATTTATCAACCAAGAAGTTATGAATCATAAACTCCTAATGTAATATTTTGCAAGTGCACAAAATCGTATCACGAATATAGTAGGTTTGCAAAGGTCGATCCCTCGAGGACTTGTTCAATGTGAATCCACTTAGTTTAGAATTAAGTAACTTGATTAAGAACACAAAAACGTTGGGAGTTTTTAGTGATGATGAGAATGAAATTCAATGATGAAAACAAAGTGAAAAGTGATGAAAACTTGATTTGAAAGTTGATTGAATGATTAGGACGAATTAGGACATGTTATCTACCTTTAACAATTATCGATCTCCTTAGATTTCGTTGATTAGATTAATTATGCATGTATGTGAATTAAGTGTCCGTGCAGGGGTCCGACTAAGGCTCACCCTACACATATTATCTTCTCTTCGATTGCATGTTTAAGCGTGATGTGCCCGCCCTTAAACAACTATTACCGATGGTGCGTGATAATTCATGAAACATGAAGAAGATTTAATGACACTACACTATCCCTAGAAAAGTGATGTGACATCCTAGGGAGTCATGATTTTAGATTACAAATAAGAGTCCCCCGCTTAAACGTGATGCTACAAATTGCAAGGTGAACACAAACATCGAGGTGATCCAACAAGCAATTACATCAACAATTATACACAAATAAGGTGATCAAACTTATAAGCATAAATTGAGTTCATGAAGCACAGTAATCCAACAAATCCAGACATACATAACAACCCTAATCAACATCCAGAAGTCTAATTATGAACTACTCACACATACATAACAACCCTAGGGCTTCAACAAATCCAGACATACATAACAACCCTAGGGCTTCAAAAAAATCCCAATCCTTAAAGAAACTACTCACACATATCTAAGTTAACAAACATCATAATTGAATGCATATAAACTTAAAGAGATTAGGATTTGAGAAACAAAAATACTAAGATGAATGATGCGTGAGAGAAGTGGCATAAACACTTCTTCTTCTCCCAAGCTTCATGTCACAAAGAAGGTGCAAGACTTAAATCAAAAGTAAGAACACAAGGAAAATTGCGGCTAGTTTATGTGTAAATTTGAGAGTGAATTTCAGCAGAGTTTTGGGACCTTAGGAGGTAAATTGGACGTCCACAAAAAATGAGAAAACAACTATTTATATCTCCTAACACCTGCCCTAGCATCTACCTAAAAGAAAGGGAAAACAAAGACCTAAACTTGGAAGGAAACAAGTGTAGCCGTGAGAAAAGTCTTTGTCGCATTTCTTAATCCTCCTTGAACAAGGAGTCTTCCTTTACTTCTTTAATCCACTTATTGACTTTATATTTGACTAGAAATTGATTTAATATCTTGCAAAATCAGATCACAAGTCCTAAAATAAAGGAAAGAGGGTAAAAATTGCGGCTAAGGGTAAATTAACCCTAGCCGTTAGTTATGATTGTTTTTTGATTTCCAAGAAACTTTATTTTCCTTCTTTCTTCCAACTTTAACTTCAAAGAGAAGGGAAGGCAAATTCGCCCAAAGGACAGCTGCCCCAAATCCCTAAAAAGTAGGAACTTGATAAGGCAAGAAATCCTAGTTTCTTGGGTTCCAAGGAACGGATAGGAACCCTTCTTTTAATGAATCTTTTGGCCAACTTCCCCAGCTGGATTCCAGGGTATAATGTCTGAAATAACCCACTTAATCTAGGCATGCAAGGCTGGTCCACAAAGTCACACACACACTTCTTGTAGGATTAGGAGTGCCTCTCGGCCAAGATAGGAAAGAACTACTTTTCGTGGTCAATCATGATTGTATTGACACGTGATATCACCTCGTTGGAACCCATGGAGATTATATTGGGCAGCTTGATCACATCCAATGACAGGACCCGTCCCAACTGGACCTCGATAACCGTGCCTGGTCCTGCTCCCGTCTGACAAGTCAACTGAAATCCCGAAACTAGCCTTCAGCACCTATCAGACAAGGGATAACTGTCGCTCATGCCTACGCCTCGAGATCAGCCCCGAACGTTGTGCCACAGCGTGGAGGGTCATCAAAAACAAAGGTGTGAGTGGACAAAAATATATTCGTTAAAATACATTTATAAAAGACATCCTTTACCCTCCAGTTTTACAAACCATGCATGCATAGGATAAAACACATGAATAACAACAAATCCGGCTCTCAAGCCCAACATGTGAAAACATTTGAATCATTTAAATCATTTTATAAAATCAGTTCTCCACATAATAAAGCATATAACTCGGGAATTACGCATCCGAGGATCCTCTGGGAATTACACATCCAGAGTCGTCATCCAATGCTGGGAATTACACATCCAGCCTTACCGGGAATTACGCATCCAGTCCCTCCAGAAATTACGCATCTGGAGTCCCTCCAGGAATTACACATCTGGAGTCATCAAATATCAAAACACAATCAAAAGCATTATTTCAAATCAAGTATCAAAACCATATCAAAAATCATCATCACGGGGCCATATGCCCAAATCTCATTTCTCGTCAATCCGTAAAATCATAAAATAATTCAATACACGTAAATCCGTAAAATCATATCCGAAAACATCACAAATCCATTAAATCAATTTCTCAACTCATAATCCAAGCCAAAACCAATCACAAATCTCGGGCCTTCGCCCAAAACAGTCATTTCATATTTTCTCGAAAAACGTGCCCGAAGCACCAATTAAAATAATCATTAAATCTCAAAATAATCATATCAAATCATTGCAATTCAAATCATGCCATAAATCATGTAAAACATTTAACTATGCATGCATATCAGTTTATAAAACAAACATCCACTCACACACCGTCCAACTGCTCGTTTCCCGCGCTACACGCGTTTCCGTAATTTCCGACACTTGCCAGGAATCCCGAATCCTGTCCAAAATCATCACTCAAGGTCACTAGGGACCTAATTATCATCATATAAATTTATCATAATTTTTCGGGAATTTAATATTAATTTAATACGTAACATAAACCTTCGGACCCTCGAAACATTATCGAGACGGCGTCCGATCAACTCGCAACCAAAACCAAATATGTTCGTTACATTAAATAGGACAAGTTTCATGTTGAACTCACCTCGGGATTCCCCCTCACGCGCCCCCACGCGCCGCCGTGAGTGGCTGCGCGTGGTTGCCACGCGCCGTGAACAGTAACGGTGAATAGTGACCTTCTTCACCCGTTTACCTGGTAAACGGGTCCGGCTAGCCCGCGATACAACCCGTTCCAAAATTCATCAATTCTGCATCATTTCCTTCAATTCAATCATTCCTTAGCATCTTTATACACTTAATTAGAGTTCTGTGAAACTATTAACATCAAACCTTACCTGAATCCACACGATTCAAGGTTGAACATCGAAACATCTCCGGTTGCTGTTCATCATCCAATCGATATCAATTACCCATGTTTTTCTTCAATTGATGCATCAAGAAGCATCGTGGAGTTCCAATAAACGTATTTCCATGATCAATTTCACGATTCCATGGCCTCAAATCCACGACTCAAGCTCGAAAATTCGAAGTTATCCCCCTCTCTGTTCTAAGGCCAAACGACCCCAATTTCCTTTGTTCTTGACCCAGTTCGACTCGTCTCACTCCCAGAGAGCTAACTGCAACCTCAATTTCACTCAAAAACACGCACAACATCAAATTCGATCCAAGTTTTCTTAAAGCTATTTTCGGGTTTGTTCTCGGGTTTACAGTTTGATTTCCTTCAATTATCCCTTCAATTCTACTCGTTTTTCTCTCTGTTTCCTCTTCCCATCTCAGATTGCATCACCTAGCCTTCTTCACCGATCAATTTGATCGAAACAATTTCAAAGGGGAATGGGCGGTTTTGGTTTGTTCGTATTAGGCATTTAGCCACTAATCTTCCTCTAATGGTGACAGATGTCACCACATAATCAATCCTCATCCAAATGAGTTGACTCACCAGATTAATCACACACTTATCCATACTGCAGCAAATTACCATTTTACCCTTACTAACATAAATTACCAAAATACCCCTCATAGTTTTAGACCCATAAGTTTCTCGTTCGGGCTCCGATTGACGCATGCCGCCTGTCTACGGGTTCAGAGTCCCGAGACCTATCCAACGGTACTCCCGAAAAGTCCAAACCATGTCCCGATCAAAAAGTCAACTTTCGGCCCCTTTTACCAACTTTCGCACGTCATAACTTTCTCCTCGAATGTCGGAATCAGGCGTGCCAGCTGTCCCTGAACTCGTGACGTCCCGAACTACGTCACGGTCATCGGTCAAAGTTCGTTTGACCGCTCGAATCAAAAGTCAACTTTTCGCCTAATTCCAGGGGCAAAATCGTCATTTTCCCCAAAGTTTCCAAATTTTCGTCTTTCGAATTTCCGGGGCGTCACATCCAAGATATTGGAAAATACCAATTCAAAGCCAAAACCTGAGAGGGCCTCAACTGGGATTTCAGCTAGGGACCTTAACTTTATTTTAGTTCTATTCCTTCATTTTGGCGCGGATTTCCTCCATTCTTTTTGCATTCTCTTCAGAATTGACTTAACTTACATAATCTACACAAGTCTCACAAAATGGATCATTTTCTCCTATTGTTTGTACAATTATAATCAAGAGACAAGTAAAGGAGATAAGGATCAACATTGAAACAATGCTTAATTCATGACTTATCAACCATGAAAACTTCGTGACATGGTTTGGTACTTCATCTTGGTGTGTTAAATTACTGCTTAAACTGCTATTTTATTGTGTTGTTAGATTTAGCTACTTTTATGACATGATTCACCAACGACATAGCATTAAAAGGTCACATTAAGCAATGATCCTTTATTTCGATTCTAACATTCTTAGAATGCACATCATTTTTTAGGGTTAGTGTAGTGACTCAGATTTCTTTTTGTTCGTAATGCTTCGTTCCGGGTCCAATTGGATAGAATTTGGTGCACATATCATGCATTCAACATGCATACTAAGAAAGAAAGAAATATATGACAAAGCCTTAGCTGAACTTTTGCATGGGCAAGTATTGAACATGATAATTGAACATGCAAACGAAGCTAGAATACATTGTGGTTAGGTGTGATTAGGGACTACCTTAATCTTCCTATAATTTTCATACAATCTTTGTTTATTTACTGTTTTCTCGCATTATGAGTTCTTTACATTTTCAGTATCTTTCAACTTAAAATCCCCTCCTTTGTTCATGTACTGTTTTAATGCCTTTGTTGTGTGTCTGGTGTTTAGAGTTAAGCATATCTAATTAGTGTCTTGAGTACTTACTTGTGAAGTAAGAACCTAATGAATTGAACACCATCGTTGAGTCAAGTCCTTGTGGTATTAGAACCATGCTTGTGCCATTATATTATCCATTGATTAGTGCACTTACTAGGATATCCTTGTTAGAGATTGTATGCATTTACTTGTCATACTTTTCTTCTAGAAAGTTTTTGGTGACGTGGGGACTTGTCCCTCAATGGTGTCCATTGATTAGAATTACCTAACTTAATCTTTTGTTTATTTGTTAAGGTACTTAGTTTTTTTATGCCATCACAAGGCTTTATCCATGGTTCAACACCACCAATACCTAGAGGGATCGCTGATGAACGTGCCTTAGTCAATCAACCCCAGCTGGTTAAGAACTATGCACCCCCATTTTAGTGAGGACGAATTTCGCAGTATCTTTTGACCATCCACATTGGAAAACTTTGAACTCAAGTTCGACACCATTCACATGCTACCTAAGTACCATAGACTTTCAGGTGAAGACCCTCACCTATACATCAAAGAGTTTGTGGAAGTTTGCTCCACTTTAAGGATCATTTGGCATGACAGATTTTGAGATTAGGATGAGGTTGTTTCAGTTTATTCTTAAGGACAAGGAAAAGGCATGGTTTCATTCTTTAGCATAAGTATCTATTACAGCAGGGAAGGACTTATCTTCCATGTTCCTCACTTAGTACTACCCTGTGTCAAAGACAAACATGCTCAAGGCCAAACTCATGTCACCCCATCAAGATGAGGATGAATATTTTTATGAACTTTAAGAAAGATTCAATGGAATGATCCATGAATTCCCTCAGCACAACATTGAGGAGTGCCACTTAATGCTTTACTTCTATAGAGGCTTGAAGACTAGTGATAGGGTCACGGTTAAATCTTAATCCAAGGGAATCTTAGAGGACATGCCAGAAGAGGCTAGGCTAGCATTTGAGAGCATAGCTCACAGAGAAAAATTGTTTAGCTATAGTGGACAACAAACTAAGACCCTAAACAGTGTGAGTAGAGACCAAGATGACACCATAGCTCAACTCAAGGCTATGGTGAGATAGTTTTGTGATGAAAAGGCTAAGCCTAATATGACTTGTGAAGTGTGCTAAATTAAAGGACATGACTCTTAAACATATCCTATGATTGAAGCTTCCAACAATATGGTAAGGTACAAGGAAGGCATGAGACCTAGAAACAACCCGTACTACAATATTTATAATGCTAAATAGAGGAACCATCCTCACTTCAAATGGAACAACAATTAGATTCAAAACCCCACTAGACTCCCTAGATTCCATGCTCCTATTAAGGCACCGCAAGCACCCAACAATGTCCTTCAGCATCCTTAAACCACTTCTGCCCAAGGAAAGAGATCATTGGAAGACATGATGGATGATATCATTCAAAACGCCACAATGCTCCTACAAAGTTTAGGTCAAAGTCATGCCACATTCTAACAAACCTGCTTCAACATACCATAAACCACCAACAAAAGACAAATTGTGCCATCATATCTATTAAGACCTAGATAAGCCAAATGGAAATCTAGCTTAATAGAATAGATCCTAGGTCTCAACTCCCTAGCCAAACCCAAGTTAATCCAAAAAACACAATTCATAAGTCCACTACCATTGCCATTCAACTTAGGAGGGGCAAGAACTTAAGGCTCAATTGAGGCTCAAGATACCTTCAAAATATCCTATCCAAACTTCGGGGCTCAGTTCTGGCCCATCTAGTTCCTAGTAAACCTAAGACACCTCAGGATACCAATGCGCAGGACATGGTAATAACCCATATGAGCCTTCTGATGTGTACTACTTGTGAGTAGACAGAAACAACTGACAATGAGGGCAAGGATGCCACTACTGTGTCACTAGGATTTCCTTCTTCATTTGAAATTGCCTTTTCTTCCTTAAGTTACGGTTTAATCCTAGCTTTGTCAAATTTTGTAAATTTGTGAGGATTCCTATCAATCTTAGTAATTGCGGGTTCATTTTTATTTTTTTTGTTGCACTTTGTAGCTGTTTTTGGTTGATGTGATTTTCTAAGACTCTAACTTTGCAGTTTGGCTAGCTTAGCCTCTCCATTTTTCTTTGGGGTCGTTCTTTGTTAATAATATTTATTCCTAAAAAAAATTGGGGTATTCAATTCATAAAACCTATAATTTCAATCCATTTGATGTCCCTTTTCCTTAGCTTTTGTTTGAATCTTGGCCATCGATAGAAGAAAGTGACTTTTTTTAGACATGTGCGGGTTTTGGAATGACAATATAATTTTAAGAATACAAGAAAAAAATAACTCAAATCGTAGTTCAAATGAAGGAGACATCCCCATTCCAATATCGGATCTTGACACCAAGGCCACGCCGTAAAAGTGCCAAGATAAGGAGCGGGACATGTCAAGGACATGTTCTAAGAACTACTCATTCGAGTCCTAAATCAAGTCCATGTCAGTGCCCCTGGACATGGCCCCAGGCGTGCCGAGTACATATCTTTACCAAGTTCCAATTGAAGTTTACGCTAAAGAGGCCATGTCCCAGGACATGTCCCAATAAGTTGCAATTAGGTCATCTTTCATCCTACTGGTATTTGATCGAGACATGAAGTGCGCTTAATGATAGGAGCCACTCTGAAAATCACTTTGATAAGTATGCAAGGTCCTGCTCCTGTCTAACATTTCCATCAGATAATGACTCATCAACTTAATTAAATGAATTATATGGCCTTGGTGCTTAAATTACCAAAGTATCCCTACAGTGTCTAGACCCGTAACTCTTTCATGCGGTCTCCATTTTCTATGTGCCACCTGTCTATGGACTCAGGACTGCGAGACCTACCCAACGGCCTTCACGAAAGATCCAAAAAGTGTCCCGAACAAAAAGTCAATTTTTAATTACATAGGCTATGTAACGACCCGTCCCAAATTCCATGATTAGATTAGTGACTAATCACGATTAGTGAGGCTAATCCGTGATTAATTGGGCGAAATCGGACGAACGATGCGAAATGACCGTTTTGCCCCTAGTCGTGGCAAAACGTTGACTCTTCAATCGGGCGGTCAAATGGACTTTGACCGATGACCGTGACGTAGTTCGTGACGTCACGAGTTCATAGACAGGTGGCACGTTCAATTCCGACGTTCGAGGAGGAAGTTATGACGTTCGGAAGTTCCCGGTTACTATTCCTAGCGACACGTTTTACGAGACAAAAAGGAGAGTTTTGTCTTTAGTGGGCCCAGTTACTTTTCAGCAACCAATGGATGAGTGACACTTGTCACCCATCCACTGGCCAACCTCACCCATTCATGCACCAAAACCCATCCCCGTGCATCGTCCATTTTCTTTGTTCCCAAACACAAACCCGATCTCATTTCTCACCCCAAATACCAAACCCTTGACCTGTGAGCTTAGCTGAGAGGACAGAGAGATGAAGGGGACCGGCTGGACGTGGTGGCTAGCCCAGGCAGCCCCGCCGTGCACGGCGGAGGAGAAAACCGTGCGCAGGTATCGGTTTTAACCGATTTCAATCCATTTTCAGTTTTAATTGTTATGGGTCGATTTGGACGATTTTAATGAGTTAAATAGGTTGCTAGGATGTTGTTAGGAAGGATTTGAGGCTGGTTACACGTCGAGGAAGCCTAGGGAAGGTTTTGGATTTTTGAACCATGAGGGGTTCAATTGAACCGGTCGGATTTCGAAGGTTTTAGGTAGTTTGATTGATTGGGTTAGATAGGAAATGAAGAAATAGGAATTTAGGAATTGGAATGGAAGAAAACGGACCGAAAATGAGGGAGAAGGAGACCTGGACCAGTTACGCCGGTCCAAGTTACAGGAAAAACCGGACCGGACCAGTTCGGACCTGTTTGACCGAAGTAGGAGACGGGTACTGTAGCAGGCGCGTGCGGGCGCGTGGGGGAGAATTTGGGGATGTGTTCAACATGTGAAATCTTCTATTCGATGTAACGAACATTTTGGGACTGGTTTCGTGTCGATCGGACACCGTCTCGATATGTTTTGGGGCATCAGAAGGTTTAGGTTCGGGATTAAAAATAGTTAAAAATACGGGAAAATTACGGGGCTTTGGTAGGAGGTTAATTAAGTATTTAGTAACCTTCTATTACGATTTGGACAGGTTTGGGCGTCCCGGTGACGGTGATCGGCTCGGGGAGCCGTATGGCACGCAAATCGAGGCGGCAGCTCGGACGGTCTGTGAGTGGACCTTGTTTTCTAAATTGGTGCATGCATAAATGTTTATTATATGTTTTTAATACTTTTTTGTGATGCCATGAGTGCATTTGTATGTGGTTACGTATAAGCACGTATTTCGAGGTTTCGGCCTTATACGGTGCTTATACGGGTCTGTATTTCTTTATTGATTTAAATGATTTGATTTTGGATTTCTAAAAGGATAAACTCGGGTATGAAACCCATTTGGTTTTGTCTCGGGCATATGACACTATTTACGACCTTCGGGTCAAAATCGTGGTCGCGATAGGTGCTATGTGCACGGCGATCGACGATACGACGCTCGCCTCCGGATTGGGATGTGTTCCTTCCGGAGAGGTCACGATGCACGATTCGTGGTCGAGCAGCCTGGGGAGGCTCGACTTCGGAGTGCTGACGGTTCAGGATATCGATCGGTAATGAGTGTACCATGATCTTGTGGTGGTCGCGTCGGTTGATTCGTTCACGGCGACATACCAGGATTGAGAGCGGTCCTGGATGGATGGTTGCACGCATCACTATGATCGGAGTCGTGACTGACCCTTAGATATCGGGCACGGTGCCCAGTTGAGTCATATGTTTGGGGACGAGACCCAATTGTTTTACACTGATGCTTTCGGGTCAGGGACCCTAGATGGATTTCCAAGTTCAGGACGGTTTATGGGAACCGGCATGAACCTTTGTCAGGTCATTCTGGTTCATGACGGTTTATGGGAACCGGCATGAACCCTTGTTATGGATGTTATGGATCATGACGGTTAAAGGGAACCGGGCATGAATGTTTATGTTATGTATATATATGTATTCATATACTTTCCTTTACTTCTATTATCTCCTCTGGGGAGGGTCGTTGGCCTGGGTGGACCCCGGAGTAGTCACGGAGCACCGACTGAGTGGAGTCACCCCCCAGTTGGGTTCCTTACTCTCAAGAAGGCTATGGTTACTATTACCTCGGGTACGGTCAGTGGTCTACGGACACTGATCTTGACTTTGAGAAGACTCGGATTGAGACCTGGGTAGCACGCGCGTAGCTTTGGAAACCGTGACAGGATTGGTTGTGTGAATGATATGTGTATATGATATAAATATGATATGTGATATGTGATGTGCACAGGTTTTGGGCAGTGGCCCGTGTGTTTGGTATCTTCATGGGTTTGGGCAGTGGCCCGTGTATTTGGTTTCTTATGATTTTGGGCTAAGGCCCTAATGAACGGTTTGATAAATGGTTTTCGAATGCATGCATGCTTTTTAGTGAAGGGTACAAATGTATTTGTTAAAATGTTTTTATAAACTCTTGTTTTGTCCACTCACAGTTTTTAATGTTTTGACTGCCCTTCAGGTTGACATCGGATGTGGACTGTAGCAGAGACCGAGATATCACATACCTCCTCCGGATCCTGGCGTACTCTGATAGCCCGGGAGGGCAAAGGTCGGAAATATCCCTTGTCTGACACTTCGTGTCAGACGGGAGCAGGGTCATCCCGCACTAATCCCGGGGGAATTGGGATGGGTTCTGTCAGGCTAGGGGTAAAAAAATCAATTCTCAAATTAGTTTACGAAATTGCCCCAATTCCTTGGAGGGGTCATTACACTTAGACTCTTTAACACATTATGAAGCCATTCATGTGCCAAGGTGTGCCAAGGCATGACTAAGACATACCGAGGACCCAGTTCCAAGTTTTAGGATCTTGCCCAAGGACTTGCCCTAATTCCAACTTGTCAACCAACATGTATTCACACTGACATCTTCCACTTGCACACATATCTTCGTTCTAATTGGTTTTAGAAATTTTTTAGGAGTTTGTATCGTACTTTAGAATGTTCTAGGGTATTATCTTATTTCTAATCCTTGTAGGACTAGTTTTCTCCGTGTCTATAAAAAAGGGCCTTTCCAGTGTTTTATATCACGCCCAAAACACCAGTTTTGACACACCATTTAGACTCAATTTAATTGTTTTAAGCTACTAACGTAAGGGTTGTCCACGAGGACTTAATTGTGTTTTTGGAGGATTGCTTAAAGTCATGCTTGAAGTCTGCCCCTAAGAGTATTATTGGGTTTATTCTTATACTTTTACATTCAATGTAATTTAATTTGTTGTTTTTCATTATTCTTAGTGAGTAGTTTATCCAAGTTTAGGTTGATCCCAAAGTCCTAATCATAACAACTTTGACACTTGGTTTTGGTGCTCGGTTCTAATTATCGGGTTCATCTTGGTGTGTTAAATTACTGTTTAAACTGCTATTTATTGTATTGTTAAAATTAGCCACTTTAATGGCATGATTCACTGATGACTTAGCATCAAAAGGTTACATTAAGAAATTATCTTTTATTTTGATTCTAACATTCTTAGAATGCACATCACTTTTTAGGGTTAGTGTAGTGACTCAGATTTCCTTTTGTTCGTAATGATTCCTTCCGAGTCCAATTGGATAGAAGTTGGTGTACATATCATGCATTCAACATGCACATTAAGAAGGAAGTAAATATATGACAAAGCCTTAGCTCGAATTGCATGGGCAAGTATTGAACATCGTAATTGAACTTGTAAATGAAGCTAGAATACGTTGTGGTTAGGTGTGGTTAGGGACTACCTTAATCTGCCTTTAATTTTCTTACAATCTTTGTTTATTTACTGTTTATTCGTATTACATGTTCTTTACATTTTCAGCATCTTTCAACATAAAAACCCCCATTTTGTCCATGCCATGATCTAATGCCCTTATTGTGAGACTACTGTTTAGAGTCAAGCATATCTAATTAGTGTCTCGTGTACTTACGTGTGAACTAAGAACCTAATGAATTGAACAACATCACTGAGTCAAGTCCTTGCACTTGCTATGATAACATTGTTAAGGATTATGTGTATTTACTTGTCATATTTTTCTTCCAACGAGTTTTTGGCATTGTTACTAGGGACTTGTCCCTCAACGGTGTCCATTTATTAGAATTGTCTAACTCAGTCTTTTGTTTGTTTGTTAAGGTACTTAGTTGTTTTATGTCATCACAAGATTTTTTTCCACAGTTTAGCACAACCAAGCCTTAGAAGGATGGCTAAGGAACATGCCTTAGTCAATCAACCCAAGTTACTTAAGGACTATGCTACCCATATGTTAGTAAGGACACATTTTCCATCGTCTTTCAAACATTCACACTGAAAAACTTCGAACTCAAGTTGGATACCATTGACATGCTGCATAGGTACCACAGACTTTCAGGTGAGTACTCGCATCTGCATATCAAAAAGTTTGTGGAAGTTTCCTCCACTTTAAGGATCATTTGGCATGACAGAAGCCAAGATTAGGTTGAGGTTGTTTCACTTTAGCTTTAAAGAGAAGGCCAAGGAATGGCTTTATTCTTTGGCACCAGGATCTATTATAGCATGGAAGGAATTTTCTACCAAGTTCCTCACTTAGTACTACCCATGTCTATGACAAACATGCTCAAGGCCAAACTCATGTTACCCCCTTAAAATAAGGATGAACCTTTTTATGAGCTTTGAGAAAGATTCAATGGAATGATCCAAGAATGCCCTCATCACAATATTGAGAAGTTTCGCTTAATGCTTTACTTCGATAGAGGCTTAAAGACTAGTGATATGGTCATGGTTGACTCTCAATCCAAGGGAATCTTAAAGAGCATGCTAGAAGAGGATAGGGCACCATTTAAGAGCATAGCTTAGAGAGAAAAATAGTCTAGCTATAAGGGACAACAAACTAATGCCTTAATTAGTGTGAGTAGATACGAAGATGACACCATAGCTCAATTCATGGCTATGGTGAAATAGTTATGTGATGAAAAGGCTAAGCCTACTATGCTTGTGGAGTGTGCTCAATTGTGAGACATGACTCTCAAACATAACTTGTGATTGAAGATGCTAACAATATGGGAAGGTATAGTGAAGGTATAAGGCCTAGGAATGACCCTTACTCCAATACTTACAATCCTAGATGGAGGAACCATACTCACTTCAAACGGAACAACAACCAGAATATGCAGAACCCTATTGAACCTCCTAGGTATATATCCTTTACTACGGAACCTCAAATTTCCAACACTGTCCGTCGGCATCCTCAAACCACTCCTAACTAATGAAAGAGATCCTTGGAAAATATAATGGTTGGACTAAATCAGAACACCATAATGCTCCAACAAAGTCTAAGTCAAAGTAATGCCACATTCCAACAGAATCTGCTTCAATATACCACAAACTACCAGTAGAAAATAGATTGTGCCATCATAGCTATTAAGACCCAAATAGGCCAAATAACAATCTAGCTCAACATAATAGATCCTAGACCTCAAATCCTTATGAAAACCCAAATTAATCTGAAAAACATCATTCGTAAGTCTATTGCCAATGCCATTCAGTTTAGGAGGGGGAAAACTTAAGGCTCAATTAAGGCCCAAGATACCTTGGAAGAGGCAGAACATCAGATCCAAACTTTGGGGCGTAGCTCTAGTCCTATCCCAACTCCTAGCCAACCCAAGACACCTCAATATATCAATGAATAAGTGTTCTAAACCTTCTAACAAGTGTTCTAAACCTTCTTTTTCTTAAATTCAAAGTCTAAGGTTACAATTAGTAATCCTTTAGTAACTACTGATGTTAATATGCCTTTTCCTCGCAAGTTCCAAAATAAGGACAAGAATGCTCAATTTATCTCACAAGCATGCTTCATAAGCTTCAAATCACATTGCCATTTTCCAAGCTTGTGAGGACCATGCCTCTCTTTGCGAAGCTCGTTAAGGACTTAGTACCTGGAAAATGGCTTTGACCCCAAGAATGTCATAGACATTAGTGCAGGCACTTTATATGAGCTCGAAGGCCTGCCATGCAAGGCAATTGACCCAGGCTCCCTACCTTGCGTGTTCATCCAATCCAAAAGGTTTAAGCATTGTCTTTGTGACACAGGAGCCTCTGTAAGTATCCTGCATTTTCATGTCTATAACTCACTTTCATTATGAGATTTAAAACCTACTCAACTATGTGTCAGACTTGCAAATTCATCTGTAACAAAACTTATGGTCATGATAAAAGATGTGATAGTACACATAGGAGATACATGCATACTTAATAATTTTTTTATCTTGAAAATGGAAAAAAATAATTGAAAGTGAGGACCCTCCCTTGATCCTTGGGGGGGCTTTCTTGGCCACCATAAACTGTTGAGATCAGTTTAAACCAAGACCAAATATCAACCAAAGTGTTTGATAAGACTAGGACCTTTTTTGTACATGATACTATGCAATAACCTCAAAAGCCTATATATCCCTTGAATACCATGGAGTCTCTATTGCATAACAATTCCAAATGCTTGTATAGATGATCCTCTAAAGAAGGCCTTCACCTCGCCTTATCATAGTGACAATGGCCATGATGACCATGTCATTGAGGAATTACAAATGCTTGAGGTCGTACCTCCACACACCTACTCAAAGCCACCTTTGTTTGAGCCCTTACTCAAGAAGAAAGAAATAAAAATTTCCTTCCATCATCCAGGTTCCAAAGCTTGAACTCAAGCCCTTTCTTGGACTCTTAAAGTATGCATTCTTAGGTCAAAATCTAACCTTACCTATCATAACTGCTTCTAATCTAACATATTTGTAAGAAAGTCAACTAGTATAGGTTCTAAGGACCAACATGCAAGCCATTGGATGAAGCATTGGCAACATCAAGGGGATTTCATCCAAATGCATGCATAGGATCATACTTGAAGAATATGTCAAGCTTACAAGGGAGGCACAAAGGCGTCTCAGTCCTACCATGAAGGAATTGGTCAAAAAGAAGGTCCTTAGGCTTTTTGACGTGGGCATCATCTATCCTATCTCATACTCAAAATGAGTCAGCTCAGTTTAGGTTGTGCCTAAGATGGCATCACAATCATTAAGAATCAACAAAATGAGTTTTCTCCTCAAAGGGTCCAAACTAGATGAAGAGTATGCATAGATTATAGGAAACTTAATTCTACTACTTGCAATGATCACTTTACATTACCTTTTATGGATCAAATGCTTCAAAGACTTGCAAGTCACTCTCACTTTTGTTTCTTAGATGGATATTTAGGGTAAAATCAGATGGTCATACCACCTAAAGGCCAAAACAAGACAACATTCACATGTCCCTATGCCACTTTTTCTTATGGGCACATGCTCTTTGGCCTTTGCAATGCAACTGCCTCCTTTCAAAGATGCATGATGAGTATATTTTGGTAACTCTTTTGATATATGTCTAACAAACTTATCTAGTGTCACTTCATGGCCCATTAAGGAATTATGCATGGCCATGTTATCTCAAGCCATGGAAAAGAGGTTGACAAGGCCAAAATAGATGTCATTGGTGGCTTTCCCTATTCCACTTTAGTAAAGGAGGTTAGATCCTTCTTAGGACATGCTGAATTCTATCAAAGGTTTATCAAGGATTTATCCAAAATCAAAAGGCCCTTTGTAACCTGCTAGATGATGATGCTTCCTTTGACTTCACCAAAGATTGACATGAGTCATTTGATATCCTCAAGGACAAGCTCATAATTGCCCCTATCATCATGCCACCAAAATGGGACCTGCTCTTTGATCTTATTTGTGATGCCTCAAATTATGCCATTAGGGTAGTTTCAGGCCAGAGAATAGTTAAGTTGCCATATGTTATTTACAATGCAAGTAGGACTTTAAGTAATACTCAACTTAACTATTCTACCACTGAGAAAAAATATTGGCTGTGATATTTGCTTTAGAGAAGTTTAGGTCATATTTGCTTCAAACCAAGGTTATCATTTAGTACCTTCTTAACAAGAAGGCTGCCAAGCCTAGGCTTATTAGGTGGATGTAATTACTTCAACATTTTGATCTTGTGATCAAGCACAAAAAAAGAAGTGAGAATGTGGCAGCTGACCACCTAAGCAAACTCATCCATGGGGTCCAACAAGGAAGTGGACCAATTACCTCTACATGAAAGCTTCCCTAATGAGCAATTATTCCATCTTAAGGCTTTTGACCCCTGATATGTTGATCTTGTTAATTATATTGCTATTATCTATCTAGGTTTCAAAGGGAGAAACTTGTTAAGAGAGCCCTATCCATGGAAGCACTACCCTGATCAGCTTATAAGGAGAAGTATTACAGAAATTGAGGTTAAATATATAATGGACTTCTGCCACAACAAGGGATGTGGAGGACACTTTGGTGCCAAAAAGACAGCTCTTAAGATCTTTCAATGTGGATTCTATTGGCCCATTATTTTCAAAGATGCTCACGAGAAATTGCCAAAGACAAGGTAATATTGGCTCTAGAGTTCAAATGCCCCTAAATCCCATTCTAGTGGTAGAGATCTTTCATGTTTGGGTCATTAATTTCATGAGAGCTTTCTTAAATTCATTTGTTCTTTACATTCTACTTGCTATTGATTATGTTTATAAATAGGTGGAAGCAATTCCAGCCAAGGCTAATGATTCTAAAGTAGTGTACAACTTTATTCAATTTAACATGTTGGTAAGGTTTGATCACCATGACCATCATTAGTGATGGTGGCTCATACTTTTGCAATAGGTCATTTAAGGGACTCATGAGGAAGTACGGAGTGTCTCATCGAATTTCAACTCATATCATCCTCAAACTAATGGACAAGCTGAAATCTCCAATCAATAAGTCAAGGCTAGCCTTGAGAAAACTGTGGGTCCTTCAAGGAAGGATTGGTCAATAGGCTCAATAATTCCTTATGGATCTATATGTCTGCCTACAAGACTCCAAATGGTATGTCCCCATTTAGACTTGTCTTTGGAAAATGTTTCCATCTACCCGTGAAGCTAGAGCACAAGGCCTTATGGGCCATTAAACATGTCAACATAGACATGGGTAAGGCAACGTACCACAAGCTTCAGTTACAAGGGCTTGAGGAACTAAAGAATAAAGCCTATGAAACTCAAGGATCTACAAGGGGAAGTCAAAATAATATTATGACAAGAAATTGGTACGTATAGTTTTCCAAGTTGGACAAAAGGTCATTTTTTTTAACTCACGGCTTAAGCTCTACCTAGGCAAACTCAAGCCTAGATGGTCTGGTTCGTTCATGGTCACTAAGGTCCTACCCCATGGTGCCATTGAACTTATCAATGCTAGGGGAGACACATTCAAGGTCAATGGACAACACCTAAAGACTTTTTATGAATCACTTTGGAGCCATGACATTGCTAGCTCTGACTTGGTTATGCCATCCTTTTCTTATTTTGCAAACCACATCTCGCCTAGGCATTAAATCAAGTGCTCCTAGGAGGCAACTTGTCCTTGGTTTGTTAATCCTCTCTTTTCTTTATGTTCTGTCTTACGCATGCCTTTTTCATATCTTTACTTAATTTTATCTTTTTAACTTTTTAATTATTGATGACAATGTTTAGTTTAGGTTTGGGGGTGTGGATATCAAATTTTTTTCAACATTTAGGTTTGGGGTGGCACAACTAGGAACTTAATACCTTACTTATTAACAAGTTAAAAGAGGATTCTATTTAGTGATCCCTAGCAATTAGTGGAGACTACCCTATGTGAGAATTTGATCCTAATGTCTTTCTTTTTGAGATATTTACTTTGTACTACTCTTAAACACTATTCAATTCTTCTTATACTGAATGATCTCATTATTATAATGAAATTGAATTTTAAAGAACTAATATGTTATGTTGAGGCACTTAATTCTCATGATTCGGCTATGTACGTTTAAGCTCCTAAAAGCCATATATGTTCCCTTTTCATGCTCCATTAACCCACTTTGTAACAAAACAGTTCAACCTTTCTTTCATCACCCACATAAAAAAATGCGCCCTAGATAGGAAGCCCAAAATATTGGCCACCCTATAGTCTAAGTTGTGTCAAGAAAGCATCTAATAGTGTTCATGATATGGGTAGGAAAGACATGGTCACGAATTCAATATCATAAGTAAGTCGTGGAGCCCCTCAAGGCCAACTTATGAAGAAAGAGGCCAAAGTGAGAAGTGTATGAGAATGTCTTAGGTTTCCCAAGTGACCTAGAGTCCTAATTTGGACAGAAAAAGAAACATAATGTAAACCATTGCATGATTTTTCCTAGTTTGAAAGAAAATTAAAACAAAAATATAACACTAAGCTAAGCCAAGTGAGCCATAACTCAACATTATTCAAGCAAACAAGTCGTCAATTGAGGAAGCCCTAAGATGCCAAGTCTGGCCAAAAGCCATAAAGAGTTCAAGTCAAGAAAAATATCAATTTCCAAGTCCTGCTAGTTCATGTCTTGTCCCTTCCTAGACTTTTGAAGTCCAGTCTTTTCTTCACAGCCCTTGTACCTAGCCCCATTACAACCCTTGAATGAAGACCTAGTTGGCCTTATGGGAAGTCTTTCTTGGAGTTAAGTATGTCTTTACATGCTCAAAGTTCAATTCCTTCATGAGATCCATATTCAAAAACTGCCTTCTTTCATACTATTTTGTATGTGATTATATTTAATTTCCTTACATAACCTCATCACATGTACATGCAATAGCAAAACCTTAGGATTCATGAGGGAAATTCAAAGTTTCTTAGCGAGGTTAGAGTCGAGGTGACATCTTTCTAAGAAATTTGAATTTTGTTATTTTGAACTTGATATCTTGAAGTAAGGGCATTCACACTTAATACATGGTACTTATCTGAAATTGGCATATATTTAGTTTGGCATAACATGATTGATTTGTTGTGTTCCTTATCAACTTGTAAAGTATTTTGCTTAGTTTGCCCAATTCTTGTTTTAGTTGTTAAGTAAAATGAGATACAACTCCTCCTACTAGGTGAACTTCAATGTTCAAAACGGCGCTAGGCGTTCCCAAGGTAAAGAGCAAGGGCCTACAACCTAGGCGGGCGCCTAAGCGGTTTTTTTTAAGGGAAAAGTTCAATAAATTAAAAATATAATGGTATTATTATAAACGTATTTGCATTCATAAAATCACAATGAGTACAAATATTTAATTACTTAATTATAATAAGTATAATTGCTTAATTAACTAAATATTCAATACAATGTTAGTAGTTATGGGCTGTGCGTTGATCTTTAAACTCAATTTGATCCAATCAGTTATTTGATTTGAAGAAGCCTTTCACAGTATGTCAATATCACGACCCATTTTTCACAATATCCCAGCCCACCAATTTTCACTCTTAACTTTGTATGCCAAAAAGACTTTCTTATCTTCAATTGATGCCTTAAGTCTTCGACATTGACTCAACGAATCTTCTTTATTCACGAAGATTCCATAGAACACTCAAAGAGAGTCTCAGAGACCAAGCACGAGAGATGAGAAACTAGAGAGGTTCTATCTTCAATTGTTTGATCTTCATCCTTCAAAAGAGTCCAGACATTCGGAGAGACTGAGAAGTGAATAGACTGAGAGAAGAGAAGAATAAGTCGACAGTGGAGGATGGAGACGTCCGTTGAGTGAAGGAGATGGGCGGAGGTCATTTGGGAATTTCTATTCTTTAATGTTCAATCTTCATTCTTCATCTGGGAATTTTCTAGCCAGGTTTGTGAAATGGAAGCAGTGAAGCTCGATGTTGAACATGAGTCTTCAAGAGATCACTGAATAGTCGAAGACAAAGACAAAGGGCATGACAGAGGCTATTCACGATGGTAAATTTCAAGAACGATGTTCTAATGTAATTTTTGTTCAATTTTACTTTTTCTAAATCTGATTTGGGATTAATTTATGATATTTCATATGGGTTTCGGTAGAATTGTAGAAGGATCAATCTCTGATATTTCATTTGGATGCAACATCTTCAATTTTTTTTTTAAATTTCCTGAAACGTCCAGCCGCCTTCCTTACCACCCAGCTCGCCCAGGACCGCCCAGGCGCCGCCCAATCCGCTTAAGCACCGCGAAATCTCTCTGCTGTGTAGGTCTTATTCGCGGCGGCACTACTCCGCCTAGCGCCTAGGTGTCGCCAGACAGCCGCCATTTTGAACATTGGTGAACCTAGAGGTTTAAATATTTATCCCTCATTGGATTGAGTCTTTTAGTTTTTACTTTAGTGTTATTCTTTGTTTGATCAAGGACTAGCAAAAGTAAGGGTTAGGTCATATAACCTGCATATATTTCATGTAATTTGTTGTCCCTTTTTCCTTAGCTTTTATTTGAATCTTGGCCATCCATAGTAGAAAATGATACTTTTTCTGAGACATGTGCAAGTTTTAAAAAGATTATATAATTATAAGAATACATGAAAATGAATGACTCCAATTGGAGTTCAAATAAAGGAGATGTCCTCAATCCAATAATGGGTCTTGAACTAGGTCCTTAGTGCATCAATTTTTGCGCATAGATCAAGTGCCTCAGATCAAGCCATCCAAGTCCCAAAATCGTACCTCGTGACACTAAGGTCATGCCTAGAAGTACCAAGGTCAAGAGCAGGACATGTCCTATGAACTTTCCATTCGAGTCCTAAACTAAGCCCTTGTATATGCCCTTGGACGCGCCCAAGGTATGCCGAGTACATGTCTCCTCTAAGTTCCAATTGTGGTTTTCGTTGAAGAGATAGGGCGTGAATGCGCCAACTCCATGTCTCGGGATATGTCTCAATAAGTTCTAATTAAGCCATATTTTATCCTGCCAGTATTGATCGAAACATAAAGTTTGCTTAGAGTCCTTAACATATTATGAAGCCATTCATGTGCTAAGGTGCACCATGGCGCGACCAAGACATTATGAGGACCCAATTGCATGTTTGAGGATCCTGCCTGAGGACCTGCCTTAATTCTAGTGTAACGACCCCTCCCTAAATTTAGGGAGTAATTAAGACTAATTATGGATTAGCCGAGGATTATTGGACGTTCAGGGAAAAATTAGGATTTTGCCTCTAAACGAGGGCAAAAAGTTGACTTTTGACCCGAGAGGTCCGATGCCCGAGGCCGAGTACCATTACTTAGATCGGGTCGATATGAGTCAGTAGACAGGCGGCACGTCAAAATCGAACATTCGACGGGAAAGTTACGGTTCACAGAAGTTCCGTGGAGCTATTGCACGTTTTACGAGATTGGGGACTTTTGTCATTCAATGAGGCCCAGATATTTTAGACAGGCTCAATGGATGAGTGACAAGTGTCACTCATCCATTTCCCACCTAACACAGATACATGCATATCCATCCCCTTTCTTCCATTCGATCAACCAAGCCCGAAACCCTATCGACAACCACCCCAATCCCTTTCCCGTACCTGATTTCAATATGAGAAAGAGACAGAGAGTGACTGAGGAGCTGGGACACAGTGAGAGACGAGACTGCGATGTCGTGGACGGCGTAGGAACGGCAAACCGCTCAGGTATGGTTTTGAATTCAAATTTGGATTTTCGTGTTTAGACGTTAGGGGTGTTTTCTGGTGATTGGATTATGTTTGTTGGGTTAGTATGAACGTCTAGGGAATGGTTTGGAAGGTGGTTGGTGGTTGAACATCCCTGGGGAACGGCTAGAAGTTTGAGTCGTGAAGGGTGAATCGAACCAGGGGGTTCTAGAGGGTTTTTTCTTAGTTCTAATCATATGGGTAGGTTACCAGGGATGAGACAAAGGGATTGGAATTGAAAAGGAGTCGAAATGGGTTGAAATAAGGGAGGAAATCTCGTGAACCTTTTTACCGGTTCGGGTGGACCGGAGTTGCAGAACCGGTCTGAACCGGCTGGTCTGCGAGAGGTTGAAGGAGACTGTGCTGGGCGCGTGAGCTCCACGCACAACACCTTTGGGCGGCCTATGGGAGCACGTAGGCTATCTTTTGGGGAAGTGTCCAACATGTAATTTCATCCTTTCGATGTAACGAACATTTTGGGACAAGTTTCGAGTCGATCGGACATCGTTTCGATATAGTTCGGGATGTCCGAAGGTTTAGGATCGAGTTTAGAATATGATAAAAATTCCAAAAAATTAGGGGGATTTAATGGAAGGTTATTAAAGTAGTTAGTAACCCTCTAGTATGATTTGGACAGATTTGGGAATTCTGAAGATGGTGATTGGCCCGGGAAGGGCTTATAGCGAGCGTATTGAGGCGCAACAAAGACGGTCTGTGAGTGGACCTTGCTTTCTAAATTGTGATGCATGTATAACTGTTTTATATGTGTTTATGAACATGTTTTGAAATTCCTTGAGTGCATATGTTTGTGGTATTTGGTTTTCCATATTTGCATATATTTCGAGGTTTCTAGTTTTATACGGTGCTTATACGTGTTAGTATTTCAATGAGGGTTTAACGGAAAGGTTTTGGATTTAAAAACATGGAATCGGGCATGAGACCCATTTTGTTGGAAACCATCAAACTTGGAGTCCATTTGATTTGATGAGAAATCGGGCTGGAGGCCCATTTGAGTTATACGATTGGGTTGGGGGCCCCGTTGGTTTACGAATTCGGGCATGAGGCCCAATTATGATTTATAAATGTGATTTCGGGTCGGGGACCCCAACCATATTTGGATTTACGATGGATTTATGGAAAACCCAGGTGTGGCCCTTTAAATGGTTTTGAGATGATTTACAAAATGATTTTCCATATACCATCCTCACGAACGGATGCCCTCTAGACGTCTCGTAGTATCCTGGAGTGGCGGGTTGTCTCCTCCAGACGTCTCATAGTATCCTGGAGTAGTCAAGGGGCAATGCTTGCGAGGGGTCATTACACAGAGCGACCGGTCAGTACAGTGACTCAGGAGCAGGATGGTCAGAGGTTAAAACCTACCCCCAGGGAGGGTCATCGATCTGCGAGTCATTAACCTGGGTGGACCCTGGGGAGACTTGGGATTTGAGACCCCGAGTAGCACGCGTAGCTTGGAACCGTGACAGTGGTGTGGATTGTGACATATGGGATGTTAAGCATCAGGGATGCCGAGGATTGGTTTTGGGCTGAGACCTAAGTGTTTTGGATTTGGCCTGAGACCCACTTGTATTGATTTGGGCTGAGTCCCTACGGATTTGCTTTTGGGCTGAGTTCCCACTTGATTTGTTTTGGGCTGAGTTCCCATGTACTTGATTTACGCTTTTGGGCTAAGGCCCTAATGGTTTAATGATTTGAGAAATGGTTTTCGAATGCATGCATGCTTTTTAGTGAAGGGCATAATTGTCTTTTTATGAAATGAATTTTATAAACTGTTGTTTTGTCACTCACAGTTTTCAATGATTTTAATTCTCTTCAGGTTGATAGCAGATGCGGGCTGTAGCAGAGACCGAGACATCACATTCCTCCTCCGATCCTGGTGTACTCTGGAATCCTCGGTGGGGCTAAAGTTGGAATTATCCCTTGTTTGATACTTCGTGTCAGACGGGAGCAGGCACGTCCCGCGTTAATCCTGGGGGGATTTGGGACGGGTCCTGTCATCTAGCTTAGAAGCCAACTTGTGTTCACATTTCCAGCTTGTATTTTCTTTGCTAGCTTGGTTCTGATGGGTTTTCAGAATGTTTTAGGACTTTATAATTACTTAGAATCGCCATTAGCACTCTAGAATGTTCTAAGCTATAATCTTACTTCTAATCCTTGTAGAACTATGTTTTCTCCTTATCTATAAAATGAGGCTTTTGTCCACTGTTTTAGAACACACCTAAAACACTAGTTTTTACACACCATCTAGATTTTTGTTGAGCTATTAACACCAGACTTGTTCATGAGGACTCAGTTGTGTTCTTGGATGATTGATTAAAGATATACTTGAAGTCTGCCCCTGAGAAGATAATTGTGTTTATTCTTGTACTTTTACATTCAATGCAATGTAATATGATGATTTTCATTATGAGTAGAGAGTAGGTTACCTAAAATTAGGAATTATCTTGAAGCCCGAACCATGACAGCTTCATGACTTGGTTTTGGCACTTAGTTTTAATTATCGTGATCATCTTGGTTTGTTGACTTAATGCTTAAATATAATTTGCTCCTTTAATGACATGATTCATGGATGACTTAGCATCAAAAGGTTACATTAAGCAACGATCTTGTAATTCGACTCATAACATTCCTAGAATGCACGTCACTTTCTAGGATTAGTGCAGTGACTCAGATTTCCTTTTGTTCGTAATGCTTCCTTTTGGCCCCAACTTGATAAAAGTTGGTGTACATATCATACACTTAACATACAAACTAAGAAGTAAATAAAATATCTGATAAAGCCTTAGCTGGACTTTTGCATGGGCACTAGGTCAAGTATTGAACATGATAATTGAACCTTGTGAGCCAAGTTAGAACATATGGTGGTTAGGTGTGGATAAAGATTGTCTTAATCTGCCTTTAATTTTCTTACGATCTTTGTTAATTTACTGTTTTCTCGCATTACGAATTCTTTACATTTTCAGCATCATTCAACATAAACCTCCCCTCTCTTAGTCCTTGTCTGTTTTAGCATCCTTATTGCGAGTCGTGTTTAGAGTCAATCATACTAATTAGTGTCTCAAGTACGTACTTGTGAACTAAGAACCTAATTAATTGAACATCATTGTTTTGCCAAATCCTTGTGGGATTCGACCCTTACTTGTACCAATATATTATCCATTGGTTAGTGCACTTGTTAGGATATAATTGTTTAGGATTGTGTGCAATTTACTTGTCATACTTTTTTTCCAACAAGCTCACACGTCGGAAATGGATCTCACGCATTAGCACGTGGCTCGTTGGCTAGTGATTTATTCCTTTAACAAGTGTATACGAGCATGTGGTGATCATAATGGCAGATTGTTTTTGCACATATGAAGCAGGAAATGGGAAGTGATCCATTATTATCGTTCACTTTGGTAACATATAGCCCACACCTTTGTTTTTTTTATCAAGTGGCATTTTGAGTTTCGAAATCTGATCACATTTTTTATCTTCTACTTGCAGAGCTCTCCCCAAAAATTGCAATCAGGATTACTTTACTAATGAAGGAATTTCTTTGCTGGTGAAGGAATTTCTAAGCTTGGTGGAGAAACCATGAAAGTTTAAAATAAACGGTGGTACGTGTAGTATTTTTTTCTAATCGAATACAAACATGTTAGTATTAAGCGAAATTAAAAAAAAAGGATCGAAAATCAGGTACACCTAATAAATCCCATGGTAAACCCACTGATGTAAATATCGCCATATTTCGGCGATATATCGCTAAATCCGACGACCGGCACGTAAGAGGGGGGGTAAGGTTAAACTTCCCGGAAAATCAATTCTATTGACGATAAACGGAGAATGTCGCCGATATTGGTCGATATTGAAAGAAATTCAAACCAAAAAGTCGAAAAACAGAGAAATCTGTGGATGAACAACAAAGAGAATCATTGAATCCTACAAATTACCATCATTCAAATCTACAAACAATCAATTATTCAAGTTCACACTCACGGGGGAACAAAAATTGGAAAAAGAAAACATGATTCACGGATGAACAACAGATAAAATTGGAAAAATGAGAACCACTCAACAGATCTACAAATTGGTGTCCAAATTCGAATTCAAAAACTCACAAACAAGTGAACCAACTCACAAGAACATTCAGAGAACAGAGAAAAAGAAAAGATTTGAGAGAAAACCGAAATTGGGGCAAACCTCCCTCGACGGGTCCACCCCACCTCGAAGCATCATCCTCCTCGAAACTTCCGTCGACGGCCGAACCGCTAGTCGTCTCTCCTCTCCCAGTCTCGCCGTCCCTTTCGACGACCACCTCTGAGGTCTCACGATCTCACCGTCGCACAGCTCCAGCCCGTCTTGTTTGCCCCTTCCTTCCACACATAAACGAGATCGATCGATCTCTCTGAAACAACCCAACCCACCTTTAAGCAAGTGAAACGAAACGCTCTGTTTTGTTTAATTTTAGTTTTTTTTTTTGGGTCAAAATGGGATTTTTGTTTTCCTTTTAATTTCCTATTTAACCTTTTTTGTTCATAATTTTAAATAGGAAGTAAAATATATTTTAGTAATATATGTTGCATTTTAGAATATATATTTTAATATAGAACATATATTTAATTTAGAATACATATTTAATTTGAAAAAAAGGCTTAACTCACATATTTAGAATTTATGTTTTAATTTAGAATTTATATGTCAATTTAGAACATATATTTTAATTTATAATACCTTGTTTAATCCAAAAAAAAGTTTAAGCCTTAAATATCTTTTTTTTGGGTCAAAATTCCAAATTTATTATTCGCCTTAATATATTTAGTTATATATGTTTTAGTATAAAATATGGCTTAGGATTCAATATTTGGTAAAACATGTTTTAATTTAGAATATATGTTGTATTTTAGAATATATATTTTAATATAGAACATATATTTAATTTAGAATACATATTTAATTTGAAAAAAAAGGCTTAACTCACATATTTAGAATATATGTTTCAATTTAGAATATATGTTTCAATTTAGAACATATATTTTAATTTATAATACCTGGTTTAATCCAAAAAAAGGTTAAGCCTTAAATATCTTTTTTTTTTTGTCAAAATTCCAAATTTATTATTCGCGTCAATATATTTAGTTATATATATTTTAGTATAAAATATGGCTTCGGATTCAATATTTGGTAAAACATGTTTTAATTTAGAATATATGTTGCATTTTAGAATATATATATTAATATAGAACATATATTTAATTGAGAATGCATATTTAATTTGAAAAAAGGCTTAACTCACATATTTAGAATATATGTTTTAATTTAGAATTTATTCTTTCATTTAGGATTTATTATTATTTGTATTTTTATTATTAGTATTTGTCATTATCAAATTCTAATTATTTTTCATGTAACTTAGATTTCATAAAATGGCTAGTGGAAGTGCAAGTGAAAGCCGCCCAAGACTTGGACGAGTCGACCTAGCATGGAAATATGTCATTGCAATTCTTGGAAATAAAAACGGTGCCATATGTTCGTTTTGTTAACATCAGTTCCAGAGTGAAGGCATAACGTGATTAAAGTTTCATCTAATAGGTTTTGATCCGAAAAAAAAAGTTCAAAAATGCAAAGATGTACCTAAAGCTATTAGGGATGAGGTCAAAGCATGGATCAAAAGTAAAGATACTGCTAAACAGACTAAGAATATGATTGGGGAGAACATACGAGCTGGCTTGAGAGGAGATCTGTCAGGACCCACCCCTGTTTCACCCTGAAAACCGAGGTAAATCCTGCTCCCGTCTGACAACCCAACACAGAACCAAAGTAAACTCACGTAACATGCCAATACACCCAGTCAGACGCAGGAGAAAATTTAACATCCCAAGGTCAAAGGTTACAGAGCATAGTACCCAAATACCAAAGAAAGAAAAAGGGATAAACAATATACACGCACAACGGAAGCGCTAAACACTCCGGGGTCAATCTATGCCTCTGACAATGCCTCGACGTCGACACCCCGCGCTAGCTCCACAACCTGGAGGGCAATTTAAAACAAAAGGTGTCAGTGGACCAGAATAAAAGAAAAGTTTCCAAAACCATTTAAGAAAACCGGGTTTAGCCCTCCGTTTTTGAAACCACATGCATAACCCAGTTATTAAAACAGTTATAAATCACAAAAATCTCATCATAAAAACAATTGCAGAAAACATCATAAGAACAGAAACACTATAAAAACAATTATCAAATCATATCATAAGCATCATAAAACATAAATACCAAGTTATCCTTCTCCGATCAAACCTGCTGGATCTATCCGAGTCTTTAAACTCCCGAGTCATTAAACTCAATCCAGGCCTCAATAATATCCGAGTCTTTAAACTCAACAGGCCTACAGGGGAAATATCAATATATCCGAGTCTTTAAACTCAATCCGGGTCTTTAAACCCAATCCGGGCCCGTCCCCCGTCAAATCAATATTTAAACCCAATAACCAGATCCAGCAAATCCAATCAAAACCATTTGAAAACCATTTCGAAATCCATATCCAAACCCGAATCCGAAATCACTGCTCTGATACCCTTCCGGCGTCTAGAACCGTCATTCCGAACCCAAATCCGGAATTCCACTTTTCAACCTTAAAACCAAATTCCGCTTTCCGGAATCCGATGCTAAAACTGAAAACCTTGATCATCGAAATCATGTATCAAAATCCACTTACAATCATTGAAAACCATTTATCATTTGAAATCCCAAAACCATAGCTTCAATATTCAGAAATCACACTTTTCTCGTAAAACGTGCTAAAAACCGAACTTTCTCGAAAAACGTGAAATTGAATAAAATCAACAAAGCATATTCAACAATCACGAAATCACATATAAAACCATAAAACAATTATAGAAAAATAGTTATGCATGCTCGAGTTTAAGGAAAAGGTCCACTCACAGTACCGAACCCTCAATCGCGTCCCGAACGTCTCGTACGTTCCTCAGCTTCCTCGGGCAACCCCGATCTTGTCACAAGTTACCAAAGTACGTCACTAACACGTCTACCAAGACTCTCCTAAATTTTCCCCGAAAATCCCCGGGTCCTAACGTAACGAATCGGAACCCTAAGACTTCAACCTCGCGAAACTACTTCGTATCGACGTCCGATTAACCCGAAACCAATTCCAATGGACTCGTCACAACACCTAGACCAAAAAATATGTTGACAACTTCCCCATCCCACGCCGCACGCGCCCCCACGCGCCACCCAAAGTGGCTGCGCGTGGCCCTCACGCGCCAGCTACAGTGCATCGTCTTCCTCGCGTCGACCCGGTTCAACACAGTCCCTGCAAATCGAACCGGCGTGAGCGTTTCTCCACCGTTCCGCCACCAAAACTACTCCTCTCTTCACCATCTTCATCGTCCCGTCCTAAGCTATCCATTCCCCCACTCCAAACACCTCGACACGGCCTAAAACCTGTCGACTCAAGCTCGAACAAAAACCCGTACTCTTCCCTTGTTCTCTTCTCCGGCCACCCAGGTCACCCCCCGTCACGGTGGCTACCTTAAACCCTTCGTAGAACCTCCCTGAGTCTCACCCAACTCACCAAAACCGTCGAACCTCACTCCCCAAGTCCACGACTTAACGTTTGAAGCAAAACGGAAAAACAGAGCACACCGGCACTCTCCGTCGCCCTAGACTCCACTGTGCACTCCCCCGTCACGGCTGCACAACTAGGGAATACCTAGGACCCTACTGAGTCCCCTAGACCTAACTAGACTTCTCGATTCAACCCCTAAAGATACGACTTAGCGTCTGAACCTAAACGGCAAAACAAAGCAAGTTAATGGGGATAAGGAATTACCTGTCCTCCGGTCGCCGTCGCGAGCTCAGCCGTAAGTAAGTAGCTCCTCCTGTCCACCTCCAGCCTCTGGACACCTCCACTGGTCTCGATTGATCGAACACGGCAGCACCACCACCCAAAACTCCTCACCTCTTCTCTGTTTCCTCTGATTTTCCCGTGTCTCTCAACTCCCACACACACTGCCACCGTACCTCCAAACCTCCTCTTTGTCTCCCTCTTGATCTCTGATCACTCACCCCCTCACCAATTCACACAACTCACACCGTCACCGTCCAATTCTCCCTCCCACTGTTTCTCTCTGGTTCGAAGAACAAACGTGAACACTCTGCACCCCCCCAATTATTTGGACCGTGCACACGCCTAGAAACCACTAGGCCCTTGCCACGCGTCACAATCCTCCCCTTCTCTCTCACAACTGTCCCAATCTCAGTCCTCCATTTGTCATCTCTGTTGCATAAATCCCTATGTGCAAAAGACCAAAATGCCTTTCCTTTTACACCAAAATTACAACTTTGCCACTACCTGTCTAGACCCGTAACTCACACATCGTAAGTCCGATGAATATGTGCCACCTGTCATCGAACTCAGGACGACGAGATCTATCTAACAGTCCTAGGTCAACGTGTCCAAACCCAATTGACCGCCCTAACTAAAAGTCAACTTTTTGCCCGAACCAGGGGCAAAATCGTCATTCTACGCTAACAACCTTATCGGGACCAACTAACTCCCGGTTAAGAGCACTAATCTATGCTTAATCACGGTCTTAATCCTAATTTCTGGGACGGGTCGTTACAACCTACCCACCTAAAAAGAATTTCGTCCCCGAAATTCCGCAGCTAATTCCCAACACCTGGGGGTCTCCTACCCGGTAACAACAACCATTCCTGGGTTTCCTGTCTATTATCTCCACCTTGGGTATTTCATTTCATCCCAACTACCAGTGTACCACGTCTAACCCTTTCTTCGTACCACTAACACTTTATGGTGTACGCAAGGGAAACCCTATGAATAGAAAACAAAGGTATTTTAAAACACCTCATATAGAGTACAATAAATTCATAGAGTACATCCTCACGTACTACCACTGACACTTCCCAGGAACCCCTCTCAACTCCTACCTAGGACAATCTAAGCCAAACAGGAACTCCTACTGGCTGCTACTTTGACCACTTGTCGGAAAAACCTACAAAGTCCTAAAGGCACACTCTAGATTGTGGGTTCTCTCCTTCAATAACCTCATATCGATCAGTTATAGTCACTCATTTCGCATTTCTTCCGTCATCCTTCAACGGAACTCACCATAACACGCCAGATCACTTAGGGTAAATCATGGACTCTACCCTGGGATCCAACAACAAAGTAAATACAACACAACCAAAGATAGTAAAAGTACCTGTCCTCGCACCTGGTGCCGACTGAACCTCCTGCTGAGTCATCGAAAACACTCGGGCTTGAGATCCCGAAGCTCTACCACGTCCCCTCGAACTACTCGTAGCACCACCACCTCCTCTAGTGCCCGCTGTCCCTGACGCTGTACTCTGTCCGGGCTTCGCCGCTCCTCGGCCTACACCACCTTCCTGTGGCAACAGTGGACACTCACGTCGAATGTGACCTCACTCTCCGCAGTAGAAACACACATCCCGACTAGGTCTGCCACTCGGTCTCCCCGTCGACACAACAGACGTCGCTCTAGCTTGCGGAGTCGACTGTGCTCGGTAACCACGAAATCCTGAACTCTGGAAACTACCAGGTCTACCGAAATGCTCATCGCTCGACGACGATGCTCCACCGAAGTTACCTCTCTTCGGTGTCCTCAAACTCGAAGCTCCAGAAAAGGGTGGCTCCCGGCGTCGCACCGGCAAGCTAGCCTCAACCCTCACCGCTGCGTCCAACAACTCTCGACGGGTAGTAAACGATCCAACCGTCACTATGGCTCGAATCTCACCTCGCAGGACCAACTCAAACCTACGGCACTTCTCGGCTTCAGTGGCCACAAACGCAGGAGCAAACCGAGACAACATCTGAAACTTCTGTTCGTACTCAGCCACACTCAGATTCCCCTGTTGAAGCTGCAAAAACTCAGCCTCCTTGGCATCTCGGAAAGAACGAGGGTAATACTGATCTAAGAACCTCTCCCGAAACGTCTCCCAGGTTACAGTGTGGGCATCCCAGCCAGACAACTCGAGGGTATACCACCACTCGTACGCTGCACCGTCCAGTAAAAACGTAGCCAGTAACACTCGTTCTTCCGGTGGATAATGCATCACTCCAAAGATCCGCTCAAGTCTCGTGATCCACCTCTGGGCTTCCTCAGGATCTGCCCCACCACTAAATGTAGTAGCCCCGAGCTGCTGGGCTCGCTCAATCGTAGCACTCTCTGTCTCTCTTGCTACTTCGTCTTCAGGTCGTGGAGAGGGTCTACGTCTCGGAGGCATCGTCAATCGCACGCTGAAAGAGGCATAGAAATAGTCAAACAACGTAAACACAACCTCACGGACCAACAACTCCGACAAACTCGACAAACCTATGCTCTGATACCAATTGTCAGGACCCACCCCAGTTTCACCCTGAAAACCGAGGTAAATCCTGCTCTCGTCTGACAACCCAACACAGAACCAAAGTAAACTCACGTAACATGCCAATACACTCAGTCAGATGCAGGAGAAAATTTAACATCCCAAGGTCAAAGGTTACAGAGGATAGTACCCAAATACCAAAGAAAGAAAAAGGGATAAATAATAAACACGCACAATGGAAGCTCTAAACACTCCGGGGTCACTCTATGCCTTTGACAATGTCTCGACGTCGACACCCTGTGCTAGCTCCACGACCTAGAGGGCAATTTAAAACAAAAGGTGTGAGTGGACCAGAATAAAAGAAAAGTTTCCAAAACCATTTAAGAAAACCGGGTTTAGCCTTCCGTTTTGGAAACCACATGCATAACCCAGTTATTAAAACAGTTATAAATCACATAAACCTCATCATAAAAACAATTGCAAAAACCATCATAAGAACAGAAACACTATAAAAACAGTTATCAAATCATATCATAAGCATCATAAAACATAAATACCAAGTTATCCTTCTCCGATCTAACCTGCTGGATCTATCCGAGTCTTTAAACTCAATCCAGGCCTCAATAATATCCGAGTCTTTAAACTCCCGAGTCTTTAAACTCAACAGGCCTATCGGGGAAATATCAATATATCCGAGTCCTTAAACTCCCGACTCTTTAAACTCAATCCGGGTCTTTAAACCCAACCCGGGCCCGTCCCCCGTCAAATCAATATCCGGGTCTTTAAACCCAATAACCAGATCCAGAAAATCCAATCAAAACCATTTGAAAACCATTTCGAAATCCATATCCAAACCCGAATCCGAAATCACTGGTCTGATACCCTTCCGGCGTCCAGAACCGTCATTCCGAACACAAATCCGGAATTCCACTTTTTAACCTTAAAACCAAATTCCGCTTTCCGAAATCCGATGCTAAAACTGAAAACCTTGATCATCGAAATCATGTATCAAAATCCACTTACAATCATTGAAAACCATTTATCATTTGAAATCCCAAAACCATAGCTTCAATATTTAGAAATCACACTTTTCTCGTAAAACGTGCTAAAAACCGAACTTTCTCGAAAAACGTGAAATTGAATAAAATCAACAAAGCATATTCAACAATCACGAAATCACATATAAAACCATAAAACAATTATAGAAAAATAGTTATGCATGCTCAAGTTTAAGGAAAGGGTCCACTCACAGTACCGAACCCTCAATCACGTCCCGAGCGTCTCGTACGTTCCTCAGCTTCCTCGTGCAACTCCGATGCTGTCACAAGTCACCAAAATACGTCACTAACACGTCTACCAAGACTCTCCTAAATTTTCCCCGAAAATCCCCGGGTCCTAACGTAACGAATCTGAACCCTAAGCCTTCAACCTCGCGAAACTACTTCGTATCGACGTCCGATTAACCCGAAACCAATTCCAATGGACTCGTCACAACACCTAGACCAAAAACTATGTTGACAACTTCCCCATCCGCCGCTGCACGCGCCCCCACGTGCCGCCCAAAGTGGCTGCGCGTGGCCCTCACGCGCCAGCTACAGTGCATCGTCTTCCTCGCGTCGACCCGGTTCAACACAGTCCCTGCAAATCGAACCGGCGTGAGCGGTTCTCCGCCGTTCCGCCACCAAAACTACTCCTCTCTTCACCATCTTCATCGTCCCGTCCTAAGCTATCCATTCCCCCACTCCAAACACCTCGACACGGCCTAAAACCTGTCGACTCAAGCTCAAACAAAAACCTGTACTCTTCCCCTGTTCTCTTCTCCGGCCACCCAGGTCACCCCCCGTCATGGTGGCTACCTTAAACCCTTCCTAGAACCTCCCTTAGTCTCACCCAACTCACCAAAACCGTCGAACCTCACTCCCCAAGTCCACGACTTAACGTTTGAAGCAAAACGGAAAAACAGAGCACACCGACACTCTCCGTCGCCCTAGACTCCACCGTGCACTCCCCCGTCACGGCTGCACAACTAGGGAATACACAGGACCCTACTGAGTCCCCTAGACCTCACTAGACTTCTCGATTCAACCCCTAAAGATACAACTTAGCGTCTGAACCTAAACGGAAAAACAAAGCAAGTTAATGAGGATAAGGAATTACCTGTCCTCCGGTCGCCGTCGCGAGCTTAGTCGTGAGTAAGTAGCTCCTCCTGTCCACCTCCAGCCTCTGGACACCTCCACCGGTCTCGATTGATCGAACACGGTAGCACCACCACCCAAAACTCCTCACCTCTTCTCTGTTTCCTCTGATTTTCCCGTGTCTCTCAACTCCCACACACACTGCCACCGTACCTCCAAACCTCCTCTTTGTCTCCCTCTTGATCTTTGATCACTCACCCCCTCACCAATTCACACAACTCACACCGTCACCGTCCAATTCTCCCAACACTCTCTCCCTCTGTTTCTCTCTGGTTCGAAGAACAAACACGAACACTCTGCACCCCTAATTATTTGGACCGTGCACACGCCTAGAAACCACTAGGCCCTTGCCACGCGTCACAATCCTCCCCTTCTCTCTCACAACTGTCCCAATCTCAGCCCTCCATTTGTCCTCTTTGTTGCACAAATCCCTATGTGCAAAAGACCAAAATGCCCTTCCTTTTAAACCAAAATTACAACTTTTCCACTACCTGTCTAGACCAGTAACTCACACATCGTAATTCCGATGAATACGTGCCACCTGTCATCGAACTCAGGACGACGAGATCTATCTAACAGTCCTAGGTCAACGTGTCAAAACCCAATTGACCGCCCTAACTAAAAGTCAACTTTTTGCCCGAACCAGGGGCAAAATCGTCATTCTACCCTAACAACCTTATCGGGACCAACTAACCCCCCAGTTAAGAGCACTAATCTATGCTTAATCACGGTCTTAATCCTAATTTCTGGGACGGGTCGTTACAAGATCCACTGGACACTCAACAGAGCATTCAGATTAATGATAGCGATGATGAAGATAATGATGATGGATTCGCTTATCCACTAGATGTGCATTGATCTGAGAGAACAACATATCGCTTTGCAGTAAATGCATCGAGAGAAGAGGCACGGTGAAGTGTCGACGATTATGGAGTTGGTACCATGCGTGGTGCTCAAGGAGGGAGTAGCAGTCGTCAACCACCTTAATAGATGCCTCGGTCACAAAGTTTGCATGATTCATTTTCAATTCCTCCATATCCAAAACTCTACAAAACCGCACGAAGTCAACAGAAAACTGTAAAATCGATGTGGAAAAGGTCGAAAGAGAAGTTGGGTCGATACACCAAATTTTTTATATATGAAGGTGTGGCTCCAAATAAAGCCAACTCTCATCATTTTAAGAATATGATTATTGAAGCACAACGAGCAAGTAATTAATAAATTTATTTATGATACATTTTTATTTAGCTTATGAAATAGCATTAAATGCTAACTTATGTTTTGGTTTGCAGGTGAAGGTGTGTCCACTCCTTCTCCATATAAAGTGAAAAATAAATATCTTCCTATGGAGTATGAAGATATGACGGCGTGTGTGGAGCAACAAAAGCGACACTGGGAAACTTATGGATGTACCATAATGTGTGATGGTTGGACCGGTCCAACGAAGTTATCCATAATTAACTTCATGGTATATAGTAATGGTTCAACTGTATTTCTCAGGTCAGTTGATTCTTTCAAATTCCATAAAGATTATGTGTACATACAAAATTTGTTGAAGTAAGTTTTTCAGGAGGTTGGAGTACAAAATTTTTTACAGATCATTACTGATAATGGGTCGAACTTCAAAAAGGCTGTAAAAGAACTGATGAAGACGTATCCGATCTATTGGACTCCTTGTGCAGCCCATTGTATCGACCTAATATTTGAAGATATTGGGAAGAATGAGACAATGGCGTTCATCATAAAAAATGCTAGGCAGGTAACTAACTACATTTATAATCATCTATGGTTACTAACTCAGATGCATGAATTCTGTCAAGGAGACTTGGTTCATCCTGGTGCAACTCGATTCACAACCAACTATATTTGTATAAACAATATAGTTAAACATAAAGTTGGCCTTAGAAGATTGTTTACCAGTGATCAATGGCATGGTAGCCCATTGAGTAAGAAAGTGGAAGGAAAGAGGGTTGAGGCTCATATCCTCGACCAAAGATTCTATGAGTCCTTGGAGATGATGCAATCAATATATGAACCATTATATTGCATCCTTCGAATTGTTGATACAGAGGTAGTCCCAACCATGCCAATCTTGTATGATATGTTCAATCGAATGAAAGAAAAGATAACCCGTCTTAAAGGGAAGAAGTGGGTCCTTAAAATCATACAGGAGCGATGGGAAAAAAACATTAGTGCATCACTTACATGCCGCTGGTATATTTCTATCTTATTGAACTTGTTAATATTTTATTTTATTGTTGTTTACTAAGCAAAGTTCATTCATGATTTGCAGCTTATTACTTGAATCCCTGATATCAATATCAAGCAGGTGTTGGGCATGACTCCTACCTCGTCCAATCAGTTCAACAAGTATTCCTCAAACTGAATCCAAATGGGCAAGTGGGTTTACAAAAGTTTGGAGTAGACGTAACTTCACTACCATATATGAACCTTGATATTTTTGAATCTGTACATCTATGACATTATATTAACATCAGCCTTAATGTAGTTGATCAACTTTAGAGATGGTCGGAAAACATTTCGTTCACCTATGGTTGTACAATCACGAATGAAAATGCCCCCAGGTATATTACTTGCATTTAACTTGATATTGAATGACTTAGCACTTTATAATGCCTCTTACATTAAACTTGATATTGACAACTGAGTGGTGGGAACTATATGGTCAAGCATCTCCCAGCTTGCAACATATTGCAGTTCGTATATTATCACAAACGGCATCATCTTCGGTATGTGAGAGAAATTGGAGTACATTTTCTTTAATTCATACAAAGCAAAGAAATCGTCTCGCATATTCTAAGTTAGAACAATTTGTTTTCTATTATTACAACATGAAACTCAAGTTAAGAGATGAAGAAGCTGAAGCTGGTAAAGTTGTGGAAGAAGACTACGTTGACCTTTTTGAAATTGCTGGTCAACACGTAGAAGGAAATGAGGCTGATCCACTTCAAGTATGGATTATGCCAGCTCACTTGGATGATGATAGTGGAAGGCCTGACCCTCGAGTAGCCCATCTTGCTAGTGAACACGGTGTTAATGTCGATAGAGTGCTATCTGAAGAAGTGGGGAGTGAGGACGTAGGAAGAGCGGGAGATGTCTTCATGGGAGAGATCAATGTTTGGTTCTACCGTTTGACTTGACTTACGACCTGATGCTACTAGTAAGGGACTTCATCAAAATAAATCTCCAGATGATGATGATGATGATGATGATGATGATGATGTTGAGACAAACGATGAAGACGAGGATGACGGAGGGGATGATGACGGGGGAAATAAATATGTAACTGAAACATATGCACCCTTGTGCCCATTTACTGGAGAGGCGGATTTCACTCTTGTCACCCAAGATTATGATCATGGCTGTAGAGAATGAGGAGTAGGAATCGGTGGTGTTGGAAAAGATTACACTCGGACACGCAACATATATGAAGGTTATGGAAACCCATCTTCTGAGGATTCCATGGCAATTAGTTTTGAGTCAATGAGTTTAGGCACCGATCCTAGTAACAACTCAAATGATCCATATGCTTATGGTCCATATCGTCACCCCCAGTTAGACAACCATCTCCCTCAAATGCCGCATGGTTATAAAGGCTATGAAGGTCCTCATCTCAATGAAGATTATGGAGAAATTAGTTAGGTAAATCCGAACTACCCGATCTATGGAGGAAAAGTAGGTCATTTAAATGAGATATACGAATACTATGTCCAACAATACATTTCCTTTTGGTCAAATAGCATCAGTTGGCAAAACTTTTGTGTTTTGGTAGATCAAGACCAATCTAATTTTCAAGCTGGTAGACACTCTACTTGTTTTTTTATCAAGTTTAATGTGTACAATATTTTTAATGCAATGTTATCAATAGAATTATGTTTTAATTTAAGTTTATCTTTAAGCTTTTATATTGTTAGTGGTCGGTAGATCTATATTTTATCATATGATTCATCATATATTTATTATATCAAAGTCATTTTATAGTTTTTATTAGTTTTATATAACCATTATTGAGTACATAAGTTTTTCTCAAAATTTCATTCCAAATTTTCATCATTTGGACCCAATTTTGGTTATTTTTGTTGACCATAACGATATAAATATCGATATCGATATTTAGAGCGAGAAATTCGTAAATTCGATAAGATATATATGTCGATTATTTTCATTTTTGGGTAAACCCTTAAATCCCAATCATCCCAAAACCCTCGTGTTTTCCTCATCTACGAAGAAAAACAAATAAAACAAGAGCATTCTAGAGGGAGAAGTAGAAGCAGCATCGGGAACTGACAGAGAATCAGGCATGGCCAGCGCAGATGTAGAAACGGTGGACTTTGAGCCCGAGGAAGACGATCTCATGGACGAAGACGGAGCCGCCGACGCCGAGCCCTCGGCATCCCCTAGGGCCCCACCTCCCAAGCTGAAGTCGGCAATCACCGGCGCGGGCGGGTCCTCTGTCCCAAAGAAGACCAAAGGTCGCGGATTTCGTGAAGATCTCAATGCCGACCGTAACAGCCGCCTTGCGGCCTCTGAATTCGACTCACTCAACTCATTAGACGGACTCGAACCCCAACGATGTAAGTCTCTCTCTTTCCATATTTATTTTTTGTAGCGTTAAGTTTATACGAAATGTTTCAATTTTTAGAGTCGATTGCTTGCGAAGATTTTAAGGTTATAGGTATTTATCTGACAGAAAGAAGTTTTTGATTGGATTCGTAGCTTGGTAGTAACTTTAAGGAAAGTTTCAATTGATTGATATGAAACGGGGTTTAGGGTTATATTGAATTTGAATCTGGAGTTCTCTTTGTTTTTTGTTCGGGCGGATTCATTGGGGAAATTTAAGTTCTGTTTCGCAATAGTTTGTTCTCTGATGTTTCATTTTTTATTTTTTATTTCTTTAATTTTTTTTTAGATTGGACGTTGGATTTCCATTCTTGAGTATGAAGTTTGGATTTTATTTTTGAGTTTGAACTTTGGATTTCTGTTTTTGAGCTTGGACTTTGCTTTTCTTTTTTATTTTGGACTTTGAATATCATGTTTTGCCAGCATGCTTCAGTTATCACTTGTGTATCTGTAGAAGTTGTTGCCAAGCATATTTTCGTGTGACGCACTTCTCGACTGGTTTTTCATCAGATGCATGCGGTCACAGTTTTAATTGGCCATGAATTTGTGAGGAGGGTTCATGTCATAGCAACCCCTTATCTCGTCTGCAAACAATAGGTTGCAGGTGAAACCAAATTAATCCAATTTTTAGAAGACATTTATCTGTGGAAACAAGTTGAAACTTGGGCATAATGACAGTCAAAATGCTTCTCAATATCTTCTTTGTAGTGTGGATATAGTCTCATTTGCATTTTCATTATCTCACTACCTCTTTAGTTCAAATTAAATATTCAACTTGAACTGGCATTCCTGCATTTTAACCTCAACTGGGTAATTCGTCCTCTCATAGATTTTGAATTGTTGCCTCATAATGCCATCTATTGGAAGAAACTACCTGAATGGGTATCAAACCACGAATTTTCTCTATTATTGATCAAAAAGAGATTTAAAAGGACTTTCTATGTGTTTTTACCCCTCCGGCTTTCCATTGCTTGATAGACTTCCTGCAGTAATAATTGGACCTCTATAATCCAGCTATTTGGAATTCATCCTGATTGTGACAGTAATAATAGGACCTCTATAATCTTGCTATTTGGAATTCTTCCTGATTGGGATAAGTCAATATTGATAATTTTGTCTTATGGTTTACTCATAACCGTTTTAATTGTGACTATTATTGAGTTTCATATACCTTTGTAAATTATTGAGTTTCATATACCTTTGTAACCAAAGGGGGGGGATTATGTAGGATAGTTGGCCTTGCCTCTACTGACAATTTCTTCTTTTCATTTTTAAAAAATGTCCACAGCTGTTGAAGGTTGGATTATTCTGGTCACTGGGGTACATGAGGAGGCTCAAGAGGAGGATCTACATAATGCATTCGGTGGATATGGGCAAATAAAAAATTTGCATCTAAATCTTGATCGCCGCACTGGTTTTGTGAAGGTATGATAGAACTTTCATCATGTGCACTGTGGAGTTTGGATATTCATTTTTTTCCCCTAATTATTCTATCTAGTTATTGAACAGTTGTCAAACCTGTGGTAGTAAGACATCAGTTATAGAGTATGGAAATTCATTTTGAGCATAGAAAGAAATGAAAAAATATGTTATAGGGGAAATTCTTTAACCTTAATGTACTTTTTGAATAAGAATATGTAAAGTATTATTTATTTTGCATATAAGTAGCCCACATTCTTACATATCTCTTGGCCAATATGTCCTTTATCTCTCTTGGAGTAGCGAGGTGTTTTGATGGTAAATGCCGAAGTATGGTGAAGTTGTAGGTTCATGCCTAACCAACACAAGATTTCGATTAAAATCTTTTACTTAGAAACGATCATCCATTTGTTCGGTAATCAACTGAACTAGGAGTTCTTACATCCTTTTAGGTCCAATTATGGAATTAGTCCATGGTGGAAAAGCGCTTGCCAGGATGTGAAATGTATATGTATACCTGTGATTCTGTTCCAGTAATGGTAAAGAGTTATTTTTCAAAGATCTGGAATATTAAGTAGGAATCTTTCATAGCCACATTATTTTTCATCTTGTAATAAGCAGTTAAACAATCCAATGAATATAATTTTTCAAGTCTTAATTAAATATTGTGTTTCTTGTTTAATGTTGTGAAAATTCAATAGTTGTATGCATATGATGGTATGGATTAGTGGAAAGCGATTTCAAAATTTAACGGACTAGTAGGTCTTTCTTGCTATTGTTTTCATAATGGGTTTGGGCTGAGCAGAAATCTACCTGACATTTTTTTGAGTAGTTGCCTCCGTTAAAAGTTTGGTATTTGAGCTTTATTAACCTCATTTGAATTTTTATTACTACTATTTATTCTACTAGGGATATGGGCTGATCGAATATGAGAATTTTGAGGAGGCACAAGCTGCGAAATCTGGAATGAACGGAGCTGAACTACTTACACAGATTATTACTGTTGATTGGGCGTTCAGCAATGGATCCTTCCTTGATGGATCCAGGAAGAAGAACGCAAGGTTTGATTTTACACTCATCCTATCAAATTATTAAAGGTTGAATCGGGTGATTCTTTTCATATGAAAAAAAAGTAGTAATTGCATATTTTAAGCGATAAATGTTATTTGTACCAAATAAGGATTTTTATGAAATGTTATGCGTAGGCATGAGGCATGAGCCCCAAACCTCATCCCTTTGAAGGTGCATTGTATTTGTTCATTTAAATTATGTGTTGCTCTTTTCAAGTTAGTTATTCATAGAATGGTTTTAGATTTCTTGTGTGCTTGTGCCACTGAGGCGTAGTTTCTTTGACTGGCATGTAAAATTCCTTGGATTAGTTAGTAATCTGTTTAGTCCGGTTAGCATTAGTGAATTATAAACTATAACCTAGTCCTTAATATCATGTGGTAACATGTTGAAACTTTCCAGACCACTACGAGAACGGCGTTCAAGGAGCCCAAGAAGGAGATACTAACATTGTTCCTGTTGCGAAGGCGTATGGATTTCAAACAGACTAAAAGATTCGGGTTGAAGTGTGCAATTCTGTTTTACAGTTTCATATCAATATGCGGTGTTCTCAAATTTTCTGTACCGTACTGTTTGTTTAGTGATTTGTTCTTATTAACAAGGATTTTTCCCTAGTGTGATTTACTTTATGAGTCCGAACTCTGAAGTTTCTGCCAAGACCATAACTTCTGTAATCTTAACGTAGATTAACATTCATTTATGTATGGAGGAACTTGTTTCTCGTTTGTTTTTCACCTGTGTCGTATGTATGTTTGATTTTGTCGGCTTAATAGATTCGTTTGCGTTTTTGTTGTGCAACATTAGAAATTAAGAATATGAAGTGTTGATGACTAAACGTGGAGGCAGCCAAAGTAGATGCAACAATGGAATTTTTTATAATCTCTTTAGTTTCTACTCTACTTTTCATATTCATCTCGCCGCCTCCTACGATTCTGATTTCTTCTCTTACTCTTGTTAGTTGTTGCACATAGGATTCAGTTGAAATAAGGGATACGGGATTGGATAGCGGTTTGGATACACTGGGGTCGTTAATTGACTTTCGTACAGGTTGTAAAAAGTTAGATTTTTTTAGTATTTGCGAAACAAAGGGTTTGGTATTTCTCAGCTTTTAGGTGATAATTGGGAAAGTCGAATTGTCGCGAAAAAAGGTTAAGTATGATAATTTTAACACATTCAACAATTACAAAGAAGAAAGGAAGAAAATTTAAAAGGTTTACCATAAATCACGGCGATAATATTAAGCAAAATGATGTCGCTGACTTTCTTAGAGGCAAAAATGAACTTGAGGCCTAGGATTGTTTGTAATGACCCAGATCTTTGAGGAAAGCAAATTTGGCAAAAATAGAGTAAAGAGACGATTTTGCCCTTGTAAAGTCAAAAGGTTGACTTCTTGATATAGATGTATTTTGGGGATTCCGGGAATACTGTTATGAAAGTCTTGGGATCTTGAATCTGTAGATAAGTGGTACACTCAAAATAGAGAATGTATGAGGTCGATTAGGGTAAAAAACCCTCAAGGGCATTTTTGTAATTTGGGCATTAAGGGTAAAACAGTCATTAAGCAATGAAATCTGGTTGGATTGTGCCACATGCCAACTTCTAAAAGGGTATGATACTTACCCCTTCCACCAACTTCTTCCTCTATTTATCAGTGTGGGTGTATGTTGGTGGTGTGTTTTTGGTGGCCTTTGGTCGAAAGCCATGAAAGGTTGTGAACCCACACACGGTGAGGAAAAGGTAGAAACAGAGAGCTTGAGAAGAGAAAAAAGTGAAGAAAAATTGAGAGAGAGTGATGAGAGCTGAGAAGGAATGTCAGAGCCCGTCCCAATCCCCTCGGAATTAACTCGGGACGCTCCTGATCCCGTTTGACACGAGTGTCGGACCAGGGAAAATGAAAACCGTTAGCCCGACCAGCTTCCAGATACTCCAGGATCCAGAGGAGGAGTGTGTTGTCTCGGTCTCTACTACAGTCCGCACCAGTAATCAACCGTCCTAAACTGCCGCCTTGATTTGTGTGCCGTAAGCCTCCCCGGGTTAATCGCCGTCACCGGGACTCCTAAACCTGTGAAGATCGAACTCACGACCCATGTTTTCCTCCTCCTCTGCCTAGGCTGCTCAGCCATCCCCCGTCCACGATTTTGATCCCAAACGACACATATGACCACTCGCGGGTTCCCGGCCACCGTGTGTGTCGGCCCTCGCCGTCAACGCCACCATCACGCCTCATTCATCATCGCCTCACACTCTCTCAGTCATGCTCAAGGTGTCTCACACAAACACATGGATATGGTGGTGAGGTTGTGTGTTGTTTGTTTTAGAGGGAATGAGAGGGTGCTCGAGTGGGAAGGAAATATCAGAGATGAAGGGTGATGGCTGAGGATGGTATGAACGGCCAGGATGAGAGAAGGGAATATAGATGAAGGGAGGAGATGGGAAGTGGGTGAAATTAAATTATAAAATAATTTAGGATAATAATATTTAATTAGTTAGATCCACTTTTTAGGAAAGTGACCAATATGATGAGTGACACTTGTCACTCATCCATGGGTCCCACTTAAATATCTGCCCAATCAGATATTGCCACATCATCCCCGCCTCGTAATGCATGTATAGTGAAATCGAACTTCCTGTGGCTATAACTTTTCTGTTTGACGTCCGATTTCGACTTGCCGCCTATCCACGGATTCGTATCGACCCGATCTACGTAACGGTCTTCAGCCCTCGGCAATCGGACCTCTTGGGTCAAAAGTCAACATTTTACCCACGGCTAGGGGCAAAACGTCATTTTACACTGTTCGTCCAATTCCGCTCAACTAATCACCGATTAACCTCACTAATCCTCAATTAGTCACTAATCTAATCCTGGAATTAGGGACGGGTCGTTACAACCTTCCCTCCTTAATTAATTTCGTCCTCGAAATTCCAACTATACCGATTCCACATCCACCTCGTGGAAACCAAAGTCATTCACACAACATGTATACACTAGTACACCCACTAATCAACACAATACTTTTCTGCACTCAGGCGTTCCACTAATACTCACGTCGCATCGTCCACACTCAACCCCTTCGAGTGAAAGTAATCCCACGTTCCGAGTTGATACCACCCGACAATTCTACCATTTTGCTGACACAAACAACTCGACGGGTCCTTACTCAAACACCAATTTATCCTACTATCGGCTCCCACTGGGAGTCACTAAATCTCACTCATCGATCCCCGTGGACACATCCCGAAAAACTATCACCACATGACAGTCATCAGTCGAAAACTGACATTATACTTACTTGTGGCTACACTAACCACCAACTCACTCAACCTGAGTATACATTTACCAACACCTCACTCGACCTACGTGTAACTGGACTCATCAGAAATACCCAGACCCAGTGCACAGTATTCAATGTCCAGTTCACATCCTCGACTAATCCAAGGGTATCGGAACTGATCCGATTACCAACACGTTCACCAACGTACCACTGGTATATCCCATATACCGTCACCAGGCGCCACAAGCCTGCCCAGTATCGTTCCTTGAACAACATACATGGTACGTACATCCATCCACTAACTTGTCTACAACCTAGATCGCAGTCAAACACGTTTCAATTCTGGAGTCTATCTGTCCAATCTAGTATTAGACAGAACAAAACTCCAACTCAACATCCATTTCGAGTCCCATGGTCACCCGACCAGCACTAATACGTTTACTCCTAATCACGTAATTCAATACGCACCAATCCCTATCACGCCCACCAAGGCGTATCCTCTCACGTCAACTGGGCATCCAATCTCACCCACGTATACCGAAAACACCAATTCCGAACCTATCGGTTACCTGCTCACTCGATTACCAACTCACTACATTCGATTGGCTACATAGGGAAGCCAATCCCACCATTTGAACATCTAAGGCTGACCAAATCCGACCCCGTCGGACACCTACTCATTCGTTTAAGACACCATGTAGGATTATCCTCGTAAAAAAGTCAGCTCCATCGTCTACATAGCCAAAGAGCCAAGCCACATCGTAGACACCTCGATTCACGTAACTATAATTTCATACCGGATTGACTTCGAAGGGAAGTCGTCCTGAAATTCCCATGTTCAAATGTCCAAGTAAGGGTAATAAGCTCTCCACTTAACCTGATCATCAAGGTCATGATCCAAACCCATCACCACATCACCCGACCATAAACGTCACGATGCCTCAAAGTCCTCAACATCACAATCCTGATCCACCTAGGATCCACACATGTTCACTCAGCTAACCATCCTTTCCAACATATGCGAAATCAATAATCACAATCCCGATCCACACATGGTCTTACACCCTTTTTGAATCCCTCGTCAATCACATCACTCCTCAACCATTTCCCACATCTAAATAGATCAGTCAACGACGAGACACGTCAAGACTGTGGGTTCCCTACAATTACCTCATATCAATCCTTGTTATCCCGCCTAGGGAAATTAAGGATGATCCAAAATGATGACATCAAAATTCATCCTACTTGGATGCAACCAAAAACTTACTGCACTTACCACGCCATGTAAACCAACATCATCTTCCACCAAGCAGAAGATGAGAATTCTCATTCATCTAACTTCAAAATACCCAACTCCTCCTGATGACCCAAAACAACTCCCGGGTTCACCCACCAATACACGATCACAACAACCATCATTTAACATGACAGAACATGAGAAGTCACCCTAAATGACTTCAAAATATCCATCTCCAATGTGAAAACAAGCACTCCCTTTGTTGCCTCAAACACGACCTCTCTCAATTCCGAATTCCAACCATGTCGGAATCAACACACTCGAACATCAACCACGTGTCGATAACTAGTCTAACTCACTACCAAGTTCGCCTATCGGTTTATACCGTTTATGCACATCCAAAAAATGTGGTCCATTACTACTCGATCCTCACGTTTCAATTCATACTGGATCCCATCCAGTCCAACTCTATCTGTGATCTACTCCCGAACCATAGATAACAAACACATGCCCATCTCGACGGAGTCACATCCCGAATCGTGACTCAACGTCATCACAATCACCGGCACCAACACCAGCACCATACTAGTACCAGCACCATCACCAACACTAGCACACCGTGTCCAAATCAGTTAACCCTGGATCATTGCTCATATCGAGCAACGACCCCGTACCTCCGCTCAAGTTGGAGAAACTCTGCCTCCCTCGTACCCAACAACTCCTGGGTACAGTCATCCTGACAACTCAACCAAGAAAGAGGAAACGTTCCCTGAACGTCCCCTGATTCACACCAACCACAACTACAATCACTCTCGATGGTAGTGCCTGCCACAACACGTGCAGACCCAACCACTAGACATCGCTATCGAGACTCCGTATCCAACAGAATCAATTGCCGTACTAACTACTCTGTATCCCCTCTTTGGGATTTCATCAACAAGTACCAACCCTGGTAACTTGTCCAACCAATTTCTAACCAATCGTAACTCAACTCAACCAATGACGTCTACCAGGTCGCCTATGACCTTAGCTGTACCAACCATCCATCACAAATAGAGTAGTACGACAACCAACTAGGTCTAACCGTTTAACACAACCTCGACTGCAGAGGGCAGTCCCATCACTAAAGTAAACATGACTAGACCGACCGACGGTCTCGACTCCGAAAAGTCGTCAAAGTCAAACCACTCACCAACTCACATTTCCGGACCATACATCCTACCTTAGGGATTCCGATATCACACCATAGGGTTCCTCTGAACCCAACTGTCCTAAATAATAATTCACAATCTGACCAACCCCGCGGTCCTGACATTGTAAGGACGTCAATCCAATCCTACCATCAACTCAACTAGGGTTCGCATTTCCAGACTATCATGCAAAAAAAGGTTTTATCACTCAATTGGGGTTCTCATTCCAGATCACCACTCAAATAATGTTTCCCCGAACCCATCTGCTCCTAGCAGCATAACCATCTAACTAAACAAGATCCAACCATCTAATGGTCACAACTCCTAACTATCGTCAAACCGATCCTACAGTATCGTAAAAGACGATCCCAAACTAACCGTCTCGCGGTTAAAGCTCTAAAGTACCTTTACGTTCGTCCCTTAGTAGGGTCCCACACTGTCAGGACCCACCCCCAATCCCCCGGGATTAAGGGTTGAATCCTGCTCTCGTTTAACTTACGCATGACACGAAGGCTAAACCGACGTCCAACCTCCATGTGACACGTAAGTCGGATAAGGGATTCACGATTCGACCGTCCAACAGCAACCGGACTTCCCAGAGTGTGCCGAATCTACTGTGGATCGTGAGTGTGATGTCTTCGTTCCTCTCGATCGACAGCCTGCACCGCAACAACTTGAAGGGTATCGAAAACACAAAAGACTGTGAGTGGACAAAAATAAAATATAAGTTCGAAAACAATCAATAAAACAATTATTGTTATACCCTCCATTTAAAAGCCAATGCATGCATATCAATACATGTTATTAAACCATTCATATCAAAACCATCAATGAAAACCATTTGAAAACTTGAATCACATCCGCTATCCAAATCCAGGCCTCAACCTCAAATCACAAGTCAAACTCAAATACGGGAACTCAGTCCCAAAACTCATCAAATCCATATCATCCGGGCCACTGCCCAAAACATCTGAAAAACCAGTGAAAAACCAGTGAAAAACATCAACCATGCGAGTTTACTGGATCTCAAGTGCGCCCGAGTCTTTAAACTCAAAACCATGCGCAATAACCAGGTCTTCCAGGGATATCAACGAGTCTTTAAACTCAAAACACAAACAACAGGCCTCGGGGGGTATCATAACCGACTCTTTAAACTCAAAACATATACCAAGTCTTTAAACTCAAAACATATCAATCCAAGTCTTTAACCTGATCAACAAGATCACAATTCAAAACCTTCACCACATCACCTGACCGGTAACATCACGATCCTAGATCGTCACACTGCCCAATGTCCACAACATCACAATCCAGATCCACCTAGGATCCACATATGCTCACGTAGCTAGCAATCCACTTGGAATTTGATCGTAGGGTCTTACACCCTCTCTGAATCCTTCGTCAAATTTCTCTAGGTGGAATGATGACCTCGATTTTCACCACCCAAATCCAGAATTAAACACAACTTCTTATGTCCAATGACCCAAAACCAATCATGGGTCCACCAACCAATACACACTCAACGTACTAGTAACAATAATCATCATCTACCAGGGGTTAAAAATAAGAAGTCACCCCCGAATGACTTCAGGATACCTATCACCAATGCGGAAACGAGTACTCCACTTGTCTCCTCAGTCACAACTCTCCTCGAATCTGAAGTTCCAACCATGTTCGAAACAGACATGCTCCCAACGAGATGTCAAGTCCAACCACTAGACTTCCCACATCCTCAACTCACCTGGACAACCACGTGTCCGTAATCAATCCATTACTCAAACCTCATGTCCATTAATAACCGTTTATGCACATACACCTATTCCGATTGGGAATCACTCAACTCCTTTTGGATGTGTATACATTACTACCTTTGTCTCACATCCCGACCTTTACAGGTTCAACACTCGGTTTTCCAAGTTATTCACAATCACAAAATCCCACATCAATACCACCAACGTTTTTCCTCGGTTTTTCCAATTTCAATATTTTCCTTGTACTTTTTGGGGATATTAGAAACATACAATCACACCAAACTCGGAGTTGACAACAACTCCCCAAATCCACTAATTCTCACGACGTCCCTTGCGTCATCCCAAGATTCCTCAAGTCTCAATCATACCTCTTTCATCCATTCATCACTTGTCATCTTATCACTGTTGGGACTTATCCCAACACATCAAAATCTCCGCCGGATCCCATCCAGTCCATTACTCAACCACTACAGAATCTCAAATACCGAACATATGTCCATCATGACTGAGTCACATCCCAACTCGTGGCTCATCGTCATCACAATCACCGACACTAGCACACTGTGTGCGAAACAGACAACCCTGAGTCATTACTCATACCGAGCAACAACCCCGCATCTTCGCTCAGGTGAAAGGAACTCTGCCTCTCTCGTACCCCACAACTATGGGTACCACCATTCTGATAATCCACATCAGGATAATGAACGTTCCCTGAACGTCCCCTGATTCTCAACTACTACAACCACACCAAATACCCTCAATAGCCAGTCATTTCCACACGACTATCGACTAACAATCATCGCTATCGAGATCCGTATCCACACATCACACTATTATTCGGTCCAACTTGGGATTCCATACCTTATCCCATAACCGTACCCGTGGATCGAATCCCATAGTTCTGACTAGACTAACTAGAGTCATTCACATGGTCATCCATGAACTCAGCCGCTCTTCGCAGCACAAGTTCTCATCCACTAGTCACAACTAAGGTTCACCTTTTCAATCTATCATATACGAGGGTTTCACAATCACACCCTATGGTTCCTCTGAACCCCAACGTCCTCTGCAGTGTAATCCACAACCTGACCGACTCCGCGGTCCTGACATCGTATAGACGTCAAATCCAATCCTACCATCAACTCAACGTGGGTTTCACCACTAAGGTCATCGGCTAACTCCGATGTACCAACATCCCTCACACTAGAAATCACCAATCACTACTCAAATGGGGTTCCTCGAACCCAGCTGTACCCAGCAGCACAATAATCTAGTATCACATGACCGAACCGACGGTCCCACATTACCAGTTCATCACATACAACACCACTTGGGTCGAATCACGTTAACGCATGGCGTATCGAGCCAATAATACTCTATCCACTATTCAAACCCAAAAACTATCTATCAGGTTGATAATGAACTGCAGTCCAAAGAGACATCACACCATCGAGATTACCGTGGATTACCGTGGAATGTGCCATTCTCCCCGAGATTACCATGGAATGTGCCATTCTCCCGTCTGACACGAAGTGTCAGACAAGGGATAACCTAATGCCACTACCCAAATGGGGCTTCCAGAGTGCGCAAGGATCGATGGAGGAGGTATGCGATGCCCTGTCTCTGCTGCAGTCGCATCCGTGATCAACCTGAAGGGCATTAAAAACAACAAAGGCTGTGAGTGGACGAAAATAATTAAGTTCATAAAACACATTTCACAAGACATTTATGCCCTTCATTTAAAACGTATGCTTGCCTCGAAAACCAGTAATCAAACATTTACTCAAACCGGAAATTAGGGCCTTAGCCCAAAAATCGTAACTCAAAACCAAGTGTGGGAACTCAGCCCAAAGACTGTAGAATACCAAATCCGTAAATACAAAACTAAGTGGGCCATGGTCCAAATCCATAAACACAATTCCAACCGAAAAACCATTTCATAGATCCAATAGTCCATATTTACCACATTACCATCTCCGGCATCCCAGATGCCTAGCGTCCCAGACGCTTGACGTCCTAGACGTCATATCTCACGGTAATAAGCAACGCGTGCTGCCCGGGGTCTCTCCGGGTCAATATCTCTAACATCCCAGATGTTTGACGTCTCAGACGTCTAATCATAGCAATCCTGCTCCTGAGTCACTATACGGTCCGGTAGCTCCATACAATGACCCCTCTCAGGCAATGCACCGTGACTTCCCCAGTGTCCCAGACACCTAGAGGAGACCATCACATATTCTCGTATCAAGATGGTATAGGGAAAATAGTTTTATCAAATCATTTCACAACATTTCAATGGGCCCTGCCAGAAATTCCATAAAACATCACAATTTCATTTAGGGTCCCCAACCCGAAATCACGTTTATGAAACATAGGGTCCCAGACCCGAAATCACATTTATAACCCAATTGGGCTTCATGCCCAATTTCGTAAACCAATTGGGCCCACAACCGGATTTCGTAAACCAACTGCGCCCACGGCCTGATTGCGTAAATCAACTGGGCCCCTGGCCCAATTCCGTAAATCAACTGGGCCCCTGGCCCGATAATATAACTCAAATGGGTGTCAGCCTGATTTCGTAGACAGCTGGGGCCTTGGCCCAATTTCATAAAGCAATTGGGCCCCCGGTCCGATTATATAACTCAAATGGACTCCAAGTCCGAGGTTTCCAAAACATATAGGCCTCATGCCCGAGTTCATCTTTCCAATTTCAAAACCATTTCATCACATTATTCATGAAACCACAAGCACGTAAAATCACAATAAAACCTTCAGTCTCAATATACTTGCAATATGGAAAACATCTCGAAATACGTGCAACATATGCGAAATCAATAATCACAATCACCATCATGGAAATCACGTATATAAAACATATAACACAGTTAGGCATGCATAGTATTTATAAAACCAAAGTCCACTCACAGACCGTACAACGATGCGCCTCGATACGCGTGCCATATGCCTTCTTGGGCCACACCACTATCACCAGGACTTCCAAACCTGTCCAAATCATACCCAAAGGTTACTACTAACCTATACAAGTCCATATTAACAACCTTAAACTTTCCCGAAAAAGTCAACGTGTCCCGAACACGTTTCTCGAGGTGAAAAACCTCGATTTGACCAACTTAACGATCTTCGATCGCCCCGAAACAACCGCCATTGGATCCGGATCGTTGAAAACATTAAAATGGTCCCGGTCCCACCTAAAAATATGCTCACCCGCTCCCCCACGTGCGGGTCAAAGGTCTAGTTAAACGTTGACAAAAAAGTCAACGCTGATGTCAGCAAAGTCAACGCTGACGTCATCATGAACAGTAAGTCAACCAGTCAAAGTCAACGAGTCAACTCCCCGGCGACCTAGTTAACTCACCAGAATTTCTCGCCGGAAAACTCCATTGATTCCCGAAACTTCAAACTTCGATATCTCACTCGTTTCTCAACCAAATTCGACGTTCTACCTATGTAAATCCATCTACTCGAGCTAAGGATTCTAAAATTCAATCCAGAAAATTCAGAAAGTACATGGATTTTAAGTTATGGCCATTGAAAGTTTCGGCCAGAATTCCAATAATCATTCCAACCACCTCCAACGTCCAAATCCGTCCCAAATTGCACCTACAAGCTCGTGAGAACTCAAAGAACATCATCCTAAGCTTAGAATCGATCAACACCATCAAAATCAAAAATCCAAAATTTGAATCCCATGGTTTACCTTCCAAAATTCCGGCCACCGTGCACAACGGTTCTTGCCATGGCCACCATTGGGTTCCTCTCAACATCCTTTCCAATTTTCATTCACGGTTCATAAGCAAAGGATGAAGATCAAGGGGGTTTGTAGAGATTGTTTCTCACAGCTCACTTCTCTCATACTCTGTTTTCTTTGTTCACGGTTCAAAGGGAAAATACAGAAGATGAATGATAATGAAGGGAGACAATGATGATTAAGGATGATGATGATGTTTAATGGGAAACATGGTCCCTCATTTAGGGTCCTTAAATCAAGGGATGAGTGACACTTGTCACTCATCCAATTGTCCACAATCATCGGTTACTGTTCACTATTTTAATATTATTTTAATCAAATCTCGGTTCGTTCGGTTAATCGATTTCGCTCCCGTGACCACAACTTCGTCGTCGAACCTCCGATTTTGGCGTGCCGCCTGTCTACGAATTCGTAACGACTCGATCTACATAAGGGTCCTTGGCCCTTGGCCATTGGACCTCCCGAGTCAAAAGTCCACATTTGCCCCCTTTTCAACTAAATTACCAAAATGCCCCTCGACTTCCAAACGTCATAACTTCTTCCTCGAATGTCGGAATCGGACGTGCCACCTGTCTATGAACTCGTGACGTCTCGAACTACGTCACAGTCATCGGTCAAAGTCCATTTGACCGCCCGAACTAAAAGTCAATATTTTGCCCACTCCCAAGGGCAAAACGGTCATTTTGCACATTTCGTCTGATTTCACTCAACTAATCCCAGATTAGTTATTCTAAACCATAATTAATTAATATTTAATCCCGATATTCGGGACGGGTCGTTACAATCTTCCCCCTTAAATAATTTCGTCCTCGAAATTCCAACTATACCGATTCCACATCCACCTCGTGGAAAACAATTCGATCTCATACCATGTGTACACTTGTACACCCACTAACTGGAACAACACTAGTCCGCACTCAGACGTCCCATCACAATCTCACATCGTACCGACTACACTCGACCACCTCGAGTGAAATTGATCACCTGATCCGCGTTAAAATCGCTTGACAATTTTACCATTAAGCTGACTCCTTCAGCTTGACGGTTCCTTTCAATCACTAATATACCCTGACCTCCACTCCCATTGGGAGTCACCAAATCTCACTTGTCAGTCCACGCTGACACTACCAGCCAAACTGTCACCACTAAGCTCTACCACCCTAGTAAAGCTCCAATCATCAACCAATCAGTGACATCACCTCATACTACAACTCCCTCAATGTAGCGTAAGATCAACAACAGGACCTCACTTCGCAGGGCAAGTTCAATCCTTCGACATATATCAATCTCACTGTCCACAACTGTCAACTCCCTTAGCGATCCAAAAAGCTGGTAAAGTCACGGCGTGATAACATCACGCAAAGCAACTTGTGGTTACACTAACCACCAACTCCCTTATCCTGAGTATACGTATACCAACATCTCACTCAATCAGGTGGTGTAACTGAAACACATTGATCACCAGCCCAGTAGTGATCACACATCTCAACACTAGGGTTTCACTAGCCATCCATGGCTAAGAGCACCTGCTCACACAATCATTGAACGCAACAAGATCACTCTGGCCTAATGCGCAGTATCCAATTTCCAGTCCACGATCACAACCAATCCAATGATATCGGAACTAAGCCGATTAGCAACACGTTCAACCACACACCACTGGTACATCCCACGTACCGTCACTAGGCACCACTCAGTCCATCTAGTATCGATCCTCGTACAACGTACAAAGTACGTACATCCAAAATGTACCAATCCAAGTATGCCCACCAAGGCGTATCCATTCATGCCAAATGAGCATCCAATCTCAACCACGTCTACAGAGACGTACTAACTCTGAATCTATCGAATACTCGCACAAACGATTTCCGTACCACATTTGATTGACTTCGAAAAGAAGCCAATCCCATCATTCACATATCCAAGACCAACCAATTCGACCCGGTTGGATATTCACTCATTCACAAGTCAAATCCTCGAGTCAATTCATAACCACCTCAACTCACTCAAGTACTGTCTCATACCAGATTAACTTCGAAAAGAACTTCAATCCAACCATTCCCATATCCAAATATATAAGACAGTGCAATAAGCTTTTCACTTAACCTGATCAACAAGATCACAATTCAAAACCATCACCACGTCACCCGACCGGTAACATCACGATCTTAGATCGTCACACTGCCCAATGTCCACAACATCACAATCCAGATCCACCAAGGATCCACATATGCTCACGTAGCTAGCAATCCACCTGGAATTTGATCGTAGGGTCACACCCTCTCTGAGTCCTTCGTCAAATTTCCTTAGGTGGAATGATGACCTCGATTTTCACCACCCAAATCCAGAATTAAACACAACTTCTTTTGTCCATCGACCCAAAGCCAATCATGGGTCCACCAACCAATACACACTCAACATACTGGTAACAATAATCATCATCTTCCAGGGGCACAAAATAAGAAGTCACCCCCCAATGACTTCAGGATAACTATCACCAACGCGGAAACGAGCACTCCTCTCGTCTCCTCAGTCACAACTCTCCTCGAATCTGAAGTTCCAACCATGTTCGAAACAGACATGCTCCCAACGCGATGTCAAGTCAAACCACTGGACTTCCCACATCCTCAACTCACTTCGACAACCACGTGTCCGTAATCAATCCATTACTCAGACCTCAGGTCCGTTAATAACCGTTTATGCACATACACCTATTTCGATTGGGAATCACTCAACTCCTTTTGGATGTGTATACATTACTACCTTCTTCTCACATCCTGACCTTTACAGGTTCAACACTCGGTTTTCCAAGTTATCCACACTAACAAAATCCCACATCTATACCACCAATGTTTTTCCTCGGTTTTTCCAATTTCAATAATTTCCTTGTACTTTTTGGGGATATTAGAAACATACAATCACACCAAACTTGGAGTTAACAACAACTCCCCAAATCCACTAATTCTCACGACGTCCCCTGCGTCATCCCAAGAATCCTCAAGTCTCAATCATACCTCTTTCATCCATTCATTACTTGTCATCTCATCACTGTTGGGACTTATCTCAACACATCACAATCTCCGCTGGATCCCATCCAGTCCATTACTCAAACACTACCGAATCTCAAATAAAGAACATATGTCCATCATGACGGAGTCACATCCCAACTCGTGGCTCATCGTCATCACAATCATCGACACTAGCACACTGTGTGCGAAACAGACAACCCTGAGTCATTACTCATACCGAAAAACAACCCCGCATCTTCGCTCAAGTGAAAGGAACTCTGCCTCTCTCGTACCCCACAACTATGGGTACCACCATTCTGACAATCCACATCAAGATAATGAACGTTCCCTGAACATCCCCTGATTCTCAACTACTACAACTACACCAAATACCCTCGATAGCCAGTCATCTCCACACGACTATCGACCAACAGTCATCGCTATCGAGATCCGTGTCCACACATCACACTATTATTCGGTCCAACTTGGGATTCCATACCTTATCCCATAACCATACCCGTGGATCGAATCCCATAGTTCTGACTAGACTCACTAGAGTCATTCACATGGTCATCCACGACCTCGGCCGCTCTTCGCAGCACAAGTTCTCATCCACTAGTCACAACTAAGGTTCACCTTTTCAATCCATCATATACTAGGGTTCCACAATCACACCCTATGGTTCCTCTGAACCCCAATGTCTTCTGCAGTGTAATCCACAACCTGACCGACCCAGCGGTCCTGACATCGTATAGACGTCAAATCCAATCCTACCATCAACTCAACGTGGGTTCCACCACTAAGGTCATCGGCTAACTCCGATGTTCCAACATCCCTCATACTAGCAATCACCAATCACTACTCAAATGGGGTTACTCAAACCCAGCTGCACCCAGCAGCACAACAATCTAGTATCACATGACCGAACCGACGATCCCACATTACCAGTTCATCACATACAACCCCACTTGGGTCGAATCACGTTAACGCATGCCGTATCGGGCCAATAATACTCTATCCACTATTCAAACCCAAAAACTATCTATTAGGTTGATAACGAACTGCAGTCCAAAGAGACATCACACCATCGACCTGCGCGCACAAAAGAGCAAACCTGCTCTAAAACCAATTGACACGACCCATCCTAATCCCCCCGAGATTACCGTGGAATGTGCCATGCTCATGTCTGACACGAAGTGTCAGACAAGGGATAACCTGATGCCACAGCCCAAACGGAGCTTCCAGAGTGCGCAAGGATCGATGTAGGAGGTATGCGATGTCCCAGTCTCTGCTGCAGTCGCATCCGTGATCCACCCGAGGGGCATTAAAAACAACAAAGGCTGTGAGTGGACAAAAATAATTAAGTTCGTAAAACACATTTCACAAGACATTTATGCCCTTCATTAAAAACGTATGCATGCCTCGAAAACCAGTAATCAAACATTTACTCAAACCGGCAATTAGGGCCTTAGCCCAAAAATCGTAACTCAAAACCAAGTGTGGGAACTCAGCCCAAAGACTGTAGAATACCAAATCCGTAAATACAAAACCAAGTGGGCCACTGCCCAAATCCATAAACACAAATCCAATCGAAAAACCATTTCATAGATCCAATAGTCTATATTTACCACATTACCATCTCCGGCATCCCAGATGCCTAGCGTCCCAGACGCTTGACGTCCCAGACGTCATATCTCACGGTAATAAGCAACGCGTGCTGCCCGGGGTCTCTCCGGGTCAATATCTCTGACATCCCAGATGTTTGACGTTCCAAACGTCTAATCATAGCAATCCTGCTCCCGAGTCACTATTCGGTCTGGTAGCTCCATACAATGACCCCTCTCATGCAATGCACCGTGGCTTCCCCAGTGTCCCAGACACCTGGAGGAGACCATCACATATTCTCGTATCAAGATGGTATATGGAAAACAGTTTATCAAATCATTTCACAACATTTCAATGGGCCCTGCCCGAAATTCCATAAAACATCACAATTTCATTTAGGGTCCCCAACCCGAAATCACGTTTATGAAACATAGGGTCCCAGACCCGAAATCACATTTATAACCCAATTGGGCCTCATGCCCGATTTCGTAAACCAACTGAGCCCACGACCTGATTTCGTAAATCAACTGGGCCCCTGGCCCAATTTAGCAAATCAACTGGGCCCCTGGCCCGATAATATAACTCAAATGGGTCTCAGCCTGATTTCGTAAACAGCTGGCCCCTGGCCCAATTTCATAATGCAATTGGGCCCCCGGTCCAATTATATAACTCAAATGGACTCCAAGTCCGAGGTTTCCAAAACAAATAGGCCTCATGCCCGAGTTCATCTTTCCAATTTCAAAACCATTTCATCACATTATTCATGAAACAACAAGCACGTAAAATCACAATAAAATCGTCAGTCTCAATATACGTACAATACGAAAAACATCTCGAAATACGTGCAACATACGCGAAATCAATAATCACAATCACCATCATGGAAATCACGTATATAAAACATATAACACAGTTAGACATGCAAAGTATTTATAAAACCTTATGCCTTCCTGGGCCACACCACTATCACCGGGACTTCCAAACCTGTCCAAATCATACCCAAAGGTTACTACTAACCTATACAAGTCCATATTAACAACCCTAAACTTTCCCGGAAAAGTCAACGTGTCCCGAACACATTTCTCAAGGTGAAAACCCTCGATTTGTCCAACTTAACGATCTCCGATCGACCCGAAACCACCGCCATTGGATTCGGATCGTCGAAACCTTTAAAATGGTCCTCGTCTCACCTAAAAATATACTCACACGCACCCCCACGTGCGGGGTCAAAGGTCTAGTCAAATGTTGACCAAAAAGTCAACGCTGACGTCATCATGAACAGTAAGTCAACGGGTCAAAGTCAACCAGTCATAGTCAACGAGTCAACTCGCTAGTCAAGAGTCAACATTTGGCCCCTTTTCAACTAAATTACCAAAATGACCCTTTACTTCCGAACGTCATAATTTCTTCCTTGAATGTCCGAATCGGACGTGCCACCTGTCTATGAACTCATGACGTCCTGAACTACGTCACAGTCATCGGTCAATATCCATTTAACCGCCTGAACTAAAAGTCAATATTTTACCCACGCCCAAGGGCAAAACGGTCATTTTGCACATTTCGTCCGATTTCACTCAACTAATCCTAGATTAGTCATTCTAAACCATAATTAATTAATATTTAATCCCGATATTCAGGACGGGTCGTTACAGGTTGCACAAAATTCCTTTTTGAAAACCGCCACCCACGACGGTCTTCACGGTAGCACCAACCTCTCATCGTCGATTTCCACCAATTCCTTCACACACTACTCTCAACTGAGGAGAATTGGCTCGTTTCTTAGGATTCACTCACAAACACAACCTCAGCCACTCTGTTCTCACTGTTTTTGTCCAACTCGTGCACAAACATAACCCAGCCTCATTTAAACCCGTGTGATGCGGCAAGGAGGTTTCCACAGCCATCTAGAGAGGGACACTTGTCAAGAATCCAGTGGTCACAATATTCAAAACAGCCAAGTGTCATCTGCTCACTGGCACAGATCCCAATGCAAACCAAAGGACCAAAATGCCCTTTATCGCATAAATTACCATTTTGCCCCACGAAGTTCTAGACCCGTAACTCCATCTCCCGAACTCCAAATATCAACTGCCGCCTATCGTTGTATTCAGGGCATCAAGACCTATCTAACGGTCCTTGAATTACGTTAAAATTCTTTGTCGTCCAAAAAGTCAACCTTTTGCCCCTGTCTGTGCACTCGTGACATGCTTTCGTTATTCCTAATAATACGGCTCGGTAACAAATGGATTCTTCCAAAGCACGCCCCGTTCGTTCAGCTAGCAGCAATCCAACCAGTTCCCCGGGTGAAAAAACATTAGACATTCCATCTTCTGAAACCAACACTTTTGATGTTATTTGACGTACAATAATTTCTATATGTCTATTATGGATCTGCACCCCCTAGGATTTATAAACCTTTGTACTATGTTACAGTCATCGGTCAAAGTCCATTTGACCGTCCGAACGAAAAGTCAACATTTTTGCCCATTCTAGGGGCAAAATCGTCATTTTGCACCGTCCGTCCGAACACCTCCAACTAATCACCGTTTAACTTTACTAATATGTCATTAACAACTAAGCTAATCCCGATTTTTGGGACGGGTCGTTACAATCTACCCCCCTTAAAGAATTTCGTCCCCGAAATTCCGAATCTCGTACTTCCGTAACTAATTGGGGGAAGTCTAACTGGTCTCACACCTAGGTCTCCTACCCGGTGTCCAGCACCTGCCAATCCAAAATATCCTAACAGTGCCCAAACTGTCACCTCATCTTACTCAACCAACTTTTAGTTCATCGGAAGATCGTCCCAATCGTACTGGGGTCATCTCAAATCAAACATGCTTCACTTTGGAGCCTATCAGTCACTTCAACCGCTAGACTGACCTACCTGTCTCCCGGAAACGTCCAACTCAAATCCCTTCCAAATCTCCCGATCTCCTGGGTCTCCCGACCAATGTGAAATCCATTCACAATCTCAACCACGTACATAGGGCAGACCCAACACTAGATCCAAGTCCAATATCCATACGTATGCAACCACAGACCACATATGTCCTGCACCGCTCCTACAAGACAGAGCACTCTCCTCATCTGTATGTCCAACATCCAACCTTTGTCTTGTCATCCTATCCTCCTGATCCACCATATTCAATCCTGAGTCAAAAGCACTCCAGTCCCGATTCACTCACTCCTAAGTGGATCCTACTGCCTAAGTTTCAGACCACTGCATAAAATCCAATCAATCTTCTATACCACACGTCTAGATTGTGGGTCCTCTTCAATAACCTCATATCGTTCAGATATAGTGACTCATTTTCCATCTCCTTCCGTCATCCTTCAACGGCACTCACAATGGTCCTCAACCATGTCAACACAACGACTATAATCCATCTTAACATCATCTCCTAACACTCGCTACACTCGGCGTCACCAAGTACTTTTCTACTCCTGAAAACAACACAAGTGTCCACACTTAAAAGGGGGTTTACAAATCCTGGCATTTCAACCACGAGTTTCCCCAACTCAACTCTAGAGTATCCACCACAAAACCAACTTTCCAACTCGGAACCAACCACAGTACCTCATCATCTCCTGATTCCGAGATTCCAACCAGGTTGGAAGTATGTCCACCTTTTCCCAACCATGAAACTCATTCTGCAACCCGAATACCACCATTGGACAAACCGTCCAAACGTCAACTCCACTATCCTTAGGCGATCCTTAACTTCTACGGATCACGACCACGTGTCCATACCCAAACCAACTCACCAACCAGCTCACATGTCGGTTAACACTGTGTATGCACATCCAAAAAACGTATCAATCATCACTCCTTCTGATGATTGCATCACATCCTTCCCGAGGATCCACTCCAAGCACTTGCTAGGATACAAATCACCAACCCTTGGCATCCTCAATCCTCAATCACTGACCTCAAGCTCCCCAGTTACCACCCTCGAAGTCGCCACTCACTCAGTGTCATCCTCGGCACCGGCCGACATGTACCAACATGTCAGGGGAAAATCTACTAGTACCAACCTCACGAGCGGTCAACCCCTACCATTCAAACCTAGCCTAATCCAACACGAAGTCTAGGTTCACTGCGCTACTCTGATCAACCAACGACATCCTGACCGTCCGTCCTGATACATGACCTACCAATGGTCATCAAATCTCCCGGCTCGATTAACGTTCCCAGTACATCAGTCCTGAACCTCTGCTCTTACCGAGCTGAACTCTTAACCTTCACTCGGGTCGGGGAAACTAACCTCCCTCAGAGTCCAATACTCTGAGTACCCAACACTGGATTCGTCCAGAGTCGTCCATCAACCATTCCCCACCTCGGCTGCGCCTAGCAGCACCATCCCAATCCGGCCGTAAGTCGGCCCAAGCCACAACCACCAACACAGGTGTCCGACACTATGCACTTCCTCTGGGTTCCTCTCCAAGGAACTCAAAATACAGCCCAGTCATCCCACGGGGTTTCTCAAATCATCCCCGTCATACGGGTTATCCAAACCCGCAGCAGCCACTGATTCACTACATCCTTACCACTCGGGTTGTCACACCCGAATAGGACCATTCTTTATCGTAACTCTACACACAACATCAACCAATAACCACCTCTCAACCAGACTGACCAAGGGTCACAAATCCAATCGCCAGCAGGCTCCACAGGCTACTACCGGCCTCCTCGGCCCATGTGTACCACCGGCTCAACAGGCTACTAACGGGCCCCACAGGCCGACCAACCTACTCATCCGTAGCTCACCAGCTACCGTCCAGATTAATTCTGTCGGCGTATCTCCAACCCTATGGCCCCTCCATCAAGCAAAACCAGCGCCAACGCACTAACCGTTCTGGCCTTAAGCCGACGTACGTCATACATCATACCGCGTATCGAGCGACTAACATTCTAACACTAACAATCGCTGCTAACTAACCACAATGAACGTACTATCACTATCGCATCCAGGTTTCTGACGGGCTGTTTCACATCGAGACATCACATCCACAGTAGTATCACACCACCCAAGTCGACGAACCCATGACTCTGGGAACCAAACCTCGCGCAGAATACACGAAACCTCGCTCTGATACCAATTGTCAGGACCCACCCCCAATCCCCCGGGATTAAGGGCTGAATCCTGCACCCGTCTAACTTACGCATGACACGAAGGCTAAGTCGACGTCCAACCTCCATGTGACACGTAAGTCGGACAAGGGATTCATGATTCGACCATCCAACAGCAACCGAACTTCCCAGAGTGCGCTGAATCTACTGTGGATCGTGAGTGTGATGTCTTCGTTCCTCTCGATCGACAGCCCGCACCGCAACAACCGGGAGGATATCGAAAACACAAAAGATTATGAGTGGACAAAAATAAAATATGACAGGACCACGTCCCAACTGGACGTCAAAAACCGTGCCCGATCCTGCTCCCGTCTGTCAAGTAAACTAAAGGCCTGAAACTACCCTTCAGTGCTTGCCAGACAAGGGATAATTACGCTGATTTCTACTGCTACCTCTGCCTCACGATCAGCCCCGAACGTCGTACCACGGCCTGGAGGGTCACAAAACAAAAAAGGTGTGAGTGGACAAAAATGACCTCTGATAAAAACATTTTCCAAAAATACATTCTTACCCTCCAGTTTTCACAAACTTGCATACATATCATAAAACATGAGTAATAGTATGAAATCATTCAAGTATGAATAGTGGACCGATAAAATCAAAACATATTTTCCCATGGTCCGTAAAACTCATGTTCACCAAATCAGTTCATGTTATAAAACATCAAATCCCGGCTCTCAGGCCAAAACATGTGAAAACATAATCACCTGGCCACAAAGACCAAAAACCCGTACTCAATACTGGTACGTCATCAAACAACAGCAATCAGCACTAATCACAAGTGCACAATAAATATATCAATCCAATCAATCTGCAGGACTCACAAGTGCACAAACTATCACAATCACATCTGCACTACTCACAAGTGCACAATCAATCAAACTGCACTACTCAAAAGTGCTGCAATACGCGTAGGCCAATATCCAACCACACTCTCGGGATCGGACACCTCTGGGCTCAACCCTCGGGTTCAGTCACATCTGGACGAACACATCCACAGGCTCAGACACATCCGAGTGGTACATCCAGGCTCAGTCACATCCGAGAAGCTGGCATACCTTAGGATCAACTCACGATCCTACAATCACATCCCCCAAGCTTCGGTTGTCTGGGTAATCCCCCCAAGCTCCGGCCGTCTGGGCATTTCACAATCACAATGAAAACCATCTCGGGAATTACATCCCAAAACATTTCAATCAAATCTTGTCTTCATAAAAAGTCAAGATCATTCCCGACTGGGTCTCAAGCCCCAAAATAACATTTACACGTAAATCTTGAAAATCACATTTTAAAACAATAAAATAATCCAGAAATCATCTTTGACTCACCAACTAAGCCAAAATATCATTTTAGAAATTATTTAGATTCCGGGCCTCGCCCAAAACATCTTTTGCACGTTACTCGTAAAACGCGCCCGAAAGACTGATTAAAATAATCATAAAATCACAAGAATTCATACAAAATCATCAATTTCATCATAATCACATGTGACTCCAAATCCGAGTCAAAATCACTATCCAGTTGGGTCTCACACCCAAAATAACATTTTCACGCAAATCCATGCGTTTGCAATCTCAGTTGCCATTTTCACGTAAATCCATGAAACCGATCCTTGACTCATTCCCGAGTCAATACATCTTTTTTCAATCATGACTCATAATCCGAGTCCAAACATTATTTTCAATCAATTTCAATCCCGGACTCATAACCCGAGTCCAAACATCATTTTCAACCAATTTCATAATTTCTCGAAAATCGTGCCAAAATAATATAATAATCCATAAAATTGAGAAATCACCGGATTGAAACATCAATCATGCCAAAGCATATAAAATCATATAATAAAGCATTTAAAACATATATGCATGCATCACGGTTAGAAAACAAAGTCCACTCACACACACCGTCTAAACGGTCCGTTTCCGAGCTGCACGTTTTTCCGTAAATTCTGGAAATCACAATTCCTGCCCAAAATCATTATAGAGGGTTACTAACATCTCAAAATACTTCATATAATTTTCCCCAATTTTTCTGGAATTTAAATACGTATTTTAAACGTAAAACAAAACTTCGGATACGCAGAATATTAACGAAACGATATCTGATTTCCTCGAAACCAGTGTCAAAATGTTCGTTACACTGAGAGGATTCAAAGTCATGTTGACCTCACCTTGAAACAAGGCCGTACTTGCCCTCACGCGCCGCCGAGAGTGGCTGCGCGTGAAACCCACGCGCCAGCTACAGTAGTTGTCGTCCTCACCCGTTTAACTGTAAAACGGATCCTTTTACCCGCGAGGTGACCCGGTTCAATTCCTATCAATTCGACACCGATTTCAACAATTGAACATTCAGTTAGCTTCGGTTTAAGTCTAATTAGAGGTCTGTAATCATAATTTCTCTAATACTTACCTCAAATCAAACAACTCGAAGATGAACATCGAAGAACATCAGACACTATTCATACTTCAAAAACCATCAACCTTACTCGATTTCGTTCAATTGATCCACCAGGAAGCTTTAATGGACCAAGAGAAACAGTTTCCCTACATCAATTGCGTCGTTTGATCCCTCAATGATCACGACTCAAGCTCGAACTCAAGCTTACTGTTACCAGACCCGTTCAGTGTCAATTGGGGGCCTCAATTCCTTTCGTTCTTGATCTGGATCGACTCGTCACAACCCCAGGAAGCTAAATGAAGCTTCAATTTCGATCCTCATGGCTCATGGTTTAAAATCCGAATTTCCCCCCAAAATTTCTGAAATCCGAATTCCAGTCTCCTTCACTCTCTCAATCCCTCGTGATTCCCCAGTTCAATTCAATCTCACCATTCTCTCAGTTTCTCACTCACGAGCTCAGTAATGGGAGAGAAATTAAGGTTGGATGGAGACTCAGTTTTGGTTGTACACGGTTAAGAAAACACAAAGAAGATTAATGGAGGTTTAAAGGATTAAAAATTAATTAACAATTAATAAAACACAATGATCATGTTTTCCCTAAAACATGGATCAGACTTTAGGCCCGAATCAAGGTATGGGTGACACTTGTCACTCATCCAGGTGTGTTCAATCATTGGGTACTGTTCATAATAAAATAATATTTTAATCGAAATCCCAATTTGTTCGGTTAATCGATTTTGATCCCGTGACCATAACTTCGTCGTCGAATCTCCGATTTCGGCTTGCCACTTGTCATTGGATTCATATCGACTAGACCTACGTAACGGTCCTTGGCCCTCGTCCATTGGACTTCCCGGGTCAAAAGTCAACATTTGGCCCCTTTTCAACCAAATTACCAAAATAGCCCTCAACTTCCGAACGTCATAACTTCTTCCTCGAATGTCAAAATCGAACGTGCCACCTGTCTATGAACTCGTGACGTCCCGAACTACGTCACAGTCAGCGGTCAAAGTCTGCTTGACCGCCCTAACTAAAAGTCAACATTTTGCCCACGCCAAGGGCAAAATGGTCATTTTGCACAATTCGTCCGATTTCACTCAACTAATCCCATATTAGTCATTCTAAACCATAATTAATTAATATTAAATCCTGAAACTTGGGATGGGTCGTTACAACCTTCCCCCTTAAAGAATTCCTTCCTCGAAATTCCAACTATCTGTATTCCACATCCACCTCGTGGAAAACAAATGGGCCACACAACACGTGTACACTTGTACACCAACTAACCAACACAAAAACTCGTCTGCACTCAGACGTCACATCACAGACTCACGTCGTACTGACTACACTCGACCACCTCGAGTGAAATTGATCACCTGAAATTGACAATGTCATCATTAAGCTGACTCCTTCAGCTTGACGATTCCTTTCAAACACTAATATCTCCTGACCTCCGCTCCCATTGGGAGTCACCAAATCTCACTTGTCAGTCCATGCTGACACTACTAGCCAAACTGTCACCACCAAGCTTTACCACCCTAGTAAAGCTCCAAACATCAACCGATCAGTGACATCACCTCGTACTACAACGTCCTCAATGTAGCGTAAGATAAACAACATGATCTCACCTTGCAGGGTAAACTCAATCCTGCGATAAATACGAACCTCAGTATCCACAACTGTCACCCCCCTCAGCGATCCAAGATGCTGGTAAGGTCACGACATGATAACATCTCGCAAAGCAACTCGTGGTCACACTAACCACCATTGCACTCATCTTGAGTATACGCATACCGTCATCTCACTCAATCTGACAGTGTAACTGGAACACGTTGAACACCAGCCTAGCAGTGATCACACAACTCAACACTAGAGTTACACTAGCCAACCATGGCTAAGAGCACCTGCTCAAACAATCACTGAAATCATCAGAGTCACTCTGCCGAGTGCATCGTGTTCAATGTCCTGTTCACGTTCACAACTAAAACCAATGGTATCAGAACTAAGCCAAATACCAACACGTTCATCGACACATCACTGGTACATCCCATGTACCGTCGTTAGGTATCAAGTACCATCATCCATACGATACAGCAAATCGTACACCAAGCATGATCCTACAGCTAGACCCCAATAGTCCAAATGATCAAATGTCAAGTATTACTCCAATCCCATGGAGTTCCATCAATAACAAGATTCCACTGCTCCTTACGTCAACAAAAATGTTAACTCTCAGCTTAGTATATCGGCTACCTCACTAACCGTACCGAAATAATACCCGACCCGACTCTAAGGTCGTAATCTCAAGTCTCCTGACTATCACCTTCACACACAATAGGCCTTTCAGTTTATCATCCTTTACTATTCCTGATGGTCGTCCTTTCCAGAAGTATGACCTCAGCATACTCAACCCATAGATCAATACGGTCGATCCCAAACCACGTAGGGAAAAGTAAAACTCCTGAGGGTTTAGCTAGCATCGGTAATCCTTGTCCTATGCCGCACAAAAACACCTCACCAAATCACAACTCTCATAATGACACATCAATGTGTCCACAAGAAAGAACATCTAGTTCTCCCGGGATTCACACTAACCCCGGCCACTACTAACACTTATGTCACAAGTCTACTCTGGTCGGCCAAGCCTAACACCACAAAATTTTTCTCTTAGGATAGTCAACATCCATCAAGCACCTCGCATGCCCATCCGTAGATGGAAGCACACCAACAGGTTATCATAACCGAACCAACTGTGGTCAGAATACCTGCCTCAACAACTCACAGTCATAATTGGCTCATCCGGAGCCCTCATATCACATCAGGACTCATCCCGAATCCTAAGCCAACTCCTGACTCCTACTGAGTCCAAGTTCAATATCTCAACTCCTCACGAGTCCGAATTCAATCTTGACCAACGTCAATGCCACCACTGGCATATCCGGTCACCTAGCAAAATACCCCTAGGTAAACCACATCCTTTCTAAAAAAATCTCTCAGTACACACAAAACCATTTCCGGACTCCCTCTGAGTCCAATTCGATATCCAAATTCCAAAGGTCACTCATCCTACTCCCTATCCTCGAGTCAAGTTTATTCTGGGCCCAACATGCCCATCCACATACCATACTGTTATAAAAAACAACCATCCGGACCAACACTAGTCCGACACAACCAAAACACATGATACAATATTACATCACAAGTGTACAATACAAACTATTTACAAAGTATCACGAAACCAAGTATCAATACAATTACTTTGAACTACTATAAAGTCGATAGGGGCAGTTTTTTCGCAAATGCCCAAGTTTCCTACAAAAGTGACAGGGGGCAGTGCTGAGGCGACTTGCTCCACCACGCCGCTTACCTGTCGACTGGGTTGAAGTCCCACTCGAATGAACACCCACCGGGGGTCGCGACACAAGGGAGTGAAGACTAACTCGCTTCGATGTTTCTTGACTTATCTGTTCAGTATCCTGGCGCTCTTAGCGTCGTCCAGAGCTCAAAGATTGTTCTGGCAAAGGTAAAATAGTAGCCTCCACTCGAATAGCAGCATCCGATAATTCCCTCAGGGTAGAATACGAGCCCATAGTCACAGTACCTCGTATTGCATTCCTCAATCCCTACTCACACGTTCGACACTTATCCTCCTCAGTAGCCACATACAGAGGAGCGAAACTAGATAAGTGCAAAAATTTTTGCTCATAATCGACCACTGACAGGTTCCCCTGATCTAAAAATCGCCCTCGGAATGCATCCCATGCCAAGGTACGGGCATCCCATCCGGTCAATTGTAAACTATGCCACCACCTGTAAGCATAGCCATCCAAAAGAAAAGTGGCTAAGGGCACCATGTCCTCCAGGGGACATATCATGACTTCAAAAATCCTTTCCATTCGAGTAATCCAATCATCGGCACCATCCGGGCCCGAATCACCACGAAACACAGTGGCTCCTAACCGTCGAGCTCTCTCAATATTGGGACCTTCTCCAACACTATTCTCGTCCCTCCAATCTTCAAACCGTGTACGGGACGCACGACTCGGAGGCATGACGTAACAACAGAAATCAATAACCAAATGCTCTGATACCACTTTGACAGGACCACGTCCCAACTGGACGTCAAAAACCGTGCCCGATCCTGCTCCTGTCTGACAAGTCAACTAAAGGCCCGAAACTACCCTTCAGTGCTTGCTAGACAAGGGATAATTGCGCTGATTTCTACTGCTACCTCTGCCTCACGATCAGCCCCGAACATCGTACCACGCCCTGGAGGGTCACAAAACAGAAAAGGTGTGAGTGGACAAAAATGACCTCTGATAAAAACATTTGACAAAAATACATTCTTATCCTCCAGTTTTCACAAACTTGCATGCATATCATAAAACATGAGTAATAGTATGAAATCATTCAAGTATGAACAGTGGACCGATAAAATCAAAACATATTTTCCCATGGTCCGTAAAACTCATGTTCACCAAATCAGTTCATGTTATAAAACATCAAATCCCGGCTCTCAGGCCAAAACATGTGAAAACATAATCACCTAGCCACAAAGACCAAAAACCCGTACTCAATACTGGTACGCCATCAAACAACAGCAATCAGCACTAATCACAAGTGCACAATAAATATATCAATCCAATCAATCCGCACTACTCACAAGTGCACAAACTATCACAGTCACATCTGCACTACTCACAAGTGCACAATAAATCAAACTGCACTACTCACAAGTGATGCACTACACGTAGGCCAATATCCAGCCACACTCTCGGGATCGGACACCTCTGGGCTCAACCCTCGGGCTCAGTCACATATGGGCGAACACATCCCTAGGCTCAGACACATCCGAGTGGTACATCCAGGCTCAGTCACATCCGAGAAGCTGGCATACCTTAGGATCAACTCACGATCCTACCGTGATTCCCTCGTGATTCCCCAGTTCAATTCAATCCCACCATTCTCTCAGTTTCTCACTCACGAGCTCAGTAATGGGAGGGAAATTAAGGTTGGATGGAGACTCAGTTTTGGTTGTACACGGTTAAAAAAACACAAAGAAGATTAATGGAGGTTTAAAGGATTAAAAATTAATTAACAATTAATAAAACACAATGATCATGTTTTCCCTAAACATGGATCAGACTTTAGGCCGTAAATCAAGGGATAGGTGACACTTGTCACTCATCCAGGTGTGTTCAATCATTGGGTACTGTTCAAAATAAAATAATATTTTAATCGAAATCCTGGTTTGTTCGGTTAATCGATTTCGATCCCGTAACCATAACTTCGTCGTCGAATCTCTGATTTCGGCACGCCGCCTGTCATTGGATTCGTATCGACTAGACCTACGTAACGGTCCTTGGCCCTTGTCCATTGGACTTCCCAGGTCAAAAGTCAACATTTGGCCCCTTTTCATCCAAATTACCAAAATACCCCTCAACTTCTGAACGTCATAACTTCTTCCTCGAATGTCGAAATCGAACGTGCCACCTGCCTATGAACTCATGATGTCCCGAACTACGTCACAGTCATCGGTCAAAGTTCGTTTGATCGCCCGAACTAAAAGTCAACATTTTGCCCACGCTATGGGCAAAATGGTCATTTTGCACAATTCGTCCGATTTCACTCAACTAATCCCAGATTAGTCATTCTAAACCATAATTAATTATTATTAAATCCTGAAACTCGGGACGGGTCGTTACAAAATATAAGTTCGAAAACAGTCAATAAAACAATTACAGTTATACCCTCCATTTAAAAGTCAATGCATGCATATCAATACATGTTATGAAACCATTTATATCAAAACCATCAATGAAAACCATTTGAAAACTTGAATCAAATCCGCTACCCAAATCCAGGCCTCAGCCTCAAATCACAAGTCAAACTCAAATACGGGAACTCAGTCCCAAAACTCATCAAATCCATATCATCCTGGCCACTGCTCAAAACATCTGAAAAACCAGTGAAAAACATCAATCATGTGAATTTTCTGGATCTCATATGCGCCCGAGTCTTTAAACTCAAAACCATGCGCAATAATCAGGCCTTCCTGGGATATCAACGAGTCTTTAAACTCAAAACACAAACAATAGGAATCAGGGGGTATCATAACCGAGTCTTTAAACTCAAAACATATACCGAGTCTTTAAACTCAAAACATATCAATCCAGGGCCCTCTCCCCACCGTCAATCAACCGAGTCTTTAAACTTAAAACCAAATCCAACAGTTTTTCTTTTCTTTTTCCAGGTCTTTAAATCCAAAACCATTTGCAATCAATAGTGAAAACCATAGAAAATCCTTATCATAATCTGTAACAATGGTTCCGTAAGCTAGCATCTGGAATCACTGTCCCGAACCCAAATCCAGATTTCCTTTCCAAATCTCGAAAACCAAATCCGAAATCTCAATCTCATGAAAAGGGCTCCAAGCCCGAAATCTCTTTTCCGAATCCTTTTCAAAGCATTGAAATCAAATCATATTTCAAATCCCGAAATCAAATCATTAAAAACATCATCAAATCACAAGATAGACCGAAACCTCGTAAAACGTGTAATTCCTAAATAACTCAAAAACCGTGCAAAACCGAAAACCATCAAGATCATAAATCAAATCATAGAATCACGTATAGAAATCATATAAAAACATATATGCATGCATCATATGTTTGAAAGCAAAGTCCACTCACAGGCCATAGCGTCGTCGCCTCGATATGCGCGCACTTATGCCGTTCCCGGCCATTCCGCTATCCTCAGCTTTCCCGAACCTGTCCAAATCCCATACTAAGGTCACTAACTACTTCACAATGGTCATACTAAAATCCCATAATTTTCCCGTATTTTTAACTTTTTTTAATCGAGCCCTAAAACCTTTGGACATCCCAAAACATATCGAGATGATGTCTGATTGACTCGAAACCAGCGCCAAAATGTTTGTTACATCAAATACTTTAAAAGTCATGTTGGAACCTTCCTCAAAAGGCGGGCCACGTGCCCACACGCGCCGCCTGAAGTGGATGGCGTGGGCTTCACGCGCCTACTACAGTGTTACCTTCAACCTCTGGTGAACCCGGTTCACTTGGTTCGAACCGGGTTCACTTGGTTCGAACCGGTTCGGTCACGATTTTCTCTCATTTTTCCATCGTTTTCAATTCCGTTTAGCTCACTAACTTCGTCCCAATCTCTACAGATGTTCTAGCTAATTAACTTATGAAATTAGAACCTGATTATTACCTGTTCAATCAACCTTCAACCATCGTCCTTCCTCCATCGTTTTCTCATGATTTCAGCCTCCTATTTCCCTGTTTTCAATGCCAAAAAAACCTATGTAACCTCCAGAAGCATTTCCAAGCAATAAAATTAACCAACAAACACTAAATCGTGATTAACCATTTCTGAGCTCATTTGAAACTTTTTCTGAAATAACGACTTACCACCGTCGCCGTTCACCGCCTTGGGCACCACCACGCGTGTCTACGTCCCTTTTTCAACATTCCCTCGTATATTATGGCCAAAACTAGAGGTTTGTAGGTGATTGTAGCAATTGATATTCACGGGTTGCACAGAATTCCTTTTTGAAAACCGCCACCCCACGACGGTCTTCACGGTGGCACCAACCTCTCATCGTCGATTTCCACCAATTCCTTCACACACTACTCTCAACTGAGGAGAATTGGCTTGTTTCTCAGGATTCACTCACAAACACAACCTCAACCACTCTGTTCTCACTGTTTTTGTCCAACTCGTGCACAAACATAACCCAGCCTCATTTAAACCCGTGTGAGGCGGTAGGGAGGTTTCCACAACCATCTAGAGAGGGACACTTGTCAAGAATCCAGTGGTCACAACATTCAAAATATCCAAGTGTCATATGCTCACTCGCACAGATCCCAATGCAAACCAAAGGACCAAAATGCCCTTTATGCATAAATTACCATTTTGCCCCTCGGAGTTCTAGACCCGTAACTCCATCTCCCGAGCTCCAAATATCAACTGCCGCCTATCGTTGTATTCAGGGCATCGAGACCTATCTAACGGTCCTTGAATTACGTGAAAATTCCTTGTCGTCTAAAAAGTCAACCTTTTGCCCATATTCGATCAAATTACCAAAGTACCCTCGAATTTCCAAACGCCATAACTTTTTCCTCAGACGTAGGAATCGGACGTGCCACCTGTCTATGCACTCGTGATATCCCGTACTACATCACAGTCATCGGTTAATGTCCATTTGACAATCCCAACGAAAAGTCAACATTTTTGCCCAGTCCAAGAGAAAAATCGTCATTTTGCACCGTCCGTCCGAATGCCTCCAACTAATCACCGATTAACTTCACTAATCCGTCATTAACAACTAAGCTAATCCCGATTTTTGGGACGAGTCGTTACACATACTGCCAACCACGACAGGACTATGGCAACCCCGGCATCGAATGCCGAACCAAAATGATCCACGATTCAGTCTTACTAACTATCATACCGGCATCCTAACTATCAAGTTGATAACGAATTGCAGCCCATAGAGACATCACATCCTCGATCTGGGCGTACCTTAAAAGCAAACCTTCTCTAATACCACTTGTTAAAGCACGTCCCAATCCCCCAGGGATTAATGCGGGGATGCTCCTGATCCTGTCTGACACGAAGTGTCAGACCAGGGAAAATGAAAATCGTTAGCCCGACCAGCTTCCAGAGTACGCCAGGATCCAGAGAAGAAGTGTGATGTCTCGGTCTCTACTACAGTCAGCACCAGTAATCAACCGTCCTAAGCTGCCACCTCGATTTATGTGCTGTAAGCCTCCTCGGGCTAATCGCTGTCACCGGGACTCCTAAACTTGTAAAGATCGAACTCACGGCCCCTGTTTTCCTCCTCATCTGCCTAGACTGCTCAGCCATCCCCCGTCCACGATTTTGATCCCAAACGACACATATGACCACTCACGGGTTCCTGGCCACCGTGTGTGTCGGCCCTCGCCGTCAACTCACCGTCACGCCTCATTCATCATCGCCTCACACTCTCTCAATCATGCTCAAGATGTCTCACACAAACACATGGATATGGTGGTGAGGTTGTGTGTTGTTTGTTTTAGAGGGAATGAGAGGGTGCTCGGGTGGGAAGGAAATACCAAAGATGAAGGGTGATGGCTGAGGATGGTATGAACGGCCAGGATGAGAGAAGCGAATATAGATGAAGGGTGGAGATGGGAAGTGGGTGAAATTAAATTATAAAATAATTTAGGATAATAATATTTAATTAGTTAGATCCACTTTTTAGGGAAGTGAGTGACACTTGTCACTCATCATGGGTTCCACTTAAATATCTGCCCAATCAGATATTTCCACATCATCCGCGCTTCGTAATGCGTGCATAGTGAAATCGAACTTCCCGTGGCCATAACTTTCCTGTTCGATGTCCGATTTTGACATGCCGCCTGTCTACGGATTCGTATCGACCCAATCTACGAAACGGCCATCGGCTCACAGCCATCGGACCTCACGGGTCAAAAGTCAACATTTTGCCCACGATTAGGGGCAAAATGGTCATTTTACACCGTTCGTCCGATTTTGCTCAACTAATCACTGATTAAACTCACTAATCCTTTATTAGTCACTAATCTAATCTCGGAATTCGGGACAGGTCGTTACAAGGAAGGCAAAAGGCACAGGCAGTCCTGGAAAACCCGAAACCATGGTTTCATGGTTTTGCTTTCGTGTTCCTAGTAAGGCTGGGAAAGCTTGGAAACCAAGCCTACGGATCAGTCCTGGGTAAGTCCAAAACTAGAGGTTTTGAACGTTGGAAATGGTTCAGGTCAAAGGAGGAAGGTTGGCCGAATATAGGAGGTATGGTTCCTTGATGTTTTAGTTGTTCTTTCATCATTTTAAGATCATGGATCCAGCCTAGATGTAGATTAGAAGATAATAGTTGAAAAAGGAAAGAAAAATAGTGAGGAATGAACGATTTAGGGCAAGGTTGAGTCACCTTGGGCGGGTCCTGCGCGTAGAGTCGTGGGCTGACCCAACCAGAGATAGAAGACTACTGTAGCAAGCGCGTGAGTCCCATGTACAACAGCTTCTGGTGGCGTGTGGGGGCACGTGAGGAGGATTCTCGAGGTGTGGTCAACATGGTTTTTAATGTATTCGATGTTATAAATTCAAAAATATAATTTTTGTGGCGATCCTACATTGTCTCGGAATAGTTTTGATTGTTCGAAGGTTTATGTATTGTTTTAATTCGTTTAAAAATCCCGAAAATTATGGGGTTAAAATTTGAGTTAATTGGGATGGTTAGTGACCTTTATAAGTGATTTTTTTTTTTTATAGAATTTGATGTTCTCGGATTTTACGAGAAAGCGTGTAATGCAGTTCGATTGAGTGTATGGCACGTGTGAGTGGAATTTCTTTTCTCTAAACCTTATGCATGCAATTTTATAGGGTTTTACATGATTTATTATGTGAATTTCTTGATGATTATTAAATCTTGTTTTTTTTTATGGATTTTGGTGATTTTACGGTAATTGCAATTTTGCACGTTTTACGAGTAATTAGTTATATTGTGTTCTGGTTTATTAATGAGTTTTGAAAGTGGTTTTATATTCGATATGCCTTGTTTATATGATTTTGGTGGTGTTTGACGGATTGGGAAATTTTACTGATTTTATGGAATATTCGAAAGGCTCGTTTTACGAGATTTTGACATACTTGTGATTTAGGCTTAGACCCGGGTTTTGAGGTTTGGATTTGGTTTTGGTTATGGAAATGAGATATGATATGCTTATGTTGAATCTGGATATATATGGCTATGATGTGGTTGGACTATCCTCCTCGAGTTGTGGATTGGTTGTATCTTAGATGTCCAGAGTCGGGCTCTATTTCCCTAAGACGGTTATTTGGACTAGTACCCAGACATCCTGAGCTAGACTCTATTTTCTTGGGATCGGTCCACACCCAAACGTCCAGAGATGGGCTCTATTTTCCCTGAGTGATACCCGGACGTCTAGAGTTGAGCTCTATTTTTCCCGGCACTCTGACGTCTAGAGCGGGGCTCTGTTTTCTCGGGTGGTATTGGCTGACCGGTAGTGCGGATATGATTTGTTGATTGAGGTTATGACATCGAGAATGGGCTAGTTGATATGACTGATTGGCTTGGTATAATTGGCTAGTACAGTGGTTGGTTCTATGTGACTGGTATCGTTATGCATTAGTATACTCAAATCTGTGTTGGTATCTCGATATGGTTTTATATGAACATGTTTTCCTATCCGTGTTATCGAGTATTCGTATTTCTTATTCGATTCACTGAGATTTGATAATTTATTTCATGCATGCATAGTTTTTATAAAACGGAGGGAAATTAGTATTTTTTCCAACTATGTTTTTAAAAACTGTATTTTCATCCACACACATTTTTCTTGGCTTAAAACCCTCCAGGGCGGCTGCACGGAAATCGAGGCTACTTACGGAATGGAGGCATAAGGTCACAAGTAGCTCTTATCTAATAGGGATTTTGAAGATATATTTGGTATTTTAAGTTACTTGTCGGACGGGAGCAAGACCCGTGTATGATATATAAGGTATTTTTTTTTTGGGTTGGGTTGTGTCATTGTTACTCTCATTTCCTCTTGAGATGGAATCTCATTTGATGTTTTAGCTATTGTGTAATGATCAGTCCCGAATTTCAAGATTTGATTAGTGACTAATTAAAGATTAGCATGACTAATCGGGAATTAGCTTAACTAATCGGGGATTAGCGTGACTAATCGGGAATTAGCGTGACTAATTGGGGATTAGCGTGACTAATCGGGGATTAGTCAAGAGATCGTGGAAGGACGGTGTGAAATGACCGTTTTGCCCCTAAACATTTGACGAAATGTTGATTTTGACTCGGGCGATCAAATGGACTTTGATCGATGACCATGACGTAGATCAGGTCGTTACGAGTCCGTAGATAAGTGGCACGTCGAAATCAGACTTTCGACGGGAAAGTTAAGGGTCTAGAATGTTTTACGGCACTATTGCATGCAAACCGAGAAAAAGGACACGTGGCAGGATTTGATTGGGGGAAACTTTTGAAAGGACCCACCAGATGAGTGACAAATGTCATCCATCTGATAGGCCCAAACCCCAATTAAATGGGTCTTTATCTCCTTCAATCGATCATTTTCTCCCTTTCTCCAAAAACCCCGCCAACGCTCTCGACCTCGTGTAACCCAATCCTTATAAACCCCTTCAAACCTCTCCTGATGTCGTTAACGTGTGAAAGAATGTTGGAGAGGAGACTGAGACGATAATGACGGTGGCCACAGCAGTGCTCGCGGCGGTGAGGTGAGGAAACCAAACCCATAGCTTGTTTTGAGTTAAAAAATGTAAAGACTGGTTTTGATGGCTATTGACCGTTTTGGAGGTTTGGATGATGTTCCTGAGGTCGATACGAATCAAGTGGGCCCATAATTGAGAACTGTTGTAGCTTGAGGCGGTGGGACACCGAAATGGTGAGTTTAGGTTCAAATTTGAAAATTGGTTTTTGGTGTTGGTTGATCGGTTTTATTTATTGGGACTGATTCCTAGTGGTCAAACAAGTCGATTGGGATCGAAATCGAGGTCTAAGATGGCCGGATGACAACGCCCAAACTACGCATCAAATTAAACATGTAATTTGAGTGTTATGCAATTTAAACCCTTTTTGTGTAGATGTAGTATTGGTAATTAGGGATCGTTCTTAACCGGGGAAATTATGGAACATTAATAATGTGTTAGTGGGAAAAAATAATGAATAAATGAATAATGAATAAAATAATAAATTAAATAATTAAATAATTAAAGAATTAAATGATCAAAGAATTAATTAATTAAAGAGTAAAGGGATAAAAGAATAAAGAATCAAGAATAAAGAATTAAAGAATAAAGAATAAAATAAAAGAATAAAAGAATAAAGAATAAAGAATTAAAAAGGGGGGTTTTGAAAAGATTTGTAATCTAAACTAAAGAAAACACTAACTAAGAATTAAAATGCAAATGCGCATGCTAATTAGAATTTACAAACCATATAGTAGTTTCATAGACAAAACCCACACTTTTTCGTAAGTAATTTCGAATTAACAATCACATTAATTAAACTACTCCTAAAAATAGACTTCCTTCAAGTACAAATTTTGCCAACACTCTAACATTTTGCTCATAATAAACCAATCACGAAATCTTACATTCATCATCTCAAATACTTACATATATCTTTCAATATTATAAATGCATCAACCATTCAACATGCTTCAAACATTTACAACATGATTCACCTTAAGTTTATAATTAAATGCACCGACAGCGATCAACATTTAATCTCTTCAATTTTAGTCTAAATGCCCCGAACAGCTAATCAACATTTAGCTTCGAATTGAAGTTTAAGCACTAAAACATATGAAGTAAAAGAAATTCAAAAAATAAAACACATGGAGATTGCATTCTTACTTACAAATGTTAGAAAGAAAATACCAACACATATATTCAATTATAAGTAAAACCAAAACAATAACAAGAATTTAAGTAAAGAAAATAAAGTTACACTTTCGGAATCCAAGAACAGCTTGTGATTCCGAAAGTGGATGGAAACAATGGAATGTTATTCATAAGAAACACCGAACAGCAGTAGAACCTTATGAAGATGGAGGATACAACATAAGAATGCGGACTTAAATTCTAGAATTATTTCGGAAATAGGCCTAGGTATTTCTTAAGGAAAGCATAAAAATGTGTTTAAGAGATCTCAAAGAAAAATCACAAGAACAAAGTAAAGAAGAAATGAAATTTAGAAATAACATAAAAATAACATAAATTAAGAATAAGAATTAAAAGGAAACTAATTAATAAAAAAATCTACAAGAAGTTAAAATGGTCCCTAAAAATAAAGAACAAAAAGAAAGAAGATGAATTAAAAGAAGAGAAATACTAGAGAGAAAATTTTAGAACTTCAACTAAAAAGAGAAACAAAATGGGAAAAATGGGGGCTAAGGGAGACTAATGGGGACCTCTCAAATATATGAAATGGTCTCCCTATTTATAGAGGGAGTACCACAATTATTTAAATAAAAGTACAAAATAAAAATATAAAAATAATAATAAAATAGTACATGAAGAAGTGATGGAAATGATGAAATTAGGGATGAGTTTTTGCTGTAAAGTGACTGAAAAGAGGTGTAGTGGGTCGGCAACATGTGTTAGAAAGGTTGACAGAAAGTTCGTCGTGTCCAGGCTGAAAAAAGAAGAATATTTCGGCAAGTATGTGCTGGAAAGGGGAAAGACAGGTCAGCAGGCGTGCGCTAGAAGAAGGAGCTTCCGTCGGTAGGCGCGCGCTGAAGTGGTGAAGTATGGGTCGGAACGCGCGCGCCGATCGTGAGACGGTGGCTTCGGCAGGCGTCTTCCGATGGACTGAGGGACTGATTCTTGGACTGGGCCGAGCGTTTTGGGCTGGTTCCTTGGGCCTGGTCGCAACTGGGTTGGCTTCAATTAAATTGGACTGGATTGTATTTATTAAATTGGGCCTGTAAATAAAATAAATTAATTAATTCAAATAATTCAACCGAATTTCGTCCATAATTTCTTCGTTATAATTCCGATTGGGACGATTCTTTCGCCAAAACGCTCCAAATTTCAAGCTTTATTTATTTAAACAAAAATATCACAAAATAAATTATTTTCTCTAATTATTTATTATTTTAATATTAAAAGTCAAGTATAAAGGGTATAAAATAATATAAAATAATGCTTGTTTGAGGATCTATCACCAGAGTCCATAGCTATTCGAGGTTGCAGGTCGTGGTTTCTATTCCCATTCAAACAGGTAATTTCTAGACTCGATTTCGTGGTTTTAAGGTCCTAGATCGAGTAAGGGGAGTTAGATGAAGCCATGGGGATCAACGGGATTGAAATCGGGTTAGAACTGAAGGAGAATTGGCAGGGTCGGGTCACGGGTACTTTGCGAACCGGTTACAGGACTTGCTCAAGGACAGGGACAACCTAACGTCAGCAATGACGTCATTCGATGACGTCAGTTGTCAGGTATGACGTGTCAATCTGACACCTGTTAGAGATGACGTCAGCGTTTACCGTTGACTGCTGACGTCAGCATTGACTTTGCTGACGTTAGTAGAGTTAACTTTGACCAAGCGTTGACCACGCACGTGGGGGTGTGTGGGCTTGAATTTTGAGGTGGTCCTAGTGTCATTTTAAGGGTTTCGACGATCCGGATCCAATGCTGGTGGTTTCGGGTCGATCAGAGATCGTTAAGTTGGCTAAATCGAGGTTTTTCACCTCGAGAAACATGTCTGGGACACGTTGACTTATCCGAGAGTTTTGGGGATTTATCCTATAGACTTGTATAAATGGTTAGTGACCTCCGGGTGCGAAATGAACAGGTTTGGAAGTCACTGAGATGGTGAATTAGCCTCGGGGAGCCTTATGGCACTCATATCGAGGAGGCTACTAAAATAGTCTGTGAGTGGACTTTTATTTTATAAAGATGATGCATGACGCGACCCATCCCAATCCCTCCGAGATTAACGCGGGATGTGCTATGCTCCCGTCTGACACGAAGTGTCAGACAAGGGATAACTCAAAACGTCAGCCCGTTCGGGGCTTCTAGAGCGGGGTAGGATCGGTGGAGTGTGATGTCTCAATCACTGCTATAGTGATAGGACCCATCCCAATCCCCCCGGGATTAACACGGGATGACCCTGCTCCCGTCTGACACGAAGTGTCAGACAAGGGATATTTCCGACCTTTGCCCTCCCGGGATATCAGAGTACCCCAGGATCCGGATGAGGCATGTGATATCTCGGTCTCTGCTACAGTCCACACCCAATGTCAACCTGAAGGGCAGTCAAAACATTAAAAACTGTGAGTGGACAAAACAAAAGTTTATAAAAACATTTCCATAAAGACATTTGTACCCTTCACTGAAAAGCATGCATGCATACGAAAACCATTTATCCGAAATAAACCATATGTGGGAACTAAGCCCAAAACCAAGGTTGAAAGAACCATCATGAAAACGACCATACGGCCACTGCCCAAAACCTGTGTAAACACACATAATATATCATATCATATAGCATACATCATATATACATATAATTCACACAACCAATCCTGTCACGGTTTCCAAAGCTACGCGCGTGCTACCCAGGTCTCAATCTGAGTCTTCTCAAAGTCAAGATCAATTTCCGCAGACCACTGACCCTACCCGAGGTAATAGTAATCATAGCCTTCCTGAGAGTAAGGAACCCAACTGGGGGGTGACTCCACTCAGTCGGTGCTCCGTGACTACTCCGAGGTCCACCCAGGCCAACGACCCTCCCCGGAGGAGATAATAGAAGTAAAGGAACGTATATGAATACATATATATACATAACATAAACATTCATGCCCGGTTCCCTTGAACCGTCATGATCCATAACATCCATTAACCAGGGTTCATGCCGGTTCCCATAAACCGTCATGAACCAGAATGACCTGACAAAGGTTCATGCCGGTTCCCATAAACCATCATGAACCACAATGACCTTTCCAGAGTTCATCCCGGTTCCCGTAAACCGTCATGAACTTGGAAATCCATCTAGGGTCCCTGACCCGAAATCATAAACCGTAAAGTAGCTGGGTCTCGTGCCCGAACATAGGACATCAACTCGGCACCGTGCCCGATATCTGAGTCATATGCTCGAGACAAAATCAAATGGGTCTCATACCCGAGTTTATCCTTTTAGAAATCCAAAACCTTTTCATTTAGAACAATAGAGACATACAGACCCGTATAGGCACCGTATAGGGCCGAAACCTCGAAATACGTGCATCTACGTAACCACATACAAATGCACTCATGGCATCATCAAACATGTATGAAAAAATATAATAAACATTTATGCATGCACCAATTTAGAAAACAAGGTCCACTCACAGACCGTCCGAGCTGCCACCTCGATTTGCGTGCCATACGGCTCCTCGAGCCAATCACCATCACCGGGACTCCCAAACCTGTCCAAATTTTAATAGAAGGTTAATAACTACTTAATTAACCTCCTACCAAAGCCCCGTAAGTTTCCCGAACTTTTAACTATTTTTAAACCGACCCTAAATCTTCTGATGCCCTGAAACATATCGAGACAGTGTCCGATCGACACGAAACCAGTCCCAAAATGTTCGTTACATCGAATAGAAGATTTCCCGTGTTGAACACTTTCCCAAATTATGGCCCACGCGTCCTCACGCGCCCCTAGAAGGTCAAAAACACTGTTCATCGTCTTCGACCTCCAGCTAACTATTCACGGTACTGTTCAAGGCACTGTTCATCCGCCGGTTTTCTCCGATTTTTGGACCGATTCAAGGTCCATTTCATCCCATTTTGATCCAAATATAATCCTAATCCTATTTCCTATCTTCCTAGCTAATTAAAACCGAATTAAACACCCAAAACCGTGCCAATTGAATCCGGCCATGGCGGCCGGATTCTTCCCCCGCCGTTCACGGCTGTTCCAGGCCATCTAAGCCTTTGAAAACAATCCTAAAAGAACCCTAAGACCTCCAGGAACATTTCCCAATCCCTAGGTTTGATTGAAACACAATAAAAAATCAATTTTAAGTTTTTGAATGAAAACTCACCCACGGGTTCTCTCTCCTCGCCGTGTCCTCCGCCGTGGCTGGTCGTGGCCTGCCATCCCCAGCCTCTTTCCACCACATCACGGTCATGTTCAACTCACACAAGCAAGGAATTGTGATGGTGTGTGTGTGGTTCGGGTTTGTGAAGGAAAAGGAAGAAAAATGAAAAAAATGAAGAAGAAGATGGGGTTGATGTCGTGGAAGAGAAGGGAGAAGAGGGAATGTGATCAAATGAGAGAGGAGAGGATTGATGGTGAGGATTGAAGGATTAATTTAGGATGGATGGCTAGGATTAATTGTTAGAAAGTTTAATTATAAAATAATTAATATAATAGTATTTAATTATGTAAGATCCCCTTTTTAGGGGAAGTTACCAATAGGATGAGTGACACTTGTCACTCATCCATGGGATCCACCAAAATATCTGCCCAATCAGATCTTGCCAACTCAGCCCCGTCTCGAAGTACGTGCATAGTGAAACCGAACTTCCGTGACCCATATCTCTCCCGTTCAAAGTCCGATTTCAGTGTGTCGCCTGCCTATGGATTCGTATCATCCCGATTTACGTAACAGTCCTCGGCCCTCGGCCATCGGACCTCTCGGTCAAAAAGTCAACATTTGCCCCTTTTTAACCAAAATTACTAAAATGCCCCTAAACTTCCGAATGTCATAACTTCCTCCTCGAACGTCGGAATTGAACGTGCCACCTGTCTACGAACTCGTGACGTCACGAACTACGTCAAGGTCATCGGTCAAAGTCCATTTGACCGCCCGATAAAAAAGTCAACGTTTTACCACCGCCTTGGGGTAAAACGGTCATTTTGCATCGTTCGTTCGATTTCACCCAACTAATCACTGATTAACCTCACTAATCGTGATTAGTCACTAATCTAATCCTGGAATTTGGGACGGGTCGTTACATACAGCCCGCATCAACGATCAACCTAAAGGGCATTAAAAACCATTAAAAGCTGTGAGTGGACGAAAATAAATAGTTTAATAAAAACATATTTCATAAGAAGACATTTATGCCCTTCACTAAAAAGTATGCATGCATTCAAAAACTAGTTATCTTAAACAAATCAAATATAATAAAAACCGTTTATAAAACCGAAGTCATTTCCTTCCTCAAATCATTAGGGCCTTAGCCCAAAACCACAAAACCAATCATATGGGCACTCAGCCCAAAACTGTAAATCCAAGTCATGTGGGCCACTGCCCAAATCCATAAACACAACCATAAATCCAAATCATATGGGCCACTGCCCAAATCCATAAACACAACCGTACATCCAAATCATGTGGGCCACTGCCCAAATCTATAAACACAAACATCCGTAGACTAGTAAATTTTATAAAACACATTTATACCAATCCTTGGCATCCCAAATGCCTGGCGTCCCAGACTACTGATGTCCCAGAAGTCATGTCACGGTCCATAAGCTACGCCTGCTGTCCGGGGTCTCTCCTGGTCAATCTCTGACATCCCAGATGTTCGACGTCCCAGACGTCTAATCAAAGAAATTCTACTCCTGAATCACTATACGGTTCAGTCACTCCGTGTAATGACCTCTCGCAAGCAATGCGCCGTGACTTTCCTAGTGTTCCAGACATTTAGAGGAGACCATCCACATATCTTCATATAAGGATAGTATATGGAGAATAGTTTATAAAAACCTTTCAAAATATTTCAAAGGGACCATGCCCGGAATACAATTTCCATAAAATCAACGTAAATCTAGAATCCAAGTAATCAAATTCAAATCCGTTTTATGGGCCTGCGAACCCGAAATCACATTTATAGCCACAAATGGGACTCATGCTCGATATCATACTCAATTGGGCCTCTAACTCGATCATGTAAACCAAATGGGCCTCCAGCCTGATATCTTATTAAATCAAATGGGCTCTAAGTCCGATAGTTTCCAAATCAAATGGGTCTCATACCCGATTCCATACTTCTAAATCCAAGACCATTCTATCAAACCATTATTGAAAACACAAGCACATATATTAGTCCAACATAAAACCATACACCTCGAAATACGTGCAAATACGTAAATATCAAATACCACAAATATACGTATTCAAGGCATTAAAACATAGATATAAAATACATAAAACAGTTATGCATGCATCATGTTTAGTAAGCAAGTGTTTACTTACAGACCGTCCTAACTGCCGTCTCGATACGCGTACCATAAATCTCCCCGGGCCACATCACCATCACTGGGACCTCCGGACCTGTCCAAACCATACTCAAAGGTCATTAACTACTTCAAATCACCTAACATGAAGTCCCCCAATTTTCTGGGATTTTTAAATGTATTTAAAATAAACCCTAAACTTTCGGACACCCAAAACTACCTCGAAACAATGTCTGATGGACTCAAAACCTGTTTCAAAATGTTCGTTACATAGAAAAGATGAAAACACGTGTTGACCATGCTTGGAAACTTGGCCTCACGCGCCTCCTAAATGCGCTGTGTGTGGAAGCCACACGTCGGAACAATGCCTTCATCTACCTCTAAGCTGAACCCGGTTCGCTGGTTTTCCAGGTCAACCGAACCTACGACTCGACCTGGCCGGTTCTCCCAACTCCGCCCACCATTTTCAACGCGGTTTCTTCCATTCTCATCGTCTTACCCTAATCTAGAGGTCTATGGGATCAAAAACAAGAAAAATGGTCTAGATAGTTAAATGTGAACACAAACCCGTAGCCTAGTTTTTCCTCCCCGTGTTCTTCAGTTTCTAGCTAACCACAACCACGAAACTAGGCCCAATCCACATGTTTTCGACCTTAGAACCAAACCCAAAACAACAGATTGATCCATACACGTCAAAGTTGAGAGTTTCGAAAATGGGAAAAAATGTGGGTTTCGAGTTTTCCAGCTTACTTCCACCGTGAACGGCCGTGAGCTCCTCCCTATGGTTTCTCTGACTTCCTAGCCTCCTTCCCGTCCGTTCTCTTAGTGCCTGGGGTTGGTTTGGGTTAGTGTGATTTTTTTTGGTGAGGTTTTTGCTTCTTACGGGTTATGGGAGAACAAAGGAGATGTAGATGATGTTGGATGATGATGGGAAGTGATGAATATGAGAATGAATGGTGAGGGTGATCAGCTGATAGGGAGGATGAGGGAGAGATGGACGGTGGTGTGTGTTCGTGTGAGGGATGAGTGAAATGGTTAAAATATATAAAACTAACCAACAGGAGGCAAGATCCATAAAATGGGGAAAAGTAGCCATGGGATGAGTGACACTTGTCACTCATCCAAGGGTCCACAATTATTGATCTGATAACATTATTTTAATATTATTTGGTTTGAAGTTTGGGTCGTAAGTTTAGCCGATTTCGGTTCCGTGACCATAACTTTTTCGTCGAACGTCCGTTTTTGACGTGCCACCTGTCTACGGACTCGTGACATCCCGACCTACGTCACGGTCATCGGTCCTCGTATGTTTGACTCCCCGGGTCAAAAGTCAATATTTTATCCAATCCTAGGGACAAAACGATCATTTTACACCGTCCATCCGAATTCTCTCAACTAACCCCCAATTAGTCATACTAATTCCATAATTAATTAATATTAAATCCCGATATTCAGGATAAGTCGTTACAATGCATGCATAACTGTTTTATATGCTTTTTATATGTGTTTTGTGATAATATGATTGTGGTATTTATGATTTCCTTAATTGTACGTATTTCGAAGTTTCTGGTTTTATACTATGTTTATACGTGCGGATATTTGAATGAGTTCCGGTCGGGGGCCTAGTTGATTGAGAAATCGGGCATGAGTCCCATTTGTGAGTTATAAAATGGATTTGCCAAGGATGGCATTTGGATTACAAATTATTGGATTTATGAAATAGTATTTCTGTGTTTGTGGTTTTGGGCAGTGACCCACATGACTGGATTTCCGGTTTTGGGATGAGTTCCCATATTCTTGGATTTTATGGTTTTGGGTAATGATTTGAGAAAAGGAAATGACTTTGGTTTTCTAAACAGTTTTTATTATGTTTGAATTAACTAGTTTTCGAATGCATGCAAAGTTTTACGTGAAGGGTATAAATGTCTTCTGAAATGAGTTTTATTAAATTAATTATTTTCGTCCACTCACAGTTTTTAATGGTTTTTAATGTCCTTCAAGTTGATAGCAGATGCGGGCTATAGCAGATACCGATACTTGACATTCTTCGGCTGATCTTGGCTCACTCTAGGAACCAATTGGGCTCAGGATTTCGGATTATCCCTTGTCTGGTCTTCGTGTTACCTCGTGTGGCATGTGGGTTAGACGGGAGCACGTCACATCCCGCGTTAATCCCGGGGGGATTGGGATGGGTCGTGTCATATTGCGTTTTGGTTTCAAATTTGTTCTATCCAATTCCACTATTAAAATGAATATGTCTATTTGAACCGTTCAAAAATTAGCTATATATATAGTGAATTACCTAAGTTATGAGTTGGATTGATTTTGTACCCAAAATGGAGGTATATTTTTGAGCAATTAAAAAACTAAACTAACCGTTGTAGAAAAAAATATATTGTTATATATTCAAATTTGAAAAAGAAAAATGAATTTAATATTCAAAGTTGGTGGAAAATATAAAGAGCCTGATTTTAGTAACTGTAAAAACTGACTAACTATTAATAATTTTTAGAACCTTTTAAATTAAATGTCTGATGTAGATGTTTTTAATCTTATACTTACAAAGTGAGAAGTTATAGTGTAGGGGAAAAAAATTGAACTTATTTCTAACTTATAAGAAGTAAACTTTCAAACTTATTACTATAATAGATGGAAAAAAATAATAAAAAATAATAAAAATTGTCACACCCCTAAGCGAATGTGAATAGACTAGTTAAAAAATGAAACTAAAAACTCAGAGCCAGTTTTGCGTTGGCAATGACCTTAAATTCTACTAAAAGTTCGAATTTTCGCCATCTAAAGTCCAAACCCTAAGGAGAGATGAGAATTTTGGAATGAGTAGCCCAAGTGCCCAACCCATAATGTAATCTCTCACACGAGTTAATGGAAAGTGATTAAAGAATGCACATGAGTGAATCAAGCAAGTGATCTTACTGTTGGGCCTTTCTAATTTATCGTTTCTTTCCTTTATTTTTATTTTTTTATTTGAGCTTTTTTCTTTTAGTTTTTTCTACTTATAAATAATAATAAACCAGATGAATCCCTTCTCCCACTTTGTCTACTTTTGTATGTTTCTGTAAAGACAACAAAACCTTTGAAATTTTCTAAAGAAAAAGAGTGAGGAAATAATGAAGGAGAGAGAACGTAGTGGGGGAGTGAGTTAACTACGCTCCCAAAGGCTACTGTTGCTGCTTCTGCACTCTGCAGGGTTTTCCCATTGTCACTCTACCGTACCAAAACCAAGGGACCTTTCAATTCAAACCAAATTTAAATTTATAATAATTTTAGTTATTATTTTTTAATTTTAATTATTAATAATAAATATTTCTAAATTGAATCTAAATATATAAAAATAGTCATTTTATTAAATTTTTGAATAATTTCTATTAAGAATAAAAATAATATTTTTATATTATGCTCATTTTCTAATAGAAATTATTAAAAAAAATTACGTTGTGTATTTAGATGTAATTTAAAATATATGCTATTAAAAATAAAATTTAAGAATAATAATTTAAAATTAATATAAAATTTAAAAATACTGGGAACGAATTTCCCAGATTTCAATTTATATTTTGATAATCTCCTTCTTCCTTCCTCCGTCCTCATCAAATCTATCTCTTTCAAACCACTCTCCTTAAGCTTACTCCTTGAGCTCGTGAGAATAAAGCTTCTCTCTTTTTATAGCCTCACAATGATTTCACTAAAATAATGAAATAATCCTCCCATTATTGCTTCTTTCCTTTTTCTTTTTATCATAACTAGGCCCAGCCAGCTTTCACTCCTCTCTGTCTCTCTCTCGCCCTAGCCACTGTCTGAAGTCCTCAAGTCTAATTCTTTGTTTGGTTCCATGGATTCTTATGAAGCTACAAAGATTGTTTTCTCAAGGATCCAAACTTTGGATCCAGAAAATGCCTCAAAAATCATGGGTTGCCTTTTGATTCAAGACCATGGTGACAAGGAAATGATTCGCTTGGCATTTGGACCTGAAACTTTACTTCACAATCTCATCGTCAATGCCAAAACCCAGCTGAATCTTCTTCACTCAAAGACTACATCTTCAACTCCTTCTACACCTTCGCCCATCAACCCCATTTCAAGGCCCAACCCTTTGTCGCTTCCCTCCATATCTAACCCATCTTCAAACCTTTGGAGCCTCAGTAACCCCATGAGTCCCACCACCTCAGCTTCTTCACCCTCTTATGCCAATATTGTTGCCAAAAACACTAAATCTGCGTCTGCCTCTTCAAAATCAACATCAAGCACTGAACTTGTTGACCCATTCCAATTTCAGACCAATCTCTCTTTCCTCCCTGATCAAAACACTGATGACTTATTTGATGGAGAGCTTGAAACTGCTTACAACAAGAGCTTCTCTGTTCCCAACATGTGTAATTTTGGAGCTGAAGATTTGAATTCTGTGGTTGGAGGATGGAAGCCATGCTTGTATTATTCAAGAGGGTTTTGTAAAAATGGCAGCAACTGCAGGTTTCTCCACAATTCCATTGGTGTTGATAATGGTGGTGTTCCCTCTCCAACCAATGTCAATGTGCTTGAACACTGCCAAGAGCTGCTCAGATCCAGTGCTGTTCAGCAGCACAAACTCTCTGCAGTCTCACAGCTCATGGGTGCTGGTGCTTCTTTCCCATACAACAAGTGCATGAATTTTCTTATGCAGCAACAAAATGATTGTCCAAGGTATACATACATATGCATATATATATATATACATATATATAGATATACACGTTTCTAATTAGATGAAAAAGGGTTCTCGTTTAATTGATTTTTGGTCGAAATTTTGATGTGTTTTAGGTCAGCAGCATCTGCATTGATGATGGGAGACGAGCTTCACAAGGTGGGGAGATACCAACATGAGAGAAATAGCGATATATCAACCTTGAATTTGGGAGGAAACATGAATCACCACAGCTCAAGGCAGATCTACCTGACATTCCCAGCTGACAGTACATTTAGAGAAGAAGATGTCTCTAATTATTTTAGGTAATTTATTAATGGGCTAAGTAATTGACATTGAGGGATTGTTCTGAAAACACAACGAGTTTCTTAAATTGTGTAATTTTGTGCGCTTGAATTTGAAGTATCTATGGACCAGTTCAAGATGTGAGGATTCCGTATCAGCAAAAGAGGATGTTTGGATTTGTGACATTTGTCTACTCAGAGACTGTGAAGATCATTTTGGCTAAAGGAAACCCACACTTTGTATGTGACTCTAGGGTCCTTGTCAAGCCTTACAAAGAGAAGGGCAAAATCCCAGACAAGTAAATAATACCAAAGTTTTAGGTCTTCTGGTTTGTTTTTGTCTTGTTTTAGAAAATATTCCCTCATTGTTGTTTTGCTTTGATTCACACAATCTCAGGAAGCAACAACACCAATTGGAGAGGGGAGATTATAATCTGAGTTCAAGCCTATCCGGTATTGATTCGAGGGAGCCTTATGACCTGAGTCTTGGTAAGAAAACAAGATTTGCTACTTGTTTGATTGCCTGTGAGTTGAATATATATATGACTGGCGATAAAGATGAACTATTTTGAATTTTAGATATTTTTTTTTGTAGGATCAAGAATGTTTTACAACCAGGAGATGTTGGTAAGGAGGAAACTTGAAGAACAGGCTAAATTGCAGCAAGCCATTGATCTCCAAGAAAGAAGACTCGTCAACTTGCAACTTCTAGGCATTAAGAACAGCAAGCATCATAATCCTAATCATAGTCAACATCAGTACTATCAGAGTCTCTCACTAAATTCATCACGTCCACCCAAAAATCAACCCTTAGCTGTTTCCCCAAATGGGAATGAAGATCAATCCCAAGAAGGTTGCCTAATCAACCAATATGTTCTGAAATTCTTGATGCAAAAAAGAAGCTAATTATTCATTTCTGTTTTGGTCCATGTTGTAGAAAGTGAACAAGAGCAGCAAGAGCTGAATCCAGCTTTCAATCTCGCTGATCATGGCTACGAAGATAACAGTGGCAATGATTTTGACTTGCTTCAAAGGTATTATTATTATTATTATTAATATTATTACTTACTATTTACCATGATTTATTTTACTATGCAGAAGCAGAACCCAGACTATATTATTGAATTGCCTTTTCTTTGTATTCTGTACTTTTCTCTGTTCGATGAACAGTATGGAGCACATTCTCCCTGATAACCTGTTTTCTTCGCCAAAGAAATCGGCTGGTGGTCAAATAAATACCTTCTCAACCACTACTTCTGCAGAAATCAATACTGAAAGCTCCAGAGTCACAACGACAGCTATTTCTTCTAACAACAACAATAATAATAATAATAATAATAACTTACTGCCCACCACTTCTACCGCCAATGCAACTTCCCCAAAATCTGTGCTGTCCAAATGCCGAGGTATTACTGCTTTCTCTATTAACAAAATTAATTACAGAATTTTGTAAAATACAAACTATTCATAGACAATTTTGAAAATTTTAGGTTTTCTTTTGGGTATGGAACCATTGGAATGTAATTAAGAAAGCTAGGCATGGACAGCAATGGGGAGATCGACTTTGCTAGGGTAAGGGTAAGCATTTCAATCTCTCCTTATAGTCAAATTGTCAAAGCGTTTTTATTTTTACTGAGGTAATTAATTTTTCCATTTTTGAAATCTCAGAAACAATTGAGACGACATATGCATATACAAGGAAGGAAAAAGATCCTCTAGCTACATAGTCAAAAGGAGCATAGCTACAATCAAAGAAACTTTGTAGACAAGATCTTAGCAAGATCAGTATCGTCATTAATATTTAGAATAATACATAAGTTCTACACATAAATGGACTGATTTATTGGAGTGGAGTCTACTTACTACTATGCCCTATCTCTATAGGTATGTGCAGATGTGCTGGTCCAGAGTAACTAGTAATATACGTAACATAGCAAACAGAGCCTAGTAATGGTAACTTTCATGTCATTTAATTTACTTTTGACCTTTTACCACTGTGAGGTCTTCAAGAGAATTGAAAAGTCCGCATCAGACAGACATTATAAAGAGGTGAGCTTTACTATTTTACTGAAAGGTAGCCCTCAAAGGGCAAAAGCAGTGGGGATAAGTGGAGGGTAAAAGCTGTGCCTCTCCCTCTCTGCCACCATCTTTAACTTTTAGTGTCCTTTTTTATTGCAGTTCAGCATCTAACTCTACCATTAATAGGCAGATCATAAAGGAGGGCCTAAGGTTACTAGTACTATTATTTTATTGAAACATATGAGATTAGAGGTGGGGATGGGTGATAATATTGAAATTCAAATTTTTAAAATTTTAATGATTCGGTGTAATTTATATTTTTTAAAATTAAAAATAAAATCATTTCTATCTAAATGATTACTAATAATTTAATTTGGATTGAAAATATTTGAAACCGTTTAAGAATAAAAAAAATAGTAAGGATATAAAAAATAAAAGTAAAAATAAAAAAATAGAACAATTAATACTTATAATTTTATATGGCAAGCATTATTATATGGCAAGCATTATTATGATATGGCAAGCATTATTATATGGCAAGCATTATTAATACTTATAATTTTATATGGCAAGCATTATTATTATATTTTATTATATTTTTATATGGGTATACATATACTTACATGTATATAAATATATTTATATGATATTTTTTTTTTATTTTGTATTCATAATAAATTTAAAAATTAATATATTCTTTTAGGGTTCCGTTTGGATTTAATTAATTTCTAAAATGAAAATTCAAATTCAAGCTATTACTAATGGAATAGTTTGAATTCTTAGACTATTTGATTTTTATCCTGTCAAATTTAAACGGTTGGATAAATAACAATTTGAAGCAGATCAGTTAGTAGTTTTAACAAATTTATTTCCACCTAGATGAGACATAGTGAAATGTTTTACATAATTCAGAATATTGAAATGAAAAATATAAAATCAAGTATACCTTGAAATATGATATGAAATACAGAATTTAAAATGTAATCTGCCCATATTTTTATAATTATATAATGAAAGTTCTCAGATTTAATATTTATAAATATAAAGTCAGATACTTAATTTATAAATTTATAATTATAAATTTTTATAAATTTGTATAAATTTTATATAGAACTCGTTTTTTAATATTCTTTCTGTTAAAAAAAAAAGATGATTTGAAAGTTAAAAAAAAATGTATATAATAAGAGGTAGGAGTAGAGGTTAAAAGTAAAAATATAAAATTTGTAAAACCCAAAAAGGTTGTTCTTTCATGTGGGTAAAGGCATACTTTAGGTTAGGGGACTGTTTTGTCTCATTTTGTGGATTTAATTTAGGGCCACTCTTCTCACATTCACATGGGTTCTGACACCATTTGAATGGTATCTGCCTATCTGGGCACCACGCACACCTTTCTCTTTCGCTTCCAGTACTTTTTAAATCTTTAACCTAACTCTCCTTTCTCTAACAAGTAACGACAAAAGAAAAGAAAGCCCCCTTCCAAGAGAAAAATAGTGCAAATATGAGTAAGATTTTGTTCTTCTTAAAATTTTCATCTGCATTGGTAAAAATGATTCAATGTATACATGAACTTAGCATGTTCACTCTTAAGCCTGTATTTAATCGTATTTCATGAGTTTAATCGAATTAGGGATTTTAATTTAAACGAAACGTAAGAACTACGATAAGTTGACTAAATTATTGAGACGTTTCTACATCTGGTGCACTTCTAATTCATTTTGGATTCAATTCACATTTGTAGTAAAAAAATTTATTGTAACTAGAATATGCTGAAACGTTTATATGACTTTTTTCGAAGTGTTTGCTTAGAATACGGGACAATTTATAGGGCTTAGTTGAACTAGTGCGAAGTTTCTATTTTCTGATGTTGGATAGTACTGTGCATTTGTTTCCGTATGTCCAATTGATTGAGGGTTCCACTGTATAGACGAACACCGATTCAAGCGCCGTGAGCATATTGGACATCGACAGCCATTAAAAAAATAGAAGAGTTTTGAGTTGATGTGTAATTTATGGGTTCTGATTGGACACTTTTGAGGACATGGATGGACGCATGAAAAAGAATTCCAAAACGGGACTGATGTCCAATTTGTACAATATATTTGTAGACGAAATTGAATTGTTGTTGAATGCTGATGTTTAGCCCAACATGTAATGTGGTAGAGATACAGCAGGACGGAGTAGGAGGACCACAGCAAAAGGCTAATTGAAGGCAGCGATGTTGGCGTTGGATAATGTCTCCTGTATTAATGTGTTTCTCAAAAGGTGCTGCCTCCTAATGCGTTTAAGATGTCAGCATTATTACTTCGTATCAGAATTTAAAACGGCGCTAGAAACTCATAAAATGGTTGATGGGGACCTAGCGTCTAAACGGTTAAGCGGAATTTATGTCGTTTTTATTTTAAAGATAAAATTTAACAAATTAATAATATAATGAATACTATCGAATAATTTCAAAATAAAAATTAATTATTTAGATAGATAAATTAAGTTGAGAATCATAAATGTTGAAAATATAAGTTTTTTATTAATTTTATTATACAACATTCTATTTTTAAAAATTTATTATCTTTATTTTAATTAATGCTTGTATTATTAACTAAGTATTAATAAATAAAATAACTTATATAACTAAATATATATAGAACTTATAAAACTAAATATATATATATAGATATAAAAATGTATACGCAAAATCCACTTAGGCGCTTAACTATTATGCTGGGCGATTTTTTACTTTCGAGCGCTTAGACGTTGTCTAGGTGAGTTAGGCGTCTGACGTTTTGAACAGTAGTTTAAATAATGACTCCATGGAGTCCATAATCAACGGTGAAAAATTAATTTTTTTTAAAATCACGACTCCATTAACCACGTTTTAAAACATTTCAAAAAAATTAATTACGCATTCAAAGTTGTAAAAACATGAGAAAATCTTGTACACAGGTTGGATACTTATCATTTTCAATGACATTAATTGTCATTTTCAGATAGATATTTAATTATTTAAATCTGTATGCAGGTTGGATACTTGAGAAGTTCAAAAGGTTGGGACCAACATGAAACTATTAACACAGGTTCGGGAGTTTCGGTAGCTCATCCTTTTTAAAAATAAATTATTTATATAAAACTCAATTAAACAATAATTTAACTTATTAAGATACGCCACTTAATAATATTTTTTTTATACGTTTTATAGTTGATAAGATTCATTCTAAAAGTACTTTGATAATCGTGTCTAATCCTACTCTCATCTAACAAGTCAACTGAAATTTCAAAAACACCATCAGCATCTGTAGTTTCAAAAACACACTCAGCATTTGTTAGACAATGAATGACTATACTGATTCCCGCTTATGCCTACACCTTGCGATCAACCTCAATCTTCATGCCACGGTCTGAAAGGTCATCAAAAACATCAAAAATGTGAGTGAACAAAAATTTCATCATTTCAAAATACATTTCAAAAATGAACTCTTTCCCCTCCAACTTAAAATATGCATACATAAAATAAAACATGAACAACCGGCTCACATGCAAACCATCTGGACACAAATATCGATAATAACAAAAACACTGGATTTCAAAGTAAATCACATATCAATGTTAATATCAATATTTAATATATATATATATATATTATAATTCCATTGAAATAATACACAACATGGAATTATAATATTCCATGTTTTGTTTTGTGGCTTGCCTGTTTCTCTCCCAAGTGTTATGTCAAAATCAGCCCAATTAGGAGATTACAGATATTTCCATGTCGTGTTTTGTGGCTTGCCTGTTTCTAATATAATTGTTCCATCAAGCGATCACAATCACAAAGAAAAATCATCATAAGGAATTTTTTAATATGGTATAATGATTGTTAGTAGATTGATTAAAGTGTGGAATGCATTGATTTTGTGCATTATGACCTTTAATCATGGGAACACATGAATATTGTTTAATCAAAACTCAACTATTTTTAAGTGTTTTAAATTTTATATAAGGATTCTTTTTTTCTTTTTAAACAATTAACGAGATAAACAAATTATAATTACGATTTGCACCCCCACACCTTAGAGAGTCCAAAGCGCTTGGCATGGCTAACTGATTCGCGACTTGAGAGCATCTCTTAGATGATTCTGGAAGCGTAGGATCGACTAGTTTCTTTCTACGATTGACTGGATGGATTGAGTCCTCTCGATTTTTTTTTCCTTTTTCTTTGCTATCACAGATGAATAGAAGCGAGAGCTGGTAATTTTTTTCAAAGGAAGAAGCGGGTTTCAAAATCGCATGTACTGATTGGTTGGAAAACTGTTAAGGTCAGAAGAGTACAATAAAAAAGGGGTCGAATAGGACCTAGATACTATGGAGGTCCAAAACAAAGGTCATCATCCTTGAGATTAGCCAAGATCATTTTTCCTTTGTTTTTAATACTAAAGTACAAAAAGAGATTGTATGAAGGGAGGCCACGGATTTTCAATGGCCATATGTTAGTGAGATACTCCCGAATTTCCCCTTGAAATTTTGAGAAGCCCTGCTACTCTTTGACAACTCCAAAAGACTCAACTTTTTCAAATACCCTTGTAAACAAAGACATCTTATGACAATTCTACCGAAAATTCGGTAGAATCTCCCAATTAAAGCATCAAACCAACTTTTACCTATTAGGCGAAGGATCGCATAACTAATCCAGCAAACGCAAACAGTTCTAGGTAACAAAAATCAATCCAACCAAAACTAAGTCCAAATCATCCAAATCCTCCTCGTGGTGCCATACATATACTAAAATCCTCACGTGCAAATATATATATATATATATATATATATATATAACTTATCGGAGACTATTGAATTATCTAAGCGAAACCCACGCTACATCCAATTATACATGCCTTCTCGATAACTTGGACATAACCGATATCCCATGACATAACTCAATATCTCGAGTAAACCAACATGGGGACGTGCCGTCCTAACCATTGCTGAAAATATCTCAAAGCAATGGATAGGAAATTGAGAGATCCGACATAAGGATATACTATCTAACAACCATTGGAAAAACCTCAAATAATAGAAAACTGAGACGTTCCACCTAGCGACTTATCCCCGGGTCATGCATATTTGAAAATACCTCTAAGATATGCAGCTAAAATCATGTACTATGTTTATAGAGAACCTCGACAAGCTCGCAAGAAAGAAGCTACATCAAGATCATGCAGTCGAAGAAATCCTAGCCAAAGCCAACAGTGATAGGACCTGCTCCCAAACACTTTAATAATCGTGTCTGGTCTTACTCTCTGACATTTTAACCAATGTACCTGAAAAGAAAAACCTTCAACAGTGAACTTGTAAGACAAGGAATATACATATCTAGAAATGTCAACCAAACAGAATCAGTCCTCGCGGGGTCACCGCCCACATCCAACTCATGACCCCGAAGAATCGGAAAGGTGAAACCTCGACTCCTTCCGAGCCTTAAACCTTTATCCGGATCTTTCTATGTCTAATTCTTAGATTCTAACACTTCAAATGTATCCTCAACATCTCTTAATCTTAAAAAGAGTTCTTACCCAAAATCCCTAGTAGCCCGGTACGAACCTTAAGAATTCAAATATATGGAAATGCCTTTAAATGATGTCCAAATACAAACAAATTATACCACTAGACTTGTAAGAAGGAGAGGATGAATTTCTATGTTGACCGGATTTCTAGGAAACCTCACATGCGCCCCCACACGTCGTCGAGGTCCTCTACGCGTAGGCCTCATACATGTGCAGGGGCAGTTGCACCTGCACTCGTCTAATACCTTTGACGAGTTGATCCACGACCTGTAACTTGAGTTTCGACCTAGTAACCCCAACCCCGTCCAATTAGTCATATTTCTTCAATATTGTGCATCTAACATACTTCATTCTTTATCTAGACATAACCAGGAACTCATCAACATTAACTAATTTAAGAGATTCTACCTGGATCATCTCGTGGAACCCCCGGCAATTTCGAGCTAGAATGCTCCTTTCAACCCGTTGTCCACGACCATCCTTCCACCACCACAAACTCTCTAATAACTCAAGAAGGACATGGGGATTCTGTTTCCATCCCCAAGTTGGATCGGACAGAACTTGGGAACGGTTAAGGACAATTTCAAACTCCTCGGTGACCAACCACTGAACCCAATCCTTCAAGCGATCCAACCCTCATCTTTCTCCTTTTCCTCCCTGCTTTTTGTCTCCCCCATATAGGGAAGCCTCCATGGGGAATTATAGTAAGGTCCCATCCCCCTTCCATGGTTTCCGAACCTATTTCTCCTTTTTTTTTTCCAAACACTATTACACACGAACAAACAAACAAACACACACTCACACACACCCTTGTGCCACCAATCCAACCAGGATGGTGACAAGTGTCACCATCCTACTTTGACACAATAATAAATTATTGACTCACCTTTCAAGTTAAAAGACTAAAATACCCCTAGTCTCAAAATTACTCAAAATTACCAAAATTCCTCTAGATATTATAGACCAATAACAGTAATGTTTAAACTACGATTTTGACATGCCACTTGTCTGCGGACTCAAGACTTCAAGACCTACGTAACGGTACCCAAAAAAAGTCCAAAAAGTACCTAGAGTACATGTCAACTTTTAACATACAAGGAAAAAATTGTCAATTCCCATTTGAAATTTTTACAATTTAAAAAACAATCCCAATTGTAACCATAATCCCAATCGAAAACGTGATTTTTGGCCAAAGCCATTATGTTACCGAGCACATAATAGAAAATGCCTTAACATTGGGCGTTGAGAAATCCCAAAACTCACATGTCTTAAAATTAGGGGTGGGCATATTGTCCCGAAATACTGAAACCATCCCGTCCCGTATCATACCAAACCGGAAAAAAACCGAATAGTAAAACCGAAAAGATGATCGGTACCGTACCGGTACCGTACCGGTTTAAATTGGTATGGGATCGGTTTCGATGTTACGAAATACCGTCCCATACCGAAACTGAAACGGTTTTAATTTTTTAATTAATTAAAAATTAAATTAAATTCAACCATAAAAAACCCCTAATAATCTAATAGCTAATAATTGATTTAATTGTATATTAATTTAGTTGATAGATTTAGTTGTATATTAATTTAGTTTATAGATTTAATTTTATTTTAAGAGTTTTTTAGTTGATGGATTTAATTGTTTGTTAGGGGTTTTTAGTTAATGTTGTTAATTTTAGTTGATGTATTGAAATTGATTAGGTTATGAATTTTCTATACATTTTGAACAATATTTGTTACCCAACAAGAGTCCTAATTTCTGAATTTTATCAAAATATTGCTTTTAGACATTGAATCAAGTAATAAATAAATAAAATTATGAATTTGGCTTCAAAACCGAAACCGTACCGAATATAATTGGTACGGTACGGTACGGTATCAATTTTATATTTAGAAATACCATACCGTATCGAACCGGTTAAAATTATTTGGTACGATTCCGGTATCACCTCCATACCGAACCATGCCCAGGGCTACTTAAAATACCTCAAGGACATGTGGCTGAAATCCATAAGATCTAGCTAAAGCTAAAAGCTTCACATTATTGTGCCTAAGGCCAAAATCCACAACGCCCAATCTACATCTCCAAGTTGTTGCCCCTAATAATTTATAATTCGTAGTTTGTAATTATAAAATTCAAAAATAATAATATTATTATTTGAAAAATATAACCATGAATCCATTATTAGTTAGAAAGTAAAGTCCACTCACCTCAACATCCAAACATAATCAATTGGGCTTTTAGATCCTCAACAACCTCAGGATCACCATACCTATTAAAACAACACTTGGAATTACTAAACGACAAACATAAACTTCAAATTAAATCCCCTAACATTTGAGAGTATACACATGCTCTTAAACACTATCAAATAAACTTTAAACACAAAGCATTCTCGACCCAACACATGCACCAAAAGCTTCTGAACGTTGAAAGCATGTTAGAACGCGATGCCACTGACTGGGAAGTGGCCCTATGAGCCGACCATGCTTGGTCACGGGCCCTTATGCGTGGTTATGTGATTTTCACACGCCTACATAGTAACATCGAAATAATCCATTGCCTAACCAAAATATTCCATTAATCTTGACGGAATATTCTATTAGGGCAATAGTATTTACCTATGGTCTTTCTTCATTGCTTAAGCTAATTCAATTAGCATATTATGTTAAACATAACAACGTCAGTCAACTAACTAGGAACATTGTTGACAAACACAATATTGTTCCGAAACTTCCAGCTTTTCAAACTTTTTCGATTCTCAACCAAATTCAACAATCTAATAGTCTAAATCCAGCTATTCGAAACTTAATGAGTTAATATTCAATCGAGAAACCTTAGTTCTCATCGCTGTCACCCATGATGGTTTGTACTATTGAACTCAGAAAGATGAAAAGTGATCTTGTTGGTGGTGCAATGATTGATTTGGCTAGAATCCAGTTCAAGGGCGGGAATGGAGGTTTTGGGCTTTTCTTTTTCACATGAGAGAAAAAGAGAGATTATATATATATATATATATATATATATGAGATAGAAAAGATAATGTGTGAGTGAATTTTGGAAGGAGAAAGTGGTTTAAAAATATCTAGGTTACAAATTTACTAAATAGACTTGCCACTTATACATACAGATTTTGATTTTTGCGTGGCATGTGTCTACGAGTTCAAGACCTATGCAATAGCCCAAGAACAAATTCCAAAAAATATTTTCTAAAAAAAAAGTGGTTCTCAAGCCCCTTAAATCCAAGGGTAAAATTGTCATTTCCTTATCAAATTTCTGAATTTACTTTCATTTTAGGTTCGAGTCACTATTGTTTGTCTTGATTGAAGCATATGACATTACCAACCCTAGTATTATCCCATAGTGGCAACAAGAGTTCTAGGTAAGAATTCATGGCTTTTCACTTCCATACTTGACAAAGATGGAAAAGTTGATTAGAAATAAACTAGGGTGTCTACCCTTACAGACCAGAGCATGATGTTTGAGGACTCGGGAAATTTACTTCGAGTAAGGACAATTATAGACAATTCTAGACAATTCTAGACATATCCAGACACCTTCGGCATATCATGCTATTCAAATTGAAGTGGAAGAAATTGAGGTGCTCATCCAGTATAAGGAGCTTGATCTTATAGAGACGCAATATAGGGATCTAAGAGCCGGTGTAATCAATGATTTATCCAAGCCATATGGCCATTGGTTTCAGGAGGATGTGATGGGGCTTAGTTATAGAAGAATACCACGAAAGAAGTAAGGATTATCCCTCGATCTTGGATGGTCAATGCCAGCCCTTACGGGGGTAGAGTCTAAGGGAAAAGGGAGGAAACCAGGAGAGTTAAAGACTAGAAATTACGAAGATTACTGAGACCGAAAGCAAAGAAAATGAGAGAGATGCATAAGTAAATGAGGGCCAAGCTGACACGACCCATCCCAATCCCCCCGGGATTAACACGGGATGTGTCATGATCCCGTCTGACATGAATTGTCAGACCAGGGATAATTTAAACCTTCAGTCCGACCGGTTTCCAGAGCACGCTAGGATCCAGTGGAGGAGTGTGATGTCTCGGTCTCTGCTACAGTCTGCATCCGTAATCAACCTGAAAGGCATTGAAAAACAGAAAAGACTGTGAGTGGACGAAAATCAATAGTTTAATAAAACACATTTCATAAAAGACCTTTATGTCCTTCACTAAAAAGCATGCATGCATAGGAAAACCATTTATCAAACCACATATGTTTCAATAACCATTAATAGGGTCTCAGCCCCAAGTCCCTTAAATTCAAGTCATACGGGCCCCTGCCTAAATCAATTTACTCAAATCCATAATCATAACAAACATATGTGAGAACTCAGCCCAAATCCATTTATTATTCACAAAACACAATTTCGCAAATCCAAGAAATCATGTTTATCATATATCATATAACCAATCCTGTCACGGTTTCTAAAGCTACGTGTGTGCTACCCGGGGTCTCAAATCTCAAGTCTCCCCAGAGTCCACCCAGGTCAATGTCCGTAGATCAATGATCTTCCCTGGGGGTTATAATCCATAATAGCCTTCTTGAGAGTAAGGTACCCAAAGGAGGGCGACTCCACTCAGTTAGTGCTCCGTGACTACTCAAAGGTCCACCCAGGCCAACGACCCTCCCCAGAGGAGACAATTTATAAACATATAAGGATGGTATATGAAAAACCATTTTGAAATCATTCTCAAAAGCTTTCAAAGTTTTATGCCAGGTCCCCTTAAACCGTCATGAACCAGAAATCCATTTATGGGTCCCCGACTCGAAATCACCATCGTAAACCATAACTGGGCCCCAAGCCCGAATTCATAAACCAACTGGGCCTCATGCCCGATTTCGTAAACCAAATGGGCCTCGTGCCCGATTTCGTAAACTAAATGGGCCCCGTGCCCTATTTCGTAAACTAAATGGGCCTCGTGCTCGATTTTGTAAACCAAATGGGCCTCATACCCTATTTCGTAAACCAAATGGACCTCGTGATAGGACCCGTCCCCGAAGGACATAGATAACCATGCCTGGTCCTACTCCCGTCTGACAAGTCAATTGAAGTTCTGAATTTACCCTCAGCGCTTGCCAAACAAGGGATAACCGCACCTGTGCCCACTCATGCCTCCACCTCTCGAATAGCCTCGATCATCGCCCCACGACCTGGAGGGTCAATAAAACAGAAAAGGTGTGAGTGGAGAAAACAAATTTTTATAAATACATTTACCAAAACACATTCTTACCCTCCAGTTTCACAAACATGCATGCATATCATAAATCATGAGTAAAATATAACAAGGCACAAATGTTTATAAATCACAAATCTCAAGAAAACCACGGGACTCGTTTCCATATCCAATCTCATAGTCACGTTATCCCTGCAATGCTTGTAAATCAATAGGCTCAAGGCCCGCTCAAAATTCGATCATGTCGCTGTGAACACATCACCAGCCGACAATCCAGATCGTCGTGAACACATCACCGACCGATCTCTACATAATCCACCACATCTGATCTGATTCGAGCCTCCCTCGGCTGCACGACAACATACCGTCCTACATGACCTCTCTGGGCGAACACATCCCATCCCGGAGGGGAGCGTTATCTCCAAGGTTCATTCCAGGGAAACACATTTCCAACCAGAAGCCCTAATATCCACAACACATGGTGCAATCCGGGGGAAACATATTTCCACCTGAAAGCCCTAAATATCCGCAAAATATCACCACCATGAAAACCAGTGAAAAACAGTTCATTTTAAATCAAAACTATTTTCAACACAGGGTCTCAGCACAAAACATAAGTTTCCTCAAAATCCGTAAAACCAGAGTCCCGATTATTTCATAAATCCGAAAACCATCCATATCATCATGTAATCACATGGAAATACCAATCCAATCAAAATCACATCTCCAATGGGTCTCAAGCCTAAGATATCATTTTCACGCAAATCCGTGCAACTATAACCTCAGTTGCCATTTTCACATAAATCCATAGAATATATCCAAAAAGCATTACAAATCCATCAAATCAATCCCTGACTCATAATCCGAGTCAAAACCAATCTCAAATCCCGGGCCTTCGATCAAAACAGCAATTTTATAATTTTCTCGAAAATCGTGCCCAAAACAATATAAAACAATATAATATTCTCAAAATTCAGAAATCATCATTTCGAAAAGTTAATCATGCCAAATCATTTCAAATCATATAATAAAGCATTTAAAACATATATGCATGCATTCTGGTTAGAAAACAAAAGTCCACTCAAACACTGTCCAAACCGCTCGCTTTCCGCGCTACACGCCTTTCCGTAATTTCTGATACTTTCCAGGAATCTCAAGTCCTATCCAAAATCATTCTTAAGGGTCACTAATAACTCAATCAAGATCATATTAACTTCCCATAATTTTTCCGGGAATTAAATACGAATTTAAAACAAAACATAACACTTCAGACCCTCGAAACTATATCGAAACGGTGTCTGATCGACTCGAAACCAATGCCAAAATGTCTGTTACATTAAAAGGAGTAAGTTTCATGTTGAACTTGTAATGACCCGTCCCGAATATCGGGATTGAATATTAACTAATTATGATTTAGAATGACTAATCGGGGATTAGTGGAGTGAAATCGGACGAAACGTGCAAAATGACCGTTTTGCCCCTAACGTGGGCAAAATGTTGACTTTTAGTTCGGGCGGTCAAATGGACTTTGACCGATGACTGTGACGTAGTTCGGGACGTCACGAGTTCATAGACATGTGGCACGTTCAATTCCGACATTCGTAGAGAAAGTTATGATGTTCGGAAGTTGAGGGGTATTTTGGTAATTTGGCATATTAGGGGCCAAATGTTGACTTTTTGATCGGGAGGTCCGATGGACGAGGGCCAAGGACCGTTACGTAGGTCTCGTCGATACGAATCCAACGACAGGCGGCATGCCGAAATCGGAGATTCGACAACGAAGTTATGGTCACGGAATCGAGCCCGATTAACCGAACGAACCGGGATTAAAATAATAATATAATAATGAACAGTACCCGGTGACTGAACGCACTTGGATGAGTGACAAGTGTCACTCATCCCTTAAAATCAGGCACAAAACATGGATCCATGATTTTGCGGGAGACCTAATTATTATGTTTTATTATATTAAATTAATTAATTAATCCTAATTTCCATTAATCTCCCATATTTTCTTCAACCGTGTACAACCCACAAATCAGTTTTCTCCCAACCTCCAATTCTCTTCCATTTCTGAACCAAAGTGTGAGCATTTGAGAGTGAATTGAACTTGGAAAAACGAGGGATTAACTGAGAGCTGAGGACTGGGATTTCGGGTTTTAGAAAATTTGGAGGGAAAATCAAATTGGAAGAATTGAGCTGTGATGATCGAATTGGAGATTGGAAATAGCTTCCTGAGGTTGAGACGAGTTGTTTCAAATAAAAAACAATAGGAATTCATGCCCAATTGGCTCTGAACGGGTTTGGTAACAGTGAGAGATATCGAGCTTGAGTCGTGATCAATGTGTGATCAAACGACGAAATTGAGGTGGGGAAACAATTCCTCATGGTCCATTGATGCTTCTGGGTTCATCAATTGGGAGGAATCAGTGGCCAAGGTGGAAACTCTGTGGTTGCACAGTGTACGGATGTTCGAGTTTGAGTCGTGAAGATTGAGCAATGGATTGATGCAATTGAGTTGGGGGAAAGGTTTAACTGAGTCCATGGAAGCTTCTGGTTGAATCAATTTAGGGATATCGATCGAAATTGATGGGGTTCGAGGGATGAACAATGGACGGGTGTTCTTGGTGTTCATCATCGAATCGTGGGATTGTAGGTAAGGTCTTGTGTGATCAATGTTACAGAACTTAAATTAAACTAATAACGAAGCTAATTGAATGTTCAATTGATGTAATCAGTGTCGAATTGATAGGATTGGAACCGGATCGTGTCGCGGGTTAAAGGACCCGTTTACCAGATAAACGGGTTGAGACGACAACACTGTAGCTGGCGCGTGGGTTTCACGCGCAGCCACTCACGGCGGCGCGTGAGGGCGCGTCCGGCCTAGTCTCAAGGTGAGGTCAACATGACTTTTGATCCTCTCAGTGTAACGAACATTTTGACGTTGATTTCGATGAAATCGGATATTGTTTCGATAATGTTCCGCGTATCCGAAGTTTTGTTTTACGAGTTAAATACGTATTTAAATTCCGGAAAAATTGGGGAAAATTATATGATGTATTTTGAGATGTTAGTAACCCTCTATAATGATTTTGGGCAGGAGTTGTGATTTCCAAAATTTACAGAAAAACGTGCAGCTCGGAAACGAACCGTTTTGAACGGTGTGTGTGAGTGGACTTTGTTTTCTAACCGTGATGCATGCATATATGGTTTAAAATGCTTTATTATATGATTTGATATGCTTTGGCATGATTGGTATTTCAATTCGGTGATTTCTCAGTTTTGTGATTATTATATTATTATATTCTGGCACAATTTTCGAGAAATCATGAAATTGGTTAACAATGATATTGTGGGCGTGAAAACCCAAGTAAATAATGATTTTGACTCGGAATTGGAGTTACATGTGAATTTGATGAATTTGATAATTTTTGGAATCCTCGTGATTTTGTGATTATTTTAATCAGTCTTTCGGGCACGTTTTACGAGGAACGTGCAAATGATGTTTTGGGCTAAGCCCGGATTGAAAATGATGTTTTGACTCGGGTTATGAGTCAGGAAGTTGAAAATGATATTTGGACTCGGATTATGAGTCAGTGAATGATTTTATGGATTTACGTGATCGTGGCAACTCGGGTTTACGGTTGCACGGATTTACGTGAAATTGATATTTTGGGCTTGAGACCCAATGGAATTGTGATTTTGATTGGATTTGTGTTTCCATGTGATGACATGATGATATTGATGATTTTCGGATTTATAAAGTAAATCGGGACTTGGGGCTGAGACCCTGTGTTGATATATGTTTGGTTTTTAATGCAATTGTTTTTCACTGGTTTTTGTGATGGTGATATGTTGCGGATATTTAGGGCTTTCGGGAGAAAATATGTTTTTCCCCGGAGTGCACCCTGGAGATAACGCTCGCCTTCGGGATGGAAGTGTTTACCCCGAAGAGGTCACGTAGCACGATCTTTGTCTTGCAGCCCAGGGGAGGCTTGACTCAGATCAGATGTGCTGGATTATATGGATCGGTAAGTGATGTGTTCACGAGATCCGGATCGTCGGCTGGTGAGGTTTTTCCCAGCGACGGATTGCTGACTGATGATGTGTTCACAGCAGCGGATGATCGGATTTTGAGCGGTCCTTGAGCCTATTGATATGCACGCGTTGCAGGGATAAACGTGACTCTATGCAACAGGATATGGAAATAAGTCCCGTGGATTATGGAAAATGATTTTGAGGAAACCGTGGTTTAGCGGTTAAAATGATTTAAAGAAATTGTGAACTTTTTGAGATGTTAAACTGATTTGGTGAACATGAGCTTTTGTGGACCATGAGAAAATATGTTTTGATTTTATCGGTCCACTGTTCATACTTGAATGATTTCATACTATTACTCATGTTTTACGATATGCATGCAAGTTTGTGAAAACTGGAGGGTAAGAATGTATTTTGGTAAATGTTTTTATAAGAGGTCATTTTTGTCCACTCACACCTTTTCTTTTTTGTTAACCCTTCAGGTCGTGGCACGTTGATCGAGGCTATTCCAGAGGTGGAGGTATGTGCGGGCACAGGCGCAAAAATTCCCTTGTCTGGCAGGTACTGAGGGGTAGTTTCGGACTTTCAGTTGACTTGTCAGACGGGAGCAGGACCGGGTACGGTTTTTGACGTCCAGTTGGGACTGGTCCTGTCAAGTTGGTATCAGAGCACTAGGTTGCTGATGCTGTTGCCATGCCATACCTCCGGAACGTGAGCCTCGTGCGCGACCTGGTAGTGAGATGGGTATATTAGGGTATTTGAGACCTTGTGATTAATCTCGGAATGTAATTGACCTTGGTTAATTTTTGTAACTACGGCTTACTAATTGTTGAATTGGTATTCTTGTGGGTCCTAGGATTTGTTGGATCCAGAGGCTTGGAAGGTAGCAAAATTGGGTAGGTTGGACCCAGGATGAGATTATTCTCAGTAATTCCTTGTGCGAAATGTGAGTTCCCAACGTCTAGAGTGTGTTAGGGTATTCCTAGGTTTGGAATGTGGTATTGATGTGGTTCACCGGCGGTAATTTGCTGGGTGACCGGGTATGCCAGGGATGGCATGGATGAATGAGTCAAGAATTCGGTTAGGACTCGAGATGAGCCATGGTAATATCTTAAGTCTCAGGAGCTGTCGGGTTTTGAGGGACCCTAGGTAGTAATCGCAGAACCTAAGGTGGGATGTTTGGTTCGGAAATGTGTGCTGGCGGGTGGTTTGACTCTTAATGACTTTTCGAAGTCGAGACCGAGTGACGATTGTGTCAGGTCTAGTCATGTCAGCTTTAGTTGTGGAACTGCAATCCACAGTCGGGGTTGGTACATGTCGATGGAAGCCCAGAGTGGGGATACCGAGTAGTTGTACGGGTACTTGATTCCATTGGATGTGGAGTCTTGATAGTGATGTCTGGTGGTTAGGTCTGCACAAGTCTGTGGCAGGCACTACTACCGAGAGTGGTTACAGAGAATTGGGGGACGATCAGTGGATGTTTCCTTTTTCTCACATGAGTTGTCAGGGTGATTGTACCCAGAGTTGTTAGGTACGAAGGAGGCAGAGTTTCTCCTATTCGAGCAGAGGTACGGGGTCGTCGCTTGTTATGAGCGGAGATCCAGGGTTGTCAGTTTTGCACACGGTGTGCTCATACTGATATTATTGTCTGTATGCTGGTGTTGGTGCCGGTGTTGTGCTAACGATGGGTCACGAGTCGGGTTGTGACTTCGTCGAGTTGGGTATGTGTCAGTAACCAGTCCAAAGAGGACACGTGTTTGGTGTCCGAGTCCGATGGTTCCAACATGGTTAGACCTACGGAATCATGAGAGGTTGTGTTTGAAGAGGATTGCGGGTTTTCCGCATTGAGATTAGGTATTCTGAAGTCATCAAGGGTGACTTCTTATTTTCTGCTTGGTGGCAGACGATGTTGGGTTACATTGCATGGGGAGTGCAGTGAGTTTTGTTTGCATCCACGTAGGATGAATATTGGTGTCATTGTTTTGGATCATCCTTGGTTTTCCCTAGGTGGGATGGCAAGGATAGATACGAGGTAATCAGTAAGGGTGTAAGACCCTGTGGTTCCTAGTTGTTGACTGTGTGGATCCTAGGTGGATCGGGTTAGTGATGTCGTGGACTTTGGGCATTGTGACGATCTAGGATCGTGATGTTCACGGTCGGCTGACGTCGTAATGGATCTGGGTCGTGATTTCGATGATCCAGATTGAGTGAGAGTTTATCACTCTTACGTCGGTATGTGAGTCATAAATGACGGGACTGAACTTCTTTTCGAAGTGGAGCCGCGAGTAGGGTTCAGACGGGGTTGAATTTGTTCAGCCTTAGAGTTGTGGCTGTTGGGATTGGCTTCCTTGTGAAGTCAATCGGATGTAATGTGTTACTCGCTTGAACTGGTAACCGATAGGTTCGGTTTTGGTGTGTCCGAGTGGACGAGAACCAGATTTCGGGTTTTGGAATCGAATTTCTGGGTGACGATTCAGGATTCGATTTTAGAACTTGAAAGTGGAATACTGGATTTGGGTGCGGAATGATTATTCCAAATGCTAGCTTACGGAATAATGATTTCGGATTCGGATTTGGATATGAAAAAAAAAATGTGATGTATGGATTTGGATTCGGGATTTCTTACGAAATTGCGGATTCGGATTTGGTATTGAAACTAGCTGATTGGTGGAGTTTCGATTTGTCTCTTGCTGGTTTGGGCAAATGGACTCCATTATTGGAACGTGTTTGGCTATGACCTAGGTGATTGTAGTCTGGTCTAGGGATAGATGTACGTACCTTGTACGTGGTTTGGGGTACGATAATTTGCAGACTCGTGGTGGCTGGGGTTGATGTGAATCCCGGGAGAACTAGGCGCTCTTCCCTGTGGACACGTTGATGTGTCATTCTGAGTGTTGTCATTTGGCGAGGTGTTTTTGGGTATCATAGGACAAGGATTGTCGATGCTAGCCAAACCCTCAGGATTTTTACTTTTCCCTTACTTGGTTTGGGATCGACCATATAGGTCTATGGGTCGAGTACTAGGGTCCAGCTGTAGGATCTTGCTTGGTGTACGATGTACTGTATCGTATGGACGAGGGTACTTGATACCTAGTGACGGTACATGGGATGTACCAGTGTTGTGTCGCTAAACGTGTTGGTGTTTGGCTTAGTTCCAATACCATTGGTTTTGGTTGTGAACGTGAACTGGACATTGAACACGATGCACTGGGCAGAGTGATTACGATGATTTCAGTGATTGTTTGAGCAGGTGCTCTTAGCCAAGGTTGGCTAGTATAACTCTAGTGTTGAGTTGTGTGATTACTGCTAGGCTTGTGTTCAACGTGTTCCAGATGCACAGTCTGATTGAGTGTGATGACGGTATGCGTATACTCAGGATGAGTGAGTTGGTGGTTGGTGTGACCGCAAGTTGCTTTGCAGCGAGATGTTACCTTGTCGTGACCTTACCAGCATCTGGGATCGCAGAGGGGGTGACAGTTGTGGTTACTGCTGTTGGTATTTGTCGCAGGATTGAGTTTGCCCTGCGAGGGGAGATCATGTTGTTGATCTTGTGCTACATTGACGAACGTTGTAGTATGGTGTGTTGTCACTGATTTGTTACTGGTTGGCGCTTTGCTAGAGTGGTAAAGCTTAGTAGTGACAGTTTGGCTTGTAGTGTCAGCATGGACTGACTAGTGAGTGGTGGTGACTCTCTATGAGAGCGAAGATCAGGGCACACTAGTGAGTATGTGGGGCTGTCAAGCTGAAGGAGTCAGCTTAACGGTGACATTGCCAATTTCTGGTAATCAATTTCATTCGAGGTGGTCGAGTGTAGTCAATACGACGTGCATCTGTGATGTGACGTCTGAGTGTAGACGAGTTCTGTGTTGGCTAGTGGGTGTACAGGTGTACACGTGTTGGGTGGCCATTTGTTCTCCACGAGGTAGTTGTGGAATACGAGTAGTTGGAATTTCGGGGACGAAATTCTTTAAGGAGGGAAGGTTGTAATGACCCGTCCCGAATATCGGGATTGAATATTAACTAATTATGATTTAGAATGACTAATCGGGGATTAGTTGAGTGAAATCGGACGAAACGTGCAAAATGATCGTTTTGCCCCTAACGTGGGAAAAATGTTGACTTTTAGTTCGGGCGGTCAAATGGACTTTGACTGATGAATGTGACGTAGTTCGGGACGTCACGAGTTCATAGACATGTGGCACGTTCAATTCCGACATTCGTAGAGAAAGTTATGATGTTCGGAAGTTGAGGGGTATTTTGGTAATTTGGCATATTAGGGGCCAAATGTTGACTTTTTGATCGGGAGGTCCGATGGACGAGGGCCAAGGACCGTTACGTAGGTCTCGTCGATACGAATCCAACGACAGGCGGCATGCCGAAATCGGAGATTCGACGACGAAGTTATGGTCACGGAATCGAGCCCGATTAACCGAACGAACCGGGATTAAAATAATAATATAATAATGAACAGTACCCGGTGACTGAACACACTTGGATGAGTGACAAGTGTCACTCATCCCTTAAAATCAGGCACAAAACATGGATCCATGATTTTGCGGGAGACCTAATTATTATGTTTTATTATATTAAATTAATTAATTAATCCTAATTTCCATTAATCTCCCATATTTTCTTCAACCGTGTACAACCCACAAATCAGTTTTCTCCCAACCTCCAATTCTCTTCCATTTCTGAACCAAAGTGTGAGCATTTGAGAGTGAATTGAACTGGGAAAAACGAGGGATTAACTGAGAGCTGAGGACTGGGATTTCGGGTTTTAGAAAATTTAGAGGGAAAATCAAATTGGAAGAATTGAGCTGTGATGATCGAATTGGAGATTGGAAATAGCTTCCTGAGGTTGAGACGAGTTGTTTCAAATCAAAAACGAGAGGAATTCATGCCCAATTGGCTCTGAACGGGTTTGGTAACAGTGAGAGATATCGAGCTTGAGTCGTGATCAATGTGTGATCAAACGACGAAATTGAGGTGGGGAAACAATTCCTCATGGTCCATTGATGCTTCTGGGTTCATCAATTGGGAGGAATCAGTGGCCAAGGTGGAAACTCCGTGGTTGCACAGTGTACGGATGTTCGAGTTTGAGTCGTGAAGATTGAGCAATGGATTGATGCAATTGAGTTGGGGGAAAGGTTTAACTGAGTCCATGGAAGCTTCTGGTTGAATCAATTTAGGGATATCGATCGAAATTGATGGGGTTCGAGGGATGAACAATGGACGGGTGTTCTTGGTGTTCATCATTGAATCGTGGGATTGTAGGTAAGGTCTTGTGTGATCAATGTTACAGAACTTAAATTAAACTAATAACGAAGCTAATTGAATGTTCAATTGATGTAATCAGTGTCGAATTGATAGGATTGGAACCGGATCGTGTCGCGGGTTAAAGGACCCGTTTACCAGATAAACGGGTTGAGACGACAACACTGTAGCTGGCGCGTGGGTTTCACGCGCAGCCACTCACGGCGGCGCGTGAGGGCGCTTCCGGCCTAGTCTCAAGGTGAGGTCAACATGACTTTTGATCCTCTCAGTGTAACGAACATTTTGACGTTGATTTCGATGAAATCGGATATTGTTTCGATAATGTTCCGCGTATCCGAAGTTTTGTTTTACGAGTTAAATACGTATTTAAATTCCGGAAAAATTGGAGAAAATTATATGATGTATTTTGAGATGTTAGTAACCCTCTATAATGATTTTGGGCAGGAGTTGTGATTTCCAAAATTTACGGAAAAACGTGCAGCTCGGAAACGAACCGTTTTGAACGGTGTGTGTGAGTGGACTTTGTTTTCTAACCGTGATGCATGCATATATGGTTTAAAATGCTTTATTATATGATTTGATATGCTTTGGCATGATTGGTATTTCAATTCGGTGATTTCTCAGTTTTGTGATTATTATATTATTATATTCTGGCACGATTTTTGAGAAATCATGAAATTGGTTAAAAATGATATTGTGGGCGTGAGAACCCAAGAAAATAATGATTTTGACTCGGAATTGGACTTACATGTGAATTTGATGATTTTTGGTATCCTCGTGATTTTGTGATTATTTTAATCAGTCTTTCGGGCACGTTTTACGAGGAACGTGCAAATGATGTTTTGGGCTAAGCCCGGATTGAAAATGATGTTTTGACTCGGGTTATGAGTCAGGAAGTTGAAAATGATATTTGGACTCGGATTATGAGTCAGTGATTGATTTTATGGATTTACGTGATCGTGGCAACTCGGGTTTACGGTTGCACGGATTTACGCGAAATTGATATTTTGGGCTTGAGACCCAATGGAATTGTGATTTTGATTGGATTTGTGTTTCCATGTGATGACATGATGATATTGATGATTTTCGGATTTATAAAGTAAATCGGGACTTGGGGCTGAGACCCTGTGTTGATATATGATTTGGTTTTTAATGCAACTGTTTTTCACTGGTTTTTGTGATGGTGATATGTTGCGGATATTTAGGGCTTTCGGGAGAAAATATGTTTTTCCCCGGAGTGCACCCTGGAGATAACGCTCGCCTTCGGGATGGAAGTGTTTACCCCGAAGAGGTCACGTATCACGATCTTTGTCTTGCAGCCCAGGGGAGGCTTGACTCAGATCAGATGTGCTGGATTATATGGATCGGTAAGTGATGTGTTCACGAGATCCGGATCGTCGGCTGGTGAGGTTTTTCCCAGCGACGGATTGCTGACTGATGATGTGTTCACAGCAGCGGATGCTCGGATTTTGAGCGGTCCTTGAGCCTATTGATATGCACGCGTTGCAGGGATAAACGTGACTCTAAGAAACAGGATATGGAAATAAGTCCCGTGGATTATGGAAAATGATTTTGAGGAAACCGTGGTTTAGCGGTTAAAATGATTTAAAGAAATTGTGAACTTTTTGAGATGTTAAACTGATTTGGTGAACATGAGCTTTTGTGGACCATGAGAAAATATGTTTTGATTTTATCGGTCCACTGTTCATACTTGAATGATTTCATACTATTACTCATGTTTTACGATATGCATGCAAGTTTGTGAAAACTGGAGGGTAAGAATGTATTTTGGTAAATGTTTTTATAAGAGGTCATTTTTGTCCACTCACACCTTTTCTTTTTTGTTAACCCTTCAGGTCGTGGCGCGTTGATCGAGGCTATTCCAGAGGTGGAGGTATGTGCGGGCACAGGCGCAAAAATTCCCTTGTCTGGCAGGTACTGAGGGGTAGTTTCGGACTTTCAGTTGACTTGTCAGACGGGAGCAGGACCGGGTACGGTTTTTGACGTCCAGTTGGGACGGGTCCTGTCAGAACTCACCTTGAGGAAAGCTACCACGTGCCCTCACAAGCCGCCATGAGTGGCTGCGTGTGGGTGCCACACGCCTGCTATAGTGCAGGGCACTGTTCATCTTCTCAATCCTATTGCCTGTTAAACGGTTCCTGTAACCCGTGATATAACCCAACTCAATCCCTGTCAATTTCCACTCAATTTCTTCAATTAATTCAGCTAATCGTATCATTTTAACTTTTAATTAGAGATCTGTAATGTCAATTACACCAATCCTTACCTCAATCTATTCGATTCAAAGATGAATATTCGAAGGATACCTGTGCTGTAACAACCAGTACCTTCGGGAAGGTATAAATGTAATTTTTGTTAATATGTGTATAAAGGACGATTTTGCCCTTGTGAATAGTGCGTCAAAAGTTGACTTTTTGATTTACAGGTTGGATGAGTGTTGACCCTTGACCGTGACGTAGTTTCGAGTCCGTAGACAGGTAGCATGTCCGATTCGGACAATCGGAGAAAAAGTTATAACGTTCGGAAGATTGAGGGCGTTACCGTAATTTTGACTATTTGAGGGAAATGTTGACTTTTTAGTGGACTTGTGATTTTCACGTAGACCGAGGACCGTTGGATAGGTCTCGACGTCCTGATTACAACGACAGGCCGCACACTGTCATCGGACGTCGGATGAAATAGTTACGGGTCTGAGAAGTTCGAGGGTAAAATGGTAATTTGTACACCTAGGGGCATTTTAGTCTTTTTCTCCTCAGCCCAATCTGATCAGGCCACTTGGCTGAGTGGGCTTGGATATTTTGTGCTGAGACCATGGAGAGGTGGACATGTGGAAGTGGCTAGATGGTTCTTGGAGAGACTAAAATGCACACGGCTACAAAGTGTCCAATTTCAACCGTGTATTTGGCTTGAACACAGAGAAACAGAGGGGAAGAAATTGTGCGTGCTTGATCGATTCAGTGCAAGAGTGAGTGGGTTGTGACTTGTGAGAGTGACAGAGAGGCGAGGCTGAGCTATTGAACGTGTTTTGGAGCTGCAACCGTGCACGGAGGCGCGACGGTGGAGGCTGGAAGTTTTGGGAAAAACAGAGAGGCGGTGACCCTGAGGCGGTGGTTGTGCCGTATGGTGGCTTAAACCAAGACAATAGGAGGCTTAGGTGGCTGTTGGGAACTCAACGAGCACCGTGGCACGCGGCGGTGCAGACGGCAGAGATTGAATCGCAGGTGAGAATCGAATCCCCTGTTTTCCCGTTTTTCTTGTTTTCAAAAGTCGTGGCTCTAGGGTTGGAGTCGAGGGATTTGGAGGTTAGGGTGAGGTTCAGGAAGGTCCTAGGAGTCGTTTAGGATGTTCGCCGTGATGGGGGAATACCTGGGTGGTCGGCGGCCAAAACAGGGGCCACGGGTTATGTTTTTCGAGGGAGAAATCGTGAAGTTTCAGGCCGTGATTCTTCGATGTTAGGACGGCGTTAGATTGCTAAGGATTGGACGAAGCTTCTGGGATTGGATTGGACTGAAATGGTGGAGGAATTACAGAGAACCGGTCACGCCGGTTCAATTGTGTTGAACCGGGTGACTCGAGGTTGAAGAAACACTGTAGCAGGCGCGTGAGGCCCACGCGCAGTCACTTTGGGAGGCGCGTGGAGGCGCGTGGGGTGGATTCCGGCCAACCTTCCAACATGGTTTTGGTTCTAAATGTCCTAAGGAATCCATTGGTGTGATTTTCGGGTTAATCGGACGATGTTACGAGATTGTTCGGGAATCCGGACGGTATGGGGTCTAAGATTAAAATATTAATAAATTCCCGAAAAATTGGGGAAATTAGGGTTAGTATCCTTGATGTATTTGTGACCCTATTTGGTGCATATTGACAGGACGGGAGACGCCTGAGACGGTCGAGGAGCGCACGAAGCGCGATTGACTCGCTCAGATTTGTGAGTGGGTTCTTTCTTTCCTTACGAGCATGCCTAACTGTTTTATGATACTAAATACGTTTTTATGCTTTCTGATGATGATTATATGTGGTTGATATGTATGCACGTTTTTCGAGAAAAAACTGGATTTCGGATTTTGATGCCATATTTAGGGATTTCAATCTATAACTATTTTCTGATGATGATAAATGGATTATGAAACGTGAATTGTGATTTAGCGAGGGTTTTGGTTTAAAAGTAGATTTCCGGATTTGGGTTCGGAATGACGGTTCTGAATGCCGGATGGGCTTCGAACCGGGGATTTCGAATTCGAGTTTGGCTATGGATTTAGAAATGGGTTTACATTGAATTTGGATTAGATTTGCTGGATCTGGATATTGGGTTTAAAGACCCGGATTCTGATTGACGGGGGACGGGCCCGAATTTAGTTTAAAGACTCGGGAGTTTAAAGACTCGGAAATTCATTTGAGGCCTGGTTGAGTTTAAAGACTCGGATAGACCCAGCAGGTTTGATCGTAAAATGATAATTTGATATTCACGATTTATGATGCGGTTTTATGGTACTTATGATATGATTTTTATACCCGTTTTATAGTGTTTCTGTTTCTTATGATGTTTTATGTTGTGGTTTCTGATATGTAGTTGGGCATGCATGTTTTCAAAACGGAGGGAACAAATATTATTATTGTTTTTCCTTAACTCGGATTTGATGAGAAACTGTTTTTGAAACTTTTATTTCTTTTAGTCCACTCACACTTTTGGTTTTAAATTTTCCCTCCAGGTCGTGGTGATCGCGTCGGGGTGAACGTTGAGGCAGGAATCGAGGCATAGAGCTTACGACGTTCTTCCGTTGCGGGACTAGCATAGTAGGATTTTGTACCCATTTTGTAGAACTATGCTCTGACTTACAGTTGTATTATATTTTACTCCTTCGTCTGATAATTATGCTTATAGTAGTGTTGAGGTTCTTTTGGTACTTTGGGTGTGATTGTCAGACGGGAGCAGGGTTCGTCCCGGGTATTGAGGTGATATTTGGGACGGGTCCTGACATGTGCACTGTTCATTCTTCGAACTTCATCACTTCCACTTATTTTTCTTCAATTGATCCATCCAAAAGCTTCGAGGAACTCTTATGAACTTGTTTTTTATGCCAATTTTAGCTTTAATTCCTTCCAATTAATCGAACTCAAAAATGAGTTTTCGAATTGAAACCAGGGTCTGTTTGGGCTCATTCCTCTCCAATTCTCTTTGATTTTGGTGTCATTCAACTCGTTTAAGTTCCCATAAGCTCACCCAAATATTTGTTTCCACCAATTAATCACACAAATCCGAATTCAAATCCAAGCTTTCAATCAAGGATTTCGGGTGGGGGTTTTGGGTTCCCTGTACGGTTCCAGGTAATCAACTTCTTCTCATTCCTTGTTTTCCCTCTCTCAATTCCCTTTAGTTCTCACATTCTTAGCCTATGGATTCAAATTGTCACCTAAGAGAGCACTTCCCCTCTGTTTTTCAAAAACCCACACACAAGGGTTAAATGTGAGACTCGATAATTCACCCCACAGTCTAATTGTGACACTACTCAGCATTTACAAAGTGACAGATGTCACTCCCCAATCCAAATGAGTCATTAAGCAAGCTGAATCAGCCATTCACCTGCCCAAAAATCCATTTTGTCCCTGCTTGCACAAATTACCAAACTACCCCTCACACTCATAGATCCATAGCTTTGTCATCCAAACTCCGATTGACGCATGCTGCCTGTCTACGGATTCAGCGTCCCAAGACCTACACAATGGTCCTTACAAAAAGTCCATACAAGGTCCCGATCAAAAAGTCAACTTTTGGCCCTTATAACTAGGGGCAAAATTGTCATTTCCTTCAAATTTTCCAAATTTTCCTTTTTCGAATTTCCGGGTCGTTACACCTCGTGCCCTATTTTGTAACCTAAATGGGCCCCGAGCCCGATTCGTAAATCAACTGGGCCTCGAGCCCTATAGGTAAACCAATTGGGCCTCTGACCCAATGCCTTGTTAAATCAAATGGACTTTAAGTCCGAGAGTCGTAAATCAAAGGGGTCTCGTGCCTGATTCCATATTTTCAAATCCGAAATCAGTTCATGAACCAATTGGGCCCCTGGCCCGATAACGAGACTAAAATGGGCTTCGAGTCCGAGGGTTTCCAAAACAAATGGGTCTCATGCCCGAGTTAATCCAAAACCATTTCATTAAACCATTTTTGAAACTAGAAGCACGTATAATCAGTGCAAAATCGTAAATCTCGATTTACGTGCAAATACGTAAATCGCCTCGAAATATGTGAAATCATGTAAATCACTAATATCCAATTCATCATCATAGAATCACGTATCTAAAACATATAAAACATTTATGCATGAATCACAGTTTAGAAATCAAGGTCCACTCACAGACCGTCCTACGCTGCCACCTCGATTTGCGTGCCGTAAGCCTCCCTGGGCTAATCACTGTCACTGGGACTCCCAAACCTATCCAAATCATACTAGAGGGTTACTAGCTACCTTATTAACCTCTCATTTAAGTCCCGTAATTTTTCCAAATTTTTAACTATTTTTAAACTTGATCCTAAACCTTCGGACATCCCGAACTATATCGAAACGATATCCGATCGACACGAAACTAGTCCCAAAATGTTCTTTGCATCGAATAGATTAAAAGTCAAGTTGAACACTTTCCCAAACCATGCTTCACACGCCGCCCAAAAGGGCTGCGCGTGAAGCCCACGTGCCTGCACTGTTCATTACCCCTAACCTCCAACCGACCGAGTTCACTGGTTTTAAAACGCAGTGGACCGGTCTGGACCGACGTGACCAGTTCAGTGTTCCTTCTCTTTAATTTTTTATTCTTTTTCCATTCTTTAAATCCTAATCTCTCTGTCTCATCTTTATCTATCCACTCATGATTTCAAAAACCTAAATCATACTTGAACGATCGATGGATGAACCGGCCACTTGCAACCGAACACCGCCGTCGTCTCCTGCCACCTCAACCTTCAATTCTTGGTCCCTCAGCCTAGTAATGATCCAAAGAACATGTCCCAATCCATCAAAAAGATCAAAACACCTTAAAACTTAACCTTGGATTTTCGAAGTGAAAACGTACCTCACAGGTTCTGTCTTCGGGCTTTTGCCACCGTCCACGACGGTCCTCCCCGATGGCCTCATAATCATCGTCTCTCTTCTCTCTCACATTCCCATTCACATACCAAGTTACACTAATGAGGTTTGGAGGGGTTTTAGGGGGGATGGTTGTTCGGGTTTTGAAGAAAAACAAAGAAGATGGTGAAGTTTAGTAATTAGAGTTAGATGATGAAAGATGATTGAAATGATTAGTAGGGATGAGAGAAAAAGATAGGGATGGATGGTGAGGATTAAGAGATGAGAAGAGTAGGAATTATAAAATAATAAAAATAATATTATTTTAATCCAAAAACTCACCAATCAAGAAAGAGATCCAAAAATTAGGCGAGATGGCCAATTGGATGAGTGACACTTGGGTCCCACATAAAAATCTACCCAATCAGATTTTTCCACCAAATTTTTTCCTCTTAAAACGTGCATAGTTCAATTGAACTTCCCGTGACCATAAATTTCCCGTCGAACGTCCGATTTTGATGTGCCACCTGTCTACGGACTCGTGACGTCTCGATCTATGTCACGGTCATCGGTCCTCGTACGTTTGACTCCCAGAATCAAAAGCCAACATTTTGCCCATGACCAAGGGAAAAACAGTCATTTTGCATCGTCCGTCTGATTTCGCTCAACGAATCACCGATTAATCTCACTAATCCTCCATTAGTCACTAATCTAATCCCAAAATTCGGGACGGGTCGTTACAACCTTCCCTCCTTAATTAATTTTGTTCTCGAAATTCCAACTATCCAAATTCCACAACCACTCGTGGAAAACAATTCGATCTCACATCAAATGTACACTTGTACACCCACTAACCCAAACGATACTTATCTGCACCCAGACGTCTCACCAACACTTTACGTCGCATCGACAACACCCGACCACGTCGAGTGAAATTGATCACACGTTCCGAGTTGATACTACCCGAAAATTTTACCATTACGTGGACACAAACAACTTGATGGTTCCTTTCTCAAACACCAATCTATCCTGACGTCTGCTCCCACTGGAAATCACCAAATCTCACTCATCGATCCACGTTGACACATCCCGCTAAACTGTCACCACTTGACGGTCGCTAGTCGAAAACTGACACTATACTTACTTGTGGTTACACTAACCACCAACTTACTCAACCTGAATATACACTTCCAACATTTCACTCGACCTACTTGTAACTGGACCCATCAAAATCACCATGAAACAGTGTACAGTATCCAATGTCCAGTTCACGTCCTCAATTAATCCAAAGGTATCGGGACTAAGCCGACTACCAACACCCTCACCAACGTACCCCTGGTATATCTTATATACTGTCACCAGGCACCACAAGCCTGCCCAGTATCATACCTCGAACAACGTACAGGGTACGTACATCCATCCATCAACCAGCCTATAACCTATATCGTAGCCAAACGTTTCAATTCTGGAGTCCATCGGTCCAATCCAGTACTAGACAGATCAAAAACTTCAACCCATCATCCATCTCGAGTCCCATGGTGACCCGACCAGCATCAACACGTCTACTACCAGTCACGAATTCCAACCTTTACTAATCCGACTTACGCCCACCAAGGCGTACCCATGCATGCCAACTGGGCATCCAATCTCACCCACGTCTACCGAGACATACCAACTCTGAACCTATCGGTTACCCCCTCAATCGATTACCATCTCATATTCGATTGACTTCATAGGGAAGCCAATCCCATTATCAACACATCTAAGGCTAACCAGATCAGACCCCGTCAGACACCTCCTTGCTCGATTAATATAACATATGGGATTAACCTCGAAAAGAAGTCCAGCCCCAACATTCCCATGCTCAAATATCCAAGAAAGGGCAATAAACTCTCCACCTAACTTGATCATCAAGATCACGATCCAGATCCATCACCACGTCACCTGATTATTAACATCGCGATCCTAGATCGTCACAATGCCCAAAGTCCACAACATCACAATACCGATCCACCTAGGATCCACCCATTCTCACTCAGCTAACAATCCACCTGAAATATGATCATAGGGTTTTACACCCTCTTGAATCATCCGTCAGTCATAACACTCCTCAACCATTTCCCACATATAAATAGATTAGTCAAAGACAAGACATGTCGAGTCTATGTGTCCTCTCCAATTACTTCATACCGATCCTTGTTATCCCACCTAGGGAAAATCAAGGATGATCCAAGACGATGAAATCAAAATTCATCCTAAATGAATGCAACCAAAAACTCACTGCACTCACCACACAAGTAACCCAACATTGTCTGCCACCAAGCAGAAAATGAGAAGTCACCCTAAATGACTCAGAATACTCATTACCAAAGTGGAATCAAGCACTCCCCTCGTCGCCTCAATCACAACCTCTCTTGATTCCGAAGTTCCAACCATGTCGGAACCAACACCCTCAAACATCAACCACGTCTCCGTAACCAGTCTAACTTGCTACCAAGCTTGCCTGTCGGTTTCTACCGTTTATGCACATCCAAAAGAATGTGGTCCATTAATACTCGATCCTCACTCCTTAATCACTGCTGGATCCGTCCAGTGCAACTCTATCTGAGACCTACTTCTGGATCACAGATACCGAACATATGCCCATCTCGACGGAGTCACATCCCGACTCGTGAATCATCATCATCATAATCACCGGCACTAGCACCAGCACCAGTACCAGCATCAGCATACCATGGCAAAACAGCCAACCATGGATCTTTGCTCACCCCGAGCAATGGACTCGTACCTCTACATAAAGTGGAGTAATTCTGCCTCCCTCGTACCCAACAACTCTGGGTACAGCCACCCTGACCACTCAAACAAGAAAAAGTCACTTTCTCTAAACGTCCCTCGATTCTTAACATCCACAACTACAACCACTCTCGATAGTAGTGCCTGCCACAACTCGTGCAGACCCAACCACCAGACATCGCTATCGAGACTCCGCATCCAACAAAATCAATCGCCCTTACTAACTACTCTGTATCCTCACTCCAGGATTCCATCGACAAGTACCAACCCTAGTAACCTGTCCAACCAATCTCTAACCAATCTTAACTCAACTCAACTGATGCCGTCTACTAGGTCGTCCATGACCTTAGCTGTACCAACTATCCATCACAACTAGAGTAGTACGACCACCAACTAGGTCTAACCGATTAATACAACCTCGACTGTGGAGTGCAGTCCCATCACCCAAGCTGACATGACATGACCGACCGACAGTCTCGGCTCTAAAAAGTCGCTAGAACCACACCACAAGCCTACTCACATTTCCGAACCATACAACAACCACTAGGGTTTCCTACAAAGGCCAACAACTAACTCTGTTGTACTCATATACTCTAACCCATCAATCACCACTAGGGTTCGCCATTCCAAACCATCCATTATGTTTAGGGTTCCATAATCACACCCTAGGGTTCCTCTGAACCCAACTGTCCTCGGTAATAAAATCCACAATCTGACCGACCTCGCGGTCATGACATCGCATGGACATCAATCCAATCCTACCGTTAGCTCAACTAGGATTTCCCCGAATCCAGCTACTCCTCGAAACACGATTCGCAACGCCGAATGACCCGACCATCTAATGGTCACAACTCCATACAATCATCATAATTGATCCTACAATATTGTGATAGATGATCCTGACATAACCGTGGGGATGGTTAAAACTCTAAAGTACTGTTTCGTTTATCCTTTAGTAGGGCCCCACACTGCCAACCACGACAGAACTATGGAAACCTCGACATCAAATGTCGAACCAAAACTATCCATGATACGTTCCTATTAACTATCATACCAGCATCCTAGCTATCAGGTTGATAAGGAACTGTAGCCCATTGAGACATCACATCCTCGACTTGCGCACACCACAAGAGTAAACCTGCTCTGATACCACTTGACATGACCCATCCAAATCCCCCCGGAATTAACACGGGATGTGTCATGATCCCGTCTAACATGAAGTGTCAGACTAGGAATAATTTAAACCTTCAGCCCGACAGGCTTCCAGAGTGCGCCAGGATCCGGTGGAGGAGTGTGATGTCTCGGTCTCTGCTACAGTCCGCATCCGTAATCAACCTGAAAGGCATTGAAAAACAGAAAAGACTGTGAGTGGAAGAAAAGCAATAGTTTAATAAAACACATTTCATAAAAGACCTTTATTCCCAGGTCAATGTCTGCAGATCAATGGCCCTCCCTGGGGTTTATAATCCATAATAGCCTTCCTAAGAGTAAGGTACCTATTGGGGGCGACTCCACTCAATTAGTGCTCCGTGACTACTCCAAGGTCCACACAGGCCAACGACTTTCCCTGGAGGAGACAGTCCATAAACATATAAGGATGGTTTATGAAAAACCATTTTGAAATCATTCTCAAAACCTTTCAAAGGTTCATGCCCGGTCCCCATAAACCGTCATGAACCAGAAATCCATTTATGGGTCCCCTACCCGAAATAACCATCGTAAACCATAACTGGGCCCCAATCCCGAATTCATAAACCAACTGGGCCTCGTGCCCGATTTCGTAAACCAAATGGGCCTCGTGCCCGATTTCGTAAACCAAATGGGCCTCGTGCCCGATTTCGTAACCAAATGGGCCTCGTGCCCGATTTCGTAACCTAAATGGGCTCCGAGCTCGATTCGTAAATCAACTGGGCCTCGAGCCCGATACGTAAACCAACTGGGCCTCCGGCCCGATGCCTTGTTAAATCAAATGGACTTCAAGTCTGAGAGTTTTTAAATCAAATGGGTCTCGCGCTCGATTCCATATTTTCAAATCTGAAATCAGTTCACGAACCAATTGGACCTCTGGCCCAATAACGCGACTAAAATGGACTTTGAGTCCGAGGGTTTCCAACACAAATGGGTCTCATGCCCGATTTTACCTTTTCAAATCCAAAACCATTTCATTAAACCATTTTTGAAACCAGAAGCACGTATAATCAGCGCAAAATCGTAAACCTCGATTTACGTGTAAATATGTAAATCGCCTCGAAATACGTGAAATCATGTAAATCACTAATATCCAAATCAGCATCATAGAATCACATATGTAAAACATATAAAACATTTATGCATGCATCACAGTTTAGAAATCAAGGTCCACTCACAGACCGTCCTACGCTGCCACCTCCATTTGCATGCCGTAAGCCTCCCCAGGCTAATCACTGTCACTGGGACTCCCAAACCTGTCCAAATCATACTAGAGGGTTACTAACTACCTTCTTAACCTCTCATTTAAGTCCCGTAATTTTTCCGAATTTTTAACTATTTTTAAACTAGATCCTAAACCTTCGGACATCCCGAACTATATCGAAAGGATGTCCGATCCACACGAAACCAATCCCAAAATGTTCGTTACATCAAATAGATTAAAAGCCATGTTGAACACTTTCCCAAACCTTGCTTCACGCTCTCCCACGTGCCACCCAATGGGGCTACGTGTGAAGCCCGTGCACCTGCACTGTTCATTACCCCTAACCTCCAGCCGACCGGGTTCACTGGTTTTGAACCGGACCGGACCGTTCTGGACCGGCGTGATCGGTTCAGTGTTCCTTCTCTCTCATTTTTTTATCCTTTTTCGATTATTTCAATCCTAATCTCTTTGTCTCATCTTTATCTATCCATTTATGATTTCAAAAACCTAAAAACAATCCTAAATCATACTAGAACAATCGATGGATGAACCGGCCACCTGCAACCGAACACCACCGTCGTCTCCAGCCACCTCATCCTCCCATTCTTAGTCCCTCAGCCTCCCATTTTTGGGCCGAGTCGTGACAGTGTACAGGTGTGCAACAACGAAATCTATGCCTTGTTCTCTGGGTCCTCCTCTACCGCGGGTGCACGGCCTGGAGGGGTCAATAAAACAATAAAGAGTAAGTGGGCCGAAAATAAACAATGTTTCCAAAACCAGTTTAATAATATAATAATAATAAGGTTTTACTCCTTCATTTTCAAACTTACATACATTGAGTCAAAACATAGTTAATCGTAATAGTATCATAGAATCATATAATCATATATAACCTAATAGGGAAAACAATCATAATAATAGTGCACTGTAAAACCAAACCCCGACATCCCTGAAGTCTGGCATCCCTGATGCCTAATAATGTCACGGTCCTAAGGCTACGCATGCCACTCGAGATCTCAATCCTAATTCTCCCCAAGGTCTACCCAGGTCAATGACCCGGGTAAAGTAATCTCAATCTTAATCGTACCAAGAAGCATCCAATCTCAATCGTAAAGTAAAACGGTAAAAATAGTTATGCATGCAATCATTTCGAAATCAAAAGACCATTGACACATGGTCCTCGCTACTCAACGAACTGCCTAAACCTCTCCAACCAATCCAAATGTCACTAATGAACTCTACAAGTTCAAACGTAAGATCTTAGCACAGTACCGGCCCGAGAAAGCCGCCCGAACATGCTTCCCAATGCATTTAACCCATTTTGACCAACCTAACGATCTCCGATCAACACGAAACCACCACAATTAGATTCGTATCATCGAAACACTTGATAATGGTGACGGTCCCACCTCGAGATTCCCCCTCACGAGCCCTCACATGCTGGTCAAAAAGGGAAAGTCAACGCTGGTCAACTGTGCTAACGTCAGTATAACGTCACTGCTGACGTCACCTGATAGCTGTCAGGTCTGACAAGTGTTAGACTCTAATAGTCCCACGTGTCACTCCAGGATTGGCCACAGGTCTGACATGATGATGTCAGCATGATGACGTCATCATCTCCTACCTCAGAATGGGTTGACCCATGGACCTGCAACAGGGTTGCATAGACCCGCTTTCTGACCCGGCCACCGTTTGGTCATTTCTTGACCATTTTCGATGCAATTTCTTCCTATACCTTCTTCTCAGTCCTAGCTATGGATCTATACAATTAAAACTAGGAAACACGGGCTAGATTTGTACATTCGATCTCTGAACAGTGGCCGTGACTTCAAGGTTGGTTTCCTCTCAACTCCGGCCACCACTACCCTCGAAATTGATGTCCATGTGTTCGCCTTGGTCCCTAGAACATGTTAGGATCAAGCCCAACGGCTAACACTGTAACAACCCGTCCTGGGAGTCAGGATTAGCAAAGTGATTAGTAACGGATTAGTTAGATTAATCGGTGTTAGTTGGTTACTTTTGGACGTTTGGCGCAGAATGACAATTTTGCCCCTGGTTTGGGCAAAAAGTTGACTTTTAGTTGGCCAGTCAATTGGGCATTGAATGATGACCGTGACGTAGTTCGGGACGTCACGAGTCCGTAGACAGGTGACACGCCCCATTCCAACATCCGAGGAGGAAGTTATGATGTTCGGAAGGTTGAAGGCATTACCGTAATTTGGGTAAACGAAGGGGAAAAGTTGACTTTTCACACGATAGAGTTTTTACACGTAGACCGAGGACAGTTAGGTAGGTCTCGTCGTCCTGAGTACAATGACATGCGGCATGCCTTCATCGGACGTCGGACGAGCGAGATACGTGTCTAGAAGGTGAGGGGTAAAACCGTAGAATTGAACAAGAGGGGCATTTTGGTTTTTTTGCACATTGGGACTTGTGCAAACCGGATTGGGACAAGTATACAGTAATTGTGGGATATTTTTCGAATTGGGACCACATGAGTTGGACACGTGGGGGTGGTCTAGTGGGTTCTAGTTTGTGCACGGTGTAATTAAACTTGGCCGTGATTTGAGTCGTGTTTGTGCTTGAGAGAAACAGAGACTGGGATTGAGAGGGAAATCGATCCATGGCAGGGTGTGTGTGAGGCTTTGTGAACTGGTGAGGGTGAGCAGAGACTAAGTGAGAGCTGGTGAGTGAGTTTGAGTAAAAATTGTGAGAGAAACGATTGGGTGTGTGAGGTGTGAGTTCTCAGGAAAACAAAGAGGTGTCCAGGGTGTGGTGCAACCATAAGTGATCAACTGGTCCAATCAGAGTCGAGGGGAGGCTAGGACGGCTGAGGACGGCTCTATGAACCCAGCAGAATGCGGCGGCGAGCACGGCGAAGACGTGAACGACGGTAAGCCTCACTTTCCTCTGTTTTGCAGTTTTGGTTCAAACGTAAAGTCGTGGCTTTTGGGGCTGAGTCGAAGGGTTCTGTTAGTGCTATTAGACTCAGTAGGTCTCTAGGAACCTGCTGGTTGTGAAGCCGTAACGGGGGATTGCACGGTTGGCCGAGTAAGCTTGTACAGTCCTCTGTTTTTACCGTTTGCTTCAATTTGAAAGTCGTGACATTTGGAGGAGTGTTGACGGTTTCTGGTGACCCTATTAGTTCTAGGAAGGTGTTAGGAACCTTAGGTATCGTCTTAGAGCCCTACAGTGGCCGTGGGTGGCCAGAGACAGAAACTCAACATTTCTGGGTTTTCTTCGAGCTTTGGTTGTTAGGATTGTGTAGCCTTTGTCATGAATTAATTAGTGGAATCAACTACCCAGACAAGGATGAAACTAGGGGGATCAAAAGGAGTGAAAATGGATGGGAAAAAGTGAGGAACTGGTCACGCCGGTTCAGACCGGTCGAGTGGCTGAGGAAGAAGATGAACAGTGTTCCTGTGCAGGCGCGTGAGGCCCACGCGCAGCCACTTTGGGCTCGCGTGGGGGCGCGTGCGGCAATTTCTGAGGAAGTGGTCAACTAAGTTTTTGGTCTAATAGTTGTAACGAATCTATTGGGATAGGTTTCGGGACAATCGGACGTCGTTTCGGGTTAGTTCTGCGGGATCGAAGGTTTAGGGTTCCGTTTAATGTACGCTTAGAAGTTCGGGAAAATTATGGGATTTGAGTGGGACTGTTGTGAAGTAGTTAGTAACCTCGTTTTGGGCTTTGGACAGGTTCGGGAAGCCGAGGATAGCAGAATGGTCGGGGACAACGTAAGTGCGCGCGTATCGAGGCGACTTCGGAATGGTCTGTGAGTGGACTTTGCTTTCTAACTCTTGATGCATGCATATATGTTTTTATATGTTTTCTATACTTGATTCTATGATTTGATTTATGATTGTGATGGTTTACGGTTTTATACGTTTTTCGAGGAAATGACGGTAATTCACGTTTTACGATAAGTTGATGGATATCGTGATTTGAACCTGGTTTTAATGATTTGATTTCGGGATTTCAAATATGATTTGATTTCAATGAAAATAAAAGGATTTTGGAAAGTGTTTTCAGGCTTGAAGCCCAGTTCAAAAAGTGGTTTTGAGAAACGTGATTTCGGGTTTGTGAATCAGATTTCTGGATGACGATTCGGAATTCGATTTGGGACTTGAAATGAATTTTCGAGTTTGGGTTCGGAATGATTATTCCGGATGCTAGCTTACGGAATGATGGTTACGGACTCGGATCTGGAAAGGAGATGGATATGAGTTCTGGGTTTGGATTGGATTTGCTGGATCTGGTTATTGGGTTTAAAACCCGGATTATATTTGACGGGGGACGGGCCCAGATTGGGTTTAAAGACCCGGATTGAGTTTAAAGACTCGGATATTGATATTTTCCCCCGTAGACCTGTTGAGTTTAAAGACTCGGGAGTTTAAAGACTCGGATTATATTGAGGCCTCGATTGAGTTTAAAGACTCGGATAGATCCAGCAGGTTCGGTGGATGAAAATGTGGTTTCAAATGAGTTATGGTTTTCACTGAGACTTGAAAATGATGGTTTTCAATCATGGTTTTCTGAGGTTTTGGGCTATGCCCGGATGAAATGGTTTTCGGTGGTTTTGGGCTGAGGCCCGGGATTTGGAAAAAGAAAACTGTGTTGGTTTTCTTACATGAATTATTGACATGAATTTGATATGCATGCATTGGTTTTGAAACGGAGGGTATAAATGTAATTGTGTTTTTTTGTTAATTTTTTTTTAACTTAAACTTTATTTTTGTCCACTCACAGTCTTTTTGTGTTTTCGATACCCTCCAGGTTGTTGCGGCACGGGCTGTTGATTGAGAGAAACGGAGACATCACACATATGATCCACAGTAGTTCGGCACACTCTGGGAAGTCCGGTTACCTTTGGATGGTTGGATCGAGAATCCCTTGTCCGACTTACGTGTCACATGAAGGCTGGACGTCAGTTTAGCCCACGTGTCATGCGTAAGTTAGACGGGGTCGGGATTTAGCCCTTAATCCCGAGGGATTAGTGGTGGGTCCTGACAAACACAAGTCCAAATCTCAGTTTCTTTTTTTTAGGGTCAAACGGGTTACGGGTTTTACATCTACCGTGGCTGCGCCGCCATGCTCAGCCTGTCACCGTCACATCTTCCTTGTCTCTCAGGTCACACCCTCTCAATCTCCCTTACTTGGTCATAGTGACAGATGAAGGTATGGTTATGGGGTTTGTATTTGGTTGCTCATGGGTTAGTGGTTTTGGAGATAGAAAGATGAAATGATGCAGATGATAGAACGGGAGGGAGAGAGAGATTGTTAGGAATATTTAAACAAATCCACCAATAGACACACATCCATAATTCAGGGAAAAGCAACCAATGGGATGAATGACACTTGTCACTCATCCAAGGGCCCATATTAATTAAATCAACCAATCAGAATTAATCATTAATTAATTCAATTTCTGAGGCGTTAAATTCCCGATTTTGATCACATGATAATAACTTCTTCGTCTGACGTTTGATTTTGACATTCCACCTGTCTACGGACTCGTGACGTCTCGATCTACATCACGGTCATAGGTCAAAGTCCAAAAATAATCCCGGTCCAAAAATTAACTTTTTTCCCCACTAGCGGTAAAATAATCATTTTGCATTAATTTCTAGAAATTACAATAAAATATTGTTCGGGTCCTTACACTACACATATTATGGTACGATCATGCCACCCTATCTAAGTTGTAAAAACTCCGCCTACATGGTGTCTCTATAAAACCAGTGATAAATTGCTCAAAGAATCTCTCTTTGAATACCACACATGTAGTGGTACGAATGTCCCAGCCCGTTATCAGGAAAGTGATAGATGTATTATCAAACAAAGAATTATGAATGATAAACTCTTGAGTGATACTTTGCAAGTGCACAAATCATATAACGAGTATAGTAGGTATGCAAAGATCGATCCCTCGAGGACTTGTGTCAACGTGATTCCACTTCGTTTAGAAGTAAACAACTTAGTTATTAAGTAAAGACAATTAGGGGGTTTGTTTGGAGTGAAGATGCACGAAATGAAATGGTGAAAGTAAAGTGCAAAACGATGAAAACTTGATTGAAACTTGATTGATTGATTAGGACGAATTAGGGCTTATTATCCACCCTTACCAATTATAGTCTCCTTAGATTTCCTTGAACTAATTTCTATGCATGTTCTGAAGAATGTGCATGCACAGGGGTCTGGCTAAGGCTCACTTGACACCTATTATCTTCTCTTAGTTTTCATATTTTAAGCGTGATGTCCACTGTAACATGTCTATTATCGATGGTGCATGATAATGCATAAAACACAAAGAAGATTTGATGACACTACACTATCCCTACAAACGTGATGTACAATTCTAGTAGGTCATGAGTTTAGATTGCAAAATAAAAGTCGTCCTCTTAAATGTGATGCTACAAATTGCAAGATGATATAGTGGTTCGTCAAGGAATTACATTAACAATTATACACAAACCAGGTGATCAGGCTTATAAGCTTAAATTAAGTTCATGAAGCATAGTAATCCAACAAATTCAATCATGCATAACAATCACAATCAAGAGCCAGAAATCTAAATACGAACTAACATGGCTAGGGCTTTAAACAACCCAAACCCTTAGGGGAACTACTCACACATAACTAGATTAACAAACATCATAATTGAATTCATAAAAATGTAAAGAGAATAAGGGATTAAGAAACACAAATACAAAAGAGTAGCAAGGGGAAGAAAAAGAGGCTTGCACACACTTCTTCTTCCAAGCCTCACGTCCACTTTGGCACAAGACTTGAATCCAAAAGCTTGAAGACTTATAAATTACGGCTAACTATGTATTAACTTTGACTATGAATTTCAACAGAGTTTTAGCACCTCTGGAGGTAAAACGTGTCAGGACCCACCCCGGTTTCGCCCCGAAACCCGAGGTAAACCCCGCTCCCGTCTGACTCCCCGACACAACACGCAAGTAAAACTCACTCAACCCAGTCAGACGCAGGAGTAACAATGTTCCAAAGTTATCAGGTACAGAGCATAGTACAAAAATACAAGGAAAATAAAAACCGATAAATTACACGCACACGGAAGACTTTAAACTATTCCGGGATTCCCCCACGTCACTTCTATGCCTCGGACACTGCCTTGACGTCAAGACCCCGTGCTAGCTCCACAACCTGGAGGGCAAGTTAAAAACAGAAAATGTGAGTGGACCATAATAAAAGAAAAGTTCTAAAATCCTTTATCAGAAAAACTGCGTTTAACCCTCCGTTTTGAAAACCACATGCATAACCAACATTGTTAACACAACTATAATCACTTTTCATAAAACATCATAAGAAACAGAAACACTATAAAACAGTTATGGAAACCATAGCATGAGTATCAGAAACGGGTTGTTACAAAACGGGTGTCCAAACAAGAAAGAAAAACAATCTATATATATGTCCCACACCAGCCCTAGCCTTACCCTAATCAAAATAGGAAAAACAATCCCAAACAAGGAGGAAATCTCCTTAGCCATAAATACCTTCTTTTTCGTGTATTTGGATTCCTTGCCTCCTTGCTTCTTCCTTCTTTCTTGCCACTTTTGACTTCAACTTTGAATAGTAATTCTTTTAGTCTTCTTTTCCAATTCAATCCACATCAATTCAAGTATGAAAGAGGAAAGAGATTTGCGGCTAAGAAGTCCATATTGAAGCCCATGAAGAATCGAGGCCTAACCATGTGCTTTGGAAGCCCTTGAAGAATCCTTGTCGTGTTTCCTAGGTATGAGATGCCACTTTGTGAGTCCTTGATGAATTAGCTTTGGAATCATCACATTTCATTGCAAAAACATGATTTTAACCTCAACTAAACTATCTTCACAAACTTCATAAAATAGATTATTTTCTCCTATTGATTGAGCAATTATAATCAGAAGACAAGTAAAAGAGATAAGGAATAACATTAAAACAATGCTTAATTATTGACTTAATAAATACCCCCCACCCTTATCTTTTGCTAGTCCCATAGCAAAATAGAAAATGAAGGACTCGATCTAATTAAGATAAGCATTTAAACCCCTAGGTGCACCTAGTAGGAAGAGTTTTGTCTCCTGAGGGTTATAGCAGCACAATACCCACAAACATTTTAGTTAACACAAGGGATGCTAGAAATCATGTATCAACAAGTTAATAAGAACCAAGAATAGAAAATAAACTCACAAAAACCAAAGAACATGCCATAACCGTGAGCTCAATGTGTAAAGTGTTTGTACCAATATCTCAAATGATCAAGTTAGAAAACAACGTCATATAAACACCCTAGAAAGATTTCACCTCGACCCTAATCCTCACTAGGCAACACTCAATGCACACTCGAATCCTAAGGCTTTCCTCGACAAGCATATGTGATGAGTTTATGTAAAGGTAATCAAGTTAATCACATATGAGTTGCAATGAAGAATGACACTTTATACGAAAATATGATCTCGAGAGGGAATTGAAGTTTAAAAACAGAGGTACGTACGTTGATCCTTTGCATAACCTTTCACAAGATCAATAGGTCTTCATTCAAGAGTTATAATGGGGTTATTCTTGGGTTTAGAAAAGAAGGTTGGAATTCAAAGAACCTAAGCTGCATCAAGGCATGAGAAGTCATGGCTCAGACCTTGAAATATAAATGATGAATTTGTGCTTGAACTCATTATATTGCCCTATTTTAGGTGCTTGGCTCACTTAGCTCAGTTCCAAGTTCATTGCTTTCATTTTTTTTCTTCTTTTGAATCGCAATTTTTTTTTCTTTTTTTTTCGCTGTCTTTTCTTTCCTTTTGAATTCACTAATGAACTTGATACACTGTTTCTTTTGTTTATATGAGCTGAGCCAAGATCATGCAATAACGTCCTCACTATTCAAAAAACCGAATGATCTTTCAATTCAAGTATAACTTCAATCACATGAGAATAGGTAGCACAAAACAACAACCTATTTCCTCCTCACCATGAATCTCATTTGATGCAACCTTAACTCAAGCTTGAATTATAGGGTATAGCCATAATGAATGGTTCAAAACTTGGTTAGGTTATAATGTAGGTGAAGACAAAAACAGCCAAGTGTTTGGCTTTAAAGTGGCTTGAGGAGCATGCAATTGGGACGGGGAAAAGAAAGGCCTTTAGGAGCTAAATCACACATAGCCTATATCACATCTCATAGATAGTTACACATTAAATCAAGAGCATCTGATAGATATGGTTCTTTAAACATCAATGCAATTAGAGTGAGATCATGCAATTATGAACAAAATGATGAATGTTTAAGAGTAGAAGCAAGTAGATCACTCAGAAAGAAAGGCAATCAAGCTCAAAGATCTCACAATGGTAGTCTCCACTAATTTTTTGAAGTATGCTCAAATTCAATTGGTTTGGTTGCTTAATCACTTGATTATGGTATCGTGAGGTGCAAGTGTGAGTTCAATGGCAATGGCAATGATTCCTAGCAAGTACAAGAAATTGTCGAGTTTTATCCATTCATATTAACTTGTTTAGACATAAAAACTAGCATAACATAAAAAAACAGCAAGCAAATCAAAACAACAAACAAAAAATAGCAAGCTAATCAAAACAGAAAAACTGGTTTGTGTACCCCAAAACACCCCCAAAACTAAATGACATTGTCCTCAATGTTGCAGGCATAAAAGTAAGACAAAGTCATTATAGTGCGGGAGATCTACAAGTGAAAAACTTCCACAAAGAAAAGGGAACAAACCCGACCTAGGTTGCCTCTTGGGAGTGATTGATTTAACATCTAGGTGAAGTGAAGAAAACGGCTTATGTATGGGCATGCAAGTGGGCCACGGGTGCCTCAATTGGAATGAGAGACGTCGGGTAGTAGGGCTTGAGTCTATGTCCATTCACCTTGAATGGGTCTTTCTTAACCGGGTGTTGAATTTCAATGGCACCATAAGGGAAAACGTTAGTGATAATGAATGGACCAGACCAACGAGAATGTAACTTAGCCGGAAACAACTTAAGTCGTGAGTTGAATAGAAAAACTTGTTATCCAACTTGAAAAACCTTCCTTTGAATGTTCTGGTCGTGATAAGCTTTGATCCGCCCCTTGTAAATCTAAGCACTCTCATATGCCAGTTCATAAAGCTCATTTAGTTTCAACTTCTAGTGAATTCCAGCAGCGTCTAAGTTCATGCTCATGAACTTAACAACCCAAAATGTCTTGTACTCAAGTTCTACGGGCAAGTGACACCATTTACCAAAGATTAACCGAAAAGGGGACATACCAAGAGGTGTTTTGTACGCCGTCCTATAGGTCGAAAGTGCATCGTTTAACCTCATATACCAATCTTTGCAGTTAGGGTGAACCATCTTCTCAAGTATGGCTTTGATCTCTCTATTTGACACTTCGGCTTTCCCACTTGTTTGAAGGTGGTAGGGAGTGGATACTCGATGATTGACACCATACTTCTTCATCAAGGCCTCAAAAGAACGATTGCAAAAATGGGAGCCTCCATCACTTATGATAGCCTATGGTGCACCAAACCTAGCTAAACTATGATTTTGAATGAAATTCACAACAACCTTAGCATCTTTAGTTTTAGTGGCAAGTGCCTCAACCCATTTAGATACATAATCCACAACAAGCAATATGTATATATTACCAAAAGAGTTTGGAAAGGGTACCATGAATTAAATTCCCCAAATGTCGTAGATCTCAACCACTAGAATCGGGTTCAAAGGAATTTGATTCCTAGGACCTATGTTACCTTGTCTTTGGCATCTATCCCAAGTGAGCACGAATTCATAAGCATCCTTGAAGAGTGTGGGCCAAAATAATCCACTTTGAAGGACTTTGAACGCTGTTGTCTTGGCCCCAAAATAACCTCCACACGCCAAAGAGTGACAAAATTCAAGAACGGAACGTACCTCTTGATCTGGGATGCTTCAACGAATGATTTTATCCGAGCAATGCTTCCATAGGTATGGCTCGTCCCAAATGTAATACTTGGCTTGTTTAGCAAGCTTATCCTTTTGATACCGGCTCAATGACATAGGGAATTTCTTACTGACAATAAAGTTAATGAAATCAACGTACCATGGATCAATTGCATGAATGGTGAAAAGTTGCTCGTCTAGGAATGTCTCTTGCAAGGGAAGGTGATCCACTTCTTCATTCGAGCCACAGATGAGACGACTCATACAATCAGCAACTACATTCTCACTTCCCTTCTTGTCCTGAATTTCTAAGTCAAGCTCTTGAAGGAGAAGCATCCATCGCAACAATCTAGGTTTTGCATCCTTCTTGCTCAACAAGTACTTCAACGATGCATGATCCAAATAGATTATGACCTTTGTTTGAATCAAGTAAGATCGAAACTTCTCTAGGGAAAAGATAACAGCAAGAAGCTCCTTTTCAGTGGTTGTATAATTTAATTGGGCATCATTAAGAGTGTGGGCTTGCATAGTAGATGACATGAGCAAGTTTGTCGAGTCGCTGTCCTAAAACGGCACCAACCACGAAATAAGAAGCATCACACATGAGTTTGAATGGGAGGTCCCAATTGCGGGGCATAATGATAGGGAAGCTCATGAGCTTGTTCTTCAAGGTTTCAAAAGCCTCTCTACATTTCTTATCAAAATTAAACACAGCATCCTTTGCAAGCAAATAACACATAGGCCGAGAGACCTTAGAGAAATCCTTGATGAACTTTCGAAAAAATCTAACATGGCCCAAGAATGATCTGACCTCTATAACTGCGGTTGGGTATGGTAATATTTCAACAATATTCAACTTATCTTTTTCCACTTCAATACCCCTACTAGAAATCATGTGGCCCAAGACAATACCTTGTTGAACCATGCAGTGACACTTCTCCCAATTCAGCACTAGGTGACTTTCTTCGCAGCGTGCAAGTACTCGGGAACGGTTGACTAAAAAAATCTCAAATGAGTACCCAAACATAGAGAAGTCATCCATGAATAACTCAATGATGTCCTTAATCATATCCGAGAAGATACTCATCATACATCGTTGAAAAGTGGTCGATACGTTGCGTAGACTAAAAGGCATCCTCCGGTAAGCGAATGTTCCATAGGTGCAGGTAAAGGTCGTCTTTTCTTGATCTTCCAGGGAAATTGGAATCTAACTAAATCCAGAATATCCATCCAGGAAACAATAATGTGAATAACCTGCCAGCTCCAACATTTGATCAATAGAAGGCAAGGGAAATTGATCTTTATGGGTGGTAGTGTTGAGCCTTCTGTAATCAATGCATACTCTCCAACCAGTTTGAATTATATGAGGCACAAGCTCATCCTTCTCATCTTAACCACGGTATTACCATTTTTCTTGGGCGCAACTTGAACTGGACTTACCTATTTAGAATCACTAATCGGATATATGATTTCCACATCCAAAAGTTTGAGGACTTCGTTCTTGAAAACTTCCTTCATATACGGGTTCAACCTTCTTTCTGCCTTTTGGGAGAGCTTAGCATCTTCTTCAAGGATAATTCTATGCATACACTTTGCTTGACTAATGCCATTAATATCAGCAATAGTCCAACGTATGACCATTTGATAGGTTCGAAGGACTTGAACAAGCATGTCTTCCTCGGATGGAATCAAATTTACGGTAATGATGACTGAGAGGGTATTGTTGTTGCCTAGGTAAGCATATTTGAGATGTTCCGGGATTGGTTTAAGCTCACGGGCAAGAGGGGAGATGTGAGATGGCAAGGTATTTATGGTGGTGAGGGGCAAGGCATCAAAGGGTGTCATATACGGGTGCACTAGGGGTGTGGTGTTGAGATAGAGGACCTCGGCTATAACATTAGGGTCCAAGGATGTCTCGGGTTTAGGAACAATAGTAGGGGATTTTCTAGGTCATCTTCCACACATGATTGCTTTAAGTTCTCAATAAGAATCATATCGAAAGTGTTTAAAGGAAAATCAATGATAGGTTCCGCTGGATATTGCATAGTATCATGCATAGAAAAGTACGAAGCTCGCCTAAAACCGGAATAGATACCTTTCCATTCCTCACATAAATTAGGCATTCAGCCGTGGCCAACAAGGGACGTCCAAAAATTTTTTGGGGCTCCTCATTCTTGTCAATTCTATCTATCTTCAAGACATAAAAATCAGCGGGGATAAAAATCATGGATAAAACATGCATAAAATATGACCTAACAGTAGGATGTGGCCTCCACTGAAGAACTACGTGACATAAACTAGTACCTTGAAAAAAAAAAGAAACAAACCAAGGTAGGAAATTCCAAATTATATGGACACCGTTGAGGGACAAGTGCCCCGCAACAGCGCCAAAAACATGATAGATGTTTTATCGAACAAAAAATTATGAATGATAAACTCTAGAGTGATACTTTGCAAGTGCACAAATTCATATGACGAATATAATAGGTTTCCAAAGGTCGATCCCTTGAGGACTTGTGCCAACATGATTCCACTTAGGTTGGAACCAAACAACTTAGTGTTAAGTAAAGACAATTGGGGGGTTTGTTTGGAGTGAAGATGCACAAAATTAAATGGTGAAAATAAAGTGCAAAATGATGAAAACTTGATTGAAACTTGATTGATTGATTAGGAAGAATTAGGGCTTATTATCCACCTTTATCAATTATAGTTCTCCTTAGATTTCTTTGATCTAATTACTATGCATGTTCTGAATTAAGTACCCGTGCAGGGGTCCAGCTAAGGCTCACCCCATGCCTATTATCTTTTCTTAGTTTGCAAGTTTTAAGCACGATGTCCACTGTAAAACATCTATTATTGATGGTGCGGGATAATGCATCAAACACGAAAAAGATTTGATAGCATTAAACTATCCCTAGAAAAGTGATATGCAATTCTAGTAGGTCATGAGTTTAGATTACGATTAAAAGTCCTCCTCTTAAATGAGATGCTACAAATTGCAAGATGATATAGTGGTCCGCCAAACAATTACATCAAAAATTATACAAAAACAAGGTGATCAATCTTATAAGCATAAATTGAGTTCATGAAGCGCAGTAATCCAACAAATTCAGTCATGCATAACAATCAAGAGCCAAAAATCTAGATACGAACTAACATGGCTAGAGCTTCAAACAGACCCAATCTTTAAGTGAAGTACTCACACATAACTAGATTAACAAACATAATAATTGAATTCAAAAAAATGTAAAGAGAATATGGGATTAAGAAACACAAAAACTAACGAGTAGCAAGAAGTAGGAAAAAGGGCTTGAACACTCTTGTTCTCCCAAGCCTCGCATCCACCTTGGTACAAGACTTGAGTCCAAAAGCTTGAAGACTTATAATATGCAGCTAACTATGTATTAACTTTGAGTATGAATTTCAACAGACTTTTAGCACACCGGGAGGTAAAACGGGCGTCCAAACAATAAGTAAAAACAATCTATATATAGACCTTACACTAGCCCTAGCTTTACCATAATTCAAATAGGAAAAACAATCCCAATCAAGTAGGAAATCTCCTTAGCCGTAAATGCCTTCATTGCCGTGTATTTGGTTTCCTTGCAACTGATACGTATGTATCGTTCTCAACCGAAGATTGAGGATACCTAAGCATGATTATCATTTGATTATTTAATTAGGGGGTAATTGACTGTTTCAGATGTCCTACGTGATTAACTAACCTAATCTAATCTAATCTAACCCAACTTATTATTTACATGGTCAACTCATCTATAAACATAACTCATTCATAATTTATGCCAATTCCAAAACCTTCGAAATTCCATAACCTTCGTTTTACGAAATACAAGCATATTATCTCATGTACGTGCTCGGGAACTGCCCTATACACTTTCAATGATCTAGACTTGGGAATTGCCCTATATCTAGTCAAGAATTAAGTAACATACAAGTATAACAAAAACCAAGATATTGAAACACATGGAAGATTATTGAAATTCATATAAGATATAAAACCATAATTATATTAAAGATCAATCCAAAAAAGTGATCATTCAGTATCAAAAGGCAATCACAGGGTAAAGAGGTCGTGTTACACTTTTTCTCTTTGGGAACTGCCCTATGGATGCTATGTGGTCGACACTCCTTCGTGAGATACTCGGGAACTGCCCTATATGTCACAGATGAAGGTGTTTATGTTGGAATATGGTGTAATTGGATTTTTCTAAAGGAATCTCAAATTGATGAAAAGGGAAATTTGGTTAAGCAGAGCTATGGTATAAATAATTATTAATACCATATCAACCAACCACCCTCCGTACAAACAGAAGCCGCCGGGCCTGAGAAGAACTTGTCGAATGGCAGCTAGCCTCGGATCTCACTCAACAGATTGGTATTAGCCAGTCGGCATACCAAGACAGTCCTGCCACTCATCACCCATTTACTGTTCACACCAGTTGGCCACACCAACTTTGTGGCATACCAATTATGGCGCACCAGCTCCCTGCCACACCAACTTCCTGACACCAGCAGGCCAAGCAACACCTGGCATCCTCCTCTGATCTCCAAGGATCTGCAGTAAAAACCCAGCAACAACATGGGACCTACTCCCTATTATTGACTCAACCACCACATTCATGGCTGCTATAAATACCCCTAAAACCTTCACAAAAGTGATCTCTCTTCTGACAACTATTACCTACACACTTTTACGCCACTCGGCACACGATTACTGACTTAGGCATCAGAGCCCATTCGGCTGGCACCCCACCGGTGTCAAGTATTACCTCGCAGGTTGTCTGCCGAACGGAAGTCCAGAGAACGATGACACCCTCAGCGGGTCCAAAACACCACGCGGTTGGTCCTAGATCCCCTAGCGGGTCTCATCACGTTAGGTCCATTTCAGGATCAAACATTTGGCGTTGTCTGTTGGAAATCTGACTAAGTTCCTCTCACCAGCTCACATACCTCCAATCACTTCCCTTGTAGACGAGAATGTCTGTCGAGCGGGATGTTGGTGAGCTCAAAAACACTCCTTTAGGAGACCGCAACCGAGCCCAAACTAGTGAGCCCTCCGAGGATGTGCTTGAGATGCTACAAACCCTCAGATCGGAAGTGGTTGAACTCAGAAAAAGTAACGCTGCCATCGAGAGCCGAAATCATGTATAGAGGGAACAGCACGGAAGCATCCTTGCCATCCTTTAATCCACAATGAAGAGCTAGAGGAACAGTGAAGGGCAACCAAACAGGGCCTAGCTGCTGCAGTTGGTCAGCAGGAGAACGGCGCTAGCCGAGTAGAGGCCACCGAGACCTGCCGACCAAAGACATCAGGAGGCCTCCTCATCCACCGAACGGATCACCTCATCCACCAAACGGATCTCCCTGGTCCCGCAAGTACACAAATCTTCCGCGACGCCCGCGAACTTCTCGAACGGAGGCAGCCACCAGTCCAGGAAGCCAAGGTGACCTACCCCGCCAAGGACCCTCAGATTCAGGAGAAACCACCCTTACCACTGCTGACCCGGGACGCTCACTCGCGATCAGGATCAACCTAGGAGCACAGAAGCAGGTGCCGACCCAGCGGCCCGGAAGCCAAGCACCATCAACCAGCTAACACCTCTTGGAGGACGGCACCGACTCATCAACAACCATGTTTGGTCGGCAGTCAAGACAACCTACACTGCCCAGCAAGAGCAAGAGTGACAAAAGTCACCGACCCATCACTAACAGGCTTGAACCAACAACCAAACTCCACCAATCAGACGATGTGATTCAGGAACTCCTCTGGTGTGTCCATGAACTAGAAGCTGGCAAAACCAAGGCCACCGCCCTCCGCATCGCAAGACCAACATTGGCCCCTTAACAGACCGAGTCATACAATATAGACATGAAACGGAGGTCAAACCCCTCAAGATCGCCTTGTACAATGGAAGCGGAGACGCACACAATCATATCAACAACTTCAAGTCCGTCATTGCATTCCATAACCTCTCTGATGAGGCCCAATGCCTGGTCTTCAGCTCCACCCTCACTGAGGCCGCGTTCAATTGGTTCTATCGGTTTGAGCCACAATCAATCGACTCGTTTGATCAAAATGGACTAATTGCTCACCACCGAAGACCTAGGCACCTTCCGATAAAGGGAGAATGAGCCTCTGCGCCAATACGCTGCCAGGTTCAGCCTCGAGTACTCCACGTTCCACGAAATGGACGACAGGGTAGCCTACCGAGCATTCTGAAATGGCTTGAGGGAGTCCACCTTCAAGTACCACGCCTTCACTCAAGGTTGGGATGACGACAACGAGCTCATGAGGCAGGCAGCAATCGATGCTAAGGTGAAACACTTCAACTCCCCACAGGCGGCAGCCAGACCTACCACAGCCCCTACACACTCCACACCGTTGAGCAGTAAGTAGGCGCTGGCACTTCCCGTGGTCAATAGCCCACGCACGAACCATCAGACCGACTCTTACCAAGGTAAGAGAAAGGGCACCTACAACCATGATTATAAGGGAAAAAAGGAAAAGTACCAAAACAAGGGACACAAACCGAACAATCATCACCAGTCAAACAAGCCCTATACAGGGCCAACGTCCAAGTTTGATACCTACTCCATTCTCAACACGTCCCTCAACAATGTCCTCATGAATATCGAAGGAACCATCCCCAAGCCGTTTGCGCGACCACCGGGCCCCCGTCCCAGCATTCAATCCGATCTATACTGCCAGCACCACAAGTTCAATGGTCACACCATCGATGAATGCGTGGCCTTCCGCGACATCGTGGAGACCCTCGTCTTGGAGGGGAAAATCAACCAATTCCTTCAACACGCATGCCCTGTGTAGAACATGCCACCAATCAACACGATCAGTTGTGGCCCAACCATATCTTCATCCTACACCTCCAACTGGGCGAAGAAAAGCTCCCTTCGGGACACTACATCTAACCACCAGATCTTCCACATCAAGGATGGACGGGCAACCAAAACGGCACAGGTTGGTTGGACGCCTATCACTTTCTCCGAGGAAGATGAATGAGGAATAATTTTCCCTAATGACGACCCACTAATCATTCGTGCACAAATCACCAACTTCGCTGTTGGACGAATCCTTGTGGACACCGATAGTTCCATCAATGTGCTCTTCATGGACACATTCAACCATTTGGGAATTGAATCCAGGGAACTCACTCATACAAGTTCCCCACTACTCAGATTTTCTGGCGATTCTATATGCCCCTCGGCACCATCTCCTTGCCAGTCTCTCTGGACAGCGTGCCCAGAATTGCAACTACTCTCACCACCTTCCTCGTGGTCGACTACCTCACGGCCTACAACGTCATTCTGGGTAGAGGGCTCCTCAACCAACTCATTGTTGTCATCTCCACTCGATCCTTGCTCATGAAGTTCCCTACCATCATGGGCACCAGCTAGGTTTGCGGTAACCAACAATCTGCTCGCACATGTTACCAAACTACCTTGACCAAGGTCAATCCATGTGGAGAACGGGGAACCATGGCCGTTGCAGAGGCCACTTACGAGGCAGACCCCATCGACCCCAAGCTCGCTGACCAGATTCGCTCCAGTCCCCCCGAGGACCCGCGAGACCTCTCGATCACCTCCTAACCACAACCCGTGGAGGACACTAAGTTAATCACACTTTGCACACGGCCCCCCAAACGACAGGTAAAGATTGGGACCAACATCGACCGGGAAACGAGGGAACAACTCATCCAGTTTCTACGAGACAACAACGAGGTCTTTGCATGGTCGTATGCTGACATGCCCGGCATCTCCATAGACGTCATCTGCCACTGGCTCACCATCGATCCATCCTTCAAACCGGTGATGCAATAATAACGGACTATGACGTCGAGCGTCAGCTTGCCATGCAGGAAGAGATCACCAAGCTCAATATGATCCACTTCATGCGTAAGACCGTATACGTCGCAAGGGTCGCAAATGTTGTCCACGTGAAAAAACCTTCAAGTATCCTGGCGGATATGCTTCGACTTCACTGACCTCAACAAGGCATGTCCCAAGGATAGCTTCCCATTGCCCAAGATCGACCTCTTGGTCAACGCCACAGCGAGTCACAAACTCCTGAGCTTTATGGACGCATACTCTGGCTATAACCAGATCAGAATGCACCCGAATGACCAAATCCATACAAGTTTCTACACCAACTTGGTCGTCTACTACTACAATGTCATGGCCTTCGGGTTGAAGAATGCTGGAGCAACTTATCAACACCTCGTCAACTTCATGTTTACTGATCAGATCGAGAAGACCATGGAAGTCTATGTGGACGATATGCTGGTCAAGATAAAATTGCCAGCGACCACGTGCCCAATCTCCACAAGATGCTCCTGGTAGTAAAACAATACCAGATACGGCTCAACCCCGCCAAGTGCATCTTTGGCATCCGATCAGGCAAATTCCTAGGCTACATTATCAGCGAACGCGGGATCGAGGCCAACCTCGAGAAGATTAAGGCAATCCTCAACATGAGGCCATCACGCACAACTCAAGGAGGTTCAAACCCTTACTGACAGGGTCGCAACCCTCACCCGATTCATCTCATGAGCAACCGACAACTGCCTCCCATTCTTCAAAATCCTGAAGACGCAATGTAAAACTGTCAGCTGGAACGTCGAAAACGACACCGCGTTTAATAAGCTCAAAACCTACATGAGCATGGCGCCCCTACTTACCCGAGCAGACACTGGGGAACGGCTCACAGTCTACCTCTCTATCTCAACCTCAGCCATTATCTTAATCCTCATCGAGAACAAGGACGGCACCTGATTCCCGGTATACAATGTAAGCAAGGCATTCCAGGATGCGGAAACCAGGTACTCTGACTTGGAGAAGTTGGCCTTCGCTTTGATCATTACGGCCAGACGGCTCCACCCGTACTTCCAGGCTCACCCCATACTGGTACTCACCAACAAGCCCCTCTGATAGGTCCTCCAAAAGCTGGACTCTTCCAGGTGGATCATCAAATGGGCTATCGAGCTCAGTGAATTTGACATACCTTCACCCCTCGACCAGCAGAGAAGGGCCACGTCGTCGCGGACATCCTCTCCGAATTCACATACGGTATGACCCAGCACATGCTAAAGAATCGAGACCCCAACACTATGAATGATGCCTCCAGTTCATTTGCGAGGTCGGCACGTCAAGGATGAACGCACCGCGAGCTATCTTCTGAAGGCACTCTATATGGAACCACCCAGGGCCAAACATTTGTTTCTTAAACCTGTACAAGGAACATAACTAACCCTAGGTTGGCTCCGGCAGTCCCGCCAGTTGGAAGGCCGTGTACATGCTGACCAGGATAATCCAGCTGTTCACGTTGAGCTGCCCCATGGAAAGATTGGCCTGCACCATCATGTCTTGGAGCCATGGGTGAAGGGGTAGTCTTATCCCATGCTCAAAGCAGTCGACATAGAACAACGTCGACCCTTTTAGGTAGTCGGTTGGCCTCGAACTACCCGACGACAGGGTTATCTCGATGTCTGACGGCATGTTGTACAACTTCCAAAATTTATCCAAGTTCGATTGTCGAATGGTGTTGCACTCATAATCCACGACATACTTCGACATCAGCTCACCGTCATGCTCCGACTTGGATAAGGAGTTCGTTCCCATTTAACCTCTTCCCAATCACTCTCCAAGATGATGACAGGAGGGGAGCTAGGCTGCGCCGCCCGATCGGCTGCTTGATCAGACTCCACTACTGGCTCAACATGCGAATTGTCTCCGTCTATCCGATCGACACATGGTCTTGGGGTGCTACTTTCACCCTGCTGTCTCACCTCTTTCCTCGGAAACCTATAAGCCCTATCTAAACTATCACTACTAGTGGATGACGACGACGAACTGCCGGTCGACGTGGACCCACTAGTGGACGGTGAACCACAATACTCACTCGACATATCACTTGCCGAGTGAGATTGTGTTTCACCACCAAAAGCTTGAGGGGACCTAACCCCAGATCCACTAGTTGACTCAAACTCTAAAATCTACAAATATATATAAAATAAAATAAAAATCTACAACTAAGCACCTATGCTACTACCGAACAAAAAAGAAAGACAAACGACAAGGTCCTTTACTTGATCTAACCGGTCGGCATGTACGGTTGAATCGGTGGACGATTTCCAGTTACTTCCACTCGGCAGTCTGAAGGTTCAGTCGGCACAAGTCTTGAGCTCTAGAAATTCAATTGGTGAAAAGTAGAAAAGTGAGGCCCCCAGCCCACTTATATAGGTGCATGGCTCAGCTCGAGATGCGCATTTTGATTCTGAACGGTCACCAAGCCGTTACGGCACTATTGCTCCATAAGGCACCTTTGTACGAATACATCCATTATACCATTTACGTACATTACCAAATTCAAAACAAAACAAAAAGGATTGGGAAGCTCAACCAACCTTTGTACTTGCCCATACGCGGAAGTTCCTTAGTCTGGCCTATTCGGCATCTAAGGCTCCCAACGGCCGCCCAACAGGTTTGCATCCTAATACCTCCAGGACCAGCCCCGGCCATGCACGACCACTCAGAAGCACCTAGCATAGCATGCTCGCAAAACCCAATTGGCAAGCAAGCATATTGTGACTAATTGGCCACAATCACGACATCCCACCTTGGCCATGTTCGACTACTCGGCAACACCCGGCACGGCAGCCAACCCCGGATCTCACTCAGCAGATCGATATTGGCCGGTCTTTATACCAAGACAGTTCCGCCACTCGGCAACCATTTACTGTTCATACCAGCTGGCCACACCAACTCCCTGGCACACCAACTCTAGCGCACCAGCTCCCTGCCACACCAACTTCCTGACACCAGCAAGCCAGGCAACACCTGGCACCCGCCTCTGATCACCAAGGATCCGTAGTAAAATCCCAGCTACAACATGGGACCTGCTCCCTAATAGTGACTCAACCACCACACTCCTGGCTGCTATAAATACCCCCAAAACCTTCACAAAGGTGATCTCTCTTCCGACCACTATTACTTACACACTCTTACGCCACTCGGCACACGATTACTGACTTAGGCATCAGAGCCCATTCGGTCGGTACCCCACTGGTGTCAAGTATTACCTTGCATGTTGTTTTCCGAACGAAAGTCCAGAGAATGACGACACCCTCAACAGGTCCAAAACACCACGCAGCTGGTCCTAGATCCCTTAGCAGGTCTCATCACCTTAGGACCATTTCGGGATCAAACAATAATGACTGACCCTTGTAAAATAATCAAAGCTAACAATTTATAGGCATAGGACAAGTCCCTAGCTCAATTCCTAATAAAACAAGTGATATAAATCCTAAAGAAAAAGGTAATCAAAATCCTAATTAAAAAGGTAGAACAAATCCTAATAAAAAAAAAGTTTCCTTGAAACAAAGGTAAACAAATCCAATCTTGATTTGGATATGTTTTCCATATGAAAGAGGGAGAGATGTTGATGGAATAGTGTAAGAAAAATATTGGTGGACGCGCGCCGAAGGGATGTAGACATTTCTGTGGGTGCTGGTCGAAAGAAGTAAAAGAAATTCTGTAGTCAGCTGCAGATCAACACGCTAGGACAAGGGAAATAAGGTTCGATGCACGCGCACCGAACAAGGCATCAGGAATTCGGGATCCTGAACAAATCATCTGCAGTTAAGTAGGCGGGTGTTGAAACTATTCTTGGGTTGTTGGGATTGGTTCGGTAGCATGCTACCGAATTTCCTTGTTGTTTTTAGTGGCTCTCCTTGTTTCAATCATTTCTTCTTCAATATAACTTCGATTGAGGTGATTTTTTAGTCTAAATTCTCGTAATTCCAAGCTTAATCCAATTCTGCACATTTCTCACAAAATATGTTATGTTATCCGATTGTTTGGCATTTGAACATTAAAAGATACGCATAAAGGGTATAAAGTTATGCTTAATTTAAGGCTTATCAGCAACTTTTGGTGAATTCCATCAGCATCTATGTTCATGTTCATGCGCTTAACATCCCAAAATACATTGTGCTCAAGTTCTACGGGCAAGTGACACCCCTTATCAAAGACTAGCCGAAAGGACATACCAAGAGGTGTTTTGTACACTGTCATATAAGCCCAAAGCGCATTGTTTAACCTCATAGACCAATATTTACGGTTAGGGTGAACCGTCTTCTCAAGTATAGATTTGATCTCTCTATTTGTCACTTCGGCTTGCCCACTTATTTGAGGGTGGTAGAGAGTGGATACTCGATGATTGACACCATACTTCTTCATCAAGGCCTCTAAAGAACGATTGCAAAAGTGGGAGCCTTCATCACTTATGATAGTCCATGGTGCACCAAACCTAGAAAAATATGATTTTGAATGAAATTCACAACAACCTTAGCACCATTAGTTTTAGTGGCAAGTTCCTCAACCCATTTAGATACATAATCCACAGCAAGAAATATGTATATATTACCAAAAGAGTTTGGAAAAGGTCCCATGAAATTAATGCCCCAAATGTTGAAGATCTCAACCACTAGCATCGGGTTCAAAGGAATTTGATTCCTAGGACCTATGTTACCTTGTCTTTGTCATGTATCACCAGTGAGCACAAAATCATAACCATCCTTGAAGACTGTGGGCCAAAAGAATCCACTTTTAAGGAATTGGAACGCTGTTTTCTTGGCCCCAAAATGACCTCCACCTCCAAAGAGTGACAAAATTCAAGAATAGAACGTACCTCATGATCGAGATGCATCGAAGAATGATTTGATTCGAGCAATGTTTCCATAGGTATGGCTCATCCCAAATGTAATAATTGGCTTGTTTAGCAAGCTTATCCTTTTGATACCTGCTCAATGACATAGGGAATTGCTTAGTGACAATAAAGTTAATGAAATCATCGTACCATGGATGAATTGCATGAATGATAAAAAATTTCTCTCTGTGGAATGTCTCTTGCAAGTGGAGGTGATCCAGTTCTTCATTCGAGCGATGGATGAGACGACTCATATGATCAACAAATATATTCTCACTTCCCTTCTTGTCCCGAATTTCTAAGTCAAACTCCTGAAGGAGAAGCATCCATCGAAACAATCTAGGTTTTGCATCCTTCTTGCTTAACAAGTACTTCAACATTGCGTGATCCGTATCAATTATGATCTTTGTTTGAATCAAGTAAGATTGAAAATTCTCCAGGGTAAAGATAACAGCAAGAAGCTCCTTTTCGGTAGCTGAATAATTCAATTGGGAATCAGTAAGGGTAAAACTTTCATAGTAGATGACATGAGAAAGTTTGTCGAGTTGTTGTCCTAAAACAACACCAACCTCGAAATCAGAAGCATCGCACATGAGTTCAAATGGGAGGTCACAATTGGGGGGCATAATGATAGGGGAGCTCGTGAGCTTGTCCTTCAATGTTTCAAAAGCCTCTCTACATTCTTTAGAGAAATCCTTGATGAACCTTCGGTAAAATCTAGCGTGACCCAAGAATGATCTAACCTCTTTAACCATAGTTGGGTATGGTAATCTTTCAACAAAATCCAACTTAGCTTTGTCCACTTCAATACCCCTACTAGAAATCACGTGGCCCAAGACAATACCTTGTTGAACCATGAAGATACACTTCCTCCAATTTAGCACTAGGTGACTTTCTTCGTCGTGTGCGAGTACCCAAGAAAGGTTGACTAAAAAAAAGGTGAAATGGGTGCCCAAACACAAAGAAGCCATCCATGAATACCTCAATGATGCCCTCAACCATATCCGAGAAGGTACTCATCATATATAGTTGAAAAGTGGTCGGTGTGTTGTATAGACCAAAAGGCATCCTCCGATAAGTGAATGTTCCACAGAGGAAGGTAAAGATCATCTTTTCTTGATCTTCTAGAGCAATTGGAATTTGATTATACCCAGAATATCCATCTAGGAAACAACAATGTGAATGACCTACCAATTGCTTCAACATTTTATCAATAAAAGGCAAGGGAAAGTGATCCTTACGGGGGATAGTGTTGAGGCTTCCGTAATCAATGCATACTCTCCAACTAGTTTGAATTCTTTGAGGCACAAGTTCATCCTTCTCATTCTTAACATGGTAATCCCACTTTTCTTGGGCATAACTTGAACTGGACTTACCCATTTAGAATCACTAATTGTATATATGATTCCCACATCCAAAAGTTTGAAGACTTCTTTTTTGACAACTTCCTTCATAGACGGGTTCAACCTTCATTTTGCCTCTCAGAAGAGCTTAGCATCTTCTTCAAGGAGAATCCTAAGCATATACTTTGCTAGAATAATTTCTTTAATGTCAGCAAAAGCCCAACCTATGGCCATTTGATGGGTGCGAAGGACTTGAACAAGCATGTCTTCCTCGGATGGACTCAAATTTGTGGCAATGATGACCGGGAGTGTATTGTTGCTACGTAGGTAAAGCATATTTGAGATGTTCCGGTAGTGGTTTATGCTCAAGGAAAAGAAGGGAGACGTGAGATGGAAAGGTCTTTGTGGTCGTGACGAGCAAGGCTTCAAAGGGTGCCTTATACGGGTGCACTGAGGGTGTGGTGTTGAGATAAAGGACCTCGGCTATATCATTAGGGTCGAAGGATGTCTCGGGTTTAGGGATAATAGTGAGGGATTTTTCTAGGTAATATTCCACACATGATTGCTTTAAGTTCTCATTAAGAAGCATATCCAAAGTGTTTAAAGGAAAATCATTGATACGTTCTGCTGGATATTGCATTGTATCATGTATAGAAAATGTACGAAGCTCGCCTAAAAGCCAAAACCTGTCCAGTCCTCCCATCAATGAGGCATTCAGCCGTGGCCAACAAGGGACGTCCAAAAATCACTGGGGGCTCCTCATTCTTGTCCATTCTATCCATCTTCAAGACATAAAAATCAGCGGGGATACAAGTATCGTCAATTTGAACCACCACATCCTCAAGCACACCTACAAGGTTAGAAACCGAAGCATTAGCCAATCTAACACATAAGTGAGTAGTTTTTATCTCTCCTAAGTTCAAAGTCTTGTAAATATGAAAAGGCATAATGTTAATTGAAGCTCTCGTGTGACATAAACAATGCTCAAAACGTTTTGATTGAATGACATAAGTGATGGGGCCTCGGGATCGTTGACTTTAGGGTGCACGGACACTAGGGCTGCCTTCCATGCTTGAGGTAATTCCACGTCATTAGAAGCATCAAACCCTCTTCTTCTTGCAACTAATTCATTTATGAGCTTTGTAAAGATAGGCATGTGCTTAAGGATCTTGGAAAAAGGAAGTGTGATTTGAAGCTTTTGCAGCATCATAATGATCTCGTCCTCGAATGCCTCCTTGGTTTTGTCTTGATTCTAAAACCTGCAAGGAAACGGATAAGAGACATTATTAGACAACACAAAAGACACCTTCTTAGACATTTTTTTGGAATTAGAAAGAGTTTTAGAGTTAGAAGTTTCAGCATGTTGCTAGGGTACTACAGGAGTGGCCGAGATTGGTGTATATTGCTCCAATGTCGTGTCTTTGCATTGAAAGGGCTGCTTTTTGCTGCTTGGCATTAGTGCTCCAGGGACTTTATCTTGTGGGTTTTCATCTTGAAGCTGGTCTTGAGGTGGTGCCACATGAAGGGGCTCATCCAGGAGCAAAAGAGAGGCAGGTTGTGCACATAGAAGTGCTGGAAATTCCTGATTTTTTGCATGCCATTCGTGTAGGTTGATGGCATTTGAGCACATGGTCGTGATTTTTGGAAATCAGGGGCTTTTTGGTCTAAAACTTGCTTTCTTGGGGTGTATGCTGGGCTAGGAAGTTCAGTGCCACTCTGGAGGGTGATGGCTTTAGCCGTTGGTCCATGAGGACTCTTGGGATTCACCATAACTTGACTAGGGAACTTACCAGGTTCTCTTTGATTGAGTTCATTGGAAATCTATCCAAGTTGGTGATGGAATTCCGAGTCGCATTCATGAAGGCGTTGATGTTTTCTTGGTGAGTTCCAGATTCATTCCTGAAAGCAATAGTGTGTTGTGCCATAGTTGCAAGTGCATTCTCCCATGACTTACTGGTGGATCTATAAGATGTGGAATTACCCTGGGCATGCATAGGAGCGGCTGGAACATGAGGTTGCTAGAATCCAGGGGGTGGCATGGGATTAGCCACGTTTGGGTTGCTACTCCACCTCAAATTTGGATGATTCTTCCATCCCGGGTTGTATGCATTGGAGAAAGGATCAGTCCTGGTCCTAGAGGCATTGTACCCGCCAACAAAGTTGGCCTCTTCCGCAAGTGTGCATTCATTAGAAGAGTGACCTTGAACTAAACATACCTCACAAACCATGGTTCTCTTAGCCTTCTCATTGCACAATTGTTTCACCAAAGTCGTGAGTTGTGCTATGTACCCATCCTTCTCACTAGTCTTGTCCAAAGTCCTTGATGAATCGCCTCGATAACTAAACTATTTTTCCCTTTGAGCAATCCTCTCAAAAGTGACTCGGGCCTCGGTTTTCGTGCCATCTAAGATTCCTTGGGATTGAGAATTCACCATAGTACGATCCCTGGTCTTAAGTCCTCCATAAAACTACATCATGAGGTGATGATCCTCAATGTTATGGTGAGGACACACTTGTAGCATATCATTGAACCGTTCCCAAAACTCATAAAAAGCTTCATCGTGGAGTTGTCTAGGGTTCATGATCTTAGCTTTATACTCATTAGTCTTCTCAATAGGATAGTATTGGGTGAGAAACAAGCTAGTCAATTTCGTCAAGTGTGAATGGACGCAGGTGCCAATGAGTGGAACCAAGCCTTGGCTCGGTCCTTCAGTGAAAAGTTAAACTTCTCAACCTTATTTCATTCTCATTCATTCCATTAATGCGAAGAGTAGAACAAACCTGAAGAAAGCCCTTGATATGAAGGCGAGGGTCTTCACCAAAAAGACCATGGAATTTAGGCAACATATGGATAGTTGTGAAACTTGAGCTCAAAATTTTCAATTGTACTTGCGAGAAAGACAATGGGGAATAGGTCTTCGGACACATGAGGGGCAGCGAACTCCCGTAAGAGCCTAGGGGCAGGTGGAGGGACAAGAGAACGGTCTTGTGGATTAGCCATGGCATAAGGACTTGATGGTGGGCTCCCGTGAACTGAAGAATTCCTTGATGAAGGATTGGACCCGCGGGCTTTTAAATTTTTTTTTTAATTTTTAATTTTTTTTAAAAATTCAAAAATTCCCTTTTCTAAATTTTTAAATGAAATTCCACTCCCCCAAACCTAAACTGAACATTGTGGGTACATAGCACAACTCGCGACTAATTAATGTAGTAAAGTTAAGGCATGGCATCAAACAAAAATAAGAAGAAAAAAAAGGAAAGGAAAGATCTAACCATTTTGGGTTGACTCCTAATTAGCACGTACCTAAAAAAAAAAAACTGAGTTAATCAAGCAATTTAAGACATATAGACACCGTTAAGGGACAAAGTCCCCAGCAACGGCGCAAAAACTTGTTGGATAAAATCGACAACATCAATAAATATGAAATCTAATCTATTCAGTTTAACCTTACAAGTGCACAAATCGTGAAGATAGTATAGCAAATAAGCAAGGGTCAAATCCTACAAGGACTTGTCTTAACGTTTAATTCACATTTATTCTTTAGATTAATTAATTAACTCAAATACTAATTAATAATAAAATAAAATACAAACGTACGCACACATGGGGGATTTTAAAGATTAATAAAAATAATAAATAAAACAATTAACATAAAACAAATAACAAAAATAAATAGTAGGTTAATGCACTCTATCCACCACTAACCAATTATAATTGCTAATCAGATTTTCTTGACCTAATTACTGTGCATATTCTGAATTAAGTGTCCATATAAGGGTCCAGCTAAGGCTCACCTCACCCCTATTATCTTCTCTTAATTTGTATGTTTTAAGCGTAATGTCCTCTGTAAAACTTCTATTATTGTTAGTGCGTGATAATGCATAAAACACGAAGAAGATTTAATGACACTACACTATCTCTAAAAAAGTGTGCACAATCCTAGGTTGTCCCTATCCCTAGAAAAGTGTTGTGCAGTCCTAATAGTTCATGAGTTTAGATTCCGAATAAAAGTTCCTCTCTTAAAATTGCACTATGCCATTTTTGGTCTTAGATGACAGTAAAAAACTATCATCACATTGAAAGAAAAAGTGTTGTCTATGTGAGTGTCATCTATTTGAATAATATCAGACGACACTTATTAACTGTCGTCTATTATACAAATAGACTACAGTTTTTCCCACAAACTATAGTCTGATAGCCTAATAGATAACAATTTTCAGAAAACTATTGTCTATGTGTGAAAAACTATTATCTGATGGTGCACCAGACAACAGTTTTTCCAAAAACTGTCGTTTGATGGTGCATCAAACAACAGTTTTTCCAAAAACTGTTGTCTATTAACCAAATAGACAATAGTTTTTTTGTAATGTAGACAACAATTTTTTTTGTTTAGATGTTGTGTGATATACTTTTAGACAACAATTTTATATTAAGAAGACAAATTGTATTCTCATATACATCCCACTTAAAGTGAACAAAAATTCATTAAAATAAAAAATCGATTCAATTTAAACCGTTATTAACGAGTAGCGTACAAATTGCAGAAGATAACTACAAAAATATAATCAAGTAGCATAAAAATTGCTATCATTCAAGTATTAGTTGTATTACAATATCACAAAAGCTCATTCCACTTCATGATATATTAGAACATGATAAAATAACAACTTTATAACAAACAAAACAGCTCTCTTAGTATTCTTCATGAATGCATACCCCTAAGTCATTTATGCAAACATCTTGTGATATTTCATTCTTTGAGACTTTCTCCAGCGATGTTAACGGTTCTCAACTTGCTTGCAGCACAAATCAAGTTCTTCAACTTCAAAACCATTCTCTTTAAACAAGCTAGTCAAAAACTCATTGGAAAAGTAGAAAGCACGCTGGAAAATAAAGAGGAATCATAATCAAGCTTGTAAACTCACAAAATATAGCATAGCGTACAAAGACCGTGATAGATACTTACAGTTCCATCACCTCTGACATAGAATTTTTCACTTATCTTTTGGTCCTTGCAATTCAATCTTTCCTATCGGTTCCAATACATAACAGAAAAAAAGAGAACTTCCATATTTTGTATTCCTCTTTCAAAATCAAAATGTGAAATCAATCAAGATAAGGGATGGACTTCAAACCGGTTTGATAGAGTCCGAACATTAGTCACAGATTTGCACCGTAATAAACAAGAAGATTACTAAATAAAGGAAGACATACATAAGCATATTGAGATCAACCTGAGCAAGGTCACCAGTAGCATAGTCGCGAAACAGCAGACGACCATTCGGCTGGAGAAGAGAAAGGATATACACACATTTCCTTTTTCACTCCGCCCATAGCTCACTTTAAAAACATATTACACAAAGCATGATTGATGTGGGCTATTAGTTGTTTTTGGTCGATGGTATAATAGATTGGAAAATGGCTATGTATGGAATAGAAAAAAACCATGCATAATGACTGGTGTTGTTACCAACATGTGAAGTGTTATAACGGTAGAGAAATAATTACCTGTTAATTTTATTATCCAATCACAAAGGCTAGATACTTGGTCATTATAACGTATAATGAATGCTTATCAAAAAACAAAACTCCACAGTTCAAGAGGTGATAAATGGATGAGCAAACAAAGATTGAAACATAGATCAATAAAACAAAAGCAGTGAAGCACATATCAATCTACTAAAATCTGAATCAAATGGGAAGAAAAAATTACCATACAAAAGCTCGATCCCATATTTTCTGCATCAAAATCAAATCTTTATACTAATTCTTGCAGCAAAATCAATTTGACCACATTTAAGTGTAAAAAATTCCACAGAAGATCCAATCTTTTTACTACCCCTATAACATCATATTTACCACATTTGAGTAATAAAGATATCATGAAGTAGCACCAAAAAATCCAGCTGCAGCAACTTTATCAGCAGGTTTCCTTCATTTCCATCAAACAAATCCATCAAAAAAAAATTATAATTTCTTTCTCCTATACGAAGAGCAAGAAAGCTCTATACATGTGTAAGCAACAAAGACAAATACAGAACATGAGAGTAAGAGATATATTAATTAAGGAAACGAGGATGGGTTGGTACCGAAAACATCGGAGACGAGGTGGATTTCATGTTTGCATTGAGTTGGGCTAGTGACGTAGGTTTTGAGTCCTCCAAATTATAGGAGAGACCCTGCTGATCCTGATGTGGTTCAGTGTTGGTGGGCTGTTGAAGTATTAATTACCACAGTTTCAGCCTTCAGGTAGTGACAAGTGTAGAAAACAACTGCATGAACATCAATATAAGGCTATAAGATCAAAAATTGTAAACATTAAGGGATAAGTAATAAACCATGAATCAAGATCTAACCTATAGCCATTGAGCGTCTTCTGAACAATCATCACTTGAATGAAATATAACCTGATAGTAAATTTCTGCCCAGAATAGAACCAAGAGTGCATAGGTTGTGCCCAGAACAAAACCTAAAGAAAAGTAACCATTGGAAAAGTACAAACCTCCATTGACAACAAAATTGAGAAAGTACAAGACTTTCTGTGTGGTCCAACCATACTCCAGCACTCTCAATTGTATCTGAATCAGTTGAATCTAGCATTGAATGCATTTTCAATTAATATAGAAATCTTCACCAAGCTTTATCATGAAATTAATAACACTGCATCATAAAATTGAACAAATACACACCCACCAACTCAGAAGTAGTTTCTCTTTTTCCTTCATCTTAAAAAAACTAAACAAAAGCTAAAAATCTTAAGTTCGAGATTTAGAATTCAACAGGCAACCCTTGTCTCAAGGCAGACCATGTATGGTATAATAAAGAACAAACTCAAAGAATCTCTAAACTACTTAAAACTTAATTTTAAAGTCTATACGTCAATAAAAAAAACTAAATGTATTAACTTTCCCCAACACCAACCGTGCAGGGATTGAGAAACGACAAATAAAATAGACAGGAAAATAAAGGCATGGTTGTGTCGTTTCCCAAATGAGATTTCAGATACAATCTTGAAGACTTACACAGAGTGCAACACTTGTCAAGCTGCTAACTCCCACATCTCTCTTCATCATCTTCATTATACGAATATAGGGAAACAATTTCAATGTTTAGAAGGGAGACATGAGAATGAAAATAGAGAATGGAAGATAAAATTTGACCTACCATATCTCAAACTTAATAATAAATAAATTACCTTAAGATGTTGCAAGAACCTGAATATGAAATTAACCAAATAAACAAAAAATCAATAAATTAAACACCCATAAATGGAACTCTCCATGGCGTTGATGATGTCGTAGATCCACCGCCTCTCGGTACCTGCAATTCGAGAAGTCATTACATCCAAGGAAATGAACACACAGATAGAGAGAAGTGAAATAACCATAGGTCAAACTAGAACAAGAAGCAGACCTAATCGTGAAGCCTCGTCGTCAATGCTGACCCACGGTTTGACGAAACGGCGACCGCCACATCACGACACCAAACCCTAAGGAACCGCGGCCTTAGCCCCCATCTGCCGCTCCAAAACTCAATCCCAGCAATGAGCTTGAAATTGAAGCTCACGGTCCTGCATCCCTTGTCCGCGTCCATCTCACCCACCTCACATTGATGCAGGGAAAAGCATGAACCCAATGCAAAGAAAAATGTGAAGAAATGGCCGGTTGTGTTGAGAAGTGAACCCAATGCACGAACCTAGTTCAATTCGCAGTGCTTGGCACCGTCGATCCTATTGAGTTGGTTTCAATGTTGAGAGTAGAAAGGATTGCGATTGAGAAAGGGAAAGAGAAAATCTAGGGTTGCCTAGAAAATGAATGCACGCACGAGGTTCGCTCTTGGCGTTTCCTTCCAAAATATTTCGCCCAAATTCTTCTAGATTGAAACAGCCTCAACTTTTTAGGTTTTATTTTTTAGCGATGAACAGTAGTGAGGTATTAGTATTCATGTTTTTGAGGTTCGCCCAAATTTTTCAGGTTCGCTCTTGTTTTCCATTTCCAATTGACGCATTCATGTTTTTGAAGTTTTCATTTCCTTCTCCTTTCATAGACTCCAATAGACAACACTAAATCAAAAAGTTTTGTCTATTAGTATTTAAAATATTGAAAAAAATAAGGTATTAACACAGGATCATAGATGATAATTTTAACCGCAAGTGTCATCTCTCAGAATAAGATGACAATTTTAATCTAAACTGTCATCTGATAAGTGTCATTTATAACTAAAAATGGCATAATGTTGATGTTACAAACTATAAGATGATATGATGGTCCGTCAAGTAATTACATCAATAATTATATGCAAAGAAGTTGGCTAAGCTTATAAGCATAAATTGAGTTCATAAAGCGCAGTAATCCAACAAATTCAGCCATGCATAATAATCAAAATCAAGAGCCAGAAATCTAATTAACAAACTAACATAGTTAGGGCTTCTTGAAGCCCTAACCTAAAAAGAAACTACAAAAAAAAAAATTATAAAATAAAACAAAAGTAGTTCGTTTTTTTTATTTCTGAATGATCCTCTTTGAAAACTCTCCAAAAACTCGAACTTCTAACCTCTTTACATACACCCTAATACCTCTATTTATAAGATAATTATTAATCATCATACAGTTTACAATTAAATTATATAAGGAAAAGGCTTTCTAAACAATTAAGAAATCTAATTAAAAACTTTTACTACAAGTAAAGGGACTGAAAATAATAGTATAACAAGAAGTAGGACAAAAATCATTTTACAATGTGAAGAATAAATGTGAAAGGAAGTTGGAATTATCCCAAAATAAACCAAAAACTCGGAATTAATCTTGAGGAGGACAATTCGGTGGTCAACCACCGAAACAGGTGGTCAAAACTGCTCGGTCAATGCAAAGTCAACGCACAGCTGATGTGCTAGCAGCTTCAGTGGCAGCGCACCGACTCGGGGTGAAGGGCTTCAAGAAACGAGCGCCATGGATCAGAAAAGGTTTTCGGCCGGCGTGTACTAAATGGGGGTCCAAGCTATAATAGTCGGGAAAGGACTCCAAATGCTTGTTTCAGTGAATAGCTACCGAATTTCTGTGTAATTTTCTTTCCTTCATAACTTGTTCGTTTCAACTCTGATTTAGGTGATTCTTTTGCCAAATTCTCATAATTCCAAGCTCGATTTGATCTACACATTTTTCACAAAATATATTGTTTTCTCCAATTGCATAGAACGAAATATTAGCAAGACATAAGTAAAAAAGGTATTAAATCATGAATAAAATATGCATAAAATATGACCTAACAGTAGGATGTGGGCTCCATTGAAGAACTACGTGAAATAAACTAGTTGCTTGAAAAACAAAAGAAAGAAACCAAGTTAGGCAATTCCAAAATATATGGACACTGTTGAGGGGCAAGTTCCCAGGAATAGCGCCAAAAGCTTGATAGATGTTTTATCAAACAAAGAATTATGAATGATAAACTCTAGAGTGATACTTTGCAAGTGCACAAAATCATATAATGAGTGTAGTAGGTTTGCAACGGTCGATCCCTCGAGGACTTGTGTTAATGTGATTCCACTTAGTTTGGAACTAAACAACTTAATTATTAGGTAAAGAAAATTAGGGGCGGGCTTATTTGGAGTGAAGATGCATGAAATTAAGTAGTGAAATAAAGTGCAAAATGATGAAAATTTGATTGAAACTTGATTGATTGATTAGGGCGAATTAGGGCTTATTATTCACCTTTATCAGTTATAGTTCTCCTTAGATTTCATTGATCTAATTACTATGCATGTTCTGAATTAAGTGCCCGTGCAGGGGTCCAGCTAAGGCTCACCCCACACCTATTATCTTTTCTTAGTTTGCATGTTTTAAGCACGATGTCCACTGTAAAACGTCTATTATCGATGGTGCATGATAATGCATCAAACACGAAGAAGATTTGATGACACTACACTATCCCTAGAAAAGTGATATGTAATTCTAGTAGGTCATGAGTTTAGATTACGATTAAAAGTCCTCCTCTTAAACGAGATGCTACAAATTACAAGATGATATAGTAGTCTGTCAAGCAATTACATCAACAATTATGCACAAACAAAGTGATCAAGCTTATAAGCATAAATTGAGTTCATGAAGCGCAATAATCCCAAAAATTCAGTCATGCATAACAATCATTAGCCAGAGATATAAATACGAACTAACATGGTTAGGGCTTCAAACAGCCCCAACCCTTAAGGGAACTACTCACACATAACTAGATTAACAAACATAATAATTGAATTCATAAAAATGTAAAGAGAATAAGGGATTAAGAAACACAAAAACTAAGGAGTAGCAAGGAATAGGAAAAGGGGCTCGAACACTCTTCTTCTCCCAAGCCTCGCATCCACCTTGGTACAAGACTTGGGTCCAAAAGCTTGAAGACTTATAAAATGCAGTTAAATATGCATTAACTTTGAGTATGAATTTCAACAGAATTTTAGCACATCGGGAGGTAAAACGGGCATCCAAAAAATAAGTAAAAACAATATATATATATATATATATGTATATATAGGCATCACACCAGCCCTAGCTTTACCCTAATTAAAATAGGAAAACCAATCCCAAACAAGGAAGAAATCTCTTTAGCCACAAATACCTTATTTGCCGTGTATTTGCAAGGAATCCTTCTTCCTTCTTTCTTGCCACTTTTGACTTCAACTTTGAATAGGAATTCTTTTAGTCTTCTTTTCCAAATCAATCCATATCAATTCAAGTATGAAAGTGGAAAGTGATTTGCGGCTAAGAAGTCCATATTGAACAAGGAGTCCTAATTAGCCCTGATCGCATTTTGGGAGGATTTAGGGCCTAGCCGTGTGCTTTGGAAGCCCATGAAGAATCCCTGTCGTGTTTCCTAGGTATGCGGTGGCACTTTGTGAGTCCTTGATGAGTTCTTGATGAGTTAGCTTTGGAATTATCACATTTTATTGTAAAAACATTATTTTAACCTCAACTAAACAGTTTGCACAAACTTCACAAAATAGATCATTTTCTCCTATTGATTGAGCAAATAGAATCAAAAGACAAGTAAAAGGGATAAGGAATAACATTGAAACAATACTTAATTCGTGACTTATGTAATGACCCGTCCCGAATATCGGGATTAAATATTAATTAATCATGATTTAGAATGACTAATCGGGGATTAGTTGAGTGAAATCGGACGAAACGTGCAAAATGACCGTTTTGCCCCTGGTGTGGGCAAAATGTTGACTTTTAGTTCGGGCGGTCAAATGGACTTTGGCCGATGACTGTGACGTAGTTCAGGACGCCACGAGTTCATAGACAGGTGGCACGTTCGATTCCGACATTCGTAGAGAAAGTTATGATGATCGGAAGATGAGGGGTATATTGGTAATTTGGCATAGTAGGGGCCAAATGTTGACTTTTTGGTCAAGAGGTCCGATGGACGAGGGCCAAGGACCGTTACGTAGGTCTCGTCGATACGAATCCAACGACAGGCGGCATGCCGAAATCGGAGATTCGACGACGAAGTTATGGTCACGGAATCAGGCTCGATTAACCGAACGAATCGGGAATAAAATAATATTTTAATAAGAACAGTACCCGGTGACTGGACACACTTGGATGAGTGACAAGTGTCACTCATCCCTTAAAATCAGGCACAAAACAGGGATCCATGATTTTGGGGGAGACCAAATGATGATGTTTTGTTATTATTTTAATTACTTGATTAATCTTTTATTTTCTCCATTATTTCTCTTCAGTTTCTCCAAACCGTGTACAACCATTATCCAATTTTCTTCCTTCCTTCATTCCTCTCCATCAGCTGAGCTTGAGAGTGCAAATTGTGAGTTAATTGAGAGTGATTCGAACTGGGAAACACGAGAGATTAACTGAGAACTGAGGACTGAGAATTCGGGTTTTAGAAAATTTGGGAGGAAAATCGAATTGGACGAATTGAGCCTTGTTGATCGAAATTGGGTTCAGTTTTAGTCTTCTGGGATTGCTACGATCAATGTTGATGAAGGAACTAAGTCGAATTGAGGTCGATTTGAGGTGGAACTGAGGAAGGAAGCTTTCAGAAATTTCGAGCTTGAGTCGTGATCATTGAGTGATCATACAACGCAATTGATGAAGGGGAAATGTTTCTCTTAGTCCATTGAAGCTTACTGGTGGATCAATTGAACGAAATCGTGAAGGTTTGATGATTTTCGAAGGATGAACAATGGCCGGAGCTCCTTCGAATGATCAACTGTGATCGTGGGGTTATAGGTAATGTCGTTTGTAATTAAGACCACAGACCTCTAATTAGACTTGTAACTAAGCTGTGTGAATGTTCAATTGAAGGATTTAACGTCGAATTGGTAGGATTTGAACCGGGTCTGTTCGCGGGTTTTTCAACCCGTTTACCAGACAAACGGGCGAAGGGGACGACTGTGCTGGTTACTGTAGCTGGCGCGTGGGTTTCACGCGCAGCCACTCACGGCGGCGCGTGAGGGCGCGTCCGGCCTAGTCTCAAGGTGAGGTCAACATGACTTTTGATCCTCTCAGTGTAACGAACATTTTGACGTTGATTTCGGTGAAATCGGATATTGTTTCGATAATGTTCCGCGTATCCGAAGTTTTGTATTACGTTAAAAATACGTATTTAAATCCCGAAAAAATTGGGGAAAATTATATGTTGTATTTTGGGATGTTAGTAACCCTCTATATTGATTTTGGGCAGGAGTTGTGATTTCCAGATTTTACGAAAAAACGTGCAGCTCGGAAACGGACCGTTTTGGACGGTGTGTGTGAGTGGACTTTGTTTCCTAATCGTGATGCATGCATAAATGATTTAAATGCCTTATTATATGATTTTATATGCTTGGGCATGATTTGTGTTTCAATCCGGTAATTTCTCGGTTTTATGATTATTATATTATTATTTTGAGCGATTTTCGAGAAATTACGAAATATGGTAAAAATGATGTTTGGACTTGGTTTATGAGTCCGGGATTGAAATTGATTGAAAATAATGGTTGGACTCGGATTATTGAGTCATGGATTGAAAATGATATTTGGACTCGGGTTATGAGTCAGTGATTGACTTTGTGGATTTACGTGAAAATGGCAACGGAGGTTGCAACGCATGGATTTGCGTGATAATGTTATTTTGGGCATGAGAACCCAAGTGAATAGTGATTTTGACTCGGATTTGGAGTCATTTGTGAAATTGTGAAATTAATGATTTATTGGGATTTTATGATTATTTTAATCAGTCTTTCGGGCACGTTTTACGAGGAATGTGCAGATGATGTTTTGGGCTAGGCCCGGAGTCTAAATGATTTCTAAAATGATGTTTTGACTTGGTTGGTGAGTCAATGATGATTTTCGGATTATTTTATTGATTTAAATGTGATTTTAACGGTTTATGTGTAAAAGGTATTTTGGGCTTGAGACCCAGTTGAGAATGACCTTGACTTGGTATGAAGTCAAGTTTTGATTGAAATGTTTTGGGATGTAATTCCCGGGATGGTTTTCATTGTGATTGTGATATTCCCGGACGGTCGGTGCTTGGGGGATTACCCAGATGACCGGAGCTTGGGGGATGTGATTGTAGGATCGGGAATTGATCCTATGGTAGTCAGCTTCTCGGATGATACTGAGCTTGGATGTACCACTCGGAGGTGTCTGATCCTGGGGATGTGTTCGCCCAGAGGTGACTGAGCCCGAGGAGGTTGAGCCCAGAGGTGTTTATTCCCGAGAGAGTGACTGGATATTGGCCTACGCGTAGTGCAGCACTTGTGAGTAGTACAGTTTGATTGATTGTGCACTTGTGAGTAGTGCAGATGTGATTGGTGATATTTTATGCACTCGTGAGTAGTGCGGATTGATTGGATTGATATATTTATTGTGCACTGGTAAGTAATGCTGATTGGTATTGACTGTGATGATGTACTGGTATTGAGTACGGGTTTTTGGTCCTTGTGGCCAGGTGATTATGTTTTCACATGTTTGGCCTGAGAGCCGGGATTTGATGTTTTATAACATGAACTGAATTGGTAATCATGAGTTTTATGGACCATGGGAAAATATGTTTTGATTTTATCGGTCACTCATGTTTTACGATATGCATGCAAGTTTGTGAAAACTGGAGGGTAAGATTGTATTTTGATAAATGTTTTTATAAGAGGTCATTTTTGTCCACTCACACCATTTCTGTTTTGTGACCCTCCAGGCCGTGGTACGACGTTCGGGATTGATCGTGAGGTAGTGACAGCAGCAGAAATCCGCGCAAACATCCCTTGTCTGGCAAGCACTGAAGGGGAGTTTCGGACCTTTAGTTGACTTGTCAGACGGGAGCAGGACCGGGTACGGTTTTTGACGTCCAGTTGGGACGGGTCCTGTCAAATTGGTATCAGAGCATTTGGTTCTTGATTTCTGTTGATACGTCATGCCTCCGAGTCGTACGTCCCGTACACGGTCTGAAGATGGGAGGGGCGAGAGTAGTGTTAGTAAAGGCCCAGATATTGAGCGAGCTCGACGGTTGGGAGCCACTGTGTTTCGTGGTGATTCGGGACCGGATGGTGCCGAAGATTGGCTTACTCGATTGGAAAGGATTTTTGAGGTTATGATATGTCCCCTGGAGGACATGGTACCCTTGGCCACTTTTCTTTTGGATGGCTATGCTTACAGGTGGTGGCATAGTTTACAGTTGACTGGCTGGGATGCCCGTACCTTGGCATGGGATGCATTCCGAGAGCGATTTTTGGATCAGTTTTATCCTCGCTCATTTCGGAACGCTAAGGAGGTTGAGTTTCTCCAATTGCAGCAAGGGAATCGGTCAGTGGTCGATTATGAACAGCAATTTTTGCACTTATCTAGTTTCGCTCCTCTGTATGTGGCTACTGAGGAGGATAAGTGTCGAAGGTTTGAGCAGGGATTGAGGAATGAGTTACGAGGTGCTGTAACTGTTGGCTCGTATTCTACCCTGAGGGAATTATCGGATGCTGCTATCCGAGTGGAGGCTACTATTTTACCTGTGCCAGAACAATCTTTGGGCTCTGGACGACGCCGAGAGCGTCAGGATACTGAACAGATGAGTCAGGAAACAACGAAGCGAGTTAGCCTTCATAATCTTGTGTCGCAATCCTCGGTGGGCATTCATACGGGTGGAACTTCAACCCAGTCGATAAGTAAGCGGCGTGGTGGGGCAAGTCGCCTCAGCACTGCCACTTGTCACTTTTGTAGGAAACTTGGACATTTGCGAAGGAACTGCCCCGATCGACTTGACCGTAGGTCAGAATAATTGTATTGATACATGTTTTCGTGATACCTTGTGAATGGTTTGTATTGTCCATTTGTGTTGTAATATTGTATTATGTGTTTTGGGTGTGTCGGACTAGTGTGGGTCCGGATGGTTGTTTTTGTTCACAGTTTGTTTCGTAGGTGGATCGGGTTTGTGATCTCATGGACATTGGGCATTGTGACGATCTAGGATCGTGATGTTCATGGCCAGCTGACGTAGTGATGGATCTGGACCGTGATCCTGATGATCCAGTTGGGTAGAGAGTTTGTCACTCTTACTCCGGTATGTGAGTCATAAATGACGGGACTGAACTTCTTTTCGAAGTGGAGCCCTTTTGTGGTATGTTACTCAAGTGAGTAGGGTTCCGAAGTGATCGGATTTTGTCAACCTTAACCGTGTGGTTGTTGGATTGGCTTCCTTATGAAGTCAACCGAGTATAATAAATGGGTAACCGATAGGTTCGGTTTTGGTGTGTCCGAGTGGACGTGAACGAGATTTCGGGTTTTGGAATCGAATTTCTGGGTGACGATTCAGGATTCGATTTTAGAACTTGAAAGTGGAATACTGGATTTGGGTGCGGAATGATTATTCCAAATGCTAGCTTACGGAATAATGATTTCGGATTCGGATTTGGACATGAATTAAAAATGTGATATATGGATTTGGATTCGGGATTTCTTACGAAATTGCGGATTCGGATTTGGAATTGGAATTAGATGATGGGTGGAGTTTCGATTTGTCTATTGCTGGTTTGGGCAAATGGACTCCAATGTTGGAACGTGTTTGGCTATGACCTAGGTGGTTGTAGTCTTGTCAATGGATAGATGTGTGTACCTTGTTTATGGTTTGAGGTACGATACCTTGCAGACTTGTGGTGTCGGGTGACGATATACGGGTTATACCAGTAGTACGTTGGTGAACGTGTTAGTAGTCGGCTTAATCCTGATACCATTGGATGGGTTGTGAACGTGAACTGGACATTGAACACGATGCACTGGGCAGAGTGATTCTGATGATTTCAGTGATTGATTGAGCAGGTGCTCTTAGCCATGGTTGGCTAGTATAACTCTAGTGTTGAGTGTGTGATCACTGCTAGGCTGGTGTTCAATGTGTTCCAGCTACACCGTCTGTTTGAGTGTGATGACGGTATGCATATATTCAGGATGAGTGAGTTGGTGGTTAGTGTGACCGCAAGTTGCTTTGCGGCGAAATGTTACCTTGTCGTGACCTTACCAGCATCTGGGATCGCTGAGGGGGTGACAGTTGTGGATACTGCTGTTGATATTTGTCGCAGGATTGAGTTTGCCCTGCGAGGGGAGATCGTGTTGTTGATCTTGTGCTACATTGACGGACGTGGGGGTTTGATGTGTTGTCACTAATTTGTTACTGTTTGGCGCTTTACTAGGGTGGTAAAGCTTGGTGGTGACAGTTTGGCTTGTGGTGTCAGCATGGACTGACAGGTGAGTTTTGGTGACTCTCTATGAGAGCGGATGTCAGGGCACATTAGTGATTACGTGGGGCCGTCAGGCTGAAGGAGTCAGCTTAGTGACGACATTGCCAATTTCTGGTGATTCATTTTCACTCGGGGTGGTCGAGTGTAGTTAGTACGACGTGCATCTGTGATGTGACGTCTGAGCGCAGACGAGTTCTGCATTGGCTAGTGGGTGTACAGGTGTATACGTGTGGTGAGGCCCATTTGTTTTCCACGAGGTAGTTGGGATACTAGTAGTTGGAATTTCGGGGACGAAATTCTTTAAGGAGGGAAGGTTGTAATGACCCGTCCCGAATATCGGGATTAAATATTAATTAATCATGATTTAGAATGACTAATCGGGGATTAGTTGAGTGAAATCGGACGAAACGTGCAAAATGACCGTTTTGCCCTTGGTGTGGGCAAAATGTTGACTTTTAGTTCGGGCGGTCAAATGGACTTTGGCCGATGACTGTGACGTAGTTCAGGACGTCACGAGTTCATAGACAGGTGGCACGTTCGATTCCGACATTCGTAGAGAAAGTTATGATGATCGGAAGATGAGGGGTATATTGGTAATTTGGCATAGTAGGGGCCAAATGTTGACTTTTTGGTCAAGAGGTCCGATGGACGAGGGCCAAGGACCGTTACGTAGGTCTCGTCGATACGAATCCAACGACAGGCGGCATGCCGAAATCGGAGATTCGACGACGAAGTTATGGTCACGGAATCAGGCTCGATTAACCGAACGAATCGGGAATAAAATAATATTTTAATAAGAACAGTACCCGGTGACTGGACACACTTGGATGAGTGACAAGTGTCACTCATCCCTTAAAATCAGGCACAAAACAGGGATCCATGATTTTGGGGGAGACCAAATGATGATGTTTTGTTATTATTTTAATTACTTGATTAATCTTTTATTTTCTCCATTATTTCTCTTCAGTTTCTCCAAACCGTGTACAACCATTATCCAATTTTCTTCCTTCCTTCATTCCTCTCCATCAGCTGAGCTTGAGAGTGCAAATTGTGAGTTAATTGAGAGTGATTCGAACTGGGAAACACGAGAGATTAACTGAGAATTGAGGACTGAGAATTCGGGTTTTAGAAAATTTGGGAGGAAAATCGAATTGGACGAATTGAGCCTTGTTGATCGAAATTGGGTTCAGTTTTAGTCTTCTGGGATTGCTACGATCAATGTTGATGAAGGAACTAAGTCGAATTGAGGTCGATTTGAGGTGGAACTGAGGAAGGAAGCTTTCAGAAATTTCGAGCTTGAGTCGTGATCATTGAGTGATCATACAACGCAATTGATGAAGGGGAAATGTTTCTCTTAGTCCATTGAAGCTTACTGGTGGATCAATTGAACGAAATCGTGAAGGTTTGATGATTTTCGAAGGATGAACAATGGCCGGAGCTCCTTCGAATGATCAACTGTGATCGTGGGGTTATAGGTAATGTCGTTTGTAATTAAGACCACAGACCTCTAATTAGACTTGTAACTAAGCTGTGTGAATGTTCAATTGAAGGATTTAACGTCGAATTGGTAGGATTTGAACCGGGTCTGTTCGCGGGTTTTTCAACCCGTTTACCAGACAAACGGGCGAAGGGGACGACTGTGCTGGTTACTGTAGCTGGCGCGTGGGTTTCACGCGCAGCCACTCACGGCGGCGCTTGAGGGCGCGTCCGGCCTAGTCTCAAGGTGAGGTCAACATGACTTTTGATCCTCTCAGTGTAACGAACATTTTGACGTTGATTTCGGTGAAATCGGATATTGTTTCGATAATGTTCCGCGTATCCGAAGTTTTGTATTACGTTAAAAATACGTATTTAAATCCCGGAAAAATTGGGGAAAATTATATGTTGTATTTTGGGATGTTAGTAACCCTCTATATTGATTTTGGGCAGGAGTTGTGATTTCCAGATTTTACGAAAAAACGTGCAGCTCGGAAACGGACCGTTTTGGACGGTGTGTGTGAGTGGACTTTGTTTTCTAATCGTGATGCATGCATAAATGATTTAAATGCCTTATTATATGATTTTATATGCTTGGGCATGATTTGTGTTTCAATCCGGTAATTTCTCGGTTTTATGATTATTATATTATTATTTTGAGCGATTTTCGAGAAATTACGAAATATGGTAAAAATGATGTTTGGACTTGGTTTATGAGTCCGGGATTGAAATTGATTGAAAATAATGGTTGGACTCGGATTATTGAGTCATGGATTGAAAATGATATTTGGACTCGGGTTATGAGTCAGTGATTGACTTTGTGGATTTACGTGAAAATGGCAACGGAGGTTGCAACGCATGGATTTGCGTGATAATGTTATTTTGGGCATGAGAACCCAAGTGAATAGTGATTTTGACTCGGATTTGGAGTCATTTGTGAAATTGTGAAATTAATGATTTATTGGGATTTTATGATTATTTTAATCAGTCTTTCGGGCATGTTTTACGAGGAATGTGCAGATGATGTTTTGGGCTAGGCCCGGAGTCTAAATGATTTCTAAAATGATGTTTTGACTTGGTTGGTGAGTCAATGATGATTTTCGGATTATTTTATTGATTTAAATGTGATTTTAACGGTTTATGTGTAAAAGGTATTTTGGGCTTGAGACCCAGTTGAGAATGACCTTGACTTGGTATGAAGTCAAGTTTTGATTGAAATGTTTTGGGATGTAATTCCCGGGATGGTTTTCATTGTGATTGTGATATTCCCGGACGGTCGGTGCTTGGGGGATTACCCAGATGACCGGAGCTTGGGGGATGTGATTGTAGGATCGGGAATTGATCCTATGGTAGTCAGCTTCTCGGATGATACTGAGCTTGGATGTACCACTCGGAGGTGTCTGATCCTGGGGATGTGTTCGCCCAGAGGTGACTGAGCCCGAGGAGGTTGAGCCCAGAGGTGTTTATTCCCGAGAGAGTGACTGGATATTGGCCTACGCGTAGTGCAGCACTTGTGAGTAGTACAGTTTGATTGATTGTGCACTTGTGAGTAGTGCAGATGTGATTGGTGATATTTTATGCACTCGTGAGTAGTGCGGATTGATTGGATTGATATATTTATTGTGCACTGGTAAGTAATGCTGATTGGTATTGACTGTGATGATGTACTGGTATTGAGTACGGGTTTTTGGTCCTTGTGGCCAGGTGATTATGTTTTCACATGTTTGGCCTGAGAGCCGGGATTTGATGTTTTATAACATGAACTGAATTGGTAATCATGAGTTTTATGGACCATGGGAAAATATGTTTTGATTTTATCGGTCACTCATGTTTTACGATATGCATGCAAGTTTGTGAAAACTGGAGGGTAAGATTGTATTTTGATAAATGTTTTTATAAGAGGTCATTTTTGTCCACTCACACCATTTCTGTTTTGTGACCCTCCAGGCCGTGGTACGACGTTCGGGATTGATCGTGAGGTAGTGACAGCAGCAGAAATCCGCGCAAACATCCCTTGTCTGGCAAGCACTGAAGGGGAGTTTCGGACCTTTAGTTGACTTGTCAGACGGGAGCAGGACCGGGTACGGTTTTTGACGTCCAGTTGGGACGGGTCCTGTCACTTATCAGAAACCATGCCACCAACGATACACGTGGCAAACATAACATCCCTTCCTTAATGAAAAACCATGCATACATAATTAAGATCCTTAATGAAATACCTCATTAATATATAAACTTATAGGAAAAGCCTTTTTAATAAAAACTCAGTAGGCTGATATGCAAAAACTAAGCATTAAAGTAAACACTTAATAAAAACATATACAAATTAAAACTCTTTTTTGTAGATCGTAGCATTGGTAGATAGGGATCATTCTTAACCGGGAATTGAGGGTACCTAAGCATGATTATCGTTTGATTAGTTAATTAGGGGGAATTGATTGTTTCTAATGTCCTACATGATTAACTATCCTAAACAAATCTAATCTATCATAATCTATTATTTACATGTGGTCAACTCATCTTTAACCTAACTCCTTCATAAACTATAACAACTTCAAAAAATACGAAATTCCATAACCGTAGTTCTACAAAATACATGCATATTATCTCAAGTACGTGCTCGAGAATTCACCCTGAACACTTTCAATGATCTAGACTCGCGAACTCGCCCTATATATAATCAAGCATTAAGCATAAACATAACATGCATAACAAAAACTAATATATTAGAATACATGGAAGATTATTGAAATTAATATAAAATATAAAACCATGATAATATTAAGAATCAATCCATAAGCACAATATTCAAGTGCAAAGAGAAAAATACGAAGTAAAGATGTTGAGTTACACATTGAATCCTCGGGAATTTTCCCTATAGATGCTAGGTGGTTCGACACTCTTTGGTGAGACACTCAGGAATTCGCCTTATATGTCAATGGAGGATAATGAATTGTGGAGGATGGTGTAGTTTACTTTTGCACAAATAATTTCGGCCTTAAAAGAAAGTGAGAATTAGTTTTGACAGAGTTTTTGTACAAAGAATGAGCAAACCTTTAACCAATGAGAAAAACTAATTATTTATGGCATAGGACATAACCTTAGCTAAATCTTAATTAAGAAGGAAAAACAAATCCTAAACTAGAAGGAATCCTTGTTAGCTGCAATTTGCATCCTTGTGCTGCAAGGAATTGACTTTGGGAATTACACATAAGACCCTTGCTATTTCCATGTAACTTCGCTTTAATTCATACAGTAAGCATCTCCTAGAAGCGTGAGAATTTTATCTTAAATAGCTGGAAAATTCCAAGGCTTCAATTCCTAGTAGAGCAAGTAATCCTACCCGGGTAGCCTAACTATGCCTCACCAAAATAGGAATTCTTGTGGTGTAAGATTCCGATTTTAGTAAGTATTGAACCATTGCAAGCTAGACTTCTAGATCTTTCCAACCATACCTTAATCGCATTCTGATTCTGTCTGAGCTGTTCACAATGGTCTGTGGAAATGGACTGATTTACACATGCAGATTTCTGCTTTGTAAGTTTTAACCACTTCTTCTTTTGGGCTTCTACAAGAACGAATCTTGGCATAATCTAGAGCCTTCTTGCACATATGGACATAGTCTTGACCCATCTTGATGAATCTTGATCCAATCATTATAAATCTTGGCCCATTCTTGATAGCTTATGCAGTTTTTCTCCAATTTAACCTCTTTACTCCACATTTTTGGGTTAGTACCAAAAAACATTAAAACAAGTTTAAAATGGTAAGATCAGGGATATAACGAAGTAAAATGCAAAGAAAATTGAGAAACGAAGGTGATGAAATATCTGCTTATCAAATTCCCCCACACTTAAACCTTCCTAGCCCCTAGCAAATATCACAACAAACTAAGGAATTGAAACTCAATTTTCTTTTTCTTTTGAAAACAATAAAAAAAACAACTAAGCCCTTAACCATTTGTCTCAAATTGTATTAACATAAGTACGACATCATAGATTTACACTAAAGAGTTATATAGCATATGGAATTCAAAAGTTAATACATCATAACAAAATGTCTTGACAAGTAAGACCATGAGTAAACTTGGTGAAATGTATCTCAACATGAATAAAATAAATATGAATCAACTCACAAGGATATGCACTTAAGATTTCCATTCAATGTGTATAGGGGTTTGTGTTTACACTCAAGGTATGTGAGAAAAATGGTCACAAAATTGAAAGTAAGTACTTCATAAAAAATTCAAACATAAACCATAAGAAAGTAACTTACTTGCACAAATGAACCAAAAACATAAGCTTACCCAAATGATAGACTCAACTAATCAAAGTTTACTCATCCCGAAGATCATAAGGTCTTTAGTGAAGGTTGTAATGGGGTTAGGAGGCATAAGTTGTAACGTCCGGAACCTTACTTTAATTGTAAATTCAGAAAATTAATGTAAAACGACCATTTTGCCCTTGGGGAAAATGTTAACTTTTGACTCGGACTGTATTTTGTACTTTGACCGATGGCCGTGACGTAGATCGGGACGTCACGAGTCCGTAGATAGGTGGCACACTGAAATCGGTGATCAGACGGGAAAGCTATGGTCACGGACGTGAAAATGGTACTATTTAAGAAATCCCAGGAATTTCACACATGGCAAGCTCTAATTGGATAAAGGCAATCTGATGGGACCCTTGGATGAGTGAAAAGTGTCACTCATCCCATTGGTGGATTTCCCCATGTAATTGGATCAGTTTAGGGTTCCTTCTTCATCATCTTTTCTCTCATTTCATCTGTTATCATTTTCATCAACTCACAAACTCTCTCTCGAATCGTGAAGGACCAAAACACAAAAACACCTACAACTAAACACCACATCACAAACACACAAACTCTCTCTATCATCCCATATGTTCATTGTGAGACCTGAGGGAGCTGACAGCGGGATTGTACACAGCGGGAATGACAGGACCCATCCCAATCCCCCCGGGATTAGTACGGGATGACCCTGCTCCCGTCTGACACGAAGTGTCAGACAAGGGATATTTCCAACCTTTACCCTCCCGGGCTATCAGAGTACGCCAGGATCCGGAGGAGGCATGTGATATCTCGGTCTCTGCTACAGTCCACATCCAATGTCAACTTGAAGGGCAGTCAAAACATTGAAAACTGTGAGTGGACAAAACAAGAGTTTATAAAACATTTCATAAGGAAGACATTTGTACCCTCCACTAAAAAGCATGCATGCATTCGAAAACCGTTTAACCAAAGAAACCATATGTGGGAACTAAGCCCAAAACCAAGATTGAAAGAACCATAATGAAAACGACCATACGGGACTCAGCCCAAACCATAGTAAAACCACGTACATGGGCCACTGCACAAAACCTGTACATATCACATATCATATATCTCATATACCATACATCATATATACATATAATTCACACAACTAATCTTGTCACGGTTTCCAAAGCTACGCGCGTGCTACCCAGGTCTCAATCCGAGTCTTCTCAAGGTCAATATCAATGTCCGTAGGCCACTGACCCTACCCGAGGTAATAGTAATCATAGCCTTCCTGAGAGTAAGGAACCCAACTGGGCGGTGACTCCACTCAGTCGGTGCTCCGTGACTACTCCGGGGTCCACCCAGGCCAACGACCCTCCCCGGAGGAGATAATAGAAGTAAAGGAAGGTATATGAATACATATATATATACATAACATAAACGTTCATGCCCGGTTCCCTTGAACCGTCATGATCCAAAACATCCATGCCCGGTTCCCATAAACCGTCATGTACCATAATGCCCTAACAAAGGTTCATGCCGGTTCCCATAAACCGTCATGAACCACAATGACCTTTCCAGAGTTCATGCCGGTTCCCATAAACCATCATGAACTTGGAAATCCACGTAGGGTCCCTGACCCGAAATCATCAGTGTAAAACAACAGGGTCTTGTGCCCGAACATATGACTCAACTGGGCACCGTGCCCGATATTTAAGGGTCAGTCACGACTCCGATCATAGTGATGCGTGCAACCATCCATCCAGGACCGCCCTTAATCCTGGCATGTCGCCGTGAACGTACCAACCGACGTGACCATCACAAGATCATGGTGCAATCATCACCGATCGATATCCTGAACCGTCCGGAGGCGAGCGTCGTATCGTCGATCGCCGTGCACATAGCACCCGTCGCGACCACGATTTAGACCCGAAGGTCGTAAATAGCGTCATATGCCTGAGACAAAACTAAATGGGTCTCATACCCGAGTTTATCCTTTTAGAAATCCAAAACCATTTCATTAAAACCAATAAAGAAATACAGACCCGTATAAGCACCGTATAAGGCTGAAACCTCAAAATACGTGCTTATACGTAACCACATAAAAATGCACCCATGGCATCATCAAACAAGTAATAAAACATATAATAAACATTTATGCATGCACCAATTTAGAAAACAAAGTCCACTCACAGACCGTCCGAGCTGCCGCCTTGATCTGCGTGTCATACGGCTCCCCGAGCCGATCATCGTCACCGGGACTCCCAAACCTGTCCAAATTGTAATAGAAGGTTACTAACTACTTAATTAACCTCCCACTAAAGCCCCGTAATTTTCCCGTATTTTTAACTATTTTTAAAACCGAACCTAAACCTTCCAATGCCCCGAAACATATCGAGACGGTGTCTGATCGACACGAAACCAGTCCCAAAATGTTCGTTACATCGAATAGAAGATTTCCCGTGTTGAACACTTTCCGAAATTCCCTGTCACACGCCCTCACGCGCCGCCTGAAGTGGCTGCGCGTGGGCTTCACGCGCCAACTACAGTACCTGCTGACGTCATCTGACAGCTGTCAGGTCTGACATGTCAGACTCTGACAGGTGCCACGTGTCATGCTCCCATTGGTCCACGTCACTATGCTGTCAGTGCCATGTGGCAGTCTGACATGTGCCACGTGTCATCACGGCACAGGTCCACGTTAGTGACACGTGTCAGCCCCTGATTGGGCCACGTCACTGACATGTCAGTGCTGACTGTGCACTGACATGTGAAACGTGTCGGCTGATGAGTGGTCCACGTCACCTGACAATCTGACAGGTGCTACGTCATCATGCCACGTCACCACCTTCAACCTCGCACAACCGGTCCGGGCCGGCCGGTCCGGTCCTACCCCTGCAACTGGACCGGCGTAACCGGTCCAGGCCTCCTTCTCCCTCATTTTTCATCCGTTTTCTTCCATTCCAATTTCTAAATTCCTATTTCTTCATTTCCTATCTAACCCAATCAATCAAACTACCTAAAACCTTTGAAATCCGACCGGTTCAATTTTGAACCTCACGGTTCAATTTTCCCGATTGCACCCAGGGCTGCTCAGCCCTTCACCGCCGTCCAAAACACCCTCTACACCTTCCTACAACCTCAATAAACTCATCCTAATCAACTAATAGCAACCATAATGTCTAAAGCGAAAAATAGAAGAAAAATGGGTTTATCGGGCTTACCGTGCATTTCTCCCCCGCCGTCCACGGCGGCGCCGTTCCTGGCCGGCCACCAGCGTCCACCGGTCCATCCTCACTCTCTGGTCTCTCTTATATGATCATTGGAAAAGGTTGAATGGGTTTGGGTGAGAAATGGGATCGAGTTGGTTTGGGAAAAATGGGAGAAATGGATGAACGGGGAAGGGTTTGATGCATGAATGAAATTGGTGTCCATTGGATGGGTGACACTTGTCACTCATCCATTGGGCATCAGGACAAATATCTGGGCCCACTAGAGACAAAACTGCACTTTTTTTCTCGTAAAACGTGTCACTGTAAATAGTATCCCGAAACTTCCGTGAACCGTAACTTCGCCGTCGAACGTCCGAATTCGACGTGCCGCCTTTCGACGTGCCGCCTTTCTACGGATTCGTATCGTCCTTATCTACGTAACGGTCTTCGTCCCTCGGCCATCGGACATCTCGGTCAAAAAGTCAACATTTCGCTCCTTTTAACTAAAATTACCAAAATGCCCTTGGGCTTCCAAACGTCATAACTTCCTCCTCGAACGTCGGAATTGAACGTGCCACCTGTCTATGAACTCGTGACGTCACGAACTACATCACGGTCATCGGTCAAAGTCCATTTTACCTCCCAATTAAAAAGTCAACGTTTTGCCACCACTAGGGGCAAAACGGTAATTTCGCATCGTTCGTCCGATTTCGCCCTACTAATCACCGATTAACCGCACTAATCGTGATTAGTCACTAATCTAATCTAGGAATTTGGGACGGGTCGTTACAGGGAATCACGGCGGAAAGGTAAAAACCTGAAAGCCCGTTTAACCTCATTTTTGGAACCTTGAGTTTTGACGTCTGTTGAATGATCTAATGGGCCTTATCATGTTCTAAGGTTCAAGACGAGTTCATTGGGCTAGTTTTCGAAGCAGGGGGTGGCTAGAATCGAGAGTTATTGATGGTTGAAAATCACGACTCCCTGTTCATCCCATTTCAAGTAGTTTTTAGATCTTGTTTTCTAGTTTTGATCATACAGATCTCTTGGTTAGGTCTAGACGATCATACAGATCTTTTAGTTAGGTCTAGACGATCATATACAAAGAAACCCCATCAAAAATGGTTGAGAGATAAGGACTTTGGAACCGGGTCGGTTTGCGGTTCTGTGCGACCCGAATTGTAGACCCGTCGAGAGGTTAGGGGTGATGACCTCATCAGCTGACGTCATCACCTATCAGATGTCAGATGACATGGCCCAATGAGGGAAGGACACGTGTCACATATCAGTGCACAGTCAGCACTGACATGTCAATGAAATGGCCCAATCAACAGCTGCCACGTGTCACTAACATGTCAGATGACATCAGTCTGACAGGTGTCATTATACTATATTGTATGATTATGTGTGGATTACCTTGGGTCTTATTTATGGATTATATATATATGTATTACATTGTGTTGGGCACAAGACCCATCTGGTTATAATACTGTTGTTTTGTGGAGTCATACGGGATGTTACTGGTTCATACTATTGCACTGTATATATTGACTATATCGATTATTGTCTCCAGTTATTGGTACCCTTGAGTGGTTAAGGCGCATAGCCTGGGAGGAGTCATGCTACGGAACGACCGGACTGTATAGTGGCTCAGGAGAAAGATTGTTAGTATTAGACATTTGGGATGTCATACCCCGGACTAGGTTCGGGGATAGGACTCGGGATTGAGACCTCGGACGGCACGCGTAGCCTTAGGACTGTGACCTTATTAGACGTCCGGGACGCCAAACATCTGAGATGTCTGTGTTGGGATATACAATGCAATACAATTATTGTGGATATATTATTATTATTATTATATTGTGTGAGATTATATGATGTATGATTCGGTTATTATTATATATGTTTTGACTCAAATGTATGCATGATTTGAAAACGGAGGGGTAAAACAGTATTTTAAATGGATTTAAAATTCCTTTATTTTCGGCCCACTCACACTTTCATTGTTTTCTTGACCCCTCCAGGAAGTGGCCCAGAGGTAGAGGCAGATCCCGAGGCTGAGACTTAGTTATTTACTGTTGCGTACCGGATACCTGTGTTGGGTAGGTCGAGCACCATTTTGTAAAACTCATATTTGTGCTCGTTTTTTGTAGTGCTCTCTATCCCTTGTCTGGCATTGTAGAACCCGTACTCGGAATTAGTTATGTTTAAACTTTATGTTGTCAATTATTTAACCCGTTAAGGGTATTTTGGTCATTCTCTGGGGTTGTGTCAGAAGGGAGCAGAGCGCATCCCCGTGTGGTCCCTAGGGGATCAAGATGGGCCCTGTCAGGTTGGTATCAGATCAGGTTTGAGCACTAGGATAGCTTATTATATAAGCTTGAGTCTTTTAATGTTGTAACTAATCTATGCCACTTACCAGCAGATCATGCCTCCTAGACGTGAACCTCTGACCCGGGCTGAGGAAGAAGGCACAAGAAAGATGGGAAGTACGAGCATTGAGCAAGCCCAACGACTAGGTGCTACGAAATTCACTGGGGCATCTGGTCCTAAGGAAGCTTATATGTGGATTAACCAATGGCGCATTTTTGCAGTTATGCATTGTCCTCCGGAAGAGCGGGTACTATTGGCTACGTTTATGCTTGAGGGTGGTGCCTACCAGTGGTCGTACGCACTGGAGATGACTGGTTGGAGCGCAGCCAATACACCTTGGGAGGTGTTCAGAGAGAGGTTTCTAGACCAGTACTACCCCCGTTCATTCCGGGATGCTCGAGAGACAGATTTTTTGTAGCTCCAGCAGGGAATCCAAACAGTTGCGGGGTATGAGCATAGCTTTTTGGCGCTATCTTGGTTTGCCTCAACAGTAACGCCATCCAGTTACAAAGCGGGCAAATGTCACCGCTTCGAGCAGGGACTCTGGGGGACATTTGTGCCATTGTGATGGCATCCAGTTATGCCACCCTGAGGTACTTGACAGACGTGCATGTTGAGGCCAGCCTGGCAGTGCAGCAGCAGCAGCAGACCCACAGTGAGGGACGACGCAGGGATTGTCTGCATCTTGGATGGGTTCGAAGGGAGGACACTCTAATGGGAGGTCATTTTCCCCTACTCGTGGGCGATCTGGTAGGTACGGGAGTCCACAGAGATCGGGACAAAGGTCGAGCTTCTGGCCATATCAGATAGTTACTAGTGGTGCATCTGTGCGGTCGTTAGGACCAAGGGCATTGTTATGCTTTTCTTGTGGACAGACAGGACACTTTGCTAGGGAGTGCCTTTTACTCCTAGCCGACTGTAATGGGGTCGGCCAGAGCTGGGTAGGACCAGCTCATTATGCGGCTACTACATCAGATGCCACAGGTGGTGGAGCTTAGGGGGGAGCTCGAGGACGTGGTCGTGGTCGACAGGCGAGACCACAGGCTAGAGTTTTCGTTATTACCCAGCAGTAGGCTAGGATGGTACTAGGCGTTGTCACAGGTACACTCATTATATCTGACATTCATGTTCATGTTCTGATGGATCCTGGTGCTACACATTCGTTTATTTCGAAGAGTTGTGTGGCTATGTTAGGCCGTGAGGTGTCAGCACTAGATCAGGAGATGGGTATAGGTACCCCGATGGGAGTCATATACATTGTGAACCAAATGATAAGGGACTGTCTAGTGAGAGTTGGGGATGTGGAACTGATGGTGGATTTGATTATCATGGATCTGCATGATTTTGATGTGATACTTGCGATGCACTGGCTGGGTGACCATGGGGCAATCATCGACTGTTGTAGTAAATTGGTGACCTTGCGGAGTCCGGGTCTACCGGAGGTGACTTTTTAGGGGGAGCGTGGAGTTTCACCACTGGTAGTTACAACTGCCAAATTGTTACAAAATGGTTGTTAGGGATATTTAGCGTATGTGGTTGAGACACATGATGATCAGTTAAAAATTGAGGATATACCGGTAGTTCGGGAGTTTCCTGGCGTATTTTCAAATGAATTATAGGGATCACCACTGCATCAGGAGATCGAGTTCACGATCGAACTACTCTTCAGGACGAGGCCAATATTGTAGCCGCCGTATCGGATGACACCAGCAGAATTACGGGAATTAAAGGTACAAGTGCATGAGTTATTAGATCTGGGATTCATCCAATCGAGTACTTCACCATGGGGAGCACCAGTGTTATTTTTTAAGAAAAATGAAAGGAGCTTACGGTTATGTGTCGATTACCGGCAGCTTAATAAGGTGACAGTAAGGAACAAGTATCCCTTACCCAAGATCAATAATTTGTTCGATCAACTGCGTGGAGCTAAGTATTTTTTCAAGATTGATCTTCGCTCTGGATATCATCAGCTAAGGATTGCTGAGGGGGACGTTCCGAAGACTACCTTTCGGACCAAATATGGACATTACGAATTTTTGGTAATGCCAGCTGACGAATACACCAGCTACAGTCGTGGATTTGATGAATCAGGTGTTCTGAGCGTACTTGGATAAGTTTGTGATAGTCTTCATCGATGATATCTTGGTCTATTCGAGGAGTGCTAGGGCACATGAGAAACATCTGAGATTGGTTTTGGGTAGATTGAGGAAGGTGCAGTTATATGCTAAGTTGAGCAAGTGCCAATTTTGGTTGAATAGTATCGGATTTATGGGGCATACCATATCGGTTGAGGGGATTAGTGTGGACCCTCAGAAGACGGAAGCGATAACCAACTGGGAAAGGCCAAGGACAATTACCGAGGTGTGGAGCTTCATATGATTGACAGGATATTACCGCTGATTTGTAGAGGGTTTCTCCACCACCGCAGCCCCTTTAACTTGATTGACCCGGAAAGGGGACAGGTTTGAATGGGATGATCAGTGTGAGCAAAGTTTCTATGAGTTAAAGAGATGACTAAATATTGCACCAGTTCTCGTACTTCCAGATAATGGTGGGGAGTTCTAGGTGTACAACGATGCATCACGACAGTGTTTAGGTTATGTATTGATGCAGCATGGTAGGGTGATCGCTTACGCCTCATGATAGCTTAAGCCACATGAGTTGAACTACCACACTCATGATTTGGAGTTGGCGGTAATGGTTCATGCTTTAAAGATTTGGAGACATTACCTTTTTGGGGAGACGTGCAGGATCTTCACCGACTACCAGAGTTTGAAGCATTTGTTTACTCAACGAGAACTGAATTTGAGGCAGCGACGGTGGTTGGAATTGATCAAGGATTATGACTGCATAATCGAGTATCATCCGGGTAGAGCTAATGTGGTAGCGGATGCTTCGAGCAGGAAGTTAGCAGGGTTGATAGCACACTTGAGGATCGTGTATCTACCATTGCTTGTGGAACTCGGGAAGAATGGAGTCATGCTTGGAATGGATAATGTTGGAGCGTTATTAGCTAGTTTTCATGTTCGACCAATCCTGATTGATCAGATCATTGAGGCTCAATTTCAGGATCCTACTATGTGTGTTTATTAGATTGAAGTTGAAGAAGGGAATCAACAGGATTTCGCTACCAGGGATGACGGAGCTTTAGTAAAGCAGGGTCATATATGTGTGCATGCAGTGACAGAGTTGAGGGCAGAGATTATGAAGGAGGCCCACAGTTCAACTTATGTTATGCATCCAAGAGGGACGAAGATGTATCATACCCTTAGGGAATATTATTGGTAGGCAGGAATGAAGAAGGATATCGCTAAGTTTGTCAGCAGGTGTTTGACTTGTCAGCAAGTGAAAACAGAATGGCAGAGATCGTATGGAGCGATGCAGCCTCTTTCGATTCCTGAGTGGAAGTGGGATCACATCACCATGGATTTCGTATTCAAACTACCGAGGACCCGAAGTAGTTATGACGGCGTTTGGGTGATTGTGGACAGGTTGATGAAATTAGCACACTTTTTGCCTGTACGAGAGACATTCAAGCCTAATCGATTGGCACAATTGTTCGTGAATGAGATTATCAGACTGCATGGTACGCCTAAATATATTGTGTCAGACGAGATCCAAGATTTACTTCGAGATTTTGGCAGAGTTTGCAGAATGCTCTGGGTACAAACCCACATTTCAGCACGGTTTTCCATCTGCAGACTGATAGTCAGTCTGAGAGGACGATTCAGACATTAGAGGATATGATGAGGTGCGCTACTGTTTCAGGATTCTTGAGATACATTTTTGCCCCTAATGGAATTTTCGTATAACAACAGCTGCCAGACGAGTATTGGGATGGCACCGTATGAGGCACTGTATGGCTAGCAGTGCAGGATGCCTGTTTGTTGGACAGAGGTAGACGAGCGGACAGCTTTGACGCCATATTTGATGGATATGACCCTGGAGAAGGTCCCAGTCATCAAGGAGAGGCTGAAGGCGGCGCAGGATCGCCAGAAGAGTTATGCTGATAGACGGATCAGGGATCTTAAGTTTGCTATTGAAGATTGGATTTTTGCTGAAATTGTCTCCGTGGAAGGGAATTGTGAGATTTGGTCGATGTGGGAAGCTGAGTCCCTGTTATATTAGACCATATGATATCACCGAGAGGGTTGGTTTGGTAGCGTACCAGTTAGCTTTACCTCCAGAACTTGTGAGGGTACATGATGTGTTCCATGTGTCGATGTTACGGAAGTATGTGTGGGACGATTCACATATCTTACTGGAACGCCATTGGAACTAAGGACGGATTTGAGTTTTGAAGAGCAACCAGTACAGATATTGGATCGGAAGGACAAGGTTCTGAGGAACAAGACTATTCCCTTGGTGAAAATGTTGTGGAGGAATCATGACGTGGAGGAAGCCACATGAGAGCCCGAGGCTCATATGAGAGAGCAATATCCGCATTTATTCGAGTGAATTTCGAGGATGAAATTTTTGTAAGGTGGGTAGATTGTAATGCCCCGAACCTTAATTTAATTGTAAATATGGAAAATTAATGTAAAATGACCATTTTACTCCTAGTTGGGGAAAATATTGACTTTTGACTCGCACTGTATTTTGGACTTTGACCGATGACCTTGACATAGATCGGGACATCATGAGTCCGTAGACAGGTGGCACGCTGAAATCGGTGACCAGACGGGAAAGTTATGGTCAAGGACGCGAAAATGGTACTATTAATGGAATCCCAGGAATTCCACACTTGGCAGGCTCTAATTGGATAAGGGCAATCTGGTGGGACCCTTGGATGAGTGACAAGTGTCACTCATCCCATTTGTGGGTTTCCCCATGCAATTGGATCAGTTTAGGGTTCAATCTTCATCATATTTCTCTCATTTCATCTGTTATCATTTTCATCAACTCACAAACTCTCTCTCGAATCGTGAAGGACCAAAACACACAAACACCTACAACTATACACCACATCTCAACCCCACATCACAAACACACAAACTCTTTCTCTATCTTCCCATCTGTTCATTGTGAGACCTGAGGGAGATAACGGCGTGGCTGTACACGACAGGAATCACAGCGAAGAGGTAATAACCTGAAAACCCGTTTAACCTCATTTTTGGAACCTTGTGTTTTGATGTCTGTTGAATGATCTAATGGGCCCTATCATGTTCTAAGGTTCAAGACGAGTTCATTGGGCTCATTTTCGAAGCAAGGGGTGGCCAGAATCGAGAGTTATCGACGGTTGAACATCATGACTCACTGTTCATCCAATTTCAGGTAGGTTTTAGATCGTGTTTTCAATTTTTGATCATACAGATCTCTTAGTTAGGTCTAGACGATCATATAGGAAGAAACCACATCGAAAATGGTTGAGAGATAAGGATTTTGGAACCGGGTCGGGTCGCCCGTCTGTGCTACCCGAATTGTAGACCTGTCAAGAGGTTAGGGGTGATGACATCATCAGCTGACGTCATTACCTGTCAGATGTCAGATGACTTGGCCCAATGAGGGAAGGACACGTATCACATGTCAGTGCATAGTCAGCACTGACATGTTAGTGGCGTGGCTAAATCAGTAGCTGCCACGTGTCACTGACATATCAGTGACGTGGACCAACCCGCAACTAACACGTGGCACCTGTCATATGACGTCAAGATAACATCAGTGTTGACTTTGACTGTTGACCTGACGTCCGTGTTGACTTTTTGCTGACGTCAATGTTGACTTATTAGTCAACGTTGACCGTGATTTTGACATGCGCGTGGGGTCGTCTGGGCACGATCTTTAAGGTGGTACTAGTGTCATTTTAAAGGTTTCAATGATCCAAAACTAATGGTGGTGGTTTCGGGTCGATCGGAGATCGTTTGATAAGTCAAAATGAGGTTTATGGCCTCGAGACGCGTTTTTCGAGCCGACACTATTGCTAGGTTTTAGATACGAGTTTATAGACACCATTAGTGATCCTTGGATATGTTTTGGATAGGTAAGAGACTGTGATATAGCTTTAGGACAGGTTTAAGGCATTTGATTAAGCAGTAGGGACGTACTTTGAGTGGGTCTTTTGGTTTCTAAACTGATTGCATGCATAACTGTTTTTGTTATACTATATTGTATGATTGTGTGTGGATTACCTTGGGTCTTATTTATGGATTTTATATATATGTATTACATTGTGTTGGGCACGAGACCCGTCTGGTTATAATACTGTTGGTTTGTGGAGTCATACGGGGATGTTACTAGTTCATACTATTGCACTGTATATATTGACCATATGGAATACTATCTCCTCCAATTATAGGTACCTTGGAGTGGTCACGCCACATTGCCTGCGAGGAGTCATGCTACGGAGCAACCGAACCGTAGGGTGGCCCAGGAGCAAGATTGCTAGTATTAGACATCTAGGATGTCATACCCCGGACTGGGTTCTGGGATAGTACTCGGGATTGAGACCCCCGGGTGGCACACATAGCCTTAGGACCGTGACCTTATTAGACGTTTGTGACGTCAGACATCAAGAATGTTAGGGTTGGGATATACGATGCAATATGATTATTGTGAATATATTATTATTATATTGTGTGATATTATATGATGTATGATTCAGTTATTATTATATATGTTTTGACTCAAATGCATGCATGATTTGAAAACGTAAGGGTAAAACAGTATTTTTACTATGGATTATAAATGGTTTTAAAATTCCTTTATTTTCAGCCCACTCACACTTTCATTGTTTTCTTGACCCTTCTAGGACGTGGCTCAGAGGTAAAGGCGGATCCCGAGGCTGAGACTTAGTTATTTACTACTGCGTACCTGATACCCGTGTTGGGTAGGTCGAGCACCATTTTGTAAAACTCATATTTGTGCTCGTATTTTATATTGCTCTCTATCCCTTGTCTGGCAATGTAGAACCCGTACTTAGAATTAGTTATGTTTAAACTCTATGTTGTGAATTATTTAACCCGTTAAGGGTATTTTGGTCATTCTCTGGGGCTGTGTCAGACGGGAGCAGGGCGCATCCTTGTGTGCTCCCCGGGGGATCAAGATGGGTCCTCTCATAAGTGCTTCTAATACTCCCGCACTTAGATGTTGCTAGTCCCTAGTAAATACTTCAAACGTGTGTGAGCATTGTAATTAGGAAAAAGGTTGAAATCTTCAATGGTTCTGAATTCATAAGTATAGGGGACTTAACTCAAACTCAAAACTTATTTACCTTTCGAGAAATTCAAAACATTGTGCTTTTGTATTTCTTTTTTTCTTTTCTCTCAATTTTTTTCTTTTGCTTTTGAACTTTTTTTTTCATTTTTTAATGGTAATTCTATGTACTTCCTCGTAGTTTGAGCAAGTAATTTCCTATACGTACATACAAGTCCTCAAACATCAAATCTTCTTTTTTCATGCCATCTTAAAGTCTTCAACCAAGTCTTTAGAATAAGAGTAAATGAAGTCCATACTAGGCTCACGTGTGTAGATGTTTAGGGGGATGAAAGAAAGGCTTAATGTAGACTCAATGGGGGTTAAACTAAGGGAGTTGACTTCTGCAAACGACAAGGGATATGGATGTTTGGATAGGTGGTGTTAACCCTAATGCCCTAATCATGTCCAAAATCAGAGAATTTATTGCCTTAAAACTTTCAAAATCACAAAGAATAAGTTCTAGTACTCTATAATTCATTAAAATCTATGGCAAGCAGTTATGAGACATATGGAAATCAATTTAAACAAAGAACTCCTATGAATCACTCAACAAATAAATAAGGCTCTAAAGCTCACATAGGGTTCATATGATTCATACATATCTTAATATGGCTCGTTTTTGTACCAGTTTATCATGCATTATCCATTACAAGTCGTAAATATTCAATCACAAAGCAGTAACAAATGAATTCAGGTGATAGCGATCAGCTTTAGCCATGTCTTATTCTTTTTTTTCATAATTATTATTATCGACAAGTTAAGGGCATTCTAAGATTCTTAAAAAAACATAAAACACAAATTTTTTTAGATTCTTTTTTTGGTATTTTTCTTTGCGTTTTTTTCCAAGAAGTAATTAAAACAAACTATTTAAAAAAAACGATTTTTTTTGGAAAATAATTTTTAGAAAAAGATTTTGTTGAAAACAATTTGAAAAAAAAAAGTGACAATTTTGGAAAACAAATAAGTTTTGAAAACAAATTTTGAAAACAATTATTTGTGTTTGAAAACAATTTTTTTAAACAATTGTTTTTTAAAACGAGTTTAGAAAAAGAAAGTTTGAAATGTTTTTTAAACAATTTTTGGGAAAACAAGTTTTAGTGAAAACAATTTTTTGAAAAATAATTTTAAAAAATGAAAGTGTGAGTGGACCGAAAATAAATAATAGTTCAAAACCATTTATAAGATAGTAAAATAATATTTTACCCCTCCGTTTTCAGACATGCATGCATTTGAGTCAAAACATAGATAATCATAACTGAATCGTATATCATATAATCACATATAGTAGAATATATATATATATATATAACCATCATAATAGTGCACCGTATATCTCAACCCTGACATCTTAGATGTCCAATAATGTCACGGTCCTAAGGCTACGAGTGTCAGGACCGGCCCCAAATCCCCCGGGATTCACGTGGGACCCGCCTGATCCCGTCTGACACGTAGTGTCAGACCAGGGAAAATTCCATCTATAGCACTCGCCAGGCCTATCAGAGTGCGTCAGGATCGTAGGAGGAGGGGAGTGATGTCTCATCTCTGCTACAGCCCGCATCCGCAATCAACCTGAAGGGCATTCAAACATGAAAACTGTGAGTGGACAAAATAATATTTTATTTAAAATCATTTTCGTACAAAGACATTTATACCCATCAATAAAAGCATATGCATGCATTCAAATACCATTTAGAAAACGTTCATAAAAACCATTTGAAAACATTCTCAAAACCTTACAAGGGTTCATGCCCGGCCCCATAAACCGTCATGACCCATCAATCCATTTGGGACCCTGACCTGAAATTACAATTCAAAACCCGTAGGTCAAATCAATAGGGACTCAGCCCAAATCACATCACATGGGTCTCAGCCCAAAACCTTTCTCAGTGAAATACCAAACATACCATACGGGGTCTCTGCCCCAAACCTGTCAGGACCCGCCCCGGTTCCACCCCGAAAACCGAGGTAAATCCTGCTCCCGTCTGAAAATCCAGAATGAAAAACCGAAAATACCCTTACGAAAACCACAAATACACTGTCAGACGCAGGAGAAATTTAATACAACCCAGAGTCAAAATTATACAGAGCATAGTACTAAACAAAGGAACGCAAAACCGATACACAGAGTACACGCACAACGGGAAAATGTAAACCACTCCGGGGTCACTCTCGAATACTATATGCCTCCGACGCTGCCTCAACGTCTAACCCCCGTGCTAGCTCCACGACCTGGAGGGCAATTATAAACAGAAAGTGTGAGTGGACCATAAAGAATAAAAGTTTCGAAAACCGTTTTATAATCAAACCAGGGTTTTAGCCCTCCGTTTTGAAAACACACATGCATAACCCATTTGCTGGAAACAGTTATAAATCACATAAGGATCATCATAAAAACAGAATTGAAAACAGTTATAGAAATCACGTCATAAGCATCATAAAACCATATCATAAAGCATAAATATCAAGCAATCATTATCCGATCAAACCTGCTGGACTTATCCGAGTCTTTAAACTCAATCCAGGCCTCAATAATCCGAGTCTTTAAACTCCGAGTCTTTAAACTCAACAGGCCCACGGGGGAAATATCAATATATCAGAGTCTTTAAACTCCCGAGTCTTTAAACTCAATCCGGGTCTTTAAACCCAATAACCAGATCCAGCAAATCCAATCCAAACCATTTGAAAACCTTTTCTAAATCCATATCCAAACCCGAATCCGAAATCACTGGTCTGAAGCCCTTCCGGCTTCCAGAACCCTCTTTCCAAACCCAAATCTGGAAATCCACTTTTCAACTTTAAAACCAAATCTCGATTCTCGAAATCCGATTCTAAAACCGAAAACCTTGATTGTCAAATCATGTTTCAAATCCATTTATAATCATTAAATCACTTATCATTTGAAATCCCAAAATCATGGCATCGAAATCAGAATTCAAACCTTCCTCATAAAACGTGCCAAATACGTACTTTCTCGAAAACGTGCAATTATGTAAAACCAACATCACATATTCAACAATCATGAAATCACATGTAAAACCATAACGCAATTATAGAAAAACAGTTATGCATGCTCGAGTTTAGAGAAGGGGTCCACTCACAGATACCGGGCACGTCACTCGCGTTCCGTACTTCCCGTACGGTCCTCGTCCGCTTCGGGGACTCCCGATCCTGTCAACAGTCACAAAAGAACGTCACTAACACGTCAACAAAGATCCTCCTAATTTTCCCCAAAAATCCCCGGGTCCTAAACGTAGAGAACCGAGACCCTAATCCTTCGATCCCGCGGAACTAACTCGAATCGACGTCCGATTAACCCGAAACCTAGTCCAATAGACTGGTTACAACATCTAGACCAAAAACCTAGTTGGAAGTGTCCCCAAAAACCGCCTCACGTGCCCCCACGCGCCGCCCAAAGTGGCTGTACGTGGGCCTCACGCGCCTGCACAGGCACTGTTCATCTTCAACCTTCGAACCCGTGCACTGTTCCAGACCGGCATGACCGGTTCTCCGCCTTCCGTCCACCATTTTCCTTCCTTCTAAGCCCAAAAGCTTCGTCCAGTCCTAAGCAACCTATTCCCCTCAACCAAACACAACGACACGGCCTCTAAACCGTCGTCCCTAGCTCGAAACAAAACCCGTTCAGTCCCCTCTTTGCACTCTCGGGCACCCGTGTCACCCCTCATCACGGCTGCACAACCAGCAGCTTCCTAGGACCTCACTGAGTCTACTAGCACCCACCAAACCCTTCGACTCAACTCCAGACTTCACGACTCACCGTTTGAACTTTCACAGTAAAACAGAGCAACTATACGGGGAAGAGAAATTACCTGTGCTCAGGCCGCCGCCGTGAGCTCAGCCTTGAGTATACGACTCCTCTCGTCTTCCTCCATCCTCTGGACACCACCACCAACCTCGATTGGTCAACCACGGTAGCACCACCACCAAACACCCTCTCTGTTCTCTGGTTTTTCCCGTGAACTCACACACTCCTCACACACTCAAACTCACACGAGCTGCCCTCACAACTCACTCACTACCTCCCTCTCGATCTCTCCTCACTTACTCAATCACCAAGCCACACCAACACACACGGCCAACACTCAATTATCTCTCAATCTCACCCTCTGTTTCTCTCTAGTTCGATCAAACACAAACACACACTGCACAAATTTAAAACACACACACCGTGCACTCCCTAGAACCCACTACACACACACCACGTGTCACCATCCCCTCAGCCCTCTCACAAAATATCCCATCTCTCTTGTACACTTGGCCTTATCAGATTGGCCCAATTCCCAATGCAGCAAAAGACCAAAATGGCCCTCTTGTGAGTCAAAATTACGATTATACCACTGTCATTCTAGACCCATATCTCGCTTGTCCGACGTCCAATGAACACGTGCCACCTGTCGTTGAATTCAGGACGACGAGATCTACCTAACGATCCTCGGTCTACGTGTCAAAACCTCATCACACAAAAAGTCAACTTTTCCCCCTATTTTAACCAAATTACGGTAATGCCCTCAACCTTCCGAACATCATAACTTCCTCCTCGGATGTCGGAATCGGGCGTGCCACCTGTCTACGAACTCGTGACGTCCCGAACTACGTCACGGTCATCGGTCAATACCCAATTGACTGCCCGAACTAAAAGTCAACATTTTGCCCAAACTAGGGGTAAAATCGTTATTCTACGCTAATGGCCCAACTAAACACCGATTAAGCTCCCTAATCCATTACTAATCACTTTACTAATCCCGGCTCTCGAGACGGGTCGTTACAAAACCACTTTCCAAAATATAAAATATGGAACACGGGGTCTCCGCCCCCAAACCATTTTCATAAAACCTCATACGTACCGTCATACGTATAACCCATCCGCGTCACTTCCGAGAAGATGTCAACTCGGGGCACACAGCACCTAGGGAACACATCCCCGATATAGTCACGATATCGAATCTACACTAGTGTGCACACTACTCGGGGTCTCACTCCGAGTCTTCTCCCAGGAATCTCCATCTAGGAGGCTCAATCTCTGGATCTAGTCCGAGCTCTCTCTCTGGATCTAGTCCACACATCTCTCCGGAATCTGGTCCGGGACCACATCATAAGTAACCTCCACTCCTAGAACGGGATCCCTATGGGGATACCCACTCTGGTCTGTGGATCGTGACTCTCCAGGTCGACGCTGGAGGAGACCATATAATCAAATGGAGGGTTCATTCACTTTTTCAAATACTCTTTTCTTTCTTTCTCAAATCACATTTCTCAATTGGGTCTCATACCCGATTCATCTCAACGGGATTCCTCGAATCCGATTCAATTTCATTTCACAGGCCTCGGCCTAAATCCATAGTTCAATAGGGTCTCATGCCCGAATTCTCCTTTCATAAACCGAACTGGGACTCAAGCCTGATGTTACAATCAACTGGGCCCTAAGCCCGATATCACGACTAACTGGGCCCTAAGCCCGAAACCATACTCAACAGGACCTCACGTCTAATTTCACAACCAACGGGGCCTTAGGCCCGATATCTCAACTAAATGGGTCTCAAGCCCGATATCATAAATCAACGGGGCATCAAGCCCGATAGTACACCTAACTGGGCCTCAAACCCGAATCGTTAATCAACTGGGCTCCCGACCCGATCGTATAACACAAATGGACCCTCAGTCCGATTCCTAGTCAATTCAAATGGACTCCAAGTCCGATAATTTGTAAATCAAATGGGTCTCATGCCCGATTTCATGTTTCCTAATCCAAAACCAATTCATAAAACCCTCATTGAAAACCTAGAACGTATAAGCAGCGTATTAAACCTTAAATCTCGAAATACGTGCAAATACGTAAATCCTAGGCTACCACAAACAAATGCACTGATGGAATCACAAAACATATATTAAAAAAATTATAAAACATTTATGCATGCATCAATTTCGAAAGAAGGGTCCACTCACAGACTGTCCGAAGCCGTGCCTCGATTTGCGTGCCATAGGCTCTTCCTAGCCTATCACTGCCACCGGGACTCCCAAACCTGTCCAAATTTTAATAGAAGGTTACTAACTACTTAATTAACCTCCTATTAAAGCACCGTAATTTTCCCGAACTTTTAACTATTTTAAAACCTATCCTAAACCTTCTGACAGCCCGAAACCTATCGAAACGATATCCGATTGACACGAGACCAGTCCCAAAATGTTCATTACATCGAATAGAAGATTTCATATGTTGAACGCTTCCACAAAATACTGTTCACGCACCCTCACGCGCCCCAAGAAGGCTCAGAACACTATTCATCATCTTCATGCTCCAGCCGGTTCAGATGGCCGGTTCACTTGGTTTGGCCGGTCCAACTGGACCGGCGTGACCGGTTCTGTGTTCTAGACTCCCCATTTTTCATCCTACTTCTTCCTTTTCGATTCCTTTCTTCCTATTTTGATGTTTTCTATCCGTTCCAATCCTTAAACGCAACCGAAAACGTCTAAATCCCTTGGTTTGATTTTGAACCAAACGGTTCAAGTTTCCCAAAACCCCCCATGGCTTCCACAGCCGTCCAACCACCACACAAACCTTCTTAATACCTTCCTAACAACCTAAAAACCACTTCCTAATCACCCAAAATAGCCCATAATGCAAGAATCGAAAATATGGGAAAAATGGGCCTAACCGTGAAACATGTTTGGGTTCAAGGCTCCATCGTCGTGCACGGCGGCCCAGCCACCATCCTCTGCTTCCTCAGCCTCTCTCTCACTCTCTAGGTCTCAGTTATGATCACAGGGTTGGAGGGTTGGATTGGGGAGAATGGTTTGATCGGTTTTGTTTGGGAACAAAGAAAACGATCGATGAAAAATGCAAGGGAAGGAGATGCATGTATGTAATCATGCTGGGCAATGGATGAGTGACACTTGTCACTCATCCATTGGGGCAGAAGCAAAATATCTGGGCCCACTTAAGTCCAAAAGTAACCCGTTTCGTAATTCGTGCAATAGTACTTTCGCACTTCCGTGAACCGTAACTTCTCTGTCGAACGTCCGAATTCGACGTGCCGCCTGTCTACGGATTCATATCGTCCCTATCTACGTAACGGTCCTCAGCCCTCGGCCATCGGACTTCCCGGGTCAAAAGTCAACTTTTGGCCCAAATTACCAAAATGCCCTTGGATTTCCAAACGTCATAACTTTCTCCTCGGACGTCGGAATCGAGCGTGTCACCTGTCTATGAACTCGCGACGTCACGAACTACGTCACAGTCATCGGCCAAAGTCCATTTGACCTTCCAAACGAAAAGTCAACGATTTGCCCATTCTAGGGGCAAAATCGTCATTTCGCCCGAACGTCCGCTAATCCTCATCTAATCTCCGATTAATCTCGCTAATTCGTAATTAATCCTTAATTAATCCCGTTAATTTGGGACGGGTCGTCACAACTTTCCCTCCCTAAAGAATTTCGTCCTCGAAATTCAAATCGACCCGATTCCACAACCAAATTGTGGAATCCATCCACGTTCCTCAAATCGGATCGCTGCACCCACACGAGAATACCCATGTAGCAGTACACGTTCAATATACATACTGTACTCATCGGTCCCGTCCTCGGTACGTACCGTCATCGGAGCCTCCAAAGCTCCAATTCACTCTCGAGAACTACACGTCTGCTCGTATGTCTCACTCGATACAATATGTCGACACTCGTCGATCACGCCTGTCACTCACTTGACAGGTCATCAACACCAGACTGACCTCCAAACGGCTTTTCAGTCTGACACTCTGACACGTTCCATTCTGCAGTCATCAGGCTGAAAACGCATCCTCACTAAGGGCTATCATAGCCAAGCTGGTATCCTGCTCAGCATCCGATCGGACAACACCCTACAAATTCTGCCATCTCAATGGTACGAATCCCATCTCACATGTCATCCTCAGACCTATGCCCAAACTGACTCTAACTAAGAGTCCCATCAACCACATTGATCTGAACGCATTGGATAACCACTAACATCGGTTGGTAGGCTAAACAGATCGCAATGTCTGTCGTGATCTGAAGCCAAATCTCTGCGTACTACTAAATCCGACAAACCGGCCCATACGTCATAAGACGTCACTTACGTCATCCATTCGTATCTGGATCTCACGTTTCACTTCAATACTTCTGAGTACAACCTCGCGACTCAATCCCGCAGCACTGGGGGAACTAGTCTCCATTACTGGGGAAACTGATCTCCAACATAGGGGAAACTAATCCCCATCACTGAGGAAACTGGTCTCCATCACTGGGAAACTGGTCTCCATCACTAAGGAAAATGATCTCCATCATTGGGGGAAACTGGTCTCCATACCAAGTACTCCCGTACCTCGCACTGAGCCACTCGGGATCCTCTCTGTCCCACTTTTAACAACCACTTTCACAAGGGTAGCGCTACAAGTATGCCAGCACCCAACATCAACATCTCATTCTGCGATCCGACTCAGCCGTTACCGAGTCGAATCCAGAATCACTGCTCGTACTGTGCGTCACTCACGCACCTCGTATCATCGTCACGACTAACGAATCCCATCGTCACAATCGTCACGGCAACCTGAGTCTATCCAACTCGATAAGACTCGATCACGTCCATCGATAGCAGCCTTTGTCACAACCTCGTGCAGACCAAACTCACAAACACTCCACTATCGAGACTCCTAATCCATGTGGTAGTCTCACCGTCGGTACCAACTGCTCAACACCCAACATCTACCGATCGGTCCACCTCAGGATCCGATCGACAAGTATCACACTCCTGGTAACTTGTCCAACTAATCACCTACTAGGGTTATCACAAACCCCGGCTGCCCGCTGCAGCCCAACCATCCTGACCGATCCCTCGATCTCAAATCCGAAGAGTCGTCATACTCCAATACTGGTACCAAACCAGCCAATCACTACACTCTGAGGATCTCTTCCTCTCGTAAATCTACGGCTCTCAGCCGCTGGCCTCCACAAGACTTCGACCATACTCCGTGCCTAACACTGCACAACGACTACACGTCGCAATCGTTACCCAACGCGTCACACGAAAACCACTCCGGCATTCACTGCCAGTTGACTTCCCACCGGGATTCGACACATCGAATCATGGGAACGCATGCCAATAGAATCACACGTTTCTATTCCCAACTGTCGTGACTGTAGTCGTACAGGGTCATCGTGTACTGGGTGACCGTGACCTCTGACTACCACTGGTATCAATCTGTACATCCTCTATCCGACACTACACTACCGTCGAGCGGTCACGACTCTCAAGTCGTCATACGGTCTCTCTGATCCATGGGATCCTACTCACCAGTGACACTACGGCTCTAAGCCGTCGGATTCACACGAACACTGATCCTACTCGGGATCCACCCTCGAAACACGTGGCATGCACGGCATGGAATGCCAATCGAAACTCAAACTACCCTAACTATGAGGTTAATAACGGGCTGTTACAACTTCAGAGACATCACATCCTCGACCTGCGCGCAATCCACGCTCTGATACCAACTTGTCAGGACCGACCCCAAATCCCCCGGGATTAACGTGGGACCCGCCTGATCCCGTCTGACACGTAGTGTCAGACCAGGGAAAATTCCATCTCTAGCCCTCGCCAGGGCTATCAGAGTGCGTCAGGATCGTAGGAGGAGGGGAGTGATGTCTCGTCTCTGCTACAGCCCGCATCCGCAATCAACCTGAAGGGCATTCAAACACGAAAACTGTGAGTGGACAAAATAATATTTTATTTAAAATCATTTTTGCACAAAGACATTTATGCCCTTCAATAAAAGCATATGCATGCATTCAAATACCATTTAGCAAACGTTCATAAAAACCATTTGAAAACATTCTCAAAACCTTACAAGGGTTCATACCCGGCCCCATAAACCGTCATGACCCATCAATCCATTTGGGTCCCTTACCCGAAATCACAATTCAAAACCCGTAGGTCAAATCAATAGGGACTCAGCCCAAATCACATCACATGGGTCTCAGCCCAAAACCTTTCTCAGTGAAATACCAAACATACCATACAGGGTCTTTGCCCCAAACCACTTTCCAAAATATAAAATATGGAACACCGGGGTCTCCGCCCCCAAACCGCTTTCATAAAACCTCATACGTACCGACATACGTATAACCCATCCACGGCACTTCCGAGAAGATGCAAATAGGACCTCACGTCCGATTTCACAACCAACGGGGCCTTAGGCCCAATATCACAACTAAATGGGTCTCAAGCCCGATATCATAAATCAACGGGGCATCAAGCCCGATAGTACACCTAACTGGGCCTCAAACCCGAATCGTTAATCAACTGGGCTCCTGGCCCGTTCGTATAACACAAATGGACCCTCAGTCTGATTCCTCGTCAATTCAAATGGACTCCAAGTCCGAGAATTTGTAAATCAAATGGGTCTCATGCCCGATTTCATGTTTCCTAATCCAAAACCAATTCATAAAACCCTCATTGAAAACCTAGAACGTATAAGCAGCGTATTAAACCTTAAATCTCGAAATACGTGCAAATACGTAAATCCTAGGCTACCACAAACAAATGCACTGATGGCATCACAAAACATATATTAAAACAATTATAAAACATTTATGCATGCATCAATTTCGAAAGAAGGGTCCACTCACAGATCGTCCGAAACCGCGCCTCGATTTGCGTGCCGTAGGCTCTCCCTAGCCAATCACTGCCACCGGGACTCCCAAACCTGTCCAAATTTTAATAGAAGGTTACTAACTACTTAATTAACCTCCCATTAAAGCCCCGTAATTTTCCCGAACTTTTAACTATTTTAAAACCTATCCTAAACCTTCCGGCAGCCCAAAACCTATCGAAACGATGTCCGAGTGACACGAGACCAGTCCCAAAATGTTCGTTACATCGAATAGAAGATTTCATATGTTGAACTCTTCCCCAAAATACTGTTCACGCGCCCTCACGCGCCCCAAGAAGGCTCAGAACACTATTTATCATCTTCATGCTCCACCCGGTTCAGATGGCCGGTTCACTTGGTTTGGCCTGTCCAACTGGACCGGCGTGACCGGTTCTGTGTTCTAGACTCCCCATTTTTCATCCTACTTCTTCCTTTTCGATTCCTTTCTTCCTATTTTGATGTTTTCTATCCATTCCAATCCTTAAACGCAACCAAAAACGTCTAAATCCCTTCGTTTGATTTTGAACCAAACGGTTCAAGTTTCCCAAAACCTCCCATGGCTTCCACAGCCGTCCAACTACCACACAAACCTTCTTAATACCTTCCTAACAACCTAAAAACCACTTCCTAATCACCCAAAACAGCCCATAATGCAAGAATCGAAAATATGGGAAAAATGGGCCTAACCGTGAAACATGTTCGGGTTCAAGGCTCCACCGCCGTGCACGGCGGCCCAGCCACCATCTTTTGCTTCCTCAGCCTCTCTGTCGGGTTCAAACCTTCGTACTTCCGTGAACAGTAACTTCTCCGTCGAACGTCCGAATTCGACGTGCCGCCTGTCTACGGATTCGTATTGTCCCTATCTACGTAACGGTCCTCGTCCCTCGGCCATTGGACTTCCCAGGTCAAAAGTCAACTTTTGGCCCAAATTACCATAATGCCCTTGGATTTCCGAACGTCATAACTTTCTCCTCGGACGTCGGAATCGAGCGTGCCACCTGTCTATGAATTCGTGATGTCACGAACTATGTCAAAGTCATCGGCTAAAGTCCATTTGATTGTCCAAATGAAAAGTCAACGATTCGCCCATTCTAGGGGTAAAATCGTCATTTCTCCCGAACATCTGCTAATCCTCGTCTAATCTCCGATTAATCTCGCTAATTCGTAATTAATCCTTAATTAATCCCGTTAATTTGGGACGGGCCGTCACAACGCGCGCTACCCGGGGTCTCAATCCCGAGTGCTCACTTGGGTCCACCAGTGTCCGAGTATTCCCGGATCACTGCCCGGGGTATATCCAATATATATAGCATTCTTGATCTTGAACCTCTCTACGGTTTCTCACGTAGAGCGGCCCCTTTCAGGCAATGCTCCTTGACTACTCCAGGGTGAGGAGACAGTAATCCCAAAAGGTCAGTATATATAGTGCAATAGTATTGTTCAAACCATATAGGCCCAAACAGACCTGAAGGCCCAGACCAACCTATAGGCCCAATCCACTACCAGATACCACATCAGCCCAGACCAACTTTGGAGGCCCAGCCCTCTGTTAGTCGGTGCGTCGGATCAGACTAACCGTGACAGGACCCACCCCCAATCCCCCTAGATTAAGGGCTAAGTCCTGCTCCCGTCTAACTAATGCATGACACGAAGGCTAAACCGACGTCCAACCTCCATGTGACACGTAAGTTGGACAAGGGATTTTTCCAAACACCGTTCCAATCTTCCGTACTTCCCAGAACTTGCAGACTCTACTGTGGTTCGCGTATGTGATGTCTCCGTCTCTCTCGAGCAACAGCCCGCACTGCAACAACCTGGAGGGTATCGAAAACATGAAAAGACTGTGAGTGGAGAAAAATAAATAGTAATTTCATAAAATAGTTTAACAGAAAAACAGTTTACCCTCCACGCAAAACCAATGCATGCATATTCAATTCATGTCATGAAACCATCTCATATCCAAAACCATTAATGAAAACCATCAATCAAATCCTGTCATTCAAATTCAGGGCCTCAGTCCAAAATCCATAAATCAACTTCAAAGTACGGGAGCTCAGTCCCAAAACGCATCAAATCCAAATCATCTGGGCCAACGCCCAAAACATCTGAAAACCAGTGAAAAACTAGTGAAAAACGTCAATCATGCGAGTTGCTAGATCTCAAGTGCGCCCGAGTCTTTAAACTCAAAACCATGTGCATAATCAGGCTTTCCCCGGATATCAACGAGTCTTTAAACTCAATACACAATCAATAGGCCTCGGGCGGTATCATAACCGAGTCTTTAAACTCAAAACATATACCGAGTCTTTAAACTCAAAACATATCAATCCAGGGCCCTCCCCCCGTCAATCAACTGAGTCTTTAAACTCAAAACCAAATCCAGCGGTTTTTCTTTTTCTTTTTCCCGGGTCTTTAAACCCAAAACCATTTTTCAAGCAATAGTGAAAATCATAGAAAATCCATATCCGAATTCCCAACAATGATTCCGTAAGCTGGCATCCGGAACCATCATCCCGAACCCAAATCCAGAATTTTTCCTTCATGTTTCAAAACCGAATCAAGAATCCTCTTTTCCAAATCCGATTCCAAAACTGAAATCTCGTTTATCAAAATCACATGAAAAGGGCTCCAAGCCCGAAATCACTTTTCCAAAATCCGTTTTAAATCATTGAAATCAAATCATATTTCAAATCCCAAATTCAAATCATCAAAACCATGCTCAAATCGCAAGATAAAGTGAATTCTCGGAAAACGTGCAATTCCATAAATATCTCGAAAACCATGCAAAACCGTAAACCATTAAGATCATAAATCAAATCATAGAATCACGTATAGAAAACATATAAAAACATATATGCATGCATCATAAGTTAGAAAGAAAAGTCCACTCACAGACCATTTCGCCGCTGCCTCGATACGCGCGCACTTATGACGTTCCCGGCTAATCCGCTATCACCGGCTTTCCCGAACCTGTCCAAATCCCATAATATGGTCACTAACTACTTCATAAAGCTTATAGTAAAGCCCCGCAATTTTCCCGAATTTTTAACTATTTTTAACCGAGGCCTAAAACCTTTGGACATCCTGAAACATATCGAGACGATGACCGATCGACTCGAAACCAATTCCAAAATGTTCGTTACATCGAATACTTTAAAGGTCATGTTGGAAGATTCCCCAAACTACCTATCACGCGCCCCCACGCACGTCCGGAATCTCCTGCGAGTGAAATCCACGCGCGTGAACATTGTCATCGTCAACCTCTGGTGAACCCGGTTCACCTGGTTCAAACCGGTCCAGTTCACCTGGTTCGAACCAGTCTGGTTCGACTAAACCGGCGGTCACGGTTTCTGGTTATTCTTGGTCCATTTTTAGTCCTTTTAATCCTATTAGATTCGTCCTTCTATTTCTACTTGATTCCCATAATCCAAACATGAATTTAAGGTCAGGGATATAACTCCTTAATCGAGTAAGAACCGTCGAATTTCCTCCTCCCTGTTCTCATACTTCCCGACCACTTCCTGTCGTGATTCCAAGTCCAAACATTCCCTTTCCACCTCCAAAACATTACTCAATCAGTGATATCAAGTAACAACCACTAAAACGCATCTCACCATTATTGAATTTCAAATCGGGTTTTTAAAGGACGTCCACGTACCGTCCTTCTCAGGCCTCAAAAGTGAGCTTATTGAATTCCCCAGACCTCCAGTAACCTTTAGCAGCCATTACAATCGATCATCAAACCTTACACCATCAATTTCTATTTTGAAGTAAAACAGGGCACCCTCTGCGCCGTCGTGGGCCGCCGTGCCACCACCATTCTCCACGTCTCAGCACCCTTGTTCTTTCATGTTCACCAAGCACTAGCAAAGGATAACAGTGTGAAGAGCTTTGACAGATTGGTTCACGGTTTCAAAATTCCTTGTACTCAGGTCCACCCAAAACCGTGCAAAATTGTAACTCGTTTAAAAACAAGGTGAGGCGGCTGAGGATTGTTCCAAATTCCTCTAGAGATGGGACAAGTGTCTCAATCCCATTAAGCAGTTATCCCAAGGAAGCCACATGTCGCAAATCCACTAGGCACAGATCTCAATGCCACAAATGACCAGAATGCCCCAAAGGAAAAATTACCATTTTGCCCCTAGGGTTTGTTGACCATAATCCAAACCGTCCGACGTCCGATGACAGCATGTCGCATGTCGTTACACTCAGAACATCGACACCTACCTAATGGTCCTCGAAATGCGTGAAAAGTCCATGTCGTATGAAAAGTCAACAAATTGCCCCTTTTTAACCAAATTACCAAAAATTGTCATTTTGCACCGTCCGTCTGAAATCGTCCAACTAAGTACTGATTAACCTCACTAATCCGTCATTAATTACTAAGCTAATTCCGATTTACGGGACAGGTCGTTACAATCTACCCCCGATAAAGAATTTCATCCCCGAAATTCCGAATCTCGCACGTCCACAACTCCTGGGGGAATCCAACTGATCTCGCACCTAGGTCTCCTACCCGGTGTCCATCACCTACCAATCCAACTTAGCCTGACAGTTCCCAAGCTGTCACCTCATTTCTGCCAAGCGAACCATCTCATCCGACTTTCAGTCCGTCTGACGATCATTTCATTCTTACCGAGGTCAACACATTCCAACTCGTAGCCGAGATACCTCTAATGTCGCACCAGCCGACCCTCACGGCTAGTAGGTACGTCACAACACCGCTGCTACCAGGCTCATCATCCTTGATCCCTTTCCGAGTCTAGCGTACCTCGTACTAAGACTTCAATACATCGTGTCAGTTCACTGTCAATAGGAACAAATCTCATGTACACCTATTCACAAAACGGCATCTACCTGTCATGGTATTCTTGCGTATCAAGATTCGTGCAACGTTCTATACTCCTTCCATCAGCGTACCTCGCCGACCTCACTGGAGTCACAACGTACTCATGTATACTCCCAATTCAGCCAATCATCTCACCAGTGGCTCCACGAACCACTAACACAGTCAACCTGGACCCTATCACCATCCATATCCCATACTATCTCTCTATATCTGGACCCTATCATAACCGATTTAACCGTGATCAAACATCTCAATGTCAGGGTCCCACCAGCCACTCATGGCTCTGCGCGTCCAGCTCACATCAGTACTAACTCCTGCCATAACCACTTAATCACTTGGGTCCAGTCGCTATCTTAACCAGTCAATCACATCGAAATGGTTCTTATTCATCAAGATAATCGGCAACATAACTCGACCCCAAGCCGATCCCCCACACTTCTATAAGGACATCACGATGCACCTCCAATCGCATCGGAATGGTTCCAAACTTAAATAACCATTATGCGTATATTCCAAGTTCATGCACCCAAACACACGCAACGACAACCCTACGAACTTGAATAAAACAAAGATATTTTAGAATATCTCAAACACAGCTCGTAGAGTATATCCTCACATACTTCCAACGCCATCCTACGGTACGTCCACTAATCAACCACATCGGCATCAACCACGCTCTACGACACCCAAAATCCAACCAACAACAACATAGTGTACCTGTCACCCTCACAGTGAAATCTCCAGGGCACACAACATCCTCATATCCATACTGATTACCACATAACGATGAGCCAACCACGCTTTACTTTTAAATCCCATCGGTCCAATCCAATGCTAGGCCAACACGTCTTCCGAAAAAACACCAGCTCAAGTCTACTTCCGAATCTTCCGGTCTCCTGGGTCACCCGGCCAGTATGAACCTCAAGCTCCTCTCATTAAGTACACAGGGTAAACCCCGCACTAGATCCAAGTCCAATACTCATACGTCTGCGAGACGGACCACACATGTCTTGCACAATTCCAAGATGGTCAAGCTATCCAACTTGTGTCTCACAGGCGATCCTCCTGCTCCATAACTACTCAAACCTGTCAGAAGCAATCCAATCCTGATCCACACACTCCTAAGTGGATCTTACTGACTAGATTTCAGACCACTGCAACAAATGTAATCGATCTTATATACCGCACGTCTAGATTGTGGGTTCTCTTCAATAACCTCATATCGGTCAGTTATAGTCACTCTTTTTTCCATTTCCTTCCGTCATCCTCCAACGGAACTCTCAATGGTCCACAACTAGGACATCACAAGTCATCCTGCCTTAATCCAACTTAGCACAATCCTAAGACACTCGCCACACAGGCCACTCCCGGCGTCACCAAGTACTCTTTCTACTCCTGAACACATCCACCTGTGTCCACGACCAAGGGGGGTCACAATTCCTGAAGTTCCTTTAATGAATCCCCAAATCAACTCTAAAATATCCATCTCTCACACGCGACATCTACACTATCTCGAAATCAACACACATCTCAACGTTTAAAATACAACAACTCTTGGAACTCAATCCGAAACACGAATACCACCATTGGACCAACCATGGAACTCAATCCGAAACACGAATACCACCATTGGACCAACCGTCTAAACGTCAACTCCGCTACACTTAGGCGATCCACGACTCCTACGGATCACAACCAAGTGTCCGTACTAAACCAACTTATCTGCCGGTTAACACCGTGTATGCATATCCAAAAGAATGTCAATAATCACTCCTTCTGATGATCGCGTCTCAATCTTTCCGAAGTCCAACTCCGAGCTCCTTCTAAAATACCAGTCACCAACTCTCGGAATCCTCAATCCACAATCACTGATCTCGGACTCCCCAGTTACCACCCTCGAAGTCGCCAATCACCAAGTACCAACCTCGGTATCCGCTGACATATACCAACACATCAGGGGGAGTCCACTAGAACAAACCTCACGAACGGTCAAATGCGACCATACAAACCTAGCCCGATCCAACACGAAACATAGGTCCACCGTGCTTCCGCTGTGCTACTCTAATCCACCTACCAGTATCCTGATCGTTCATCCTGAAGCATGACCTACCATTGGTCATCACATAACCCGGCTCGGTTAATGGTTCCTACCAGACATTGACACCTCGACACTAGCCACAATCTCGACTCAATGTGCCCATCCAACCAAGCATTCCCGCTCGTGGAACATCATTTCCAATCTAGTGCTCACAGTACACCAGTCCCAATCCTCCGCTCCCACTGAGCCAAAACCTTAAATGTAACGACCCGAACCGAGAATAATAATATTTTAATGTAAAAAGACTATTTTGCCCCAAAAGGGGGGAAACTTTGACTTTTGACCCGGGAAACAATTTGGACTTTGACCCATGACTATGACGTAGGTCGGGACGTCACGAATCCTTAGACAGGCGGCACGCCGAAATCGGAGTTTGTATGAAGAAGTTATGGTCAAGGAAGCGTTTTAGCGGACTTTACGAACCGAGAACAACGGAATAAAATATTAATTTATTACGGGAATCCGTGCCAACCTAATAATTAAATCCAACCAGTGGATTGGTGACAAGTGTCACCCATCCTAGCCTACACTATTTCCATAAAGCAACTTACACTATTTAATCCATTTTATATTATTTATTTTTCCCTCCAATTAACCCCAGCCCTTGGATCTACTGCCCAAATGCATCCTGGCCCTTCATTCTCATCTGCTTCCCTTATTCATGCACGATCATCTCTGCCTTTTTCTTACAAACACACACATTCATCCGCCCATAACCCGTGCTTCTTCTTCCATTTTCTCTCGACCAAGGCGATCAAACCAGCCATCCTTATCACACCAGACGACCACCCACAGCACCACCATTATCTGGTCTTCATCACCGTGCAACACCGGCAACCACCAGCCCATTTCCCCGCCTGAAAATCCCGTCCAAAAACTCAGACCCAAAACGCTAAGGAAACGGGTCCAAGAAGCAAACCTCGATAGCCACATCACCTCGACGCAGGGGAAGCTCCAGTCTGCACCGTGAGGACCCCAGGAGCTTAACTGGACGACGGCGTGGCCTGCGGCGGCGACACGGCGGCGGTAAGGTCGAAAACCCGAGAACCCGTTTTGATCCCCTGTTTCGAACCAACGTGTTTTAGTGCTAGGAAATTGATTGTGTGATGTTAGAAATGTTCTAGGGTGAGAGACGAGTTGATCAGGACCGGTTTGAACGACGGAGACGGCGTGGATCACCGGAGAAGACGATCGGACGTTGGCCGTGAGTTTCAACGACGAACTGGTGAGTTTTCTCCCGTTTTCTTTCTAGTTTGAGGTTGTAGAACCATAGAACAGACCTAGACGACCCTATAGGGATGAACCCCGTCGAAAATGGTGGCCAGAATTGTACGGTTGAATCGGGTCAAGCCGTGGGTCGACGGCGACCCGGTTCCAATCAAACGGGTCTGACCCGGTACTGTAGCATGATGACGTCATCATGCTGACGTCACTTCTAACGTCATGATGACGTCATCCTGTCAGATATTGTCAGACCAGGGACCAATCAGAACATGCCACGTGTCACCTGACAAGTGTCAGTGATGACGTCATGCTGACGTCAGCAGTACTGTAGCAGCGTTGACCCACGCGTTGACCAGGCGCGTGGGGGCGCGTGTGAACAGTGATTTTGGTGGGGCCGGTACCATTTTCAAGGTTTCGACGATACAGATCCAATGGAGGTGGTTTCGTGTCGATCGGAGATCGTTATGTTAGTCAAAATGGGGTTTGAAGCACCGGGGATAGTGCCCGGGATGCGATTTTGAGGCGGATCTGTTCTAGGGTCTTGGTATTGATATTATAGGGTCCTTAAGTAACCCTCAGGGATAATAATACAGGTTTATAGAGATCTTTGAGCAGCAAGGACCAAGTGTGAGTGGGCTGTTTGATTTATAAAAGGCTTGCATGCATAAACTGTTTTACTATTTCCACTGATGAGTCTTATGAACTGTTTATATTTGCTATGTTTTGGGCATGAGACCCATCTGGATTATATGTGGATTTTGTTTGGGATGTCCGGGGGACATAGGGTAAACTATACTGTTATTGTACTGTACTTTCCTACCTGTGTATATTGTCTCCTCCAGGGAGGGTCGTTGGCCTGGGTGGACCCTGGAGTAGTCACGGGGCTCTGACTGAGTGGAGTTGACCCCCGTTGGGCTGCTTACTCTCAGGAAGGCATGTTTATATACCTCGGGCAGTGACCGGGATACCGGGAGCTGATGTACCTAGAGAGTCTCGGGTGTGAGACCCTGAGTGGCAACGCGTAGCCTTAGAACCGTGACATCATTTGGGTTGGGTTTTACAGTGCACTGATATGTTGGTTTCACCTTTCGGTTATTATTGTGGTTTATTTGTTATGATTTCATTATAATATTATATTTTCACTGCATGCAAGATTTGGAAAACGGAGGGGTAAAACCTTATGATTATTTTATTATTAACTTGATTTCTAAACTGTTATTTTTGGCCCACTCACCCTTGTTTTACTGACCCCTCCAGACCCTGACACGGAAATAGAGGAGGAGGACCCGGAGGAGGAGGCAGAGGTTTAGTTTGCCTAGCTGTGCACCTGTACACCCACTTGTGGGTAGGTTAAGCACCGAATAAATGTACTCTGACTAGTGTGCTCACATGGTGTATTTTACTTTCCCTTGTCTGACAGTATCGCTTTAAACACTGTGGTTGTACGTTATCTATCTATTTAAGTTTTCAGTTTTTATTTAAGGGTAATTTTGGTATGTTTAGAGTCATTGTCAGACGGGAGCGGGGCACGTCCTCGGGTGGTCCCAGTGGGATTGGGACGGGTCCTGTCAGCTTGGTATCAGAGCATTAGGATTAGTAGTCAGAGTACTAGGTTAGCGGTTTGTACTTTGTACATGGTCGCTTTTGATGTCTTTTAACCTGTTTGCCTCTTAACAGTTGGGTATGCCTCCCCGACGTGAACCCCGTGCACGTGTTGACGAGGGCAATGGAGGAAATGGAGACACTGCGAGGATTGAGCGGGCTCAGCGCCTGGGTGCTATGCACTTTAGTGGGGGAACCGACCCTGAGGAAGCACACCAGTGGATTGACCGCTGGGAGAGGATTTTCGAGGTCATGCACTGTCCTCCGGAGGAGCGTGTCGTACTGGCGACTTTCCTACTGGATGGGAGCGCCTATCGATGGTGGCACAACCTTGTTTTGGCCGGCTGGACCGTTCACACCATTCCATGGGAGACCTTTCGAGAGCGGTTTCTCAACCAGTTTTATCCACGGTCGTTTCAAAACGCCCGTGAGGTGGAGTTTCTGCAACTCCGGCAGGGGGATCAGACTGTAGCAGAGTACGAGGAGACCTTCCTGATGTTGTCTCGCTTTGCTGAGAACTTCGTGATCACCGAGGCAGACCGATGTCGCAGATTTGAGTGGGGCCTGCGACCTGAGATTCAGGCGATGGTGACTGCAACGCCCTTTGCTTTCATGAGGGATCTGACTGATGCGGCGACCAGGGTTGAGAACAGTATCCTGGCTCGTCAGCGAGCTGAGGGGGAGACACGGCGACGTGATCGCCCACACTTGGGATTCTCGGGCCGTCGTGGCTCGAAGGGAGGACATTCTGGTGGATCTTCGTCTTCTGGCAACCGAGGACGTTCTGGTCAGTTCAGGAGTCCTCAGAGGTCTGGACAGCGTTCTGGAGCTTGGTAGTGGTCGTACTCACCGATGAGCATCTCACCGGGAGGATACTCGGGTCGACCTAGGGAGGTCACATGCTTCGCTTGTGGTGAGCCGGGGCACTATGCTTCGCTTGTGCGTGGCCGTGATCGAGGAGCTAGAGGACGGGGACGACCTGCAGAGTCTATGGCTCGTGTTTATGCTGTTACCCAGCAGCAGGCCAGATCCATTCCGGGAGTGTTGACAGGTACTGTACATATTTATGGCATGGTTGTTCGTGCATTGATGGATTCGGGGGCAACTCATTCTTTTATTTCACCGCGTTGTGTGAGTCTGTTGGGCCGTGAGGTGACCGCACTTGAGCACGAGATGGGAGTGGGGACACCGATGGGTGTGACCTACCAAGTGAACCAGGAGATACGAGCTTGTCCTGTGGAGATTGAGGGAGTCGAATTTCCGGCCGACTTAATTCTGATGAATGTTCACGATTTCGATGTGATACTTGGAGTTGATTGGTTGTCGGAGTACAATTCACTCATCGACTGTAGTAACATGCGGTTGACTTTGAGAGGTCCGGGATTACCGGAAGTGATATTTCAGGGGGAGTGTGGAGACGCATCACCCAAGGTAATATATGCACTCACAGCTACTAAACTTTTACAGAAGGGGTGTCAGGGTTATCTTGCTTATGTGGTAGAGTCTACGGATGAATCCTTGAGTATTGAGGATATTCCGATTGTGCGGGAATTTCCTGATGTCTTTCCAGGGGATTTACCTAGATTACCACCACCCAGGGAGATCGACTTTACGATCGAGTTACTCCCCGGGACTCGACCGATTTCACAAGCACCGTATCGTATGGCACCGGCGGAGCTACGGGAATTGAAAATCCAATTACAGGAACTGGTGGATCTAGGGTTTATCCGACCCAGTACATCACCATGGGGAGCGCCGGTCTTATTTATGAAAAAGAAAGAGGGTAGTTTGCGGTTGTGTGTGGATTATCGGCAATTGAACAACGCTACGGTAAGGAATCAGTATCCCTTACCCAGGATCGATGATTTGTTCGATCAGTTGCGAGGAGCGCGATATTTCTCCAAGATAGATCTGAGGTCAGGATACCATCAACTGAGAATAGGCGAGGGGGATGTTCAGAAAACAGCTTTTCGAACGAGGTATGGGCATTATGAGTTCTTGGTGATGCCCTTTGGACTGACGAATGCACCAGCGGCATTCATGGACTTGATGAATCGAGTTTTTCGAGCATACTTGGATAAATTTGTGATCGTGTTTATCGACGACATCTTGGTGTATTCCCAGAGTGTCAGGGCTCATGAGGAGCACTTACGAATGGTATTGGGTAAACTACGACAGGAGCAGCTGTATGCTAAGTTAAGCAAATGTCAGTTTTGGCTAAATAGTATTGGATTTTTGGGTCACATTATATCACCCGAGGGGATAAGTGTGGATCCCCAGAAAACGGAGGCTGTGACAAATTGGCCGAGACCGACCACGGTGACGGAAGTGCGAAGTTTTGTTGGGTTAGCAGGCTACTATCGGAGATTCGTAGAGGGTTTCTCCCAGATTGCCGCACCATTGACTCGGTTAACCCGGAAAAGGGTGAAGTTTGTATGGGACGATCTGTGTGAACAGAGTTTTCAGGAATTAAAGTTCCGATTAACCACTGCACCTGTCCTTGCATTACCAGACAGCAGTGGAGAGTTCGTGGTATATAGTGATGCATCGCTGCAGGGCTTGGGTTGTGTATTGATGCAGAATGGAAAAGTGACTGCTTACGCATCCCGGCAGCTGAAGACGCACGAGTTGAACTACCCTACTCATGATTTGGAATTGGCGGCGGTGGTTCATGCTCTAAAGATCTGGAGACATCACTTGTTCGGTGTGACATGCCGAATATTCACCGATCACCAGAGTCTTAAACATTTGTTCACTCAGAAGGAACTCAACATGAGACAGCGGAGATGGTTGGAATTGTTGAAGGATTATGATTGTACCATCGAGTACCATCCTGGCAAGGCAAATGTTGTGGCTGATGCACTTAGTAGGAAGTCGGCGGGATCAGTTGCGCACTTGCGATTGGTGTATCTTCCTTTGCTAGTGGAACTTCGGAAGAGCGGAGTTATGTTAGGGATGGACGATCAGGGAGCCTTGTTGGCTAGCTTTCATGTGCGACCCGTGTTGGTCGACAGGATCATCGAGGCTCAACTACAGGACCAGATACTCTGTGACTACAGAAACGAGGTTGAATCTGGACAGAGACAAGATTTCTCCGTCAGGGCCGATGGAGCATTAGTAAAGTTTGGGAGATTGTGTGTACCTGCGGTACCAGAGTTGAGGAGAGAGATTTTAGACGAGGCCCACAGTTCGGCCTATGCTATGCATCCAGGAGGGACAAAGATGTACCGTACCCTCCGGGACTATTATTGGTGGCCAGGGATGAAGAGGGAGATAGCTGAGTTTGTCAGCAAATGTTTGATCTGTCAGCAGGTCAAGGCAGAACGGCAGCGTCCGTATGGGGCTATGCAGCCACTTCCAATTCCACAATGGAAGTGGGATCATATTACAATGGACTTTGTCTTCAAGTAACCGAAGACAAGGAGTGGAGTTGATGGGGTTTGGGTAATAGTGGACCGGTTGACTAAATCAGTGCATTTTCTGCCTGTACGTGAGACGTACAAGCTCAACCGTTTGGCCCAGCTATTCATTAATGAGATCATCCGACTACACGGTACCCCAGAGTCGATCGTGTCGGATCGGGATCCGCGTTTCACATCCAGGTTTTGGAGGAGTCTACAGACTACTTTGGGTACGAAATTGCACTTCAGTACAGCATTCCACCCACAGACCGACGGACAGTCTGAAAGGACAATACAAACTCTCGAGGACATGATGAGAGCCTGTGTGTTGCAATTCCAAGATTCGTGGGCTGATCGATTGCCATTGATGGAGTTTGCCTACAATAACAGCTACCATACGAGTATAGGGATGGCACCCTATGAGGCACTGTATGGTCGACAGTGCAGAACACCGGTATGCTGGATGGAGATCGGAGAAAGAACCGCAGTGGGGCCGGATCTGATGGATATGACCCAGGAGACAGTTCGGGTTATTCGGGAAAGATTGAAGGCGGCCCAGGATCATCAGAAAAGCTATGCAGACCGACAGATCCGAGATTTAGAGTTTGAGGTTGGTGACTTTGTCTTTTTAAAGTTATCGCCGTGGAAAGGAATTCTCCGATTTGGACGACGTGGGAGATTGAGTCCTCGTTATATCGGACCATATGAGATTGTCGAGAGGATTGGTCCAGTGGCTTACCGTTTAGCACTACCTTCGGAGCTTTCCCGAGTACATGACGTATTTCATGTGTCGATGCTACGGAAGTATATTCGGGATGACTCTCATGCACTGCCAGAGCAACCACTGGAACTGATGACAGATTTGAGTTTCGAGGAACGGCCAGTGCAGATTCTGGATAGGAAGGAAAAGATCTTAAGGAACAAGACAATTTCTTTGGTTAAGGTGCTATGGCGGAACCACGAGGTGGAGGAAGCGACATGGGAACCCGAGGAATTGATGAGAGGGCAGTACCCACACTTGTTTGAGTAAATTTCGAGGACGAAATTTCTGTAAGGTGGGTAGGTTGTAACGACCCGAACCGAGAATAATAATATTTTAATGTAAAAAGACTATTTTGCCCCTGAAGGGGGGAAACTTTGACTTTTGACCCGGGAAACAATTTGGACTTTGACCCATGACTATGACGTAGGTCGGGACATCACGAATCCGTAGACAGGCGGCATGCCGAAATCGGAGTTCGTATGAAGAAGTTATGGTCAAGGAAGCGTTTTAGCGGACTTTACGAACCGACAACAACGGAATAAAATATTAATTTATTACGGGAATCCGTGCCAACCTAATAATTAAATCCAACCAGTGGATTGGTGACAAGTGTCACCCATCCAAGCCTACACTATTTCCATAAAGCAACTTACACTATTTAATCCATTTTATATTATTTATTTTTCCCTCCAATTAACCCCAGCCCTTGGATCTACTGCCCAAATGCATCCTGGCCCTTCATTCTCATCTGCTTCCCTTATTCATGCACGATCATCTCTGCCTTTTTCTTACAAACACACACATTCATCCGCCCACAACCCGTGCTTCTTCTTCCATTTTCTCTCGACCAAGGCAATCAAACCAGCCATCCTTATCACACCAGACGACCACCCACAGCACCACCATTATCTGGTCTTCATCACCGTGCAACACCGGCAACCACCAGCCCATTTCCCCGCCTGAAAATCTCGTCCAAAAACACAGACCCGAAACGCTAAGGAAACGGGTCCAAGAAGCAAACCTCGATAGCCACATCACCTCGACGCAGGGGAAGCTCCAGTCTGCACCGTGAGGACCCCAGGAGCTTAACTGGACGACGGCGCGGCCTGCGGCGGCGACACGGCGACGGTAAGGTCGAAAACCCGAGAACCCGTTTTGATCCCCTGTTTCGAACCAACGTGTTTTAGTGCTAGGAAATTGATTGTGTGATGTTAGAAATGTTCTAGGGTGAGAGACGAGTTGATCAGGACCGGTTTGGACGACGGAGACGGCGTGGATCACCGGAGAAGACGATCGGACGTTGGCCGTGAGTTTCAACGACGAACTGGTGAGTTTTCTCCCGTTTTCTTTCTAGTTTGAGGTTGTAGAACCATAGAACAGACCTAGACGACCCTATAGGGATGAACCCCGTCGAAAATGGTGGCCGGAATTGTACGGTTGAATCGGGTCAAGCCGTGGGTCGACGGCGACCCGGTTCCAGTCAAACGGGTCTGACCCAGTACTGTAGCATGATGACGTCATCATGCTGACGTCACTTCTGACGTCATGATGACGTCATCCTGTCAGATATTGTCAGACCAGGGACCAATCAGAACATGCCACGTGTCACCTGACAAGTGTCAGTGATGACGTCATGCTGACGGCAGCAGTACTGTAGCAGCGTTGACCCACGCGTTGACCAGGCGCGTGGGGGCGCGTGTGAACAGTGATTTTGGTGGGGCCGGTACCATTTTCAAGGTTTCGACGATACAGATCCAATGGAGGTGGTTTCGTGTCGATCGGAGATCGTTATGTTAGTCAAAATGGGGTTTGAAGCACCGGGGATAGTGCCCGGGATGCGATTTTGAGGCGGATCTGTTCTAGGGTCTTGGTATTGATATTATAGGGTCCTTAAGTAACCCTCAGGGATAATAATACAGGTTTATAGAGATCGTTGAGCAGCAAGGACCAAGTGTGAGTGGGCTGTTTGATTTATAAAAGGCTTGCATGCATAAACTGTTTTACTATTTCCACTGATGAGTCTTATGAACTGTTTATATTTGCTATGTTTTGGGCATGAGACCCGTCTGGATTATATGTGGATTTTGTTTGGGATGTCCGGGGGACATAGGGTAAACTATACTGTTATTGTCCAGAATGGAGATCGAAGAACCCCTCATTATGTATCTGTCGGTCTCCGACTCCGCCGTCAGCTATGTCCTCATCCCGAAGACCGAGGGAGTAAAGTATCTTGTCTACTACGTTAGCTGAGGGCTGCAAAAAGCGAAAAACATGTACAATGACCCTGAAAAATTTGTTTTTGCTCTGATCATATCTTCCAAGAAGCTCTGGTCGTACTTCTAAGCACATGCCATCATTGTCGTGACCAATCGCCTACTCCGCCAAGTACTGCAAAAACTGGACACTTAGTCGGCTCCTCAAATAGGCAATCGAACTCAGCAAGTTAGATATCACCTTCGCCCCCCCCCCCCTAGGCAGCCGAAAAGGAGCAGGCCATAGCAGACTTCATTGCCGAGTTCACCTACCTGCCGACCGAGCCAGAGGTCCCTGCCGACACAGCACATGCATCAACGTCCCGACCTACCGTGGACGTCAATCGGCCTACTGGCTCCTCCTAACCACCCCAGATAAACACCAACTAGAGTATGTGCTCCGTTTCATGTTCAAAACTTCCAACAACGAAGATGAATATGAGGCTCTGCTTGCCGGCCTCCACTTAGCCAAGCATATGCAGGCCGAACAGATATAGGTCTACAGCGACTCCCAACTCGTCGTCAATCAGGTCAACGATGAGTTTGAGGCCAAGGACTCTTTCATGACGTAGTAAAAAACTCTGGCTCAGTCTCTTATGAACAGTTTTCACGCCCACACCATCACACGGATCCCCCGATCTGAGAACAACTATGCAGACATGCTCACTCGACTTGCCTCGTCTTTGGATGAATGGATTGATCGATGCGTCCTAGTTGAGGTCCTACACCAACCGAGCACCTCCCCTTCCTCGGTTCTCTACGTCAACATCAGCTCAACCTGGATGGCCCATTTCATCCACTTCCTCACTGATGGGAGTCTGCCAACCAACCGGGTCGAAGCCAAACGAGTATGCGGCAACCACTCGGGCCCCCAATCAATCGCTCACAAGGCCTTCCGCCAAGGATTCTACTAGCCGACCATGCACACCAACGAGACCGACCTCACTCGGCACTGCAACAAATGCCAGCCTTTTGCCCTGTTCATCCTACCCCTTGCCAAGAACCTAATGCCTATGCTCAGTTCATGGCCTTTTGCTCAATGGGGACTCGACCTGATCGGTAAGATGACGACAAGCAAATGATAACTCCATCGAACATCGATGTGGGCGTAGTTATCGAACACCGATGCCGAAAAGCAAGCCTTCCTGACCCGTTCACAGGCCCTTCGCTCCTCGTCGGTCGAGATCACCTTGGTAAGAATACCTACACATATAACATTCCGGTCAATCCACCTATACACCGACCCACAAAAAAATAAGAGAACAAATCGAGGGACCTACCCTCAGCACTCAGATCTTGGAATGCAGAGGGTATGGCTCGTCTTCCCCAGTTCCCCCTGATGTATATGAACTTGTTCTTGTACGTCTTCTAGGAGGACGACACACCATAGATGAACTCCCCCTGAGTCATCTTGTCCTTAAACCGAGCATACACCCAGCCCGTGCTCTACTACTGCTGAGCGAACTCGTAGAGGTGGATGACCTGGGCGTAGGTTGGTGGCTTTTCCCCTACTCTGACAAACTCTGTATACAGGCTGACCAGAATGATCCACACATTCAGGTTCAGCTGACCGAGGGCCACGCCCAGCCCTCGGACCATCCACCTCAACCAAGGATGTAACAGCAGTTGGACGCTATGACTACACAGCTCGGTGTAGAACAGGGCCTAGCCCTCAGGAGCCTTATTCGGGAGCTCAGTGAGACCGAACACCCGCAGCTCAACATCCGACGGCACTGCCCACGCCAACCGGAATCTCTTTACCGTGGCCTCTGTCTTTCGGCTCTCATACGCATCTATCGACCACAAGACTGTGTCGATAGGGACTGTAGTCGGTACTACCTCCTCAGTCGCCTGCTCAGTGCTCACACCGGTAGGTTTCTTCCTGCTCGATTGAGTCCTGTTATCACCTCTAGACACACCGATCTGATCGCCTCTGCTAATTTTCTTTGCGGAGGGCCTTGTCGGTATTTCCTCTACCGAGGGCTCCGTGTCCATTGAGGAGCTCTATCAGTCTCCCTCATCATAGTCCCGTATTTGGTTGGATTGACTATCCCTATCAGACATCAGAACAATCTGCGAACATAGATAAAAAAAAACACCTTTGGATCACCGACCACTATGTTCCCAGGATCGAACCAACTTCCAACCCCCGGTTCATCCACGGTATATTAAAAAAACCCAAAACACTGAATCGGAAAAAAGTAGGGGAAAGCGGCCATACCTTGTTGTTATACGGAGGTCGTTCTCACTGGAAATCGCACAACCGTAGAAGTCTACCATAAAATGCACACTGGAAATCGCCTAAGCAAGGAACAATCTCAACGGCGCAAAAGCGTGAAAGTGAAAAGGGGTAAAATGCTTTCTTAATCACTATTTATAGGCGAAGGTCGGCAGCCGAAGGGTCACCTCGTTTCCTGTGACATTTATTACCATCCCATCTATTATCCACAGACACCACGTGTCCTTGCGCGACTCGCTCTCACCCAACGATCGCGAATTCTAATGGTCACACCGACCGACACGCGACATAGACAACTCATCGACGTCCCCAACCTACTGACACAACACGGGTGGCCCTCTATTTCCCCTCCCACACCGACCGACTAACATCTGCTCAGTCTTCCCTCTGCCTTCCACCACCAACAATGTCGCTCGGTACATTCCCTCGCTTGGGGGACTTGGGGGACTGGAAGCATACACACATCCGGTCTGGGGCACTCTTTTTACAAGTCCCCAACCGAGAAATTCCACCTCGATCACGAACTTGGGGGACTTCTGTTCATACCATATCAACCCAAACAGACCTGAAGGCCCAGACCAACCTATAGACCCAATCCATTGCTAGATACCACATCAGCCCAGACTAACTTTGGAGGCCTAGCCCTCTGTCGGTCGGCACATCAGATTAGACCGACCGAGAGGCCTAACCCTCTGTTAGCACCATGCCACAGGCCGATTCTGGAGACCCAGTCCTCTGTCGGTCGGTACATCAGCCCAGACCAACCCGAAGGCCCAGTACTTCAGCCCAATACATCTCCACAAGGCCAAGGGGTCCAGGCCCACTTAGATGAACAAACCCTAGTATGGTTTGGCCAACGCCGACAAGTGGATAGCCTCGCTTGCCACGTGTCGGCCCCACAACAGCCGAAATTTGTCCCACATCGGGAGAATGTAATTACTATACTCACCACACCCATACGAAAGGGGTCCATTTTACATATAAAGGTAACTAGGTATTTAATATTCACAACAACTTTTACACTACACTATTTACCACTCCCCATTTCATCTTAGACCGACCACTGACTAGGGCATCAGAGTACCTTTGGGCTGGTACCACACCGGTGCCTATACTCTGACCGACCAACCAGCTTTCTTCTCTTTCATGTCTATTCAGGGGCACGTGGCAGAGCAGTATTCGCTCCCTAAGTTGGCACATTTCGTGCATCAACAAGTATAAACCAATGAAATCCCTGTTTTACTCCAAAACCATTCACTATAATATCCAGACGGGTCTAAGTCCTAAAACAATGTAATACGTGTAAATTATCCATGAATAATGTCTAGAGTAATCCAAATCCAATCATATAGTAATATAGTGAATACAGTTATGCATGAACTCAAAAGCCCACTCATGCAATCCGATGCTAAGTTACAGTCTCCAGCTTGTCCAAAACATACCTAAAGGTCACCAGCGGACTCTATAAGTTTATACATAAAACCCATGAACAGTCCCAACCTGGGAACTCATCTCGAACACGCATCCCGAGGATTTAAACCATAATTTGGCCTATCAAATGATCTCCGATCGACCCAAAACTGGCACCCTTGGATCTGAATTGCCGAAACCTTTAAAATGGCACTGGTCCCACCTCGAGATTTACATCCACGCGCCCCCACGAGCAGGTCAAATGTCTCTGGTCAAAATTCAACGCTGACGTTAGCAAAGTCAATGATGACGTTAAGTCAACGATCAATGGTAAAAGTCATCGCTGACATCAGTATAACGTCATCCTTACAATTGTCAGGTTTGACACCTGTCAGACCTTATAGGTGACACGTGTCAGTAGCCAGTTGGTTCACATAACAGACATGTCAATGACACGTGGATCTCTATGATTGGTCCACATCACTCACATGTCAGTGCTGACTCGACTTTGACAGTGACATATGTCGTCCTGCGATTGGGCCACATATCTGACAACCCAACAGGGTTGATGACGTCAGCTGATGATATCATCGTCCCTGACCTCTCGACGAATCCTTTTAATGGGTTGCCCAGACCCGCGACCTGACCCGCTCTTAAAACCATCATTTTTGGACCATTTTCCTCCCTATTTTTTCCTATTTACTCTTCATCTACCCAAGAATGGATCCCTAGGATTAAAATCATGAAAACCTTATTAAAAGCTTACCATGAATCGATGAACAGTAACCCATAAGTTCCTCCTCCGTTTCTCTCAACCATGGCCACCTCATTCCTTGAAACCAACTCCTCTGAGTTCCAACTGGTCCTATGAATAGGTTAGAGTCATCAAGAGCCCCCAACAAACGTCGAAAATTGATTTTCCAAAATTGGGTCAAAACATGGTTTCAGGTTCTTACGTCCCCGCCGTTCTCAGCCCTTCACTCCTCCGTTCTTCACGGCCCCTCACTTTCACTCACTCAACTCCAGTGATGAGCACAGGAGATGATGAAGAAATAAGATGGTAGGTTATGGTATTTATGTTTTTGTGTTTTGAGTGTGTTTATGGGTTGAGAGAATGATGAAAATAACGAAGATTAATGAAGGGGTAAAATGGTCATTTTACATTAATTATCCAAAATTACAATTAAATTTGGTTCGGGTTGTTACAATCTACCCACCTTACAAAACTTTCATTCGAAATTCACTCAAATAGATGCGGATACGGTTCCCTCATCTGAGCCTCTAGCTCCCATGTGGCTTCTTCCACGTCATGGTTCCTCCACAATACTTTCACCAAAGGAATCGTCTTGTTCCTCAAAACCTTTTCCTTCCGATCTCGAATCTGTAATAGTTTCTCCTCGAAGCTCAAATCGATCCTAAATTCCAACGGTTGTTCTGGTAAGACATGCGATTCCTCACACACGTACTTCCGTAACATCGATACATGGAACACATCATGCACTCTGGCGAGTTCTTGAGGTAAAGCCAACCGGTACGTTACCGAACCAATCCTCTTGGTAATCTCGTATAGTCCAATGTAACGGGGACTTAGTTTCCTATGTCGACCAAATCGAACAATTCCCTTTTTAAGGAGATAATTTTAAGAAAACCCAATCTCCAACCGTATCCTTGATCCGTCGATCGACATAACTCTTTTGGTGATCCTGCATTGCCTTCAACCTTTCCTTGATAATTTGGACCTTCTCTTGGGTCATATCCATAAGATCTGGCGTCAAAGATGCCCTCTCGCCTACTTCAGTCCAATAAACAGGCGTCCTGCACTGCCGACCATAAAGTGCCTCATAAGGTGCCATTCCAATACTCCTCTGATAACTATTATTGTAAGCAAACTCCATCAAAGGCAAGAGCGTATCCCATGAATCCCGAAAATGCAGCACACAAGCTCTCATCATGTCCTCTAATGCTTGAATCGTCCTCTCAGACTAACTGTTCGTCTGCAAATGAAAAGTCGTGCTAAGTGTAAGTTCATACCAAGAGCCTTGACTCCGCCAAAATCTCGAAGTAAACCTCAGATCTCGACCTGATACGATAGACTCTGGCATACCATGTAGCTTGATAATCTCGTTTACGAACAAATATGCCAGTTGGTTAGCTTTAAATGTCTCACGTACAGGTAGAAAATGTGTTGATTTCGTCAATCTGTCCACAATCACCCAAACTCAATCATAACCACTTTGTGTCCTAGGCAGTTTGAATACGAAATCCATAGTGATGTGATCCCACTTCCACTCGGGAATCGAAAGTGGTTGCATAGCTCCATACGGTCTCTGCCGGTCCACCTTAACTTATTGACAGGTCAAATACTTGCTAACAAACTCAGCGATATCTTTCTTCATTCCTGCCCACCAATAATGATTCCTAAGGGTATGATACATCTTTGTCCCTCTTGGATGCACAGCATAGGCTGAACTATGGACTTCTTCCAGAATCTCCGCTCTTAACTCTGCCACTGCAAGAACACACATACGACCCTACTTCAGTAAAGCTCAATCGTCCCTCATAGTTAAATCCTACCGGTCACCCGCTTCAACTTCAATCCAATAAACACACAGTGTAGGGTCCTGAAATTGAGCCTCAATGATCCGGTCTATCAAGATTGGCCTCACGTGAAAACTGGAAAATAAAGCTCTTTCACCATCCATCCCAAGTATAACTCCAGCCTTCCGACGTTCCACTAACAAAGGTAGATACACCATCCTCAAGTGTGCTACTGAATTCACTGATTTCCTACTCAGAGCATCTGCCACTACATTCTCTTTTCCCGGATGGTACTCGATCGTGCAGTCGTAGTCCTTAATCAGCTTCAACCACCGTCACTATCTTAGATTCAGTTCCTTCTGCGTAAACAAGTGTTTCAAACTCTGGTGGTCATTGAAGATCCTACAAGTCTCCCCATACAAATAGTGTCTCCGAATCTTTAAGTCATGTACTATTGCTGCCAACTCCAAATCATGAGTGGGATTGTTCAACTCATGTGGTTTTAACTAACGTGAGGAATAAGCAATAACTCTCCTATGTTGCATTAGTACACAACCCAAACCCTGTAGTGATACATCGCTGTACACCTCGAACTCCCCACCATTATCTGGATGTGCAAGAACTAGCGTAGTAGTCAACCGTTTTTTCAAGTCTTGGAAACTCTGCTCACGTCGTTCATCCTAATTAAACTTAACCCTTTTTCGGGTCAATTGGGTCAAAGGAGTTGCGATGGTAGAGAAACCCTCAAAAAATCGCTAGTAGTATCCTACCAAACCCACGAAGCTCTGAACCTCAGCAACCATCTTCGGTCTCTCCCAGTTAGTTACAACTTCTATCTTCTAGGGGTCCACACTAATTCCCTCCGTTGAGATAATATGACCCAGAAAACCAATACTGTTAAACCAAAACTGACACTTGCTCAGTTTAGAAAACAACTGGTTCTTCCTCAGCTTGCTCAACACCAATCTCAGATGTTTCTCGTGCACTTTGGCACTCCTCGAATAAACGAAGATGTCATCAATGAATACGATCAAAAACTTATCCAAGAACGATATGAACACTAGGTTCATCAGATCCATGAATCCAGTTGGTGCATTCGTCAACTGAAATGGCATTATTAGGAATTCATAATGCCCATATCTAGGCCGAAAAGCAGTATTCGGAATGTCCTCCTCAGCAATCCTCAGCTGATGGTATCCTGATCGAAAATCAATCTTAGAAAAGTACCTTGCTCCCCGCAGCTGATAGAACAAATCATCAATCACAGGTAAGGGATACTTGTTCCTTACCGTCACCTTGTTAAGTTGTCGATAGCCCACACACAACCATAAACTTCCTTCCTTCTTTTTGACAAACAACATCGGTGCTCCCGACGGTGAAGTATTAGGGTGGATGAATCCTAGATCCACCAACTCCTGCAGTTGAACCTTCAGTTCCCGTAACTCAGTAGGTGCCATATGATACGGTGCCTGAGATATCGGTATTGTCCCGGGAAGTAGTTTAATCGTGAACTCAATCTCCCGATGCGGTGGTAAACCAAGTAAGTCCTCCAGAAATACATCTGGAAACTCCTATTCCACCGGTATATCCTCGGTTCTCAATGGAACCTCATGCGACACTACAACAGAAGCCAAATAACCATGACAACCTTTCCGTAGTAACTTGGTAGTTATAAGTGCAGAAATTACCTCAGGTGGTGAGACTCCCCGCTCTCCCTTGAAAGTCACCTTTGGTAGACCTGGACTACGCAAGGTCACTCGCTTATTGCAACAGTCAACTATAGATTAGTGCTCCGATAGCCAGTCCATACCAACTATGACGTCGAAGTCATGCAAGTCCATGATAATCAGATCAACAGTCAATTCCACATCTCCTACTTTCACCGAAAAATCCTTCATCACTTGATTCACTATGTAGACAACCCCCATCGGTGTACCGACACCCATCTCATTCTCTAGTGTCGACACCTCACGATCCAACATACCGGCACAACTACGCGAAATGAATGAATGCGTAGCTCTGGGGTCTATCAAAATACGAACAGTAATATCAGAAATAGTGAGTGTACCTATCACAGTACCTACAACTGCCCTAGCCTGCTACTAGGTAACTGCAAAAACTCTGGCATGTGGTTCCGTCTGCCGACCACGTCCTCGTCCTCTAGCTCCACCATGGCCTCTGCCTCATGTGGCATCTGAAATGGTAGATGCGTTCCGCCCTGGTCTTGTTGTGCTCTGACCAACCCCACTGCCACCAGCTAATAGCAACAGGCACTCCCTCGCAAAATGTCTAGACTCCCCACAAGTGAAGGAAGACAACCCTCTCGGCCCTTAAGAGCCTACTGAAGTACCACTAGTTGCCATCTGATGTGGCCTATAACTCGACCTCGTTCTTGATCTCTGAGGATTCCCATATCTGCCAAACCGTCCTTGGCTAGGAGAGGATGATCTCCCCCCATAATGTCTTCCTTTCGAGCCCCTATGGCTCAAAGGCCCAAGATACAGATGATCCATGCATCTTTCCTAACTAGATGTCTGTTGCTACCCCGATAAACTGACCTCCACTCGCACTGCTGCGTTAGTCAAATCTCTCAGGGTGGTGTGAGTCGATGTCGTAAAAATAGCACAGATATCCCCATTGAGTCTCTGCTCGAAATGACGATACTTATCCGCTTCTGTCCTCACATAAGAAGAAGCAAATTGAGACAACATCAGGAAACACTACTCATACTCAGTCACCGTCTAACCCTGAATGATCGTGGATAGTACTGGTCTAGGAACCTCTCCCTGAAAACTTCCCAGGTTGTGTTGCTGGCACGCTAGCCCATTATCTCTAGTGTGTATCACCACTAGTAAGCACCGCCATCAAGTAGAAAGGTAGCCAATAGTACACGCTCTTCAGGAGGACAATGCATCACAACAAAGATCCGTTCCCAACTAGTAATCCACTGATGCGCCTCCTCGGGGTCTGCTCCCCCACTGAAAGTTGTAGCTCCCAAACGTTGGGCTCTTTTGATACTCGCACTCTTCATTTCTCTCGCTATCTCTTCCTCAGTCCGTACACGAGGGTCGCGTCACGGAGGCATGAACAACTGTTAAGAGGCATAGATTAGTTATGACCTTTAAAGCGTATTGTACAAAGTACATACCGCTATCCTAGTGCTCTGCTTTGATACCAAGCTGATAGGACCCATCCCGATCCCCTTGGGACCACCCGGGGATGTGCCTTGCTCCCATTTGACAATAAACCTAGAGAGTGCCGAAAATACCCTTAACGAGTTTCTAAATTCAAATAAAGTTTAAACATAAATAAAGTTGGGTTCTACATTGTCAGACCAGGGATAATACATAACCAAACGTGAGCACAACTGTCAGATTACAAAAACAGTGCTCCACCTACCCAAAATGGGTTTTCAGGTGCGCAACGATAAACTACTATGCCTCGGTCTCTGGATCAGCCTCTACCTCGGTGTCACGGCCTGGAGGGGTTAAGAAAACAATGAAAGTGTGAGTGGGCCGAAAATAAATAATAGTTCAAAACCATTTATAATATAGTAAAATAATGTTTTATCCCTTTGTTTGGAACATGCATGCATTTGAGTCAAAACATAGATAATCATAACTGAATCGTAAATCATATAATCACATATAGTAGAATATATACATATATATATATAACCATCATAATAATGCACCATATATCCCAACCCCGACATCCCAGATGTTCAATAATGTCATGGTCCTAAGGCTATGCACGCCACCCGGGGGTCTCAATCCCGAGTACTCCCCTGGATCTACCAGTGTCCGGGTATTCCAGGATCACTGCCCAGGGTATATCCAATATATATAGCAATCCTGATCCTGAGCCTTTCTACAGTTTCTCACATAGAGAGGCCCCTCTCAAGCAATGCGTCGTGACTACTCTAGGGTACCGAGTGTCTAGAGAAGATAGTAATCCCAAAAGGTCAGTACATACAGTGCAACAGTATAAACTAATGAAATCCCTGTTGTACTCCAAAATCAATCACAATAATATCCAGATGGGTCTCATGCCCAAAATAATGTAATATGTGTATATCATCCATGAATAATGTCCAGAGTAATCCAAATCCAATCATATAGTAATATAGTGAAAATAGTTATGCGTGCAATCCAATAAGAAATCCAAAGCCCACTCACACACAGTCCTCGCATCGCAATCGAATTGTCTAAACCTGTTCCGAAGCTAAGTCACAGTCTTCGGCGTGTCCAAAACATATCCAAAGGTCACCAACGGACTCTATAAGTTCATACATAAAAACCATGAACAGTCCCAGCCTGGGAACGTGTCCTGAACACTCTTCCTGAGATTTTAAACCCCAATTTGACCTATCAAACGATCTCTGATCGACCCGAAACCACTACCATTGGATTCAGATCATCGAAACCTTTAAAATAGCACTGGTCCCACCTTGAGATTAGCGTCCAAGCGCCCCCACGCGCAGGTCAAAAGTCAACGCTGACGTCAGCAAAGTCAACGCTAACGTCAAGTTAACGATCAACGGTTAAAGTCAACGTTGACGTCACTGCTGACGTGATAGGTTCCATGTGTCAGCAGCTGGTTGGTCCACGTCACTGACATGTCAGTGATACATGGCACCTTCTAATTGGTCTACGTCATTGACATGTCAGTGCTAACTGGGCACTGACAGTGACACGTGTCGTCTTGCGATTGGGCCACGTATCTGACAATTTGACAGGGTTGATGACGTCAGCTGATGACTTCATCGTTCCTGACCTCTCGATGGATCCCTATAACGGGTTTCCTAGACCTGCGACTCGACTCGCTCCTAAAACCTTCATTTATGGACCATTTTCCTCCCTGTTTCTTCCTACATACTCGTCATCTACCAAGGAATGGATCCCTTGAATCAAAATCATGAAAAACCCATTAAAAGCTTACCTTGAATCGATGAACAATAACCTGTAAGTTCCTCCTCTGTTTTCTCTCAACCCCAACCACCTCCTTCCTTGAAACCAACTTCTTTGAGTTCGTACTGGTCCTAAGAACAAGTTAGAGTCATCAAGAAGCCCCAAAAAATGTCGAAAATCGATTTTCCAAAATTGGGTCAAAACACGGTTTTGGGTTCTTACCTCCCCGCCGTGCTCAGCCCTTCACTCCTCCATTCTTCACGTCCCTTCACTCTCACTCACTCAGCTTCAGTGATGAACACAGGAGATGATGAAGAAATAGGATGGTAGGTTATCGTGTTTATGTGTTTGTGTTTTGAGTGTGTTTATGGGTTAAGAGAATGATGAAAATAATAAAGATTAATGAAGGAAAGTGAGACATAATAACCCAAGATCTGATCCAACTTAATGGGTAAATGCACCAATGGGATGAGTGACACTTGTCACTCATCCAAGTGGTCCCACTGGATATTTAAACCAATCAAATCAGGCTATTTAATTCAAATCTTGGAAATCGTGAATAGTGTCTATTTCGTTTCCGTGACCATAACTTTTTCGTCCGACGTACGATTTCAATGTGTCGTCTGTTTACAGACTTGTGACATCTCGATCTACGTCATGGTCATTGGTCAAAGTTCAAAAAGTAACCCGAGTCAAAAGTCAACATTTTCCCTCACTAGAGGCAAAACGGTCATTTTACATTAATTGTCTGAAATTACAAATTAAACATGGTTCGGGCTGTTACAACTTCCCTTTAATTCATACAGTAAACATCTCCTAGAAGCATGAAAATTTGATCTTGAATAGCTGAAAAATGATCAAGGCTTTAATTCTTAGTAGAATAAGTAATCCTACCCAGGCAGCCTAACTATGCCTCGCCAAAACAGGAATTCCGGTGGTTGTAGGACTCCGATTTTAGTAATTCTCAAAACATTGGAAACTAGACTTCTAGATATTTCCAACCATACCTTAATCACATTTTGATTCTATGTGAGCTGTTCACAATGGTTTATGGAAATAGGCTGATTTGCATAGGCAAATTTCTGCTTTGTAACTTTTAATCCACTTCTTCTTTTGGACTTCTCCAAGAATGAATCTTGGCATAATCTTGAACTTTCTAGCACTCATGGACATAGTCTTGACCTATCTTGATGAATCTTGATCCAATCTTTATAAATCTTGCCCCATTCTTAATAACTTATGCGGTTTTACTCCAATTTAACCTCTTTACTCCCTATTCTTGCGTTAGTACCTAAAAACATTAAAACAAGTTACAAATTGTATGTCAGGGCCCACCCCTAATCCCCATGGATTAGGGACTAAACCCTGCTCCCGTATGACAACCCAAAACAAAAGACCGAAACGACCTCACGAAAACTACAAATTTCATTGCCAGACGCAGGAGAATTTAAAACATCCCAAAGTCAGCAGTTATACAGAGCATAGTACCAAACTAAGAAAACAAAAACTGATACACAGAGTACACGCACAACGGAAAATTTAAACCACTCCAGAAAGACTCTCGAGTACTCTATGCCTCCGACGCTGCCTCAATGTCAACCCCCGCGCTAGCTCCACGACCTGGAGGGCAATTAAAAACCAGAAAGTGTGAGTGGACCATAAAGAATAAAAGTTTCAAAAACCATTTTATAACAAACCAGGGTTTGGCCTTCCTTTTTGAAAACATGCATGCATAACCCAATTTCTGAAAAAATTTATAAATCATATTCTTTTCATCATGGAAACCACAGTAACATAAACACAGTAGAATAAACGTTATAAAACAATAGCAATAAAACATCAAATACCAACATAATCATCCGATCAAACCTGCTGGATCTATCCGAGTCTTTAAACTCCCGAGTCTTTAAACTCAATAACCAGACCTCAATAATCCGAGTCTTTAAACTCAACAGGCCTACGGGGGAAAATATCAATATATCCGAGTCTTTAAACTCCGAGTCTTTAAACTCAATCCGGGTCTTTAAACCCAATCCGGGCTCGTCCCCCGTCAATCACAATATCCGGGTCTTTAAACCCAATAACCAGATCCAGCAAATCCAATCCAAAACCATTCAAAAACCATTTCGAAAACCATATCCAAACCCGAATACGAAATCACTAGCCGGAAGCCCTTCCGGCATCCAGAACCGTCATTCTGAACCCAAATCCGGAAATCCACTTTTCAACTTTAAAACCAAATTTCGCTTTCCGAAATCCGATTCTAAAACCGAAAACCTTGTTTGTCAAATCATGTTTCAAAATCCATTAATAATCATTGAAAACCTTTTATCGTTTCAAATCCCAAAATCATAGCATCATAATCAGAAATCAAACCTTTTCTCGTAAAACGTACTAAAAACCGTAGCTTTCTCGTAAAACGTGCAATTATATAAAACAGTTATAACATATTCGATAATCATGAAATCGCATGTAAAAATATAAAACAAGTAATTAAAAGCAGTTATGCATGCTCAGTTATAGAGAAGGGGTCCACTCACAGTTACAGGGCACGTCACTCGCGTCCCGAACGTCCTGCACGTTCCTCGTCCGCTTCGGGGATTCCCGATCCTGTCACAGTCACCAAAATACGTCACTAACACGTTTACTAAGGTTCACCTATTTTCCCAAAAAATTCCCCGGATTCTAAACGTAACGAACCGAGACTCTAAACCTTCAATCCCACAGAACTAACTCGAATCAGCGTTCGATTAACCCGAAACCTATCCCAAAAGATTCGTTACAACATCTAGACCAAAAACCTAGTTGGAAGGTTTGCCAGAATCCTCCCCACGCGCCGCCCAAGGTGGCTGCGCGTGGGCCTCACGCGCCTGCACACAGAAACACTGTTCATCTTCAACCTCGAGCAGTCACTGTTCTGGACCGGCGTGGCCGGTTATCCGCCGTCCGCCGTCCGTTTTTGTTCCTTTTTCCTCCCCTAGCTTCGTCCTACCCTAAGCAAATCAATCCAACCTTAAAAAAACTCGACATCACGGCCTAAAACACACCTCCCTAACTCGAACCCGAAACCAACCAAAAACTCTGTTTCTCAATCCGGCCAGCCGTGCATCCCCCTTTCACGGCTGCACCACCAACAGCTTCCTAGGGACCTAGTGAACCTCTTAGAACCTATAGAACACGTCGACTCAGCACCAAAAGTCACGACTTCCAGTTTGAACTAACACGACAAAATAGAGCATACTGAGGGAACTAAGAAATTACTTGTGCTCAGGTCGCCGCCGGGAGCTCTGCCGTGCCCTAACCTGTCAAGCACGTCTCCCCCGTCCTCTGAGCACCACCACCAGCCACGTTCGGTTGAAACACGACAACACCACCACCAAACTCCCTCTCTGTTTCTCTGGTCTGCTATTCACCTCCCACACACAGTCACGCCCAACTCCTCACAAACATGATCACACACTCTCCTAACTCTCCTTCGAACACCACAGAACCTCACAACACTCACACACTCACTCAGTTGGATCGATTCCTCCTCACTGTCTCCAGTCTCTGTTTTCCTCTTCGAACAAACACGATGCACACACAGCCCACATTTAATTTTTCCCGTGCACCCTAGAAGCCACTACACACACTCCACGTGTCACAATCCCATGGCCCAACTCAAAATATCCCAATCAGCCCTGTACACTTGTCCCAATCTGCTTTGCACAAATCCCAAAGCACCAAAAGACCAAAATGCCCCTGTGAACTAAAATTACCATTTTGCCCCTCACCGTTCTAGACCAGTATCTCGCTCGTCCGACGTCCGATGAAGGCATGCCTCCTGTCGTTGAACTCAGGACGACGAGACCTCTCTAACGGTCCTAGGTCTACATACAAAAACCCTGTCGTATGAAAAGTCAACTTTTTCCCCTTCGTTTAACCAAATTACGGTAATGCCCTCAACCTTCCGAACATCATAACTTCCTCCTCGGATGTCGGAATCGGGCGTGCCACCTGTCTACGGATTCGTGACGCCCCGAACTACGTCACGGTCATCGGTCAATGCCTAATTGACCGCCTGAACTAAAAGTCGACTTTTTGCCCATTCTAGGGGTAAAATCGTCATTCTACGCCCAAAGTCAAAACGTAACTAACTAACGCCGATTAGACTCACTAATCCGTTACTAATCACTTTACTAATCCCAGCCCTCAGGACGGGTCGTTACAATCCACCCTCCTTAAAAGAATTTCGTCCCTGAAATTCTGCAACTCGTTCCCGACACCTGGGGTCTCCTACCCGGTAATCAACTCTCGCCAAACCAACTGCTCTAGACAGGCCCTAACCTGTCATCTCCACCTTAAGTATATCACAGCACTCCCACTATCAGGTCAACACTTCTGACCCTCTCTCAGTAGAACTTCATGGTGTGCGCAAGGGAAACTTTATGAACAGAAAACAAAGGTATTTTAGAATACCTCATGTAGAGTACCCAATAGAATTCATAGAGTACATCCTCATGTACCACCACCTACACTTTCTGGAACCCAACTCAAATCCTAACCCAGAAGCAATCTAGTTCAAAAAGGAATCCTACCTACCGGCTCACTACTCAACGACTCCGACCACCTTGTCTGAATAAACCAACAAAGTCCTAAAGGCAATCCTAGATTGTGGGTTCTCTTCAATAACCTCATATCGATCAGTTATAGTCACTCCTTTCCAAGTTCTATTCGCAACACGCCAAGTTACCTAGGGGAAATCCTAGACTCTATCCCAGAACTAAACGAAACTGTGTACAACACAACCAAGGATAGTAAAAGTACCTGTCACAGCACCGGGTGCTGACTGAGCTCCTGCTGAGTCATCGCAAACACTCGGGCCTGAGGTCCTGAAGTTCTACCACGTCCCCTCGAACTACTAGTGGCACCACCACCTCCTCTGGTGCCTACTGTCCCTGACGCTGACGCCGTGCTCCTTCCAGGCTCCACCGCTCCTCGGCCTACACCACCCTCCTGTGGTATCAACGGACAGTCCCGTCGGAAGTGACCTCGCTCCCCACAGTAGTAACACACATCCCGACCAGAAGGATCCGGTCTCCCTGTAGACGTAACAGACGTCGCACTATTTTGCGGAATCGGCTTTGCTCGGTAACCACGGAACCCTGAACTCTGGAAACTACCAGGTCTACCAAAACGATCATCGCCCGCCGACGATGCTCCACTAAAGTTACCCCTCTTCGGTGTCCTCTGACTCGAAGCTCCAGAAAAAGGTGACTCTCGGCGTCGTACCGGCAAGCTAGCTTCAACTCTCACCGCATCATCCGACAACTCTGGGAGGGTAGCAAACAATCCAGCCGCCACTATGGCTCGTATCTCACCTCGCAGGCGCAACTCAAACCTACGACACTTCTCAGCTTTAGTGGCCACAAACGCAGGAGCAAAACGAGACAGCATCTAAAACTTCTGTTCGTACTCAGCCACACTCAAACTCCCCTGTTCGAGTTGCAGAAACTCAGCCTCCTTGGCATCACGAAAAGAACGAGGGTAGTACTGATCCAGAAACCGCTCCCTAAACATCTCCCAGGTCACAGTGTGGGCGTCCCAGCCAGACAACTCGAGGGTATACCACCACTTGTACGCCGCACCATCTAGTAAGAAGGTAGCCAGTAACACTCGATGCTCTGGTGGGCAATGCATCACTGCAAAAATCCGCTCAAGTCTCGTGATCCACCTCTCGGCTTCCTCAAGATCTGCCCCTCCACTAAAAGTCGTAGCCCCGAGCCGCTGGGCTCGCTCAATTGTAGCACTCTCCGTCCCTCTCGCCGCTTCATCTTCAGGTCGTGGAGGGGGTTCACGTCTCGGATGCATGGTCAACCACACGCTGAAAGAGGCATAGAAGCAGTCAAACAACCTAAACACAACCTCGCAACAGACACAAACCAACAAAAAACAGACACAAACCACAAACCTATGCTCTGATAACAATTGTCAGGGCCCACCCCTAATCCCCTAGGATTAGGGACTAAACCATGCTCCCGTCTGACAACACAAAATGAAAGACCGAAACGACCTCACGAAAACTACAAATTTCATTGCCAGACGCAGGAGAATTTAAAACATCCCAAAGTCAGCAGTTATACAGAGCATAATACCAAACTAAGAAAACAAAAACCGATACACAGAGTACACGTACAACGGAAAATTTAAACCACTCCGGAAAGACTCTCGAGTACTCTATGCCTCCGACGCTGCCTCAATGTCAACCCCCGCGCTAGCTCCACGACTGGGAGGGCAATTAAAAACCAGAAAGTGTGAGTGGACCATAAAGAATAAAAGTTTCATAACCCAATTTCTGAAAATATTTATAAATCATATTCTTTTCATCATGGAAACCACAGTAACATAAACACAGTAGAATAAACATTATAAAACATTAGCAATAAAACATCAAATACCAACATAATCATCCAATCAAACCTGCTGGATCTATCCGAGTCTTTAAACTCCCGAGTCTTTAAACTCAATAACCAGGCCTCAATAATCCGAGTCTTTAAACTCTGAGTCTTTAAACTCAACAGGCCTACGGGGGAAAATATCAATATATCCGATTCTTTAAACTCCGAGTCTTTAAACTCAATCCGGGTCTTTAAACCCAATCCGGGCTCGTCCCCCGTCAATCACAATATCCGGGTCTTTAAACCCAATAACCAGATCCAGCAAATCCAATCCAAAACCATTCGAAAACCATATCCAAACCCGAATACGAAATCACTAGCCCGAAGCCCTTCCGGAATTCAGAACCATTATTCAGAACCCAAATCCAGAAATCCACTTTTCAACTTTAAAACCAAATTTCGCTTTCCGAAATCCGATTCTAAAACCGAAAACCTTGTTTGTCAAATCATGTTTCAAATTCCATTAATAATCATTGAAAACCCTTTATCATTTCAAATCCCAAAATCATAGCATCATAATCAGAAATCAAACCTTTCTCGTAAAACGTACTGAAAACCGTAGCTTTCTCGTAAAACGTGCAATTATATAAAACAGTTATAACATATTCGATAATCATGAAATCACTTGTAAAACCATAAAACAAGTAATTAAAAGCAGTTATCCATGCTCAGTTATAGAGAAGGGGTCCACTCACAGTTACCGGGCAAGTCACTCGCGTCCCGAACGTCCTGCACGTTCCTCGTCCGCTTCGGGGATTCTCGATCCTGTCACAGTCACCAAAATACGTCACTAACACGTTTACTAAGGTTCTCCTATTTTCCCACAAAATTCCCCGGATTCTAAACGTAACGAGCCGAGACTCTAAACCTTCAATCCCACAGAACTAACTCGAATCGGCGTCCGATTAACCCGAAACCTATCCCAAAAGATTCGTTACAACATCTAGACCAAAAACCTAGTTGGAAGGTTTGCTAGAATCCTCCCCACGCGCCCCCACGCGCCGCCCAAGGTGGCTGCGCGTGGGCCTCACCCGCTTGCACACAGAAACACTGTTCATCTTCAACCTCGAGCAGTCACTGTTCTGGACCGGCGTGGCCGGTTCTCCGCCGTCCGTTTTTGTTCCTTTTTCCTCCCCTAGCTTCTGCTTACCCTAAGAAAATCAATCCAACCTTAAAAAAACTCGACATCACGGCCTAAGACACACCTCCCTAACTAGAAACCCCGAAACCAACCAAAAACTCCGTTTCTCAATCCGGCTAGCCGTGCATCCCCCTTTCACGGCTGCACCACCAACAGCTTCCTAGGGACCTAGTGAACCTCTTAGAACCTATAGAACACATTGACTCAGCCCCAAAAGTCACGACTTCCAGTTTGAACTAACACGGCAAAATAGAGCATACTGAGGGAACTAAGAAATTACCTGTGCTCAGGCCGCCGCCGTGAGCTCCGCCGTGCCCTAACCTGTCAAGCACGTCTCCCCCGTCCTCTGAGCACCACCACCAGCCACGTTTGGTTGAAACACGACAACACCACCACCAAACTCCCTCTCTGTTTCTCTGGTCTGCTATTCACCTCCCACACACAGTCACGCCCAACTCCTCACAAACATGATCACACACTCTCCTAACTCTCCTTCGAACACCACAGAACCTCACAACACTCACACACTCACTGAGTTGGATCGATTCCTCCTCACTGTCTCTAGTCTCTGTTTTCCTGTTCGAACAAACACGATGCACACACAGCCTACATTTAATTTTGCCCGTGCACCCTAGAAGCCACTACACACACTCCACGTGTCACAATTCCATGGCCCAACTCAAAATATCCCAATCAGCCCTGTACACTTGTCCCAATCTGCTTTGCACAAATCCCCAAGCACCAAAAGACCAAAATGCCCCTGTGAACTAAAATTACCATTTTGCCCCTCACCGTTCTAGACCAGTATCTCGCTCGTCCGACGTCCGATGAAGGCATGCCGCCTGTCGTTGAACTTAGGACGACGAGACCTCTCTAACGGTCGTAGGTCTACGTACAAAAACCCTGTCGTATGAAAATTCAACTTTTCCCCCTTCGTTTAACCAAATTACGGTAATGCCCTCAACCTTCCGAACATCATAACTTCCTCCTCGGATGTCGGAATCGGGCGTGCCACCTGTCTACGGATTCGTGACACCCCGAACTACGTCACGGTCATCGGTCAATGCCCAATTGACCGCCCGAACTAAAAGTCAACTTTTTGCCCATTATAGGGGCAAAATCGTCATTCTACGCCCAAAGTCAAAACGTAACCAACTAAACACCGATTAGACTCACTAATCTGTTACTAATCACTTTACTAATCCCGGCCCTCGGGACGGGTCGTTACATTGTATTACTAATGTTGATACCATATCTGCCCAGACCGACCTGAAGGCCCAGACCCACTAGGAGACCCAAACTTTCTACCAAGATTAGGAGGCCTGTCCCTCCGTCAACAGCCACGATGGCCAGACCGACCAACAAAGAGGCCCAACCCTTTGTTAATAGCCATATCGGCCCAGACCGACTAACCAAGAGGCCCAACCCCTATCAACAGTGTAACGACCCGTCCCGAATTTCATGATTAGATTAGTGACTAATCACGATTAGTGAGGTTAATCGGTAATTAGTTAGGCTAAATCGGAATGAACGATGCGAAATGACCGTTTTGCCCCTGATCGTGGCAAAACGTTGACTTTTCGTTCGGGCGGTCAAATGGACTTTGACCGATGACCGTGACGTAGTTCGTGACGTCGCGAGTTCATAGACAAGTGGCACGTTCAATTCCGACGTTCGAGGAAGAAGTTCTGACGTGCGGAAGTTTAGGGGCATTTTGGTAATTTTAGTTAAAAAGGGCCAAATAGTTGACTTTTTGACCGGGATGTCCGATGGCCGAGGGCCGAAGACCGTTACGTAGATGAGGACGATACGAATCCATAGGCAGGCGGCACACTGAAATCGGACTTTGAACAGGAGAGTTATGGGTCACGGAAGTTCGATTTCACTATGCACGAACTTCGAGACGGGGACGATTTGGCGAAATCTGATTGGGCAGATATTTTAGTGGGCCCCATGGATGAGTGACAAGTGTCACTCATCCCATTGACTTGATCCCCCAATTTGTGGATCTATATAATTAATTAATATTATTTAATTAATTTTATAAACCAAACCCACCCACCATTCAATCTCAACCCTCCAATTCAATTCTAACTTTAAATCCACACCCTCCATCCCATCTCTCTTTCTCTGATCAGCCATCCTCCTTCATCTTTGTTCATCCTCCAACCCGAAACCTATAACCCCATTTTTCTTCATTTCTTCAAAAATCAAAACACACAATCACACTTCACCATTCATCACTTGTATGAGCTGGGAGTGACCGTGGGGGGAATGTGAAGGGCTGAGGACGGAGAGCGTGGACGGTGGCCCACGGTGGAGGACACGGTGGAGGAGAACCCGTGAGGTAGGAAAATATTTAAATTTTCAAATTTTAGTTCTACTGGGTTTTGCTCGATTCTAAGGTCTGGGTTGGGCTGCTGGTAGTCCAAGGAGTCTTTTGGGATTGAATTCGAGGGTTAGGACGGCCTGGAACAACCGTGAACGGCGGGAGAAAGTCACGGCCGCCATGGCCGAATTGGAGATACGGGTTTTAGTTGTTTTTCTTCCGTTTTAATGTCATAGAACCTTAGGTTAGATTGAGACGAGTAGAATGGGACAAACGGGAGGAGAAACGGTGGCCGGAGCAGGGAATTTGGGAACCTGGTTGCAGACGTTCGGGTCGACCCGCAGGAGGGCAGGGATGACAGGTGACGTCATCCTACTGACGTCATCATGTCAGGGATGACGTCATCATGTCAGATCTGACAATGTCAGACTGACATGTCAGACAGTGGGCCAATGGGAGCGTGACACGTGTCACTGTCAGGGGCTGTCAGTGATGACGTCATGCTGACGTCAGCGATGACGTCAGCAGGTACTGTAGCGGCGCGTGAAGCCCACGCGCAGCCACTTCAGGCGGCACGTGAGGGCGCGTGGCAGGGAATTTGGGAAAGTGTTCAACACGGGAAATCTTCTATTCGATGTAACGAACATTTTGGGACTGGTTTCGTGTCGATCGGACACGGTTTCGATATGTTTCGGGGCATCGGAAGGTTTAGGTTCGGTTTTAAAAATAGTTAAAATACGGGAAAATTACGGGGCTTTGGTAGAAGGTTAATTAAGTAGTTAGTAACCTTCTATTACGATTTGGACAGGTTTGGGAGTCCCGGTGACAGTGGGATCAGTGGTCCCGGTGACAGGAAGGCTATGCTTACTATTACCTCGAGTAGGATCAGTGGTCTGCGGACATTGACCTTGACTTTGAGAAGACTCGGATTGAGACCCGGGTAGCACGCGCGTAGCTTTGAATACCGTGACAGGATTGGTTGTGTGACTTATATGTATATATGATATATGATATGTGGTATGCACAGGTGTGCACAGGATTTGAGAAGTGGCTCGTGTACTTGGTTTCTTTATGGTTTGGGACCGAGTCCCTTATGGATTTGGGCAGTGGCCCGTATGGTCGTTTTCATTGTGGTCCTTTCGACCTTGGTTTAAATCTGATTTGGGCTTAGTTCCCACATATGGTTTGTTTTGGATAAATGGTTTCCGAATGCATGCATGCTTTTTAGTGAAGGGTACAAATGTCTTCCTTATGAAATGTTTTATAAACTCTTGTTTTGTCCACTCACAGCTTTTAATGTTTTGACTGCCCTTCAGGTTGACATCAGATGTGGACTGTAGCAGAGATCGAGATATCACATACCTCCTCCGGATCCTGGCGTACTCTGATAGCCCGGGAGGGCAAAGGACGAAAGTATCCCTTGTCTGACACTTCGTGTCAGACGGGAGCAGGGTCATCCCGCACTAATCCCGGGGGGATTGGGATGGGTCTTGTCAACGTGGTATCAGAGCGGGGTTGTCTCTATTCGAGCAACCGTGTAGCTCTCGGAGTAATGCACAGGTCATGGATGTGATATCTCAATGGGTTACAGTTTGTTATCAACCTGATAGTTAGGGTATCGATACGATAGTTAGTAGGACCGTATCGTGGAATGTTTTGGTTCGGCACTGGATGCCGGATTTGTCATAGTTCTGTCAGGGTTGACAGTGTGGAACCCTACGAATGGTGAACGTAGTATTACGTTAGAGTTTTGGATCGTGAGACGGTTAGTTGGGATCGTCTTCACGATGTCGTAAGATCGGTTCCGACGACTGGTTGGGAATTATGACCATCCGATGTTCGGACTTTGGTTGGGCTAGATGGATTTACTGTGGTCGGCAGTTAGAAGTCAGATTCGGGGAATCCTAGTTGGATTGACGGTAGGATTGGATTGTCGTCTTTACGATGTCGGAACCGCGGGGTCGGTCAGATCGTGGATTTTACTGCTTTTCGCAGTTGGGTTCAGAGTGACTCTAGGTGTGATCGTGGAACCCTACCGTATGTGTATGGTTTGGAAATGTGAGTTGACGAGTGGTTTGACTTGGACGACTATTCGGATTTGGATTCGTTAGTCGGTCTAGTCATGTCAGCTTGTGTTCGGACTGCACTTCGCAGTCGGGATTGTACTTATCAGTTAGACCGAGTTGGTTGTCATGCTACTTAGTTATGGTTTGGTGCAACGAAGGTCGCGGGTGACCTGGTAGACGAAATTGGCTTAGTCGAGTTATGACTGGTAGAGTTTGATTTGGACAGGTTACCAGGGTTGGTACTTGTCGATGGAATCCCTGAGTGGGATACGGAGTGGTTGTAGTTACGGTTGTTGGGAATCGGGGACGTTCGGGGACGTTTCCTTTTCTCGCATGAGTTGTCAGGGTGACTGTACCCAGAGTTGTTGGGTACGAGGGAGGCAGAGTTTCTCCTATTCGAGCAGAGGTACGGGGTCGTCGTTCGGTATGAGCGGAGATCCAGGATTGTTTGATTTGCACACGTTGTGCTGATGCTGACAGGTGATGATACTGGTACTAGTGCTGGTGCTGGTACCGATGATCGTGATGACGATGAGTTAAGGATCGGGGTGTGACTCCGTCGTAATGGGCATATGTTTGGTATCTGTCGTTCAGGAGTGGATCTCAGATAGAGTTAAACTGGTTAGGGGACACGTGGTTGATGTCCGGGTATGTTGTTTCCAATCTTGTTGGAACTTCGGAATCGTGAGAGGTTGCGATTGAGGTGACAAGAGGAATGTGGGTTTTCCGTATTGGTATTGAGTATATCGAAGTCGGGTGACTGAGATTCTCATCTTCTGCATGGTGGCAGACGATGTTGAACTACGTGGCATGGTGAGTGCAGCGAGTTTTGTTTGCATTCACGTAGGATGAGTTTTGATGTCATAGTCTTGTATCATCTTTGATTTTTCCTCGGTGGAATGAAAAGGATTGATACTAGGTAATCAGTGAGAACCCACAGTCTCGGCGTGTCTCGTCGTTGACTAATCTGTTTAGATATGGGAAATGGTTGAGGACTTTGGACGTCGTGACGATCGGGGATCGTGACGTCTATGGTCGGTTGACGTAGTGTTGGATCTGGATCGTAATTTGGATATCCAGATAGGTGGAGAGTTTATTACTCTTACTTGGATGTTGAGTGAAGCATGATGGGACTGAACTTCTTTTCGAGGTAAATCCCATATGGCTTATTACTCGCCTGAGTAGTTGTCCGATGAGTAGGTGTCTGACGAGGTCGGATTTTGTCTGACCTTGTGTTGTGTTGATGTTGGGATTGACTTCCCTATGAAGTCAATCGATCGTATTGTGGTAATCGGTTGAGCGGGTAACCGATAGGTTTGGTTTTGGTATGTCTCGGTAGACGTGAACGATATTTCAGGTTTCGGAATCAGATTTCTAGATGACGATTTAGGATTTGATTTTGGAACTTGAAAGAGGATTTCTGGAGTTGGGGTTTGGAATCGGATTCTGGGTGACGATTCAGGATTTGATTCTAGAGCTTGACTGTGGATTTTCTTTTTATGGATTTGGGTTCGGAATGGTCATTCCTAATACTAGTTTACGGAATGATGATTTTGGATTCGAATTTGGGAAATGGTTATGGATATGATTTTTGGTTTTGAAATCGGGATTTCTTACGAAATTGCGGATTCGGATTCAGATTTGGAAATAGATGATGGGTTGGAGTTTTGATTTGTCTAGTACTGGATTGGACAGATGGACTCCAAATTGGAACGTGATTGGCTACAACCTAGGTGGTTGTAGGCTGATTGATGAGTAGTTGTATGTACCTTGTACGTTGTTCGATGTATGATACCAGGCAAACTGGTGATGTCTGGTGACGATATATAGGTTATACCAGTGGTACATTGGAGAGCGTATTGGTAGTCGACTTAGTTCCGGTACCATTGGATTAGTTGAGGTCTTGTACGTGGACTAGACATTGGATATTGTGCATTGGGACATGGTATTTCTAATGGGTCTAGTTACACACAGGTCGAGTGCTTTGTGGGTAAGTGTTTAACCATGGTTGAGTGAGTTGGTGGTTAGTGTAACCACGAGTGAGTATAGTGACAGTTTTCGATTGACGGCTGTCAAGTGGTGACAGTTTGTCGGAGGTGTCAACGTAGATCGTTGAGTGCGGTTTGGTGACTCCTAGTGGGAGCAGACGTCAGGATAGGTTAGAGATTGAGGAAGGAACCGTAGAGTTGTTTATGTCAACGAAAGGGTAGATTTGACAAGTGGGTCGATCATAGGATACTTGGGCTACTCTGATACTGACAGGTGGTGTCAGTTCGGAGCGTACGACTTCTGCTATTCGACGTGGTCGAATGTAGACGATGCGACGTGAGCGTTAGTGGTACGTCTAGTAGCAGACGAGTATCGTTCTGGTTAGTGGGTGTACGAGTGTACATGAGTTTCGAGGTCAATTCTACTTTCCACGGGGTGGATGTGGAATCAAGATAATTGGAGTTTCGAGAACGGAACTAATTAAGGAGGGAAGAACGGCTAGAATTAGGTCGGTTGGAATTTCGAGGACGAAATTAATTAAGGAGGGAAGGTTGTAACGACCCGTCCCAAATTTCATGATTAGATTAGTGACTAATCACGATTAGTGAGGTTAATAGGTGATTAGTTAGGCTAAATCGGATGAACGATGCGAAATGACCGTTTTGCCCCTGATCGTGGCAAAACGTTGACTTTTCGTTCGGGCGGTCAAATGGACTTTGACCGATGACCGTGACGTAGTTCGTGACGTCGCGAGTTCATAGACAAGTGGCACGTTCAATTCCGACGTTCGAGGAAGAAGTTGTGACGTGCGGAAGTTTAGGGGCATTTTGGTAATTTTAGTTAAAAAGGGCCAAAAAGTTAACTTTTTGACCAGGATGTCGGATGGCCGAGGGCCGAAGACCGTTACGTAGATGAGGACGATACGAATCCATAGGCAGGTGGCACAGTGAAATCGGACTTCGAACAGGAGAGTTATGGGTCACGGAAGTTCGATTTCACTATGCACGAACTTCGAGACGGGGACGATTTGGCGAAATCTGATTGGGCAGATATTTTAGTGGGCCCCATGGATGAGTGAAAAGTGTCACTCATCCCATTGACTTGATCCCCCAATTTGTGGATCTATATAATTAATTAATATTATTTAATTAATTTTATAAACCAAACCCACCCACCATTCAATCTCAACCCTCCAATTCAATTCTAACTTTAAATCCACACCCTCCATCCCATCACTCTTTCTCTCATCAGCCATCCTCCTTCATCTTTGTTCATCCTCCAACCCGAAACCCATAACCCCATTTTTCTTCATTTCTTCAAAAATCAAAACACACAATCACACTTCACCATTCATCACTTGTATGAGCTGGGAGTGACCATGGGGGGAGTGTGAAGGGCTGAGGACGGAGAGGGTGGACGGTGGCCCACGGTGGAGGACACGACGGAGGAGAACCCGTGAGGTAGGAAAATATTTAAATTTTCGAATTTTAGTTCTACTGGGTTTTGCTCGATTCTAAGGTCTGGGTTGGGCTGCTGGTAGTCCTAGAAGTCTTTTGGGATTGAATTCGAGGGTTAGGACGGCCTGGAACAACCGTGAACGGCGGGAGAAAGTCACGGCCGCCATGGCCGAATTGGAGATACGGGTTTTAGTTGTTTTCCTTCCATTTTAATGTCATAGAACCTTAGGTTAGATTGAGACGAGTAGAATGGGACAAACGGGAGGAGAAACGGTGGCCGGAGCAGGGAGAACCGGCCGGGTCAAGCCGCGGGTCACGGCGACCCGGTTGCAGACGTTCGGGTCGACCCGCGGGAGGGCAGGGATGACAGGTGACGTCATCCTGCTGACGTCATCATGTCAGGGATGACGTCATCATGTCAGATCTGACAATGTCAGACTGACATGTCAGACAGTGGGCCAATAGGAGCGTGACACGTGTCACTGTCAGGGGCTGTCAGTGATGACGTCATGCTGACGTTAGCGATGACGTCAGCAGGTACTGTAGCGGCGCGTGAAGCCCACGCGCAGCCACTTCAGGCGGCGCATGAGGGCGCGTGGCAGGGAATTTGGGAAAGTGTTCAACACGGGAAATCTTCTATTCGATGTAACGAACATTTTGGGACTGGTTTCGTGTCGATCGGATACCGTTTCGATATGTTTCGGGGCATCGGAAGGTTTAGGTTCGGTTTTAAAAATAGTTAAAATACGGGAAAATTACGGGGCTTTGGTAGAAGGTTAATTAAGTAGTTAGTAACCTTATATTACGATTTGGACAGGTCTGTGAGTGGACCTTGTTTTCTAAATTGGTGCATGCATAAATGTTCATTATATGTTTTATTACTTGTTTGATGATGCCATGGGTGCATTTGTGTGTGGTTACGTATAAGCACGTATTTCGAGGTTTCGTCCTTATACGGTGCTTATACGGGTCTGTATTTCTTATTGGTTTTAATGAAATGGCTTTGGATTTGTAAAAGGATAAGCTCGGGTATGAGACCCATTTGGTTTTGTCTCGGGCATATGACCCCAGATTTCAGGCACGGTGCCAGCTGATGTCATATGTTCGGGCACGAGACCCAGTTATTTTACGGTTTATGATTTCGGGTCAGGGAACCTAGATAGATTTCCAAGTTCATGCCGGTTTATGGGAACCGGCATGAACTCTGGAAAGGTCATTGTGGTTCATGACGGTTTATGGGAACTGGCATGAACCTTTGTCAGGTCATTCTGGTTCATGACGGTTTATGGGAACCGGCATGAACCCTTGTTATGGTATCGTGGTTCATGACGGTTTATGGGAACCGGCATGAACCCTTGTTGGTTATTACGGTACATGACGGTTTATGGGAACCGGCATGTTACCTGATTATGGATATTATGGATCATGACGGTTTAGGGGAACCGGGCATGAATGTTTATGTTATGTATATATATGTATTCATATACGTTCCTTTACTTCTATTATCTCCTCCGGGGAGGGTCGTTGGCCTGGGTGGACCCTGGAGTAGTCACGGAGCACCGACTGAGTGGAGTCACCCCCCAGTTGGGTTCCTTACTCTCAGGAAGGCTATGGTTACTATTACCTCGAGTAGGATCAGTGGTCTGCGGACATTGACCTTGACTTTGAGAAGACTCGGATTGAGACCCGGGTAGCACGCGCGTAGCTTTGGATACCGTGACAGGATTGGTTGTGTGACTTATATGTATATATGATATATGATATGTGGTGTGCGCAAGTGTGCACAAGATTTGAGCAGTGGCTCGTGTACTTGGTTTCTTTATGGTTTGGGGCCGAGTCCCTTATGGATTTGGGCAGTGGCCCGTATGGTCGTTTTCATTGTGGTCCTTTCGACCTTGGTTTAAATCTGATTTGGACTTAGTTCCCACATATGGTTTGTTTTGGATAAATGGTTTTCGAATGCATGCATGCTTTTTAGTGAAGGGTACAAATGTCTTCCTTATGAAATGTTTTATAAACTCTTGTTTTGTCCACTCACAGCTTTTAATGTTTTGACTGCCCTTCAGGTTGACATCGGATGTGGACTGTAGCAGAGATCGAGATATCACATACCTCCTCCAGATCCTGGCGTACTCTGATAGCCCGGGAGGGCAAAGGACGAAAGTATCCCTTGTCTGACACTTCGTGTCAGACAGGAGCAGGGCCATCCCGCACTAATCCCGGGGGGATTGGGATGGGTCCTGTCAAACAGCCACGTCGGCCTAGACCGACCGACCAGGATGCCTTCAGTCGAACACCACGTCGGCCCAGACCGACCCGAAGGCCCAGTACTTCTGCCCAACACATCTCCATAAGCCCAGTGGTCCAAGCCCACTCAAACATGCAAACTCTAGTAGGGCCAGACCAACGCCGACACTTGGACAATCCCCATATCTGACATTTGTCAACGTCCCACAACGATTGACATTTGTCCCGTATCTGAAAAATGTATTTATTACACACAACACACCCATAAAGAACGGGTCCATTTGTCATATGAAGGTAACTAAGCATTAACTATTCACTATTACTTGACACTACTTCATTCGCCATACCCCTTACAACTCAGATCAACCACTAACTTGGGTGTCAGAGTACCTTTGGGCGGGTACCACATCGGTGCCTATACTCTAACCGACCAACCAGTTTCCCCCTTTGCAGGTCTATTTAAGGGCACGTGGCAGAGCAATGTTCACTCCCTAACTTGGCACATTTTGTGCATCAATAACTAATATAACAAAGTAAAATGCAAAGGAAATTGAGATAAAAAGGTGATCAAATATGTGCTTATCATAGACCCATCGCAATTCTCGAAGGAACGATGCTTTATGGTCCACACCAATGTTTTGAAAACCCTAATCGACGAAGATTAAAACACAAGAAATCACATACTCACCTTACTCATAATAAAGTATCCCATCATTCCCTAATGTAGCATTAAGGGTAGTCCAACATAAAGCTGTGTCCTCCTAACCACTATTTAAATTACCTCAACGTTAAGGTTAGGAAACCGAGAGATCCGAAAGGGGAAACTTCTCATCTAATCACAATTGGAAATACCTCAAAGCAATGGTTAGAAAATCGCACGATCCAACACATGGACCTACTCTCCAGAAATGCATATCTAAAAATACCTCAAAAATATGCAGCTGAAATTATGTACTATGCGCATAAACGACCTCGATGAACATAAAGCGGCAGAGCCAGCATGGGCTCCAGGGAGTCCTGGGCCCTCATTGAATTTAAATATTTTAATGTAATATATGTATAAATATATTTTAATACATTTTAATTAATTAAAAATGTATTAATTAGTAAGAATTATTATATAATTATAGTTAATTATATATTTTGGGATTCACATTTGATTTGAAAATACAGTTTTACACTTCCTAATGCACATATATATCATTATCATATATGATTTATAAAAATTATGCGATATAGTGATATAAAAGTACATAATTCGTAATACAGTTATTTTTTTTCAATTTTCAAAATTTTACGATTGTATATTTTGTTTTAATATTTCAATCATGATTTATTTTGGGCAGACAACAATTTCAAACAGAGAATTCTTCGAAAATAATTATTGTTGAATCAAAGATTGAACTCGTCGCGAAAAGTCCTCACAATTCCTGCAAACAGCAAACAATTAGCTATCGTTGCTTCGATCGATTTACCCGGGGGGTTGTTCGACCAAGAACACTCCGATGCTTAAGTTAGCTTTGAGAGAGGAAAGGGATATACTTCGAAACGAAGAATCAACGTCCCTTGGAAATGAAATGTGCCTTGCTATTTATAGGAAAATCTTGGGAGCCTTGGAGCGTTCTGATTGGTCGGTTGAATATTTAATTAATAAAAAATATATTATTAATTAAATATACTATTTAATAATTGTAATGATGGTTCATCATGATAGTAATGACAATTATTGTATTTTAATATCAATATTAATTATCCATTATTAAGCATAACGACAATTAATTATCAGGGAGAATATTGATATTACGAAGATTTTAACCCGATCAAATAACGTATTTAACTGGTAAATAGATTATTTAATATTCTGGTGTTTTCAAATGATCAGCGTTATTGCCAGGGGCAATTTAGTCATTTTTGGGAATTACGGGCCACGTGGCAGTTCCATAATTTTCGGATGATTTTGGGTTCCACAAATGCCCCCACATCGATTCGGAATTCAGGGAATCCGAAGGGATGTACATTGTTTGGAATCTTGTTTTACCAGAATTTACCGGTTAGTGCTGAGTAGGTCCCGAGGCGCTGAATCCGTAGACAGACGGCATGCGTCAATCGGAGGTCGGATGCAAAAGTTATGGGTCTGCGAAGGCGGGGTGTAACGACCCGTCCCGAGTATCGGGATGAAATATTAATTAATTATGATTTAGAATGACTAATCTGGGATTAGCGGAGTGAATCGGACGAAATGTGCAAAATGACTGTTTTGCCCCTAAGCGTGGGAAAAATATTGACTTTTAGTTTGGACGGTCAAATTGTAACGACCCGTCCCAAATTCCAGGATTAGATTAGTGACTAATCACGATTAGTGAGGCTAATCCGTGATTAGTTGGGTGAAATCGGACGAACGATGCGAAATGACCGTTTTGCCCCTAGGGGTGGCAAAACGTTGACTTTTCAATCGGGCGGTCAAATGGACTTTGACCGATGACCGTGACGTAGTTCGTGACGTCACGAGTTCATAGACAGGTGACACGTTCAATTCCGACGTTCGGGGAGGAAGTTATGACGTTCAGAAGTTTAGGGGCATTTTGGTAATTTTGGTTAAATGGGGTCAAATGTTGACTTTTTGACCGGGAGGTCCGATGGCCGAGGGCCGAAGACCGTTACGTAGATAAGGACGATACGAATCCATAGGCAGGCGGCACACTGAAATCGGATTTCGAACGGGGGAGTTATAGGTCACGGAAGTTCGATTTCACTATGCACGAACTTCGAGACGGGGACGATTCGGCGAAATCTGATTTGGGCAGATATTTTAGTGGGCCCCATGGATGAGTGACAAGTGTCACTCATCCCATTGGCTTAGACCCCCAATTTGTGGATCTACATAATTAATTAATATTATTTAATTAATTTTATAATCCAATCCACACCTAATTCAATCCTAGCCATCCATTTCAATTCCATCTTTAAATCCTCACCCCCCATCTCTCATTCCCTCATCTGATCACATCATTTCCTTCTCCCTTCTCTTCCACGACATCACCTTCATCATTCTTCTTCATTTTTCATTTTCTTCCTTTTCCTTCCCAAACCCAAAACACAACCCACACCACACCACACCTTCCCTTATCTGAGCCAGGAGTGACCGTGTGAGGAGTGTGAGGGGCTGAGGACGACGGCTGAGGACGGTGGCCCACGGTGGAGGCCACGGTGGAGTGAACCCGTGAGGTACGGAAATATTCAAATTTTGAAAATTGGATTTAATGGTTTTTACTCGATTCCATTAATTGGGTAAGGTTTCTAGGGATCCCAGGAGATGAATGGGATTGGTTTCGAGGCATTAGACGGCCTGGAACAGCCGTGAACGGCGGGAGAAGTCACGGCTGCCATGGCCGAATTGAAGGTACGGGTTTTTGATGTTTTTCTTCCATTTTAATGTCATAGAACCCTAGGTTAGGATTAGAGGATGAAAATGGGACAAACGGGAGGCATTTTGGTGGTCGGACGGTGGAGAACCAGCCGGGTCAAGTCGCGGGTCACGGCGACCCGATTGCAGGGTTCGGGTCGACCCGTCGAGTGGTTGAAGGTGGTGACATGGCATGATGATGTGGCACCTGTCAGGTTGTCAGGTGACGTGGACCACTCATCAGCCGACACGTGTCATATGTCAGTGCACAGTCAGCACTGACATGTCAGTGACGTGGCCCAATCAGGGGCTGACACGTGGCACTGACGTGGACCAGTGCCGTGATGACACGAGGCACATGTCAGACTACCACGTGGCACTGACAGCATAGTGACGTGGACCAATGGGAGCTTGACACGTGGCACCTATCAGAGTCTGACATGTCAGACCTGACAGCTGTCAGATGACGTCAACATGACGTCATGCTGACGTCAGCGATGACGTCAGCAGGTACTGTAGCTGGCGCGTGAAGCCCACGCGCAGCCACTTCAGGCGGCGCGTGAGGGCGCGTGGCAGGGAATTTGGGAAAGTGTTCAACACGGGAAATCTTCTATTCGATGTAACGAACATTTTGGGACTGGTTTCGTGTCGATCGGACACCGTCTCGATATGTTTCGGGGCATCGGAAGGTTTAGGTTCGGGATTAAAAATAGTTAAAAATACAGGAAAATTACGGGGCTTTGGTAGGAGGTTAATTAAGTAGTTAGTAACCTTCTATTACGATTTGGACAGGTCCGGGAGTCCCGGTGATGGTGATCGGCTCGGGGAGCCGTATGGCACGCAAATCGAGGCGGCAGCTCGGACGGTCTGTGAGTGGACCTTGTTTTCTAAATTGGTGCATGCATAAATGTTTATTATATGTTTTAAATGCTTGTTTGTAATGCCATGGGTGCATTTGTATGTGGTTACGTATAAGCACGTATTTCGAGGTTTCGGCCTTATACTGTGCTTATACGGGTCTGTATTCTGTATTGATTTAAATGAACTGGATTTGAATTTCAAAAGGATAAAATCGGGTATGAGACCCATTTGGTTTTGTCTCGGGCATATGACCTCAGATTCCGGGCACGGTGCCCAGCTGATGTCCTATGTTCGGGCACGAGACCCAGTCACTTTACGGCTTTGATTTCAGGTCAGGTCAGGGAACCTTAAATGGATTCCCAGGTTCATGACGGTTTATGGGAACCGGCATGAACCCTTGTTATGGTATCATGGTTCATGACGGTTTATGGGAACCGGCATGAACCCTTGTTGGTTATTACGGTACATGACGGTTTATGGGAACCGGCATGTTACCTGGTTATGTTATTACGGTACATGACGGTTTATGGGAACCGGCATGTTACCTTGGTTATGAATATTATGGATCATGACGGTTCAGGGGAACCGGGCATGGATGTTGTGTTATGTATATATATGTTCATCTACCTTCCTTTACTTCTATTATCTCCTCCGGGGAGGGTCGTTGGCCTGGGTGGACCTCGGAGTAGTCACGGAGCACCGACTGAGTGGAGTCACCCCCCCAGTTGGGTTTCTTACTCTCAGGAAGGCTATGGTTACTATTACCTCGGGTAGGGTCAGTGGTCTGCGGACATTGACTTTGACTTTGAGATGACTCGGATTGAGACCCGGGTAGCACGCGCGTAGCTTTGGATACCGTGACAGGATTGGTTGTGTGGCATACATGTATATATATATGATATGTGGTGTGCACAGGTGTGCACAGGATTTGAGCAGTGGCTCGTGTACTTGGTTTCTTTATGGTTTGGGGCCGAGTCCCTTATGGATTTGGGCAGTGGCCCGTATGGTCGTTTTCATTGTGGTCCTTTCGACCTTGGTTTATATCTGCTTTGGGCTTAGTCCCACATATGGTTTGTTTTGGATAAATGGTTTTCGAATGCATGCATGCTTTTTAGTGGAGGGTACAAATGTCTTATGAAATGTTTTTATAAACTTTTGTTTTGTCCACTCACAGTTTTTAATGTTTTGACTGCCCTTCAGGTTGACATCGGATGTGGACTGTAGCAGAGACCGAGATATCACGTACCTCCTCCGGATCCTGGCGTACTCTGATAGCCCGGGAGGGCAAAGGTCGGAAATATCCCTTGTCTGACACTTCGTGTCAGACGGGAGCAGGGTCATCCCGCACTAATCCCGGGGGGGGGGGGGGGGAGATTGGGATGGGTCCTGTCACAAATGGACTTTAACTGATGACTATAACGTAGTTTGGGACGTCACGAGTTCATAGGCAGGTGGCACGTTCGATTCCGGCATTCAAGGAAGAAGTTACGACGTTCGGAAGTCGAGGGGTATTTTGGTAATTTTGAAAGGTAAGGGCGAAATGTTGACTTTTGACCCGGGAGGTCCAAAGGACGAGGGCCAAGGACCGTTACGTGGGTCGATTCGATACGAATCCATAGACAGGCGGCATGCCGAAATCGGAGATTCGTCGACGAAGTTATGGTCTCGGAGACGAAAACGATTAACCGAACAAACCGGGATTTCGATTAAAATAATATTAAATTGTGAATAGTGATCGTTGATTGTGAACACTTGGATGAGTGACAAGTGTCACCCATCCCTTGATTTAAGGACCCTTAAAATGTGCTCCTTGTTTCATGGAAAACATCATCATCATGTTTTAATCCATGTTTCATGGAAAACATCATCATTATGTTTTAATCATTTTTTAATCCATCTCTAATCCAATTTAAACACCATTAATCTTCCTCCTCCTTCATCAATCCGTGAACAACAAAGGGTGAAATTGTTCATGAGAGTGAGTATTTGAGTGTTTGAAGAGTCTGATTTTGGGTGAGGGAAAACACGGGGACAGAGGGTGAGAAGTGAGAACCAGAATCGAAAATTTTGGAATTTTGGGAGGAAATTCGAAATCGAATTTGCGAGCTGTGGGGATCCAAATTGAGACTTGATTAAGTCTCCTGGGATCATTCCGAACCGATCCACATCAAAGACAAAGAGGATTGAGGTTGTACTAAGCAAGAACAGAAGCTTCATTCCCTTCCCAAAATTGAGCTTGGGTTCATGTAGTTGGAGGTAAGTAACAACGAAATTGATTATGTAAAAACATTTATTTTACTCTCACGATGCTTTCTGTGTGAATTAATTTGGAAAACAGGGACGAATTGGGTGAACCCGATTACGAAATCCGTTTGAAAGTTCATCGTGGGATTGTTGGATTTTGGTTGTAATTTATGTAATTAAATGTACAGAACCTAAATTAAGATGGTTTAGATGAAAACAGTTTAAGGTCGAATTGATGGAGATTTTTCTGGGTCTGATCGCGGGTGCACGACCCGTTTAACAGAGAAACGGGTTGTAGGGACGACACTGTTCATCTCGCACTGTAGCACATCACTGTTCACCGTGCACTGTAGCAAGCACTGTCTACCGCGCACTGTAACGACCCGTCCCGAATATCGGGATTTAATAATATTTAATTGTGATTTACTAATCTGGGATTAGTTGGGTGATTTCGGACGAATTGTGCAAAATGACCGTTTTGCCCCTAGGCGTGGGCAAAACGTTGACTTTTATTTCGGATAGTCAAATGGACTTTGACCAATGACCGTGACGTAGTTTGGGACGTCACGAGTTCATAGACAGGTGGCACGTTCGATTCCGACGTTCGTGGTGAAAGTTATGATGTGCGGAAGTTCAGGGGCGTTTTCGTAATTTGTACGAAATAAGGGAAAATGTTGACTTTTTGATCGGAAGGTCCGATGGCAGAGGACCAAGGACCGTTAGGAAGGTCTCGATACCCTGAGTCCGTAGACGGGCCGCACGCATCAATCAGAGTCCGTATGACCGAATTACGGGTCAGGATGCGTGAGGGGCATTTTGGTAATTTCCTGCACAAGGGCAGAATGGTAATTTCACACGGGGGCACTGTTTCATCGACTGGCCGTGAAGTGGATGCTTTGTACGATCGATCCCACGATTTGTTTATCAATTAATTGACTTAATTGGGCCAGTTTGAGGTGGAATTGCACATGGAATTGAGTTGGCATCGATTGCACGACATGGGCACTGGGTTTTCTATTGTTTTCGGGTCAGTGCAGGGGAACATTACACAGTGGATTTTGGACACTTTTGGATGCCTTTAATGGCTGAATTAGATTAAAGGAATGGTGTGTAAGTCGTGTGGGTTCCTCTGTGATTGAGAATGGAAGGATTGAGTGAATTGGGTGTCGGATTTCTCTGAAAACCCGAAACTGGGTTCTGGGAAATTCAAATTCGAACTTCCATTTTTAGGCCAGCCCAAGCCTAAATGATGATGGATTGAGCTTTCTGGAACTTCAACGTGTCGAACCAGATCAAATGGGGCAAGCTTTGGGGCTCCTAGGGCCGTGGACGGACGAGGTGGACGGCCGGAAAACTCAAGCTTGAGTTGTGGTGATTGAGGTAATGTCGTGTTCAATTAATCATGCTAATTGGTTCGTGTTAATCCTTATATGCTTCATATGAAGTTAATTTGACAATGGTTGAGGATTGATGGAGTTTTGGTGATTAACCCGTTTTGGGTGATCACGGGTTGATGGCTTGATTAAGGAATGGTTGATGTTGATCGATGTCACAGAACTGAAATTCATTTGTTAATGATTGTTATAGGATCAAGAACGAATTGAATTGATGTCGAATTGGGTGTGATTGAACCGGATCCTATCGCGGGCTTTTCAACCCGTTTACCAAACTAACGGGTGAAGAAGGAACACTGTAGCAGTCACTGTAGCAGGCGCGTGGCTTTCACGCGCAGCCACTCACGGCGGCGCGTGACGGCGTGTGGGCACGAATCTCGAGGTGAGGTCAACATGACTTTTGTTCTATGCAATGTAACGAACATTTTGGGATTGGTTTCGTGTCGATCGGACACCATTTCGATATTGTTCGGGATGTCCGAAGGTTTTAAATCCAGGTTAAAAATAGTTAAAAATTCGGGGAAATTATGGAACTTAAATAGGATGTTAATGATGAGGTTAGTAATCCTCTAATGTGATTTGAACAGGATTGGGAGTCCCGGTGATAGTGATGTGGCCCGGGAAGGCCTATGGCACGCGTATCAAGGCGCTCGGTTAAACGGTCTGCGAGTGGACATTGGTTTTATAAATTCGATGCATGCATAATTGTTTCATGATTGTTATTATTGCGATTATATGATTTATTTTGGATATCAGTGAATTTATATGTTTTCACGCATTTCGAGGCGATTTACGTGTTTGCACGTGAATCGAGGTTTTCTGGATTTGCACTGATTTCCATAAATATGGATGGATATGATTTCATGAAACGGTTACGGATTTGATAAAGTAAAATCGGGCCAGGGGCCCAGTTAATTTGTTGAATCGGGCCAGGGGCCCAGTTAACTTGTTAAACGGCCCAGGGGCCCAGTTAACTTATGAATCGGACCAGGGGCCCAGTTGACTTATGAAATCGGGCCAGGGGCCCAGTTGATTTATATATGTGATTTCGGGTCGGGGACCCTAAAATGGAATTGAATTAACTATTTCGGATTTGATTCAACTATTTGGACTTATGACGGTTTTATGGAAATTCGGGGCAGGGCCCTTGTGATATTTTGTAAATGAATAATAAAATGTGTTCCATAAAACCATCTCGATATGAGGATATATATATATATCCTGGTCTCCTCCAAGTGTCGGGGATACTGGAGAAGTCAGGGTGCATTGCCTGCGAGGGCTCATTGTACGGAGCTACCGGACCGTATAGTGATCCAGGAGCAGGATTGCTGGACGTCATGGGCGTCAGACATCGGGGATGTCAGAGATATGGACCCGGTGAGACCCCGGGCAGCACGCGTTGCTTAATACCGTGAGATATGACGTCTGGAACGTCAAGCGTCTAGGACGCTAGGCATCGGGGATGCCGGAGATGGAAAAATAATAAATGAATATTACTGGATTGATGAAATAACTCTTGGAATGACTTTTGGAATTTGAAACTATGCTTTGGTTTCCGGGCTAAGGCCCTAATGGTAATTTCTAAATAAATATGGGATTATTGGTTTTTGGTGCATGCATATGATTTTATTGAGGGGCATAAATGTCTTATAAGTGGTTTTAACAGACTTGTTTATTTTCGTCCACTCACAGCTTTTGTTTTTAATGCCCTTCAGGTTGATTCCGGATACGACTGCAGCAGAGACTTGAGCATCGCACACCTCCTCCATCGATCCTTACGCACTTTGGAAGCCCGTTTGGGCAATGGCAATCGGTTATCCCTTGTCTGACGCCTCTTATCAGACGGGAGCACGTCACATTCCATGGTAATCCCGGGGGGGATTGGGATGGGTCGTGTCAAGTGGTATCAGAGCCAGGTTTTGCTCTTTTGTGCGCGAAGGACGAGGGTGTGATGTCTCTTTGGGCTGCAGTTCCGTTGTCAACCTGATAGATAGTTTTGGTGGATTGGGTGTGTGTGGCCCGATACGCCGTGCATTGATGCGATTCAACCCAAGTGGGTTGTATTCGATTAACTGGTAATGTGGGACCGTCGGTTCGGTCACGTGATGATGGACGGTTGTGCTACTGGGCACAGCCGGGTTCAAGGAACCCCATTTGAATAATGTTATGGAAATACGAAACTCAGTTGAGTATTGGTCTATGTTTTGGACCCTGGTAGTGTTGGCTAGTGTACGGGGTGTTGGTGCATCGGAGTTAGCCGATGACCTTCGTGGTGGAACCCACGATGGAACCCACGTTGATTTGACGATTGGATTGGATTGGACGTCTATGCGATGTCAGGACCGCGGAGTCGGCCAGGTTGTGGATTTTACTGCAGAAGGCAGTTGGGTTCGGTGGAACCCTAGGGTGTGATTTTGGAACCCTAATTTATAATCGATGGACAGGAAAAGTGAACTTTAAATGAGAACTTGTGCTGCGACGAGCGGCTGAGGTCGTAGATGACCATGTGGATGACTCTAGTGAGTCTAGTCAGGATTATGGGTTTCGATCCACGGATGCGGTTACGAGATATGATGTGGAATCCCGTGTCAGATCGAATATTAGTGTGAGGTGTGGTTACGGATCTTGACAATGATGACTGTTGGTGGACAGTTGTGTCGAGATGACTGGCTATCGAGGATATTTAGTGTGGTTTTGACACTGGGGGATCAGGGGATGTTCAAGGAACGTTCATTATCTTGATGTGCCAGTGGTCAAATTGGAGGTACCCATAGTCGTGGGGTACGAGTGGTGTTACGGGATCGTCGTTCGGAATGAACGGAGATCCAGGGTAACAACTTTGCACACAGTGTGCTAGCATGGATGTTCGTGTGCTAGTGTGGATGTTCGTGTGCTATGTATGGATGTTGGTATGTTGGTACTTTTATGCCAATACTAGTATGGATTCCTGTGTGCTGATACTAGTGTTGATGATGGTGCGTTGGTATTGGTACTAGCACTGGTGCAGGTGTCAGTGATTGTGACGACGATGGGCCACCAGTTGGGGTGTGACTCTGTCATGATGGGCAGATGATTGGTATCTGTGACTCAGAGGTGGTTGAGTCTTGGACTGGATGGGTTCCAGTGGAGGTTGTGTCGTGTTGGGATAAGTCCTAACAGATATATGATGACAAGTGATGAATGGATCAAAAGGTATGATTGAAAATTTGGGGAATCTTGGGATGCTGTTCCCTATGTCATGTGTAATGGTGGATTTGGGGAGTTGTTGTCAACTCCGAGATTGGTATGATGGTATACTTCTTATATCCCTAGAGGGTACAAGGAAATTATTGAAATTGGAAAAGTCGGGGAAACCATTCGTGGTATTGACGTGTGATTTTGTGATTGCGAATCACTTGGAACCTGAGGATTGAACCTGTTTAGGTTGAGATGTGAGACAAAGGCAGTATGGTATGCACATACAGGCAAGATTGTAGATATCCCGTTCGGAATCGGGGTGTGTGCATACATGAGTATTGGCGGATGTGAGGTCCGAGTAATGAATTGATTTTGGACACGTGGTGGTCCAAGTGAGGTATGGACGTGGGCAGTCCAGTGGTTGGACTTGAGGTCATTGGACACATGTTTGGACTTGAGGTCATTGTTGCTACCAGTACGTTGAGCGTGTATTGGTGGGTGGACCCATGTTTGGCTTGGGGTCATTGGACACAAGCAGTTGTGTATGATCTTGGATTTGGTGGTGAAATGCGAGGTCATCTTTCCACCAAGGGAAATTTGGCGAATGATTCAATGAGGGTGTAAGACCCTACGATCAGCTTTCAGATGGATTGCTTGCTATGTGAGCATGTGTGGATCCTAGGTGGATCTGATTTGTGATGTTGTCGACTTTGGTCGATGTGATGATCTAGGATCGTGATGTTACTTGTCGGGTGACGTAGCGATGGATCTGGATTGTGATCTTGATGATCCAGATGGGTGGAGAGTTTATCACTCTTACCTTGATATGTGAGTCGTAAATGACGGGACTGAACTTCTTTTCAGAGTGAGTCCATATGGTTTGTGACTTGGTTGAGTAGGTTTCCGATGTGGTCGGATTCGTCAACCTTTGACGTGAGGATATTGGGATTGGCTTCCCTATGAAGTCAATCGAGTGTTTTGGACAGGCAACCGATAGGTTCGGTTATGTTACGTCTTGATGGACGTAAACGAGATTTTGGGTTTTGGAATCGAATTTCTGGGTGACGATTCAGGATTCGATTGCGAAGCTCGAAAATGGATTACTGGATTTGGGTACAGAATGATTATTCCAATGCTAACTTACGGAGTAATGATTTCGGATTCGGATTTGGAAATGGATTAAAAATATGATGTCTGGGTTCGGGTTCGGGATTTCTTACGAAATTGCGAATTCGGATTCGGAATTGGAACTAGATGACGGGTGGAGCTCGTTTTGTCTCATGATGGTTTGGGCAAATGTACTCCATTATCGGAACGTGTTTGGCTACGACCTAGGTGGTTGTAGGCGGATTGATGGATTGATGTACGTACAGGGTACGTTGTACGAGGATTGAGACTGGTTAGGCTGAGTAGGTGCCTAATGGCGGTACATGGGATGTACCAGTGGTGTGTAACTAAACGTGTTGGTAATCGGCTTGGTTCCAATATCATTTGTTTGGTGGTGGTTGTGGACTGGACATTGGATACTGTGCGCTGTGCAGAGTGATTTTGTCGGGTTCAGTGATTGTTTGAGCAGGTGCTCTTAGCCATGGTTGGCTAGTGGAACCCTAGTATTGAGATGTGTGATCACTGCTGGGCTGGTATTCAATGTGTTCCAGTTACACCACTTGATTGTGTAAGCTGACGGTATATGTACACTCAGGATGAGTGATTTGGTGGTCAGAGTAACCACGAGTAGCCTTGTGTGATGTTTTCACACCGTGATCTCCCAGCATCTTGGTTCGCTGACGGAGTCGGCGGTTATGGATATTGAGATTGATTTGTGTCGCAGGAATGGGCTTGCCCTGCGAATTGAGATCATGTGGTTGATCTTGCGCTACATCGAGAGTGATGTAGTACGTGGTGTTGTCACTGACGGACAGATGGTTGGGGCTTTACTAGGGTGGTAAAGCTTTGTGGTGACAGTTTGACTGATGGTGTCAGCATGGACTGACAAATGAGATTTGGTGACTCCCAGTGGGAGCAAATGTAAGGATATATTGACAATGGAAGGGGGCCATCTAGCTGAAGGAGTCAGCTAAATGGTTAAGCGATTTTATCGCGGATCAGGTGATTATGTCTACTCGAGGTGGTCAAGTGTTGTGGTTGTGACGTATGACTATGATGGAATGTCTGGGAACAGACGGGACTGGTGTTGTTCCAGTAAGTGGGTGTATAGGTGTACACAGATGTGAGGTCGAAATGTTTTCCACGAGGTGGTTGTGGGATAAGGAGATTGGTAATTTCGAGGACGAAATTCTTTAAGGAGGGAAGGTTGTAACGACCCGTCCCGAATATCGGGATTTAATAATATTTAATTGTGATTTACTAATCTGGGATTAGTTGGGTGATTTCGGACGAATTGTGCAAAATGACCGTTTTGCCCCTAGGCGTGGGCAAAACGTTGACTTTTATTTCGGATGGTCAAATGGACTTTGACCAATGACCATGACGTAGTTTGGGACGTCATGAGTTCATAGACAGGTGGCACGTTCGATTCCGACGTTCGTGGTGAAAGTTGTGATGTGCGGAAGTTCAGGGGCGTTTTCGTAATTTGTACGAAATAAGGGAAAATGTTGACTTTTTGATCGGAAGGTCCGATGGCCGAGGACCGAGGACCGTTAGGAAGGTCTCGATACCCTGAGTCCGTAGACGGGCCGCACGCATCAATCGGAGTCCGTATGACCGAGTTACGGGTCAGGATGCGTGAGGGGCATTTTGGTAATTTCCTGTACAAGGGCAGAATGGTAATTTCACACGGGGGCACTGTTTCATCGACTGGCCGTGAAGTGGATGCTTTGTGCGATCGATCCCACGATTTGTTTATCAATTAATTGACTTAATTGGGCCAGTTTGAGGTGGAATTGCACATGGGGTTGAGTTGGCATCGATTGCACGACATGGGCACTGGGTTTTCTATTGTTTTCGGGTCAGTGCAGGGGAACATTACACAGTGGATTTTGGACAACTTTGGATGCCTTTAACGGCTGAATTGGATTAAAGGAATGGTGTGTAAGTCGTGTGGGTTCCTCTGTGATTGAGAATGGAAGGATTGAGTGAATTGGGTGTCGGATTTCTCTGAAAACCCGAAACTGGGTTCTGGGAAATTCAAATTCGAACTTCCAGTTTTAGGCCAGCCCAAGCCTAATTGATGATGGATTGAGCTTTCTGGAACTTCAACGTGTCGAACCAGATCAAATGGGGCAAGCTTTGGGGCTCCTAGGGCCGTGGACGGACGAGGTGGACGGCCGGAAAACTCAAGCTTGAGTTGTGGTGATTGAGGTAATGTCGTGTTCAATTAATCATGCTAATTGGTTCGTGTTAATCCTTATATGCTTCATATGAAGTTAATTTGACAATGGTTGAGGATTGATGGAGTTTTGGTGATTGACCCGTTTTGGGTGATCACGGGTTGATGGCTTGATTAAGGAATGGTTGATGTTGATCGATGTCACAGAACTGAAATTCATTTGTTAATGATTGTTATAGGATCAAGAACGGATTGAATTGATGTCGAATTGGGTGTGATTGAACCGGATCCTATCGCGGGCTTTTCAACCCGTTTACCAGACTAACGGGTGAAGAAGGAACACTGTAGCAGTCACTGTAGCAGGCGCGTGGCTTTCACGCGCAGCCACTCACGGCGGCGCGTGACGGCGCGTGGGCACGAATCTCGAGGTGAGGTCAACATGACTTTTGTTCTATGCAATGTAACGAACATTTTGGGATTGGTTTCGTGTCGATCGGACACCATTTCGATATTGTTCGGGATGTCCGAAGGTTTTAAATCGAAGTTAAAAATAGTTAAAAATTCGGGGAAATTATGGAACTTAAATAGGATGTTAATGATGAGGTTAGTAATCCTCTAATGTGATTTAAACAGGATTGGGAGTCCCGGTGATAGTGATGTGGCCCGGGAAGGCCTATGGCACGCGTATCAAGGCGCTCGGTTAAACGGTCTGTGAGTGGACATTGGTTTTATAAATTCGATGCATGCATAACTGTTTCATGATTGTTATAATTGCGATTATATGATTTATTTTGGATATCAATGAATTTATATGTTTTCACGCATTTCGAGGCGATTTACGTGTTTGCACGTGAATCGAGGTTTCTGGATTTGCACTGATTTCCATAAATATGGATGGATATGATTTCATGAAACGGTTACAGATTTGATAAAGTAAAATCGGGCCAGGGGCCCAGTTAATTTGTTGAATCGGGCCAGGGGCCCAGTTAACTTGTTAATCGGGCCAGGGGCCCAGTTAACTTATGAATCGGACCAGGGGCCCAGTTGACTTATGAAATCGGGCCAGGGGCCCAGTTGATTTATATATGTGATTTCGGGTCGGGGACCCTAAAATGGAATTGAATTAACTATTTCGGATTTGATTCAACTATTTGGACTTATGACGGTTTTATGGAAATTCGGGGCAGGGCCCTTGTGATATTTTGGAAATGAATAATAAAATGTGTTCCATAAAACCATCTCGATATGAGGATATATATATATCCTGGTCTCCTCCAAGTGTCGGGGACACTGGAGAAGTCAGGGTGCATTGCCTGCGAGGGCTCATTGTACGGAGCTACCGGACCGTATAGTGATCCAGGAGCAGGATTGCTGGACGTCATGGGCGTCAGACATCGGGGATGTCAGAGATATGGACCCGGTGAGACCCCGGGCAGCACGCGTTGCTTAATACCGTGAGATATGACGTCTGGAACGTCAAGCGTCTAGGACGCTAGGCATCGGGGATGCCGGAGATGGAAAAATAATAAATGAATATTACTGGATTGATGAAATAACTCTTGGAATAACTTTTGGAATTTGAAACTATGCTTTGGTTTCCGGGCTAAGGCCCTAATGGTAATTTCTAAATAAATATGGGATTATTGGTTTTTGGTGCATGCATATGATTTTATTGAGGGGCATAAATGTCTTATAAGTGTTTTTAACAGACTTGTTTATTTTCGTCCACTCACAGCTTTTGTTTTTAATGCCCTTCAGGTTGATTCCGGATACGACTGCAGCAGAGACTTGAGCATCGCACACCTCCTCCATCGATCCTTACGCACTCTGGAAGCTCGTTTGGGCAATGGCAATCGGTTATCCCTTGTCTGACGCCTCTTGTCAGACGGGAGCACGTCACATTCCATGGTAATCCCGGGGGGGATTGGGATGGGTCGTGTCGCGCACTGTAGCAAATCATTGTTCACCGAAGGTTTAGGTTATGTTTAAATTAATATTTAATTCCCAAAAAATTGTGGGAGATTGATATGATACTCATAGAGTCATTATTGACCTTTTATGATGTTTTTGGACAGGATTCGAGATTCCTGGAAAGCGTTGGAAATTACGGAAACGCGTGCAGCTTAGAATGCTTCCTATATGTGGACACCGTCCAAACCGCTCGCTTTCTAAGCTGCACGCGTTTCCGTAATTTCCAACGCTTTCTAGGAATCTCGAAGCCTGTCCAAAAACATCATAAAAGGTCAATAATGACTCTATGAGTATCATATCAATCTCCCACAATTTTTTGGGAATTAAATATTAATTTAAAACATAACCTAAACCTTCGGTGAACAGTGATTTGCTACAGTGCGCGGTAGACAGTGTTTGCTACAGTGCACGGTGAACAGTGATGTGCTACAGTGCGAGATGAACAGTGTCGTCCCTACAACCCGTTTCTCTGTTAAACGGGTCGTGCACCCGCGATCAGACCCGGAAAAATCTCCATCAATTCGACCTTAAACTGTTTTCATCTAAACCATCTTAATTTAGGTTCTGTACATTTAATTACTTAAATTACAACCAAAATCCAACAATCCCACGATGAACTTTCAAACGGGTTTCGTAATCGGGTTCACCCAATTCGTCCCTGTTTTCCAAATTAATTCACACATAAAGCATCGTGAGAGTAAAATAAATGTTTTTACATAATCAATTTCGTTGTTACTTACCTCCAACTACACGAACCCAAGCTCAATTTTGGGAAGGGAATGAAGCTTCTGTTCTTGCTCAGTACAACCTCAATCCTCTTTGTCTTTGATGTGGATCGGTTCGGAATGATCCCAGGAGACTTCATCAAGTCTCAATTTGTATCCCCACAGCTCGCAAATTCGATTTCGAATTTCCTCCCAAAATTCCAAAATTTTCGATTCTGGTTCTCACTTCTCACCCTCTGTCCCCGTGTTTTCCCTCACCCAAAATCAGACTCTTCAAACACTCAAATACTCACTCTCATGAACAATTTCACCCTTTGTTGTTCACGGATTGATGAAGGAGGAGGAAGATTAATGGTGTTTAAATAGGATTAGAGATGGATTAAAAAATGATTAAAACATAATGATGATGTTTTCCATGAAACATGGATTAAAACATGATGATGATGTTTTCCATGAAACACGGAGCACATTTTAAGGGTCCTTAAATTAAGGGATGGGTGACACTTGTCACTCATCCAAGTGTTCACAATCAACGATCACTATTCACAATTTAATATTATTTTAATCGAAATCCCGGTTTGTTCGGTTAATCGTTTTCGTCTCCGAGACCATAACTTCGTCGATGAATCTTCGATTTCGGCATGCCGTCTGTCTATGGATTCGTATCGAATCGACCTACGTAACGGTCCTTGGCCCTCGTCCTTTGGACCTCCCAGGTCAAAAGTCAAAATTTCGCCCTTACCTTTCAAAATTACCAAAATACCCCTCGACTTCCGAACGTCGTAACTTCTTCCTCGAATGCCGGAATCGAACGTGCCACCTGCCTATGAACTCGTGACGTCCCAAACTACGTTATAGTCATCAGTTAAAGTCCATTTGACCGTCCAAACTAAAAGTCAATATTTTTCCCACGCTTAGGGGCAAAACAGTCATTTTGCACATTTCGTCCGATTCACTCCACTAATCCCAGATTAGTCATTCTAAATCATAATTAATTAATATTTCATCCCGATACTCGGGACGGGTCGTTACACCCCGCCTTCGCAGAACCAAAACTTTTGCATCCGACCTCCGATTGACGCATGCCGCCTGTCTGCGGATTCAGCGTCTCGGGACCTACTCAGCTGTAACCGGTAAACATGGTAAAACAAGATTCCAAACAATGTACATCCCTTCGGATTCCCTGAATTCGGAATCGATGTGGGGGCATTTGTGGAACCTAAAATCATCCGAAAATTATGGAGCTGCCACGTGGCCCGTAATTCCCAAAAATGACTAAATTGCCCCTGGCAATAACGCTGATCATTTGAAAACACCCGAATATTAAATAATCTATTTACCAGTTAAATACGTTATTTGATCGGATTAAAATCTCCGTAATATCAATATTCTCCCCGATAATTAATTGTCGTTATTCTTAATAATGGATAATTAATATTGATATTAAAATGCAATAATTGTCATTACTATCATGATGAACCATCATTACAATTATTAAATAGTATATTTAATTAATACTATATTTTTTATTAATTAAATATTCAACCGACCAATCAGAACGCTTCAAGGCTCCCAAGATTTTCCTATAAATAGCAAGGCACATTTCATTTCCAAGGTACGTTGATTCTTCGTTTCGAAGTATATCTCTTTCTTCTCTCAAAGCTAACTTAAGCATCGGAGTGTTCTTGGTCGAACAACCCCCCGGGTAAATCGATCGAAGCAACGATAGCTAATTGTTTGCTGTTTGCAGGAATTGTGAGGACTTTTCGCGACGAGTTCAATTTTTGATTCAACAATTATATATGGTTGTAATAAATTAGTAGCATGATATGAATTTTTTTTTTAATTTTTCTAATTTTGACATATATTATGATGACTTAAATTACATTAATTTTTAAATATTTAAAAAGGTCATTATTCAGATAAATTTCTGATTACTTCACTGCAAATATATGACCAAAAGTACATCAACATCATATGTACATTGGAGAAAATAATCCAACCATCTACGTGCACATCAATGGACATCATGTGTCGGAGAATTAGTCAAACTCTCAAAGATCACATGACATAAATTTGATAGCTCTATTATTAATTGAATAATTAAATTTATCATTTTTTATATATATATTTGCATGAGAAAAGTATATATTCCCATTTGGATAATCAAAGAATACCAAGGATGATCATTAAAATTTTATTTTTTTGTTCCTCAGGTTATCCAAATAGGAATATATACTTCTCTCATGCAAATATAAAAAAAAATGATAAATTTATTTACCTACTAATTAAGAGTAGTTAATTAAATTAAACTCACCTAGACTAGAACATATCAATAGCCGGAGTGGAACCAAGTATTTTTGAACGAGAAAAGATTTTATTCAAAACTCGAAATTGTTTTTGGATAAAAGTTCACAGTTTTATTGTGGAAATAGTGTTCAAGAGGTTAGTAGGGTGCGTGGGACAATGTTGGAAGTAGGGTTATGAACTTATGATGAGGGGTTAGGAGTGTGTAATGATAGGAATATAGGATTTATATACACAAACAAGCGGGATTTGTTCGACAATTTAACCTCCGGAGTAGATCTGAATTCTACCACTCTCCCCGTCTCCCTCAAAAGAGAGATTCCAGGGACAAAGAGAGAGAGAGGGGGACTTTCCAACTCTCCTCTCTACTCACCAAAACCCACCCGCTTCTTTCACTTGAAACCCTACTCTCATGGTCACTGCTCTGCTACTCGTTTTGATTCTTTGAAGCACAAAAACTCTCTACTTTTTCGAAGTTTAGCCCCCAAAAGACCACTTTTCTCACTCGCTCTCTCTTGTTTTTCTCCTTCTGAAAGAGAAAGGCAAACCCAACAATGGGTTCATTTGAAGTTACAAACATACTCTTCACTAAGATCAAGAGTGTAGACCCAGAAAATGCTACCAAAATCATGGGTTATCTTCTCATACAAGATCTTGCCGAGAAGGATTTGATTCGCTTGGCTAACGGTGCGGACACTCTTTTGCACTCGCTGATTGTGAGGGCTAAAATCCAGTTAGGACTTTGCTCGAACACTTCGTCGACATCTTCAACTCCTTCCTCTCCTTCGCCGCTAAACCCCATAGCTAGACCGACCAACGCTAACCCATTTTCCCAATCTTCCCCTAGAATTCCAAACGGTTTCGACTTTGGGAAAAACCCATCTTCTCCCTCCTCGAATTCTTGGCCACTTTCTGGGTTCCAAACCAACGCCATTAGTCCAAAGTCAAGCCCTTTACTCTCTTATGACAATATCCGAGCCGGGTCGTTCTCATTTCCGTCACATTCGCCCCACTGCAGCAAAGATGTCGGTGATCTTTGGCCTGGCGGTGACCTCATTGACGAACAACAAGTCAGTGAATACTTATCTTTTTTGAACGAGTCCTCCTCTTCCTCGAGGCCTGAGGATCTTATCGAATTGGGTCACGGAGCTCCAGATTGGATGCATTCTGTCAACAATGGTGATGCCCATTTCCACAGAAGGAGCTATTCCGCCAGCGATGCATGTCTTGGGTCTGGAGACCTTCCTTTTGGAGGTGGCTTCAAGCCTTGCCTTTACTATGCTAGGGGATTTTGCAAGAATGGGCCCAATTGCAAGTTTGTGCATGCCGATTCCTTGGACTCTCCTGGTGCCATTGTGGGGTCACCGAGTAATCTCGACGAGTTTGAACAGCACGAAGAGATGATTAAGATGAAGGCTATCCAGAAACAGAGATTAGCTGCTGCTGCTTCTCAGTACATGGGTGGAGGGTCACCTAAGTATATGAATTTCCTCCTGCAACAGCAAAACGACCCTCAGAGGTATTGGACCAATTTGCCATTTGCAGTCGCTGTATTGACCCATTTTGCTATTTGGTTTTAGTTTATTTGCCTGTAATTCATAAAGGCTATTGATTTGAGTATGTTGAATATTTTTTTTTGCATTTTTATGGTTATAGATTGTTGTCTTTAATCCTCAAGTGTGGTTGATTACAAGTGAATTTTAAAATTCGGTTCCCTGTTCATTCCTTTTCTTTTGAGCTCAACATTTTTTTTACTTGACATTTTGTTGTATTATAGAGTGGCTGCGATGATGATGGGGGAAGAATTTTTGAAGTTCGCGAGGGTTCGACCAGAGAGAAATGACTTTTTGGCTATGTCTTCAGTTGAAAAGGCCAGCTCGGCTTCAAGACAGATCTACTTGACATTCCCGGCTGAGAGCACTTTTAGAGATGAAGATGTTTCAGAGTACTTCAGGTAGAATTATACATGCTAGTATTTGTGATACGGACCAAGTCTAGGTTCATCCTTCAGTGTGAGTTAGGTTTCTGTTTGGAGTATATGTGGAATAGGAATTGGTTTCTTATGATATGATCATACCTGAGCACTTGGTCAAGAATCATGACAACCCATTTTACAGTAATGGAACCCCAACCATGCCTAGGGTTTAGAATATTGCTACACTTTGTGCCATTAGTCTCTTATGTTTTAACTTTTTAGTTTAGAAGCTATTCATGGGTTACATTTTCCTTGAAGGCCTCCAAAAATTATCAATGGTTTTTGGTGGAGTTCTGGATAAAGGTTTTGGTGCTTTGACCTTTGTTTGTTTGTTTGTTTTCTTTTGTTTTGTCATATGTAGCCTTGGTCTTGATATTCATCCCGTGGTTCTCTGGAAGTGGTTACCCTGCACGGATGTTCGGAAACAAGAATTTTGAGGTTTCTTAAATTACATATTTACACCTGATTAGGGGAAAATTTTCTGTCATCTTTTATGTCATTTGTATCTGTGCCCAACATCAAGTTTTAGATTTCAGTTATGCTTTTGCCTTTCTACCATGTGGTTTTCAAATGATATCATCTTTTGGTATGAAAATCTATTTGTTCAGCTGCAATGAATGTATATTAGATTGTTCTTTTGCCATGCTAACTAGTTTGAGAAGGCATTCATGCGTATTCTCTTTGTGTTTAGCCGTTGTTAGTTGTCTTCATAAATATGGATGCTATTTTCAAAAGCTAATCAGCAAAATGTTGCCTTCAAAATCTATTGAGAGTTTTCCCATCTTTTGCAAAGATTCATGACACTGAAGGACATTTCGTCAATACTCATTTTCCAGAATTTCTTAGTAGAGCCAAGGCCATTTCGAAATTAAAAAATATGTTTGATTGGTTCTTTAACCTTATTAAAGCTTCAACTAACCTTTTACACACTTCCATCTGCCTACAATGATATACAATTTAAATAATAATTTAATGAGGTATTTCAGTTTGTATTGGTGAAAAGATGAGGCATCTATACTACCTTGAATTATATGCAATTGATGGATAGATGCATTGAGTAAATAGAATTGGTGCTCTTCTGTGAATATGTCCACTGTCGTCTACCATTTGACATGAAACCACATATCTGATTGAGTATACTTTTGTGAAGCATTGCATGACTATCACCTTTTGTTTTTGCATTTGCAAAGACATCAAGAGAACTACATTACCTTGCAGGTCCCAATGCATGATCTTTAGTTATGATCTAAAGGATGATGTCAATCTCATTATCACAATGATAGGAAAACAGTTTCTGAGGTATCCTTGAGCAGGATTTGAATCTTGAGTTGAAAAGTAGAACACTTGATTTGGTTTTGGTGTTTTAAAGCTAAGGAGTTTTTTTTATTATCAAGGGATGATGGATTTAATATCATCGCTGTTCTATTGTTGAAGTTCAGGATTTAGGAATTTACTGAAATAGTTCCATTTTTGTACTTTGAAGCAAGTTCGGGCCGGTTCAAGATGTAAGGATTCCATACCAGCAGAAAAGAATGTTTGGGTTTGTAACATTCATCTACCCAGAAACTGTTAGGCTCATATTGTCCAAAGGAAATCCTCATTTTATATGTGATTCACGTGTGCTTGTCAAGCCCTACAAGGAGAAGGGAAAAGTCCTGGATAAGTATGTACCTTGTTACTCTTCTACCATTTAATCCTATGCCGGTGCTTTATTTACTTGCATCAATGCTTTAATGGCTGATCGTTTGCAGGAGGCATGAACATCATCATCTAGAGAGGGGGGAATTTTCATCATTTTTTAGCCCTTGTGGCCATGATTGTAGAGATCCCTTTGACCTCCAACTTGGTTAGTGAAACAAGAATGTATATCTTTTTTTGTCATTTACATACTCTGAGAAGCATAAGCAAAAAGGGGCGACTTAAGTGTATAAAGCTGTTTTTCCTTTTCCTTGTTGAAGATTAAAATCTCTATGGTCAATATATACACATTTTGCATGCATATACTCATGTATCTGCTCTTGTTGTGCTATTAAACATGGCATGACAGTTCTCATTGATCTATTTTGTACTTGAACTTTTGTTTTCTATAAGGGGGACGATTGTTCTATAATACACAGGACATGTTATTGAGAAGAAAACTGGAGGAGCAGGCTGAGCTGCAGCAAGCAATTGAACTCCAAGGAAGAAGACTCATGAATCTGCAGCTGCCTGACTGGAAGAATGATCGTGTACTCCATCACCAGCGCAGTCAATCTGTTGGTGGTCAAGCTCCGTTGAGCTCGCATTCTCATGTCCAGATCAATCAAAATGTCATTCCATTTGATAGCGTTAAACAAGAAGTTGTTGAAGGTCTTCTGATTGACAGTTACAGATTGAAATCTTTGTATGCCATCTAGAAGCATTGTAATTCTGACTGCTGGAAAATGCACGCTGTTGCAGGCCTTGGTGATACTTCTGCTGCCACGAGCTCTCTGAGTGTGAATGCTGCTGCTGCTGAGCAGCAGCTTGAGAAGCAAGGAAGTTCAGCTCTCATTCAAAACAATGGGAATGGCAATGGTAAGGGCAAAGTCGAGGAGGAAGCATTTGGTGTGAATGCTCCTGATCTTCATAAAAGGTATTGAGCTTCATCCTTTTGGTAACCTATGGCCAAAGCTGAAAAAGAAAAACTAAGAAAGTTGACAATAGCAAACAACATGATCTAATATACATGATCTTGTAATTCTGTTACATATTTTTTGTTTCTTTTTCTGGGTGTCATGAGAGCAGTGCAGAGCAGGCCCTTCCTAATAGCCTCTTTGCTTCTCCTGCAAAATCAGCTGTGGATCGTCTCTCTGACTTGTTAACGGCAGAGCCAGAACTTAATGATACCATCATAACCTGTGAAAAAAACTCATCAGTCAAATCTGCTAGCAACATGGCTTCTCATTAATGCTGTTTGACTGTGCTTGCATGGGTAAGTTTTCTGCAAATGGCTTCGCTGGATGGGAATTGTAAGCATGAAAACAGACAAATCATTTGATAATACTGGGTTATGTTCTGTAATGCAGGAAGGTAGAGAAGCATATACAACGAAGAAAAATTGTCCACTAGATGTATAGCTGTAATATACCTACATCAAAGAGTAGATCCGTAGAGCAGATCTCAACCAGGTCTCACTGTCTCATCAGATACATACCGCTAACCGAAAATACATATGTGATAGGTAAGGAACAAAGGAAATGAAGTGAAAAGGGTAGGGTTTTTATCGCTTTTGCTACTCAGAATCAAGGACTGTAACTGGTTTTTAACCCTGCACAACTTTTGTTACTGTTATGTTCTACTTTTCATCTGGGGTAAGATTTTGCCAGAATATCTGAGTTTTCCTGGTGCAGACTATTTAGGCGAGTGCTGGTTTTTTCTTTTTTGTACATATACTTGGAACAGAAGTTTCAGACCAGCATATGAAGACGAATATTTGGGATAATACTTTTCATTTTGCTGTCTGATGTTGCAGCATCACATGATTACCGATTACGTGGGTAGAAAGGGGATTCTACTAAATTTCATTAAAGTAATGTCGTGATGTATTGTATTTTTTTTTCTCTTTCTAGGAAACACACATGTGGGGGCAAACAGGCCAGTTGGTCACGTGGGTGCTGAGTCGGCTGTCAATAATAATTATTATAATATAAAAATAAAAATAATAACAATAACCAGTAATAATGATCACTCCTTTCATTGTCACATTCTTCACCCTTACGGCAATAGTAAGGGTCTTTGGCCACTCACAATTGGAGTTGTGAGGTTATATTTGATGTTATATTTTTAGTAGATATAAATATGATCTTAAAAAAAAAAATTTGGGTTAAATAGCATTTTGCTTACCGTGGGGTTTATATTTATTTGGGTTGAATATGGGATTATATTTTTATTTCTCATAATATCTTAATTATGTATTTAAATAAATTTTTTTGTTCAAAATTTTTAATTTAATATTTATTTATGTAATTTTTAATTCTTCTCCTTAACATTTTAATCTGAAAAAAAAATAAATTCTTAAAAGACAAGATTTCATCTTATATAGACCGTTCGATTAGATCTTCCATTAGATAATATTTTTTTTATCAGTGTCATTAGTTAGATTATATTTTCTTATTATAATCTCATTTGTTAGATCATCAAATTTTGACTCTTTGGTCTTCTTCGATATTAAAATTCGTTTTTTTTGTGAGAAATTGGTGGAAGGAATGTGCAACTAAAAAAATTTATAATACAAGGTTGAAAAATAAAGAAAATATTGAGAATATTGTGAGTATTGTAAAATTTAGAATGATATATATAGGGAAAACAATTTGAAATTATATATATATATATATACATTATTGTTGTATTAATGGTAGGAATGAGAATAATCAAAATTATTGTTTGATATTTAAAGTGGGGTTTACATAATTTGATATCAACATATGACAATTCAAAAAGAAAAAATCAAATGAGTCATATAATTTTTAAACCAATTTTAAGTTTTTGTGAGTTATGATGGAACTGGCATAATTGTATTTAGAGTTCGATGAGAATTGAAGCCTTGGGGGGATCTAGCTCCACATCTTACCCATTGGTAATTTTTTTTCCTTAAGAGACTATATTATGGATAGTCTAAGAAGGATTTAACCTCCCATTGTGGGTGGCCTTAGGGGTATAGTAAGGGTCATGTTATGTTATAAACTTTATTTTATTGAAATATGTCCAATTTAATTCTGATTTGTTTAATAATTGTGTTAAAGAAGTTTAACATGAATTTAATTTATTAATTAACCAAGTAACTTGTATAATTAACTTAATAAACATTTTTTTATTTGAAATTCAATTAATCTATGACATGTATAATTAGTTTATTATGTTTAACTTATTTAAATTATAAGAAAAAAAAAAAGTATATACGTACATAAATAGGTTAATATATGAGTAGGATATTAATACGTTTAATATACATGCTAATATATAAGTCATTATATAAATTCACATGGTGAAAACAAATAAAGAGGTCATTATATGAGTTAATAGGTTAATTTGAAATTACTCGTTTGTTAAACGTGTCATAACGAGTTGATCCAAAAATGACCTAATTTTAATCATATAATTAACATGGATAAATTTTATAAGAGTTATGAGTTTTGTATCGAGTTGTGTCAAAAATTGACACCCCTTACAAAACAATATTTTGGTCATCACCCTATTATAAATTTGCTACGTGTGGCTAAGTTGGTTCTTTTTAATTAATTTTCAATATTTTACCTTATATCTGAAGATTTTGGGGCTAATTCATATATTATGTGTATATATATAAATGTTTTAATTAAGGGAAAATGTAAACGAACGCGTTCATCCAATGTGATTCCATTTAGTAGATTTATGTTTTTTCTTTTTTAAATACCAACAACAAATTGAATTTCTAAGTAAAAACAACAGTAATGTCAAAAAAAAAAATCAACATAATTAAATTGATAATTTATTAATGTAGGTGTTAAAAGTTAATGTTTAGGAAGGACAAATTTATGATAGGTGATATGTGAAAATTGTTTGACAAGCACGACGGTGGGGTAGGTTGGCTATTTTTTTTTTTAAATATTGAATATACCTCAAATAGAGGGTAAAATGGTTAAAATTAACTAAGAATGATCAACTTGGGATATTTGGTACAATTGAACCATAATTGAAGGATTAAAAAGTTTAATAATTTAGTTGTGGATCGAGAGAGGCGAACCATTCGTGGAAATCTCTTTTCTTGTGAATGGTGAAGTGTAGAGTGATACGCAAAAACTAAATATTAAAATAAACACAAAGTCACACTCAACACTTGAGAAAATGTACGCAATTAAAAACCTTTTTTTGTAGATTGTAGCATTGTTAAATAGGGATCGTTCTTAACCGGGGATTGAGGGTACATAAGTATGATTATCGTTTGATTGATTAATTGGGTAAAAAGATTGATTTTAACCTAATCTATTATTTACATGGTCAACTCATCTTTAACCTAACTCATTCATAAGTCATACCAATTTTCATAATCAACGAAATTCCAAAACCTTAGTTTAATGAAATACATGTACATTATCTTAAGTACGTGCTCGGGAATACGCCCTATATACTTTCAATGATCTAGACTCGGGAATACGCCCTATATCTAATCAAGCATTAAGCATAAACATAGCATGAAAGATTATTTAAATCAATATAAAATATAGAACCATAATAAAATTAATGATCAATCCAATAAATACGATATTCAAGTACAAAGAGAAAACTACGAGGTTAAGAGGTTGAGTTACACTTTGGATACTCGGGAATACGCCCTATAGATGCTAGGTGGTTCGACACTCAGGAATACGTCTTATATGTCAATGGAGGATGGTGAATTATGGAGGGTGGCGTAGTTTACTTTTGCACAAGAAATCTCGAATTTATTGAAAAAGGGAAAATTGGTTTAAGCAGAACTTTGGTACAAAAATGGGCGACAATTACAAATAACCTAAGTCTCTCTATTTATAGGAGAAAATTAATCCCCAAATAAATAGGAGTTCACTATTTAATTCTAAAAGGAAAAGGATTAAACTAATTAAATTAAAGTTCTAAAGAAAAAGATAATAAAAATCCTAATTGAAAAGGTAATCTAAATCCTAATAAAAGAATAAATACAAAACTTAATTAAAAAGGTGATAGAAACTCCTAATTAAAAAGGAGAAAACAAATCCTAATTAAAAAGGATAATTTAAAACCTAATAAAATAAGGAAAATTGGAGAAAATTGGAGTTTGTTTGTTGGAAATTGAACAGGAATCGGAATGGTGGGCAGCTGTTGAAGGAAAGGAAGCATTTCGGTAGGTGCTGGCCGAAATGCAGGAAGGAAATTCGGTGGCAGCGTGCCGAGGAAGGGGCAGATGAGTTCAGTCCACGCGCGCCGAAAAAGAGCTAATTTCGGTACGCGCACGTCGAATGGTTTCTGGGCTGGTTTAAAAGGGTTTGGTAGCTTGCTACCGAATTCTGATGTACTTTTTGATGGTCTCCTTTGTTTTAATCATAACTTATTCATTACAACTCTGATTGAGGTGATTCTTTCGCCTAAATTTTCGAAATTACGCACTCTATCCAATTCTGCACATTTTCTACAAAATATATTATTTTCTACAATTATTTGGTATTTAAACCATAAAATATAAGTATAAAAGGTATAAAACTATGCTTAAATCAAGGCTTATCAAATACCCCCACAGTTAGACTTTGCTAGTCCTTAGCAAATACCAAGGCAAACTAAGGCTTTGAAGCTCAAAATTTCTTTCTTTTTCTTTTCCTTAAAAACAAAAGCTACTCAACCCTTAACCATTTGTCTCAAATTGTATCAACATAAGTATGGCATCAAAGATTTAAAATAAGAAGCTATATAGCATATGAAATTCAAAAGTTAATACATCAGAACAAAATGTTTTGACAAGTAAGACAATGAGTAAACTTGGTGAAATGTATCTCAACATGAATAAAAGAAGTATGAATCAACTCACATGGATATGCACTCATAATTTCACTCAATGTGTATAGAGTTTGTGTTTGCACTCAAGGTATGTGAGAAAGATGCTCACATAATAGAAAGTAAGTTACTTTATAAAAATTTCAAACATAATCCATAAAAATATGAACATACTTGCACAAATAAACCAAAACCATAAGCTTATTCAAGTGATAGACTCAACTAATCAGAATTTACTCATCTTAAGGATCATAAGGTCTTTATTTAAGGTTGTAATGGGGCTAGGTGTAGAGGCAAGGAAAATTTAGGATAGTGGTGTTTAAGTTTTATTCCAGGACTAAACCAAAGACTTCATTACATATGCAACAGTGTTTTCCCATCATCATAGGCCAAGTATCAACTTGTTGGGCCTTAATCGTCACTATCAACATCTTTAAACTTGTAATTGGGACAAGGGCCAAAAATTTTCATGTAGGCCAAATCACAAGTATAGGGGACTTGGCTCAAAACTCATTTTAGTACCTCATAGAACTTTTGTTCTTTAATTTTTTTTTTTTTCATTTTTTTTTCATTTTGTTTTTGTTTTTGGGAGGTAATGCAATGAATACAACATAGTTTGAGCAAGTCTACACTTACATATAAGTCTTCATTCATCAAATCATTTTCTTGTATCTCACGCCACTTGAAGTCTTCAACCAAGTCTTTGGAACAAGGGTAAAAGATGTCTATATTAGGCTCACAGGAATAGATGTTTAGGGCGATGAAAGAAAGGCTTAATGTAGGCTCAAAGTGAGTTAAACTAGGGGGATCACACTTGTGAGATCAAATAGGGACATGGATATTTAGATAAGTGGTGTTAACCCTATCGCCGTAATCATGTCCAAAATCAGAGAGTTTATTGACTTAAAAGCTTTGAAAATCACATAGAATAAGTTCTCGTACTCTAGAGTTCATTAAAAACTATGGCAAGCAGTTATGACACATATGTATATCAATTTAAACAAAGAACTCCTATCAATCACTCACCAAAGAAGTATATAAGGCTCTAAAGCTCACATAGGGTTCATATGACTCACACAAATCTTAACTATGACAGGTTAAAGGACATGCTAAACTTTTTTTTTTTTAAAAAAACACTAATTTTAACCAAAAAACTCAAGACTAAAGACTAAAACACAAAAAATATTTTTGGGTTTTTGTTGTTTTTCAAAATTTTCCTTTGATTTTTGAAATAAAACTCAATAAAGTTGTAAACCCTTCCCCCACACTTAAATCGGACATTGTCCTCAATGTATGAAAGTGAAAGCATATAATCTAAGTAAGGAGAATAGATTTATGAAAATAAAGTAATAAAGACAAAAAGTAATTAAAGTAAAGAGAATGAAGGGTTTAAGAAAACAAATCTCCGTTTGATGGCTCCTCCACTTCTTCGTCATTGGGTTGCCTCCCAAGAAGCGCTTGAAGTTTAACGTCCATTCACCCTAGACTTGATGCTTCATTTATTCGTTCTGTTCATCCAGATTTTGGAGTAGCATCTCTTCCACATTTTGTTCTTTGCAAGCCTCAAAATAAGGCTTCAGACGGTGGCCATTGATTTTGAATTCTTTCCCAGTGATAGGTGATTGAACTTGTACAACACCATGAGAGAAAACACGAGTAATGAGATAAGGGCCTTCCCACCTAGAACGAAGCTTACCTGGAAATAATTTAAGTCGTGATTCTTTTTTACCAATGTGGAAGTGCTTTCCACGTATCATCCTATCATGTAGGGCCTTGGTTCTTTCTTTATAGATCCATGAACTATCGAATGCATCATTCTGAATTTCTTAAAGTTCACAAACTTGAAACTTTCGATGTATTCCTACTTCATCAGTGTCCATGTTGAATCTCTTAACTGCCCACCAAGCTTTGTGTTCCAATTCCACGGGAAGATGGCATGCTTTTCCATAGACGAGCTAAAGGGTGACATACCGATAGGGGTTTTGTAAGCTGTTCTGTAAGCCCACAACGCATCGTCTAACCTTGCACTCCAATCCTTCGGTGAAGGCCCAATAGTTCTCTCAAGTATCTTTTTGATCTCTCGGTTGCTAACTTCCGCTAATCCATTAGTTTGAGGATGGTATGGAGTTGATACCTTGTGAGTGATTCCATACTTCTTTAATAGTGTTCCAACTGTTTTGTTGAAAAAGTGGCTTCCCCCATCACTAATCATTACTCGGGGCATGCCAAATCTAGAAAATATGTTAGTGCGAAGGAAAGCTGCAACAACTTTAGAATCATTAGTACGGGTGGCTTTAGCTTCCACCCATTTCGATACATAATCCACATCAAGAAGTATATACTCAAAGCCAAAGGAAGAAGGAAATGGACCCATGAAGTCTATACCCTACAAATCAAAGATTTCGACATGAAGAATGTAAGTTTGTGGCATTTGATCTCTAGGTCCTAGATTACCAGATTTTTGACATCTATCATAAGTAGCACATAATGTATGAGCATCACGAAATAAAGAAGGCCAAAAGAAACCGGAGTCTAACACCTTAAGGGTTGTTTTCTTGAATCCAAAATGTCCCCCACATGCTTCAGTATGACAAAATGTAAGTATAGAATTATGTTCATTATCCGGGACACATCTCCTAATTACTAAATTAGAACATTGTTTCCACAAGTAAGGTTCATCCCATAAGTAGGTTCTAGCATTATGTTTAAGCTTATCATGTTGATATCTAGGCATGGTATTCAGGAAAGAATTACTGACCATGTAGTTTACAATATCAGCATACCAAGGGGTGGCAGAAGTACTTACCTAAATTCCAAAGAATTGTTCGTTTGGAAAGGTCTCAAGTATGATGCCATCTTCCTGATTCTTCATGATCCTGGAGAGGTGGTCGGAAACAACATTCTCTAGTCCCTTCTTATCCCTTACCTCAATGTCGAATTCTTGGAGCAAGAGGATCCATCGAATAAGTCGTGGTTTGGCATCCTTCTTGGTCATCAAGTACTTCAAAGCAGCATGACCTGTATACAAAATAACTTTGGATTGAAGTAAGTAAGAACGAAACTTATCAAGAGCAAAGATTATCGCAAGTAGTTCCTTTTTAGTGGTTGTGTAGTTTTGTTGAGCTTTATCCAATGTCCTAGAGGCATAGTAAATGACGTAGGGCTTCTTGTCCTTTCTTTTTTCCTAAGACAGCTCCTACTGCATAGTCGGAGGCATCACACATGAGCTCGAATGGTAAAGAGCAATCTGGGGCACATAAGATAAGGGCACTAGTGAGCAACTCTTTGAGCTTGTCAAAGGCCTCTTGGCACTCGGCACTGAACACAAAGGTGGTTTCTTTTTGGAGTAAACGACATAGGGGTCTAGAAATTGATGAGAAGTCTTTGATGAATAGCCGATAGAAACCTGCATGTCCAAGAATCAAACGGATCTCTCTCACCAAAGTGGGGAAGGGTAAGTACCGCACAAGATCTACTTTAGCTATATCAACCTCTATGCCTTTAGCTGACACAGTATGTCCTAAAACTATCCATTGAGTTACCATGAAATGACATTTCTCCCCGTTAAGTACTATCCTAGAATCGACACATCTTTGCAATATAAGTTCAAGGTTTTCTAAGCATGCATGAAAACTATTCCCGAAAACACTAAAGTTATCCATGAATACTTCAATTATCTTTTCAACATAATAAGAGAATATGAAAAGCATACAACGTTGAAAAGTACCTGGTGCATTGCACAAACCTAATGGCATCCTCCTATAAGAAAAGGTACCAAAAGGGCATGTAAAAGTGGTCTTCTCTTGATCTTCCTGAGCAATGCTTATTTGGTTGTATCCAGGGTACCCATCAAGGAAGCAATAATGGGAGTGTCCTGCAAGTCTCTCAAGCATTTGGTCAATGAAGGGCAAAGGAAAGTGGTATTTTCTTGTGGTGGCATTGAGTTTTCGGTAATCGATGCAAACTCTATGTTCGGTGATGGTTCGTTGAGGCACCAATTCATTCTCGTCATTCTTTACTACAATGATTCTGGATTTCTTTGGAACAACCTGCACAGGAGTAACCCAATGACTATCTGAAATAGGGTAAATAACACCACAATCATAAAGTTTGATTACCTCCTTTTTTTACTACTTCCATCATAGGTGGATGGAGTCGCCTTTGAGCTTCCCGAGTGGGTTTGGCATCATCTTAAAGAAGGATATAATGAACACAAGTGGCAGGGTTGATTCCTTTAATGTATGCAAGTTCCCATCCAATCGTGGTATTGTACTTCTTAAGTACAGTCAGAAGTTTTGTCTCTTGATCAAGTCTTAGAGTTGAAGAAATAATCACGGGTAAGGTGTCATTATCTCCAAGGAATGCGTACTTCAAATATTCCGGAAGTACCTTAAGTTCTAGTGCAGGGGCTTGGGCAACAGATGGAAGCATTTTATTAGCACCAAAAGTTAGTGGAATTGGAGGAGGAGGACTCACATATCTTGGTATTTCATTGAGGGCCATGACCTATTCAAGGATTCTAGGTTCAAGGACCTCAATTAGTGCATCAAAGAGGACTTCAGTCTCGAATTGGGTCAGTCCTGCTCCTTCTTGAATGGGTATTTCGAGTTCATCGTCCTGTATATGGTTCAAGTGTTCCTGCGACATAGATTCAATAATGTCAATAACAAAGCAAGAATTAACACTGGTAGTAGGATACCTCATAGTTTCGAAGATGTTGAACTCGATCATCTCCCCATAAAATTCCATGGATAGAAGGCCATTGTGGACATCTATCTTTGTTCTTGTAGTCCTCATGAATAGACGTCCTAAAAGCAATGGTGTTGTCCAAAGGACTCTTATTCATGTCAAGTACATAAAAGTCAGCAGGAAAGATAAGCTGATTGACCTGCACAAGAACATCTTCTACATATCCCCTTGGATATGCGTGAGAACGATATGCTAATTGAATAATCACATTGTCTTTCTTTAATTCACCTAGATTCATTGATGCATATATATGGTATGGCATAACATTGATTGATGCACCTAAATCTAGCATGACATTATCAAAGGACTTGTTACCTATTACGCAGGGAACTGAAAAGCTCCTGGGATCTTTCAATTTTTGTGGAATTTTTCGTTGGATAACTGTAGAAATAGTTTCATTTACCTTAACCACCTATTTCTCCCTTGTTTGCAGTCTTTGGGTGCATAACTCCTTGAGGAACTTGGCATAAACGGGTACTTGTTTGATGCATTCAATCAATGGCAAGTTCACTTGTACTTTCTGAAATATTTCAAGGATCTCTTCATACTTCTCATCCTTCTTATTTTTTGCAAATCTGCTTGGAAAAGGTGCACGAGACAGCAAGGTGTTAGTAGGAATAGAATTTGAAGAGATAGGATTTTTACCTTTGTCGTGGCTAGATGGTGTTGGCATTGGTGCCACTTCCTTGTTCGGAATGGTGATCTTATCATACTCATTCTGAACAAATTCGTGACTTTCCTTCCTAGCCTCCATAAAACTTGATTTTGAGTCTTCCTTGGGCATAGGGTTGTGCAAAACCTTCCCACTTCGAGTTGTAACATAACTAGCATGCTCAAAACCATTGTTCTTTGGGTTGGGAATGATTTGTGAAAGCAACTTTCCCATATCTTTGACTTGTCCCATGGAATCGACAATTTGACCAATTTTCTTCTTCATTTCAGAAATGTCACAGCCATGAGTGTTCAATGTCTCTTTTGTTTGCTTTTGGCTGTCTAGAAGGACTTGAGTTGAAGTGGATAATTGTGCAAACATCTTATCATAATCCGGGTTAGAGAATTGTTGAACCGGAGGAGCTTGTTGCATACCAATAGGTTGATGAGGCATTGGTGGTCTTGGCATGAATTTTGGCCGTGAGTATCCTTATTGGTGTTGAGCTGGAGGGTTCAAACATCCTTCATTGCTGCTCCACTTGAATCCTAGATGATCACGGTTGCCTTGTCTATAGTTGTTAAAGTTATTGAACCGTTGGCCCCCTTGATATCCTCCTAAGGCATTGGCTTGTTCAATCCCATAATAAGAGTTTGTAACTTGAGGGCATTGATCACTTAGGTGTCCATCCAATTGGCACATGCCACATATAGGTCCCTTAGGTTGCATATGATAGGACCCGTCCCAACTGAACGTCAAAACCCCTACCCGGTCCTGCTCCCGTCTGACAAGTCAACTGAAAGTCCGAAACTACCGTTCTGCACCTGCTAGACAAGGGATATTTGCGCCTGTGCCCGCTCATACCTCCACCTCTCGAATAGCCTCGATCAACGCGCCACGACCTGAAGGGTTAATAAAACAGAAAAGGTGTGAGTGGACAAAAATGACCTCTTATAAAATCATTTATCAAAATATATTCTTACCCTCCAGTTTTCACAAACTTGCATGCATATCATAAAACATGAGTAATAGTATGAAATCATTCAAGTATGAACAGTGGACCGATAAAATCAAAACATATTTTCCCATGGTCCATAAAACTCATGTTTACCAAATCAGTTCATTTTATAAACATCAAATCCCGGCTCTCATGCCAAAACATGTGAAAACATAATCACTGGCCACAAAGACCAAAAACCCGTACTCAATACCAGTACGTCATCAAAAATAACCTCAATCAGCACTAATCACAAGTGCACAATATCCAGTCACTCTCTCGGGAACAGACACCTCTGGGCTCAACCCCCTGGGGCTCAGTCACCTCTGGGCGAACACATCCCCAGGCTCAGACCCATCCGAGTGGTACATCCAGGCTCAGTCTCATCCGAGAAGCTGACTACCATAGGATCAACTCATGATCCTACAATCACATCTGCACTACTCACAAGTGCACAATCACATCATCCATATAACCCGTCAGGATATCAATGCAACACGTGCAACTCGGTGTCTCACGTCCGAGTACATCCCCCAGGATCTACGACGTCTGAGGGGATATCAACTCTAGGATCAACGACGTCTAGAGGATATCATCATAACCCCACGCTCCTGCGAGTGAGCCTCCCTCGGAGCTACTCATCTCCAGGCAGTGGATCGTGACTACTCCAGGATCTACGACGTCTGGAGGAGACTATCAATCACAGAGGATGGTATATGTGGAACAGGTCACCAAATCCAGTAATCTCATTTTAAAATCATGTATGTCTCAAATCAAGTCAAAAACATTTCAATGGTGCCTATGCCCGGGCCATAGCTTTCACAAATCAAGTTCCACAAAACCATCATAAAACAGTGTCCAGGATTCACTTCAAAAATCATAATCATCAATTTAATCATATTCACATGTGACTCCAAATCCGAGTCAAAATCACTATTCACTTGGGTCTCAAGCCCAAAATACCATTTTCACGCAAATCCGTGCAACCGTAAACCCGAGTTGCCACGATCACGTAAATCCATAAAATCAATTCCTGACTCATAATCCGAGTCCAAATATCATTTTCAATTTCCTGACTCATAACCGGAGTCAAAACATCATTTTCAATCAGGGCCTAGCCCAAAACATCAATTTCATCATTTCTCGAAAATCGTGCCAAAATATAATATAATAATCATAAAACCGAGAAAATCGAGAAATCACCGGATTGAAACATCAATCATAACAAATCATATCAAATCATATAATAAAGCATTTTATAGCATATATGCATGCATCACGGTTAGAAAACCAAAAGTCCACTCACACACATCGTTCAAAACGGTCCGTTTCCGAGCTGCAAGTTTTTCCGTAAATTCTGGAAATCGCAACTCCTGTCCAAAATCATTATAGAGGGTTACTAACATCTCAAAATACTTCATATAATTTTCCCCAATTTTTCCGGGATTTAAATACGTATTTTACTCTTAAAACACAACTTCGGATACGCGGAACATTAACAAAACAATATCCGATTTCCTCGAAATCAACGTCAAAATGTTCGTTACACTGAGAGGATAAAAAGTCATGTTGACCTCACCTTGAGACTAGGCTGGACGCGCCCTCACGCGCCGCCGTGAGTGGCTGCGCGTGAAATCCACGCGCCTGCTACAGTGTCACCAGCATAACCCGTATCTCTGGTAAACGGGTCCAATTAACCCGCGAGACAACCCGGTTCCAATCCTATCAATTCGACACCGATTTCATTAATTGATCATTCAATTAGTTTCGTTTTAAGTTCAATTTAAGTTCTGTAAACTCAATTACGTGATCACATACCTAAACCCGTCGACTTCGATGATGAACACGAAGAACACCCAGGTGCTGTTCATTCATGGAATTCCTTCAATGGCTGCAGGTTTCTTCCAATTGATGCATCTAGAAGCATCACTGGACCATGAGAGACAGTTCCCCTCCATCAATTTCGTCGTTTGATCACTCAATGATCACGACACAAGCTCGATAGCCGTACACTATGCAACCATGGAGCTTCATCAATCTCCAGCGTTTTCCTTCAATTGATCCTTCCAGAAGCATCGTGGGATCCTCAGGAAGATAATCCCCAGCTCAATTTCATCCATCGAAGCCTCCAATTCCTCGACTCAACCTCGAATTTCATCCTCTGTCACCAAGTGTGTTCAGAGCCAAAACAACACCAATTCTTCTCGTTTTTGATCTGGTTATGATCGTAGGAATCCCAGGAAACTCGAAGTGAGTTCAATTTCGATCCTCATAGTCAAACACTCGACATTTGAATTTCCCCCCAATTTTCTAAATTTTCGATTCTCTGTCTCCAGCCTTCAATCGATCCTCAGTGTTTCCCCAGTTTAATCCACTCTCACAATCTCACAAATTCCCGTCAAAACGGGTTGTGAAAGGGAGCTCAATTCTCCCAATTCTGATTCCCCTTCTCACGGGTAAGAAAACAAAGAAGAAGAAAAATGGGGAAAAAGATGGAGGAATGATGGTGTAGGAATGATGATGTAGTAATGATAGTGTTGGGAGGGAAACATGGAGCTGGAAACAAGGGATGGGTGACACTTGTCACTCATCCGGATGTGCACAGTCATTGGTTACTATTCATTATTATATTATTATTTTAATCCGAGCCTCGGTTCGTAAGTTCGTTTCCCTGACCATAACTTCGTCATCGAATCTCCGATTTCGGCATGCCGTCTGTCATTGGATTCGTATCGACGAGACCTACGTAACGGTCTTTAGCCCTCATCCATCGGACCTCCCGGTCAAAAAGTCAACATTTGACCCCAATTAACCAAAATTACCAAAATGCCCCTCAACTTCCGAACGCCATAACTTTCACCTCGAATGTCGGAATCGAACGTGCCACCTGTCTATGAACTCGTGACATCCCGAACTACGTCACAGTCATCGGTTAAAGTCCGTTTGACCGCCCGAACTAAAAGTCAACATTTTGCCCACGCTAGGGGCAAAATGGTCATTTTGCACATTTCGTCCGATTCACTCAACTAATCCCCGATTAGTCATTCTAATTCATAATTAATTAATATTGAATCTCGATATTCGGGACGGGTCATTACATGTCACTCCCATCCTACCGTCAAATCAATGAGGGTTCCACTACTAAGGTCATCAGCTGACTCCGATGTACCAACATTCCCCACGCCAGCAATCACACCTAGGGTTAACATTCTCAGACCATCACTCAACTGAGGTTCAAAATTCCATATTACCACTTGAATGGGGTTTCCCGAACCCAGCTACTCCCAGCAGCACCACAATCTAACATCACATGACCGAACCAACGGTCCCACATTACCAATTCGTCACATACAACCCCACTTGGGCCGAATCACACTAACGTACAGCGTATCGGGCCAATCACACACTATCCACTATTCAAATCCAAAAGCTATCAAACCAGCAACCTACTATCAGGTTGATAATGGGCTAACCACGTAGAGACATCACATCCTCGACATGCGCGTACCACGAGAACTACTGAATAGAGACAACCTCGCTCTGATACCACTTGACACGACCCATCCCAATCCCCCCGGGATTAACGTGGGATGTGTCATGCTCCCTTCTGACACGAAGTGTCAAACAAGGGATAATACGTACCTCAGCCCATACGGGACTCTCAGAGCGCGCTAGGATCGGTGGAGGAGTGCGATGTCTCGGTCTTTGCTACATCCTGCATCCGTCATCAACCTAAAGGGCATTAAATGCATTCAGAACCGTGAGTGGGCGAAAATCAATAAATTCATAACACACATTCCTAAAAGAATATTTATGCCCTTCACTAAAAAGTATGCATGCATCGAAAATCAGTAATCAAAACATTTACTCAATGAGCCATTAGGGCCTTAGCCCAAAAATCGTAAATCCAAAACCAAGTGGGCCACTGCCCAAATCCATAAACACAAATCCAACCGAAAAACCATTTCATAGATCCAATAGTCCATATTTACCACATAACCATCTTCGGCATCCCAGATGCCTAGCGTCCCAGACGTCATATCTCACGGTAATAAGAAACGCGTGCTACCCGGGGTCTCTCCGGGTCAATATCTCTGACATCCTAGATGTCTGACATCCTAGACGTCTAATCATAGCATTCCTGCTCCTGAGTCACTATATGGTCCAGTAGCTCCGTATAATGACCCCTCGCAGGCAATACACCGTGACTTCCCCAGTGTCCCAGACACCTGGAGGAGACCATCACAAATCCTCGTATCAAGATGGTATATGGAAAACAGTTTTACAAAGTCATTTCAAAACATCTCAATGGGCCCTGCCCAAAATCTCCATAAAACATCACAAATCCATTTAGGGTCCCCGACCCGAAATCAAGTTTATGAAAAATAGGGTCCCAGACCCAAAATCACATTTATAAAACTTAACTAGGCCTCATGCCTGATTTTGTAAACCACTGGGCCCCCGGCCCGATCACAAGACTCAAAAGGGTATCATCCCGATTTAGTAAACCAACTCGGCCCTTTGCCCGATTATATAATTCAAATGGGTCTCATGTCCGAATTCATCTTTCCAAAACCGAAACCATGCCATAGAACCATAATTAGACTCACAAACACATAGCCATAGCATAAACTTGAAATCCTCGAAAAGCGTGTAAATACGGGATTACCTCAAAGTACGTACCATCATGTAAACCACCAGTTCCACAATCATCATCATAGAAATCATGTATGTAAAACATATAAAATCGTTATGCATGCATCACAGTTTAGAAAATGAAGTCCACTCACAGACAGTCCTACGTTGCCGCCTCGATCCGTGTGCCATACACCTTCCTGGGCCCCATCACGATCACCGGGACTTCTAAATCACACTAGAGGGTTACGAACCTCTTCATTAACCTCCTATTAAAGCCCAGTAATTTTCTCGAATTTTTAGCTATTTTTAAACTCGATCCTAAACCTTCGAACATCCCGAAACATATCGAGACGGTGTCCGATCGACACGAAACCAGTCCTAGAATGTTCGTTACAGTGAATAGATGATTTCACATGTTGAAGTCATCCCCAAAATAGCCCTCACGTGCCCCCATGCGCCTCCCAAAGACGCTGCGCGTGGGCCTCAAGCGCTGGTGAACAGTGTCACCTTCAACCTCTGGTGAACCGAGTTCTGAACAGGTTCACTGGCTTCGACTGGACCAGACCGGGGTTCCCAGTTTTCTCCATTTTTCCTCCTATTTTCACTCCCAATTAATCCTATAGCTTCATTCCAATGATTCTAATCTATTAATGCCATCAAAACCTGACATTAGAGGCTGACAATTACCTCCCCGATCGACAATCCAACCTTCCGCTTTTCTCCGCCATCTCCGGCCACTACAGGCCACCTCAGGCCCCGAAACCAATCTTGATCGACTCCTGGTAGCTCCCAGATGCTCACCTTAGCAACAAATTCGAAAAACAATGACCCCAACGCGATTTTCCATGATCGAATTCAATATAGCATTTCATGGGAAAATAGCTTACCATCGCTTTTGTGCACCTCCATAGCCACCACCAATCTCGTCTTATCCTCCTAATTCTCAAACAGCCCACCAAAACAGTCCATCATCAGTAGAACTAGACCCACCATTTTCGAATTCAAATGAAATAGAGCATACAGCCTACCTTCCTGCTCCTGCCACCGCACACGGCGCCCCTCCATGGTGGCACCATCACGTTCCTCACCACTCACTCACACTTTTCCATTCACACTTTACTTGCATTAGCTGAGGAATAGAGGTTTATGGATGAGGTTTGGGTGCTCGAGTTCATTGAAGAACAATGGGAATATGATGAAGATCGATGATGATAATCAGATGATAGTTCGGTTAAATAAATGGACGGTGAGAATGAGTGATTAGATGAGATGAATGGTTAGGATGAAAGATGAGAGTTTAATTAATTAATTAATTAATGACCAATAGACATAGATCCACATTTTGGGGGTTCCAAGCCATGGGATGAGTGACACTTGTCACTCATGCAAGGGCCTCACACTAATTATCTGCCCAATTAGCTTTAAGTAATATTTATTCGGTTCCTGAAATCCTAAATCCTGATTTCGCTCCCGTAACCATAAATTTTTCGTCGGACCTTCGATTTCGATGTGTCGTCTGTCTATGAATTTGTAACGACCTGATCTACATATCAGTCCTCGGCCCTTAGCCATTGGACCTCCCAGGTCAAAAGTCAACATTTTGCCCACGACTAGGGGCAAAATGGTCATTTTGGACATTTCGTCCGATTTCTCTCAACTAATTCCTGATTAGTCATTCTAAACCATAATTAATTAATGTTTAATCCCGATATTCGGGGCGGGTCGTTACATATCAAGCTTAGATTTCTTAGTGCTCATTCATAAGAAATTACCTACATCATTAGAAGAGTTAAGTTAGAATACAAGATTACACAATTAGCCAGAAGTATAAAGTTCATGTTAATGTTGTTATGATTAGATTGTCTTTACAATAGTTAGATTAAGTGTTAGAAATGTAAGTTAGGGAAAGTCAGGACAAGCAAGATAAGAGAAAGTATAAACAAATGTAAACTACATATATACAAGTAAGAATTATCAAAGCGTAAGCAAGTGTAAGAATGCACAAAGTGAAGTCACGATAATAGTAAGCAAATGGACAAGTTCAAAAAACGTCCAAACTAATGCAACACATAAGTATCTACATGAAGAATGGTGCGAATGCAAACGAGAGAAATTTTTAGAACCTACGCAAGACATAAGAGTTACGAGATAATGCATGAAGAATGACATGCACCTTTGATCTCACTTCCTAGATTCACTTAGTCTATGAGGCCTATGATGAAATCCAAGCATCATGTAACCTTAGGAAGGATATGCGATCTACAAATGCAATAGATATAGCCTTAGAATTACAAAAACCACCTTCCACTTCCCTTTTCATAGTGCCTTCCTGACTTACGGCTTGCGCATACTGATAAGCCAAACCTCAATCACCTTTATCATTCAATGCTAGATTATGGCCAGTTGGGATAGATGTAACGCACAAAGTAAGGACTAATTTCGAGAACACCTTGAGGCTAGCTTAGCTAGGGCATATACTTCATTGGTGTTCCCTTTCATAGATCTAAACGTGTCACTAGTCATAACCCTTCTTGACACCGTGACCAACCGATAAAAGTTTTCAAAGCAGTCCTACCAAACCCAAGTGTTTACAAACTCCGCCCACAACCACATGTCTATTTTCTCACTTAACCTATAATGTGTGGTGATGAAATCCACACATCATGAAGAGTTAAGGAGTAAGTAACCAAAAGGGACACTACTTTCCCGGAAAGCAAAACTTGAAGAAAAGTGTCGTGTGATTTATGCAACTCTAAGATATTTAATAGGAAGAAATATTTACAAGTTAAGGAAGTCAAAAGTATATATGGTTCACATAGCTTTAACGTTTAGATGGAGACTTCTACATCAGTGCGGCCCAAGTAGGTATCTTAGATTTCGAAGCGTGGTACATCTATTTGGGCATGTCCAAAAGTGACTATTGTAGAAAGAATAAATATAAGATGCTTCCATGACCCAAAAAGGGAAAAGATGCTTCCATGTGAGGTCTAGATTTTCCCACAGAAACAACCTCCATTTATATATGGGGGGAGCTTGGAATTTTCTTAAATAAAGGCTAAGAGCTATTGCCCTTTCCGAGGGTGAACCTTTCCAAAAAGAGCGTAGAGGGAAACAACGATTAGAATCAATCATGAAACAAGGGTCGTGGATAACTTCGCCGTCATCCTCAAGGTACTCTAAGATTTCACGAGAAGCTCTTGAATAGGGTTCAAGTCCCACACAGTAGACTCAGGAGTCATGATGGTGGGTTTGGAGATAGGAAGGTTAGGAGACTCATCCTTATCTTTTCACTGAGGGGTGAGCTTGGAAGTCATGATGTTTTCTGAGTATGGGAGAAGAGGATGAGTTGACAGCGAGGATGACAGTGCTATGGTGATTGTAATTTGAACCGCCTGAGAAACAAGTGGAAGCGGAACATGGGCGAGAAAGTGTTATCATGTGAATTTGAAACGTTTTGTAATTAGAAGATTTCAAATTCATCGGGCAATGTTTACACCCAGAAAAATCCCCCCTCTGGGCTGACGATAGAGGCACAAGGAAATTAAAGGCTTAAAACAGAGAAACAAGCCAAGCTCGACCAGTTTTAAACGTGGAGAAGAAGATAGCATCGGCGGTGCTGACACGCGAAGAAAACAGAGGATGAGAGAGAGCATTTCAACGGAAAAAGGGCAACATGGGACCCACACTAGACCCGAATCGACAATTTGAGAGCTTCTTTACTGTCTATAAATAGAGAACAACCCAGTTTTTCAAGGGACCAACAATCAAACTAAGCAAATTGAACTCCATCAATTTCTGAACCTATGAACACCTTTAACCAAGGTTTCATGGTTTAAAAATTTTGTCCCTTGTGAAAAAAAAACTGGTTCTTTCAACCTAGGAAATCAATATGCAGTTTCTCTTCTCACCTCATCGAGGCATTTATTGACAGGACCCATCCCAATCCCCCCGGGATTACCATGGAATGTGCCCTGCTCCCGTCCAACAAGGGGTGTCAGACAAAGGATGACCAAGAGCCACTGCCCAAACAGGGCATCCAGAGTGCGCAAGGATCGATGGAGGAGGTGTGCAATGTCCCAGTCTCTGCTGCAATCGCATCCGTGATCAACCTGAAGGGCATTAAAACCAAAAGCTGTGAGTGGACAAAAACCAATAAGTTCATCAAATACATTTATAAGACATTTATGCCCTCCAATAAAAACGTATGCATGCCACGAAAACCAGTAACCAAAACGTTTGCTCAACCGAGCCACTAGGGCCTTAGCCCAAAAACCGTTAACCAAAAACCAAGTGTGGGAACTCAGCCCAAAACAGTGGAATACCACAACCATACATATTAAAACCATGTGGGCCACCGCCCAAAGCCATAAATATAAATCCATAAATCCAAAACCATTTAGGGTCCCTGACCCGACATACCATTTCATAATCAATAAACCATTTTTACCATATAACACATATCCAACCAATAAGCCATTTCATAGATCCATTAATCCATATTTTACCATTACCATCACCAGCATCCCAGATGCTTAGCGTCCCAGACGCTTGACGTCCCTGACGTCATATCTCACGGTTTCATAAGCTACGCGTGCTGCCCGGGGTCTCTCCGGGTCCATAAATCTGACATCCCTGATGTCTGACGTCCCAGACGTCAATCATAGCAATCCTGCTCCTGAGTCATCATACGGTCCGGCTGCTCCGTATGGTGACCCTTCACAGGCAATGCACCGTGACTTCCCCAGTGTCCCAGACATCTGGAGGAGACCATCATATATCCTTGTATCAAGATGGTATATGGAAAATAGTTTTTATTAATTCATTTCACAACATCACAATGGGCCCTGCCCGAATTTTCATAAAACAACACATTTCCATTTAGGGTCACTCACCCGAAATCACATTTATTAAATATAGGGTCCCTGACCCGAAATCACAATTTTAATCCAACTGGGCCTCATGCCCGACTTTATGAACCACTGGGCCCACGACCCGATTTATAAACCAACTGGGCCCGCAGCCCGACTTATAAACCAACTGGGCCCGCAGCCCGATTACGTACTCAAATGGACTCCAAGTCCGAGATTTCCAAAACAAGTGGGCCTCAAGCCCGAATTCATCTTTCCAATATAAAAACCGTTTTATCATATTATTTATTTAACCACAAGCACGCAAAACCACAAATAAACCGTTAATCCCGATATACGTGAAATACTGAAAACACCTCGAAATACGTGCAACATACCCGAAATCAATGCTCACAAATACCATCATAGAAATCATGTATATAAACCATATAACACATTTAAGCATGCATAGGATTTATAAAACCAAAGTCCACTCACAGACCGTTTTAACCGTGTGCCTCGATACGCGTGCCACCGGCCCTCCCGGGCCACACCACTATCACCGGGACTCCCAATCCTGTCCAAATCACATTAGAGGGTTACTAACCTCATTATTAACATCCTATCAAAGTCCCGTAATTTTCCCGAATTTTTACTTATTTTTAAACTTAATTTAAAACCTTCGAACATCCCGAACACTATCGAGACGGTGTCCGATCGACACGAAACCAATCCCAAAATGTCCGTTACATCGAATAGATTAAAAGTCATGTTGGAAGTTTCCCCAAAATACCCTTCACGCGCCCCCACGCGCCAGGTCAACATTCAGGTCAACAATGATGACGTCATGCTACAGTAACCGGGTTCTGAAACCGGGTCTGTAACCGGGTCGCCGTCGACCCGCGGCTTGACCCGATCACAGATCGAGTTCCAGCTCACCATTTTTGATGCGGTTTGATCCTATGGACTCGTCATAACCTCCTCTACGGTTCTATGACATCCAAACTCATTTTTAGGTTGAAGTAACCACCTGAACTCGACGGGAAAGTTGGCTGCCAGCTCTGGTTTGTCTTCTCCGGCGAGTCGTCGATCTTCCAGCCATGGTTCATGGTCCAAAATGGTCGTCTATGTTCCTAGGACATGTTTCAGAAGTAAGCAAGCAATCCTAACGTCAAAAACTAGTGTTTCGAAACAGGGAAGAAAATCAAACCTTCTCTGGTTTCTGGGCATATCGCCGCCATGGCGCCGCCGTGGCTCGTCCAGTCGTGGTCTGAGTTGTCCTAAGGTTCCAGTGGTCCTAACCCTAAGTTTGTTCGAGCCCAGATGTCAAGGTTTGGACGGTTGGATGGTTTTGGGCTGATCGGGTTCCTCTCGGGCCTGGGGGGTTTTCTGGGCTGCGCCACCGTCCGTGGTGGTGGTGGCCGCGTCAGGTGAATGTGGTGGGTGGCTGATGTGTGTCTGGACGTGTCTGGTGCATGGGTTGAAGCTGAGGTAGTGATGTGTTTGTTCTTGAAAGGAAACCGTGCTCACGGTTTTGAGGGAGAATGAAAATGAGAGTGTTTGGGTTGATGGGTTTAAATCAGAACATGCATAAGAGATCAACGGCTAGGATCCAATCTGAGTATAGGATGAAGGGTGGGGATTTAAGGAGAGAAAATGATTATTTAACCCAAATGGCCAGCAAAGATCCCTGATTTAGGGAATGAAGGGGATGATGACATGTGTCATACATCAAGGGTCCAGATTGGTTTGGGATTAGGATAATCAGATTTTATTATTATATTATTATTTTATTCCGAGTCTCGGTTAATCGCGTTTTACGTCCTTGACCATAACTTCGTCGTCGAATCTCCGATTTCGGCATGCCGCTTGTCGTTGGATTCGTATCGACGATACCTACGTAACGGTCCTTGGCCCTCGTCCATCGGACCTCCCGGTCAAAAAGTCAACATTTGACCCCTAATAAGCCAAATTATCAAAATACCCCTCAACTTCCGAACCTCATAACTTTCTCTACGAATGTCGGAATCGAACGTGCCACCTGTCTATGAACTCGTGACGTCCCGAACTACGTCATCGGTCAAAGTCCGTTTGACCGCCCGATCCAAAAGTTAACATTTTGCCCACGACCAGGGGTAAAACGGTCATTTTGCACATTTTGTCCGATTCCGCCCTACTAACCACCGTTCAACTTCACTAATCAAGATTAGTCACTAAATTGATCCCGGAATTCGGGACGGGTCGTTACAATCTTCCCTCCTTAATAAATTTCGTCCTCGAAATTCCGACCGATCTAAACTCAAACGTACTTCCCTCCTTAATAAGTTTCGCTCTCGAGACTCGACTATCCTGATTCCACAAACACCCCGTGGAAAGTGGAATCGACCACGCAACACGTGTACACCCGTACACCAACTACTTAGACAAAACTTGTCTACACCCAAACGTACCGCTAATACTCAAAACGCAACAATTACATTCGACCCCGTCGAATGACTGAAACTACTTGTTTCGAATCTGACACCACCTGTCCAAACTACCCTCTCGTTGACGCAACAACTCGACGGTTCCTTTCCCACTCCCACTAGGAGTCAGCTGACCCCACTCAACAATCTATGTTGACACATCCTGACAAACTCACCACACAGTTGTTGTCAGTCGAAAACTGACACTAGACTCACTCGTGGCTACACATGCCACCAACGTACTTAACGTAGTAAACATTTACCGACCTTTCACACGACCTGTGTGTAATTAAACACATTGGAAATACCATGACCCATTGCATAGTAATGTCCGGTCCACAACCAATCCCATGGTATGGGAACCAATCCGACTACCAACACGTTCACCAACACACCTCGGGTATATCCCGTATACCGTAACTAGACATCACAAGTCTACAAGGTATTGTACCTCGAACCATGTACGAAGTACACACATCTACCTAATAACCAGACTACAACCACCTAGGTCATAGCCAAACGCGTTCCAATAATGGAGTACGTTTGCCCAATCCAGCATGAGACAAATCGAAACTCCACCCATCATCTAGTTCTAATTCCAAATCCGAATCTGCAATTTCGTAAGAAATCCCGGATCCAAGCCCAGACATCACATTTTTAATTCATTTCCAAATCCGAATCCGAATCCAAAGTCATTATTCCGTAAGCTAGCATTCGGAATAATCGTTCCGTACCCAAATCCGGAAATATACTTTCAAGTTTCAAAATCGAATCCTGAATCGTCACCCAGAAATCCTGAATCGTCATTATTCCGTGGTGGGTGGCTGATGTGTGTCTGGACGTGTCTGGTGCATGGGTTGAGGCTGAGGTGGTGATGTGTTTGTTCTTGAAAGGAAAACGTGCTCACGGTTTTGAGGGAGAATGAAAATGAGAGTGTTTGGGTTGATGGGTTTAAATCAGAACATGCATAAGAGATCAACGGCTAGGATCCAATCTGAGTATAGGATGAAGGGTGGGGATTTAAGGAGAGAAAATGATTATTTAACCCAAATGGCCAGCAAAGATCCCTGATTTAGGGAATGAAGGGGATGATGACATGTGTCATACATCAAGGGTCCAGATTGGTTTGGGATTAGGATAATCAGATTTTATTATTATATTATTATTTTATTCCGAGTCTCGGTTAATCGCGTTTTACGTCCTTGACCATAACTTCGTCGTCGAATCTCCGATTTCGGCATGCCGCCTGTCGTTGGATTCGTATCGACGATACCTACGTAACGGTCCTTGGCCCTCGTCCATCGGACCTCCCGGTCCAAAAGTCAACATTTGACCCCTAATAAGCCAAATTACCAAAATACCCCTCAACTTCCGAACCTCATAACTTTCTCTACGAATGTCGGAATCGAACGTGCCACCTGTCTATGAACTCGTGATGTCCCGAACTATGTCACGGTCATCGGTCAAAGTCCGTTTGACCACCCGATCAAAAAGTCAACATTTTGCCCACGACCAGGGGCAAAACGGTCATTTTGTACATTTTGTCCGATTCCGCCCTACTAACCACCGTTCAACTTCACTAATCAAGATTAGTCACTAAATTGATCCCGGAATTCGGGACGGGTCGTTACATTTATACAACTGCCTAACCGTATATCTGACGTCTCTAGCAGCAATGTCATAATGGTTGGCTTCATCTCCCTGCATTAACCTTCTTTCTAACCGCTTAGTGTCATAAGGGTTGCTGTAACGACCCGTTCTAGAAATCGGGATTAGTTTAGTGATTAATGACGAATTAGTGAAGTTAATTAGTAATTAGTGGGATGCTTTCGGACGGACGGTGCAAAATGACGATTTTGCCCCTAGAAGTGGGCAAACAGTTGACTTTTGTTCGGGTGGTCAAATGGAATTTAATCGATGACTGTGACGTAGTTCGGGACATCACGACTTCATAGACATGTGGCACGTCCGATTCTGACATTCGAGGAAAATGTTATGACGTTCGGAAGTGAAGGGTATTTTGGTAATTTTGCTGAATAGGGGCAATTTGTTGAGTTTTCAAACAACATGGACTTTCCACGTAATTCAAGGGTCGTTAGGTAGGTCTCGATCCCCTGATTTCAATGACAGGCGGAAAGAGACAATTGGAGTTCGGATGACGGAGTTACGGGTCTAGGAATACGAAGGGCAAAATGGTAATTTTGCATGGCAGGGGTAAAATTGTCATTTGGCTATCTTGTAATGTGTGCCTAGTGAGATCAGGACACTTGGCTGCTCTGCAATGGTGGTGTCTTAAGATTGGAACACGTGTCTCAGGTCTAGAGGTGTGTGGAACCTCTTTGCTGCCTCATTAATTTATCTTTAAAATCAAAGTACAATTCGTGCACGGTGGAAAACAGAAAACAGGGCTTGACAAACTATCCTCCTTTTCCTTCGATCTTCAGCATTTTTCTAATGGTTGGGCATGGATGTGAGAGACAGGAGAATGGGGGAAGTGGTGGTGCCGCCATAGGGGGTGGCCGTAGACGGTGGATGATGGTGGCCCCTGAAACCCGTGAGGCATAGGGAAGAAACAGGGGACCGTGACTCTGAAGAAAGGGAGTGCACACAAGCGTGGGTTTTAGCTTGGTGTTAACATGAAAATAAGAAGCAGGGTTGGAACTGGATTGGTGGTGATTACGACAGAGTATGACGGCGACGGCAGGTGAGTTCCCGTGACGTTGGAAATTTGAAGTCGATAATGGTAAAATGAATTTTAGTGACTGCGAAGTAATTTGGTTATTTGTGTAAGGTTTTGGGCATCAAAAGGATGTTAATGGACATGGAAAAAGGTACTGCAATGGCTGGAAACCAGTAAAACAGAGTCGAGGAGATCGAAGGACTGTGGATCGATCGAATAGGTACTTTTCTATCTTGTAGTTCACGTTTTTAGTAGGTAGATCGATTATATAAAATAGGACGAAGCTACTGGGCTAAAAAGATTTTGGAAACGAGTTTAAAATGGAGGAAACCGTGGACGCCGGTTCAATTGAACAGGCTGAACAGTAGACCGAATCGAACCTGGTTCACCTGAGGACAAGGATGAACAGTGCAGGCGCGTGATGCCCACGCGCAGCCCCTTTGGGTGGCACGTATGGGCACGTGGCACGCCTTTTGAGGAAGGTTCCAACACGATTTTGAAAGTATTCGATGTAAAGAACATTTTGACACTAGTTTCGAGACGATCGGACATCGTCTCGATATGTTTCGGGATGTCCGAAGTTTTTAGGGCTCGTTTAAAAATAGTTAAAAATACGGAAAACATACGGGGCTTTAGTATAAGCTTTATGAAGTAGTTAGTGACCTCATTATGGGATTTGGACAGGTTCGGGAAAGCCGGTGATAGTGGATTGGCCGGGAACGGCGTAGGTGCACGCGTATCGAGGCAGCAACGAAATTGTCTGTGAGTGGACTTTGTTTTCTAACTTATGATGCATGCATATATGTTTTTATATGTTTTCTATACGTGATTCTATGATTTGATTTATGATCTTGATGATTTACGATTCGCACAGTTTTTAAGATATTTACGAAATTTCACGTTTTACGAAATTTCGATCGATGTTGTGATTTGACTATGATTTAGATGATTTGATTTCGGGAATTGAAATATGATTTGATTTCAATGATTTGAAATTGATTTCGAAAAAGTTATTTTAGGCTTGGAGCCCTGTTCATGTGATTTCGGAAATGAGATTTCGGTTTTGGAACTGGATTTCGGAAATGATGTTTTGGAATTGGTTTTGAAATTTGAAAGGGAAAGTCTGAATTTGGGTTCGGGATGATGGTTCCGGATGCTAGCTTACAGAATCATTGTTGCGAATTCGAATATGGATTTTCTGTGGTTGTCAGTTGGTTGAAAAATGGTTTTGGGTTTAAAGACCCGGAAAAAAGAAAAGAAAAACCGCTGGATCTGGTTTTGAGTTTAAAGACTCGGTTGATTGACGATGGGAGGGCCCTGGATTGATATGTTTTGAGTTTAAAGACTTGGTATATGTTTTGAGTTTAAAGACTCGGTTATGATACCCCCCGTGGTCTGTTGATTGTGTTTTGAGTTTAAAGACTCGTTGATATTCTGGGAAGGCCTGATTATTGCGCATGATTTTGAGTTTAAAGACTCGGGCACACTTGAGATCCAGAAACTCGCATGATTGATGTTTTTCACTAGTTTTTCACTGGTTTTCCGATGTTATGGGCAGTGGCCCAGATGATTTGGTTTTGATGAGTTTTGGGGCTGAGTTCCCGTACTTGAGATTGATTTGTGATTTTGGGCTGAGGCCCTGGATTTGAATTGTGGATGTGAGGAAGAAATGATTCTGGTTTTCATTGAGGGTTTTGGATATGAAATTTTTTCCTTACATGGATTTTATATGCATGCATTGGTTTTTGCATGGAGGGTATAAAATGTAATTCTTCTGAACTGTTTTCTAAATTCTTATTCATTTTTGTCCACTCAAAGTCTTTTCATGTTTTCGATACCCTTCAGGTTGTAGCGGTGCGGGCGGTTGGTCGAGAGGGACGGAGACATCACACACGAGATCCACAGTAGATTCTGCGCACTCTGGGAAGTCCGAAAGTTTTTGGACGATTGGATCGAGAATCCCTTGTCCGACTTACGTGTCACATGGAGGTTGGACGTCGGTTTAGCCTTCGTGTCATGCGTAAGTTAGACGGGAGCAGGATTTAGCCCTTAATCCAGGGGGATTGGAGGTGGGTCATGTCAGTTGCCCTCTTTCTAACTACCAGTTCTTGGATTTTCAATCGAGTTCCACAAAATTTGAACCTTATTTATGACCATTTAGTGTCATAAGGGTTGATTATATCGACTACTAGCTCACAGAAAGTCATCCTGACTACCAGCTCTTGGAAAGTCATCCCAACTACTAAGTCACAGAGAAGTTCAAACGTCATTTTCAACGTCTTTTTGTTACTTTTGAGTGCTCTGTCATCTCATGACATGATTTCTAATTGATATTCATTTCATTTGATGATTTTTGGAATTTCTTGCTTGATACCGACTAGAATGCAAATGAAATAAATTATTTTTCTGTATTCATAATTTCAGTTGTTATTCAACTCCGGTACTTTTACATTTTCGTACTTGTACTTTCATTTTCATTTCAATACTACGTAGATTTTCTTAAGTAAGTAATTGGTATTCGGGATACATCATTCAAATGTGATTCGCTACTCACAAAGTAAGGATACCATATTTATGCACTGGTCTGAATACTTTCATTCCGACTCGAGAAAACCTGGGACTGTTGGCCATTTAATCACCGAGATAACAACGTCGTCAACTTGAATATCATGGCGAAATAACTCCTGAACTACGTTGGAAAAAAAATATTTTAAGTCCTTGAAAAAGGCATAGAAAAGAATAACGCATGCTAATTTTTGTATGTCTGCCTCAAAATCGCTTTGATTAGAAGAAAGGTTTTAGGGATGAAAACGGAACATATTTACACTGTCTAGTAGCAGTTATCTACTAGTGGCACACCTGCCCCTGAGTTGAAAATCTCATTTGCTTCCTGGTCTGTCTATTTAGGGATCGACTGTGACTAAAAGCCCATCACACTCAGCTCATCCATCATCTCTATGATAAGCCTTGATTTAAGCATAATTTTATACCTTTTATACTTACATTTTATTATTTAAATACCAAACAATTGTAGAAAATAATATATTTTGTGGAAAATGTGCAGAATTGGATAAGTACGTAATTACGAGAATTTAGGAGAAAGAATCACCTCAATCGGAGTTGTAATGAAGAAGTTATGATCAAAACAAAGGAGGCCATCAAAAAGTACATTAGAATTCCGTAGCAAGCTACCAAACCCATTGAAACCAGCCCAGAAACCATTCGGCGCGCACGTATCGAAATTGGCTCTTCTTTCGGCGCGCGTGGACCGAACTCATCTGCCCCTTCCTCGGCACGCTGCTACTGAATTGCCATCCTGCATTTCGGCCAGAACCTACTGAAATGCTTCCTTTCCTTCAGCAGTTGCCCACCATTCTGATTCCTGTTCAATTTCCAGCAAGCAAACTCCAATTTTCTCCAAATTTCCTTCTTTTATTAGGTTTTAAATTGTCCTTTTTAATTAGGATTTGTTTTCTCCTTTTTAATTAGGAGTTTCTATCATCTTTTTAATTAAGTTTTGTATTTATTCTTTTATTAGGATTTAGATTACCTTTCAATTAGGATTTTTATTATCTTTTTCTTTAGAACTTTAATTTAATTAGTTTAATCCTTTTCCTTTTTGAATTAAGTTGTGACTCCTATTTATTTGGGGATTAATTTTCTCCTATAAATAGAAAGGCTTAGGTTATTTTTAATTGTCGCCCATTTTTGTACCAAAGTTTTGATTAAACCAATTTTCTCTTTTCTATAAATTCGAGATTTTTTGTACAAAAGTAAACTACACCACCCTCTATAATTCACCATCCTCCATTGACATATAAGGCGTATTCCTGAGTGTCTCACCAAGAGTGTCGAACCACCTAGCATTTATAGGGCGTATTCCCGAAGATCCAAAGTGTAACTCAACCTCTTAACCCCGTCGTTTTCTCTTTGTACTTGAATATCGTATTTATTGGACTGATCATTAATTTTATTATGGTTCTATATTTTATATTGATTTCAATAATTTTCCATGCTATGTTTATGCTTAATGCTTGATTAGATATATGGCGTATTCCCGAGTCTAGATCATTAAAAGTGTATATGGCGTATTCCCCAGCACGTACTTAAGATAATGTACATGTATTTCATTAAACTAAGGTTTTGGAATTTCGTTGATTATGGAAATTAGTATGATTTATGAATGAATTAGGTTAAAGATGAGTTGACCATGTAAATAATAGATTAGGTTAGTTTAGATTTAGTTTAATTACTTAGGACTTTAAAATCAATCTTTTTACCCATAATTAATCAATCAAACAATAATCATACTTAGGTACCCTCAATCCCCGATTAAGAACGATCCCTATTTACCAATGCTACAATCTACAAAAAAAAAAAAGGTTTTTAATTACGTACGTTTCCTTAAGTGTTGAGTGTGACTTTGTGTTTACTTTAATGCTTAGTTTTTGAGTATCAATTTTTGGCGTTGTTGCCGAGGATTGAAATAATCTCTTGTATAATTTCGTTTATGTATAGATGTTCATAATATACATATTATATTCGTACATATTTTCATACTTGTATATCAATTGTAATACTTTTTGTTAGAAACGTTTTCTTTGTTTTCTTTGTAAATATTTGATTTCAAAACAAAAAAATATACCTATATATATATAAAAAAAATTAGTAATAATAATTTCGAAATTAATAATAATAATAATAATAAAATTATTTTTTCCAACAAAAAAAAATCTCAAATAATATAAGGAATAATTCATTTTTCAAACTAGTCTCAATTATATGTTGATCACTTGTGCTCGGAGTTTAGATCTTGATCTTTAATGGAATAGATGAAGTTTCATTTGTTAACTTACTCCTAAACCCTTCATGGCCCTTAAAAGTCATGAGGTTGGGACGGAGTTTGTTAACACTTGAGTTATCTTGGAACGAATAAATGTCCAAATACAAATTTTCAAGGTGATGTCTAGGAAATGAGATAATGCATGCTATAGGCCAACTCTCAGAAGTAGGATTCTAGAGTTCCAAAATCGTGTTCGCACTGAGAAGTAGGACTTTGGAGTTCCAAAATCATCCTTCCCTCGCATGTATTCTTTCTACCCGGTCACTTTGAACTGGCCCGACGGGGACAATGGTTCAAATTCCAAGATAATGACTTGGGCCGCACGGACGTAGATGTATCCATCTAAACTTTGAATCTATGTGACCCATATATAACTTTGACTTCTGAAAGATAAATTGTCTCCTATTAAATGTTTTAGAGTTGCATGAATCTCAAAACCTTTTTCTTCAAAATCGTACTTTTGGGAACAGGTAGCGCTCTTTTGTTTACTTTCTCCTTAACCCTTCGCGATGTGTGGATTTCATCACCGCACACTGTAGACTCGAATCTATGGTCATGAAGTGGGGCGGAGGTTGAAAACACTTGGGTTGGTACACCTCTATTTTGAAAACTTTCGTTGGTTGGTTATGGTGTCTAGGAGGGTTATGACTGGTGACAAGTGGTGTAACGACCCGAAAATTCGAAAAAGGAAAATTTGGGAAAAAATTGAAGGAAATGACGATTTTGCCCTTGGAATTGGGCGAACGGTTGACTTTTGTTTGAGTGGTCAAACGGACTTTGACCGATGACTGTGACGTAGTTCGGGACGTCACGAGTTCATAGACAGGTGGCACGCCCGATTCCGACATCCGAGGAGAAAGTTATGATGTTCGGAAGTTTAAGGGTAATTTGGTAAATTCGTTACACAAGGGCCATTTGTTGACTTTTTGTTAGGGACCTTGTTTGGACTTTCCGAGAAGACCGTTGGATAGGTCTCGGGACGCTGAATCCATAGGCAGGCAGCATGCGTCAATCTGGGTTCGGATGAAAAAGTTACGGGTCTGAGAACGTGAAGGGAAATTTGGTAATTTCTCAAAGAAGGGTAAAATGGTAATTTAACTGGGCCTTGTGATGAGTCAGTAGAATGGTGACTAATTTGAATTGGGGAGTGACATCTGTCACAGTTAAATGTGGATTAGTGGCAATGAAGATTGGACGGTGTGGATTCCATTTGATAATTGATATATGTTTGAATTAACCAAATCGTGTGTGGTTTGAAGGAAAAATAGAGGACCCAAAACCTTGATACTTCGATTCAATTATAATCAGCTAACATTCTGTGAGGACACTTGTGAAATTGTACGAATTAGAAGACCACAATTGAAGGACGAGGAGACTTGAAAACCCAGCTAGACCTACACTCAAAGCCGCTCGTCGTTCATGTTTTTCCAAAACTCAAAATTGGAATTTTGGGCGGTAAGGGAGGAAACTGAACATCAATTGAGTCTTCTGAGCTTGATTGGGGTGTAACCATCTCAAATTTGAAGATGATTGAGACAGAAATGGACAAGAACACACCTGGCGACTGTTCTGAAATACCATGGTTGAGTTCGAATACTCACGGGTAAGGTGGACTCAAATTGATCCCTTGTTTGGCAAGGACTGAGGGGAATTTCGGAACTTCAGTTGACTTGTCAGACGGGAGCAAGACCAGGCACAGTTATCTATGTCCTTCGGGGACGGGTCCTGTCAAGTAGGGCACTAAGAAAGAAGACTCCAATGGAGTACATACCCTGGCCAGGTTAGCCTCGGGGTGTTCTTGAAATTAGGCCTTGCTTCTCATGTTACATCTATCCCAACTGGCCATGATTAACATTATGGTGGAGGGGATTGAAATATGTTTATTAGTATGTGCAGGCTGTGCACCCATGAAGGTACTATGAGAAGCGAAGTGGGAAAGCTATTCATGCACTCTAAGACTCTATCTATTGCATTGGTAGATTGCATACCCTCCCTGCGGTTTCATGATGCTCGGATTTCATCACCAGGCTCTCTATGACTAAGTGAATCTAGGGAAGTGAGATCAAAGGTGCAGGCCATTCTTTTCATGTAGTGTCACGTAACTCTTATGTCTTATGCAGGTTCTAACGATTTCCCTCTTATGCATTCACACCATTCTTCATGTAGACTTTTATGTGTTGCATTGATTTGGACGTTTTTGAACTTATGTTTGTGCATCTTATTGTCGTGATCTACCTTGCATACTCTTGGTCATATTCCTTAAATTTTTTACTTACTTGCCTATAACCTGTTCTTTATACATACAATGTTGTTTGCATATTTTATGTTCTCTACATTTCAAGTCTATCTATCTCGCTTACCCAATTCTCTTATCTATTGTCGCGATTAGGATATGACTCTCACATTGTATGTTTATTGCATCTCAGGTTCCTATGCATGACCAAGCCAAAGCTAGTGATTCCAACTCGCAGATCTCCTCACTTTGCTAGTTCCGATACACAAGCTACACTAGGGGGTGAGTTAAGAGACATAAAATTTGAGAATTCGACCTTAGAACCCACCTTGGAACCTACTTTTGAGGAGGGCTACGAATTTGAGTCCTCTTCTTCGCTTAAACACAAACTTGAAAGTGAACCCGGAACTGAGATGGCCAACAACGAACGTAAGTCTCTTCGTCAACGTACTTGCTCAACTGAGTGGAGCATAGGACCCTCCTGCATTGTTTTTCCTCTTCCTAAGGAAAACAAAACGTACATTGAGCGTAAGAGTGGTTTCCTTCATCGACTCCCAACGTATTATGGGTTACCCAATGAAGATCCAAATAAACACCTTAGAACTTTCCAATTTGTGTGCAATAGCATGAAACCAAGTGATGCTGATGATGAGCTTTTGAAACTTAAGGCCTTTCCCTTCTCTTTGGCGGATAGGGCCTAATCTTGGCTCATGGACTTGCCCGCCAATCATATCACTACTTGGCAACAACTTGCGAACTTGTTTTTAGCCAAGTACTTTCCCGCCTCTATGATCACTTCAAAAAGACGAGAGATCACATCTATTACTCAAGCATCCGACGAAAGTTTTGGTTCTTACTACGATCGTTTCAAGGTCCTTTGTTTTACTTGTCCTTCACATGATTTCTCGGAGACTAAACTAATAAATTACTTCTATTATGGTCTCAAACCCATGGATCGAGATCTTCTTGATGCAGCTTCACATGGAGCATTTATGGACTTAGATGAGCTCAAAGCTCGAGAGTAGGGCCACCAATGATGCCCAATATGGCATGTCTCATAAGAAAGGGGTAAGTGCACTTAATTCTAAGGGTGCCTCAGATGAAAAGATTGAAAAGCTCCAATCTATGCTTGAACGAATTTTGGAATTAGAAGCTAAAAGGGCTATGCTGTCAGGACCCGACCCTCTTCTGTCAGGTCCCGATTCATCTAGCACGATATTGTCCGCTTTGGGCCTCGCCCTCACGGTTTTGTTTTCGGGAGCTCACGGTGCAACTTCCCAGGGGGTCACCCATCTGGAATTGCACCAGCCTCAACTCGCTTAACTTTGGGGGTTCCAATCCCCCCCAAAGCCACTGAGCTCCCAAAAGGCCTCATGCTAGATAGGTGTGTGCCTACACCTTTAAGGCATACCACCATTCCCTTCCCAGACCATTCCCCCTCGCAGGAATGTGGGATTGTTCACCGTTCCCTCCAGGACACGGGTCTTACAATCCATCCCCTTTAGGGCCCAGCGTCCTCGCTGGCACACTTCCCGGTCGGGGTCTGGCTCTGATACCAAATTGTCAGGACCCGACCCTCTTCTGTCAGGTCCCGATTCATCTAGCACGATATTGTCCGCTTTGGGCCTCGCCCTCACGGTTTTGTTTTCGGGAGCTCACGGTGCAACTTCCCAGGGGGTCACCCATCTGGAATTGCACCAGCCTCAACTCGCTTAACTTTGGGGTTCCAATCCCCCCCAAAGCCACTGAGCTCCCAAAAGGCCTCATGCTAGATAGATGTGTGCCTACACCTTTAAGGCACACCACCATTCCCTTCCCAGACCATTCCCCCCCGCAGGAATGTGGGATTGTTCACCGTTCCCTCCAGGACACGGGTCTTACATGACATCCATACGATGTCAGAACCGCGGGGTCCGCCAGATCGCAGACGTTATTGTAGAGAGCAGTTGGGTTCAGAGGAACCCTTGGGTGTGATTGTGGAACCCTAATTTATGATGGATGGACTAGAAGGGTGAACCTTAGTTTTGATTAAAGAATTGGGTTTGTGAGTCCGTAGTTATTGTGGATTGGACGACTTTCCGAAGTTAGGGTGGTCTGTCGAATCGAACCCCAAATTGTGACTGATGGATTGGAACTTGTGTTGCAAAGAGCGGCTGAGGTCGTGGATGGCCATGTGGATGACTCTAGTGAGTCTAGTCGAAACTATGGAGGTTGGTTGGCCCGACACGAAATGAAATGATGGGATTCGATTCCCGGGTACGGTTATGAGATAATATATGGAATCCCGAGTTGGACCAAATATTAGTGAGATATGTGGATGCAGATCTCAATAGCGATGATTGTTGGTCGATAGTCGTGTGGAGATGACTGGCTATCAAGGGTGATTGATGTAGTGGTGGTAGTTGAGGATCGGGGGACGTTCAGGGAACGTTCATTGTCTTGCTGTGGATTGTCAGAATGGTGGTACTCATAGTTGTGGGGTACGAGAGAGGCAGAGTTCCTTTCACCGGAGCGGAGATATGGGGTTGTTGTTGTTCGGTATGAGTAACGACCCAGGGTTGACTGATTTGTACACTGTGTGCTAGTGGTTGTGATGACGATGAGCCACGAGTTGGGATGTGACTCCATCGTGATGGGCAAATGTTCAGTATCTGAGATTCGGTAGTGGTTGAGTGATGGACTGGATGGGATCCAGTAGGGATAGTGAGATGTTGGGATAAGTCCCAACACTTATGAAATGACAAAGTGATGAATGGATGAAAGGGTATGATTGAGACATGAGGAATCTTTGGATGATGCAGGGGACATCATGGAAATTAGTGGATTCGGGGAGTTGTCGTCAACTCCGAAACTTGCGTGGTTGTGTATTTCTAGTATCCATGGGAAGTACAAGGAAATTATTGAAATTGGAAAAGTCGAGGAAAATCATTGGTGGCGTCGATGTGGGATTTTATGATTGTGAATGACATGGAGACCCGGGAGTTGAACATGTGAAGGTTGAGATATGAGGACGAGATAGTAACGAATTAAGTCCTTTTGGATGTGCATAAACAGTGATAATTTTGACAAGAGGTCTAGGTACTAATTTGGTTACGGACACGTGGTTGTCCAAGTGAGTTGAGGATTTGGGAAGTCTAGTGGTTGGACTTTACACTTAGTTAGAAGCAGTATAGTTAAGATTGAGGAGGTGAGAGGAGTAATTCTTTTAGCATTGGTGATGGATATTCTGAAGTCACTGAGGGTGATTTCTCATTTTCTGCCCATGGCAGATGATGGCTGTTGTCACCAGTATGTTGAGCGTGTATTAGTTGGTGGAGCCATGATTGGCTTTGGGTCATTGGACAAGAGAAGTTGTGTTTGATTCAGGATTAGTGGTGGATGTTTGGACTATCATCCTACATAGGGAAATATGACTAGGGAGTCCGGATAAGACAGGACGAGCAGAATGATGACGTGGGATGACAAGGATCGAAATGAGGTAATTGGAGAGAACCCACAGTTTAGACGTGTTTCGTTTTTGACCGAGTGATTAGATATGAAAATAGTTGAAGAATGGTGTGACTGATGAAGGATTCAAAGAGGGTGTAATACCCTACGGTCAGATTTCAGGTGAATTGTTAGCTGGGTGAGCATGTGTGGATCCTAGGTGGATCAGGATTGTGATGTTGTGGACATTGGGCATGGTGACGATCTAGGATCGTGATGTTACCGGTCAGGTGACGTGGTGATGGATTTGAATTGTGATCTTGTTGATCAGGTTAGGTGAAGAGTTTATTACCCTGTCGTAAATATTTGGATATGGGAATGGTTGGATTGAACTTCTTTTTTAAGTTGATCTGGTATGAGACGGTACTTGAGTGAGTTGCGATGTTTACGATTTGACTTGAATATTGGATTTTGTGAACGAGTGGGTATCCGATGGGGTCGGATTTGGTCAGCCTTGGATATGTGGACAATGGGATTGGTGTCCTTTCGAAGTCAATCGAATGTGGTACAGAAATCGTTTGAGCATGTAACCGATAGGTTTGGTGTTAGTGTGTCTCAGTAGACGTGGGTGAGATTGGATGCCTATTTGGTATGTATGGGTACGCTTTGGTGGGCGTGAGTCGGATTGAGATATGTTAGAGTACGTGATTGGGAGTAGACATATTAATACTGGTCGGGTGACCATGAGACTGGTGTAAGATGATGAGTTGGAGTTTTGATCCGTCTAGTGTTGGGCTGGACAGATGGACTCCAGAATTGAAACATGATTCGCTACGAACCATGTAGTGGACTGGTTGGAGGATTGATGTACGTACCTGGTACGTTGTGCAAGGATCAATACTGGATATGCCGAGTGGTGCTTGGTGACGGTACATAGGATGTACCAGTAGTGTGTGGTTGAGCGTGTTGGTAGTCGGCTTAGTTCCGATATCATTGGATTGGTTGAGGACGTGAACTGGACATTGAATACTATACGCTGGGCAGAGTGATTTTGAAGGATTCAGTGATTGTATGAGAAGGTGCTCAGAGCCGTGGATGGCTAATGGAACCTTAGAGTTAGGATGTGTATTACTCCTGGGCAGGTATTCGATGGGTCAAGTTACATACAGTTCGAGTGAGATGTTGGTATACGTATACTCAGGTTGAATGAGTTGGTGGTTAGTGTAACCCCGAGTTATTTTGCGTGGATCGGCTGCTCTGTGACTCTCACTAATGACAGCGTGGGTTATGAGAAAATTTTGGTACGAGGTACCTTGGTGCGACTCTAGAGTGAGTCAGGGTGTGTCAGCGATTCAAATTGTGACCATAGAGCCTTGAGTGACGGCTGAGCGCGACGTTATGGAACGTGTAATGTTGACATGGTAAAATTCAGGAGATGCGGAGAAATTGTGAGATTGGGTAACTCTCGATGTGGGAGAGATGTCGGATTGATTTACGACTGGCCAAGTGATGACAGTTTGGCTTAATGTGTCAACGTGGATTGATGAGTAAGATTTTGTGACTCCTAGTGGGAGCATATGTCAGAGTGTATTAGTGATGGAAAGAAATTGTTAAGCTGAATGTGTCCGAGTAGAGGTAAAATTGTCAAGTGCTCGGATCAAGTGATCGATTTCACTTGAGGTGGTCGAGTGTAGTCGACACGAGGTGAGTTCGTGATGGAGCGACTAGGTGCAGACAAGTATTGTGCTGGTTAGTGGGTGTACAGGTGTACGCATGTTGTGGGATCAAATTGTTTTCCACGAGGTGGATGTGGAATCGATATAGTTGGAATTTCGAGGACGAAATTATTTAAGGGGGGAAGGTTGTAACGACCCGTCCCGAATATCGGGATTTAATATTAATTAATTATGGTTTAGAATGACTAATCGGGGATTAGTTGAGAGAAATCGGACGAAATGTACAAAATGACCGTTTTGCCCCTGGTCATGGGTAAAATGTTGAATTTTAACCCAGGAGCTCCGATGGCCGAGGGCCGAGGGCCGAGGACCGATACGTAGATCGGGTCGATATGAATTCAAAGACAGGTGGCACGTCGAAATTGGAGGTCCGACGAAAAAGTTATGGTCACGAGAGCGAAATCGGGATTTAGCATTTCGAGAACCGAATAAAATATTACTTGAAGCTAATTGGGAAGATATTTAGTGTGGGGCCCTTTGATGAATGATAAGTGTCACTCATCCCATGGCTTGGAACCCCTAAAATATGGATCTATGTCTATTGGTCATTAATTAATTAATTAATTAAACTCTCATCTCTCATCCTTACCACTCATCTCGTCTAATCACTCATCCTCACCATCCATTTCTTTAACCAAACTATCATCTGATTATCATCATCGATCTTCATCATATTCCCATTGTTCTTCAATGAACCCGAGCACCCAAGCCTCATCCATAAACCTCTGATCCTCAGCTAATGCAAGTAAAGTGTGAATGGAAAAGTGTGATTGATTGGTGAGGAACGTGTTGGTGCCACCATGGACGGGCGCCGTGTGCGGTGGCAGGAGCAGGAAGGTAGATCGTATGCTCTGTTTCATTTGAATTCGAAAATGGTGGGTCGAGTTCTACTGATGATGGACTGTTTTGGTGGATTGTTTGAGAATTAGAAGGATGAGACGAGGTTGGTGGTGGCTATGAAGGTGCACAAAAGCGACGGTAAGCTATTTTCCCATGAAATGCTATATTGAATTCGAAAATGGCAAATCGTGTTTGGGTCATTTTTTTTTCAAATTGGTTGCTTAGGTGAGCATCTGGGAGCTGCCAGGAGTCGATCAAGATTGGTTTCGGGGCCTGAGGTGGCATGTAGTGGCTGGAGACGGCGGAGAAAAATGGAAGATTGGATTGTCGATCGGGGAGGTAATTGTCAGCCCCTAATTTCAGGTTTTGATGGCATTAATAGGTTAGAATCACAGGAATGATGCTATAGGATTAATTGGGAGTGAAAATAGGTGGAAAAATGGAGGAAACCGGGAAGGCCGGTCTGATCCGGTCGAAACCTGTGAACCGGTTCAGAACCTGGTTCACTAGAGGTTGAACGTGACACTGTTCAACATGTGGAATTATCTATTTGATGTCACGAACATTTTGAAACTGGTTTCGTGTCGATCGGACACCGTCTAGATATGTTTCGGGGTGTCCGAAGGTTTGGGATCGAGTTTAAAAATAGCTAAAAATTCGGGAAAATTACTGGGCTTTAATATGAAGTTAATGAAGAGGTTAGTAACCCTCTAGTGTGGTTTGGACAGGTTTGGAAGTCCTGGTGATCGTGTTGGGGCCCAGGTTTGGACAGGTTAGTAACCCTCGGGGCGGCAGCGTAGTACAGTCTGTGAGTGGACTTCGTTTTCTTAACTGTGATGCATGCATAACTATTTTATATGTTTTACATACGTGATTTCTATGATGATGATTGTGGCACTGGTGGTTTACATGATGGCACATATTTCGAGGTAATCCCGTATATACACGCTTTTCGAGGATTTCGAGTTTATGCTATGGCTATGTAATTGTGAGTCTAATTATGGTTCTATGGCATGGTTTCTGTTTTGGAAAGATGAATTCGAGCATGAGACCCATTTGAATTATTTAATCGGGCCAGGGGCCCAATTGGTTTACGAAATTGGCCTGAGACCCTTTTGAGTCTTGTGATCAGGCTGGGGGCCCAGTGGTTTACGAAATAGGCATGAGGCCCAGTTGAGTTTTATAAATGTCATTTCGGGTCTGGGACTGTTTCATAAACATGATTTCGGTTCGGGGACCCTAAATGGATTTGTGATGTTTTATGGAGATTTTGGGCAGGGCCTATTGAGATGTTTGAAATGACTTTGTAAAAGTGTTTTCCATATACCATCTTGATACGAGGATATGTGATGGTCTCCTCCAGGTGTCTGGGACATTGGGGAAGTCACGGTGCATTGCCTGCGAGGGGTCATTATACGGAGCTACCAGACCGTATAGTGACTCAAGAGCAGGAATGCTTTGATTAGACGTCTGTGACATCAGACATCTGGGATGTCAGAGATATTGACCCGGAGAGACCCCGGGTAGCACACTTGCTTATTACCGTGAGATATGACGTTTGATACGTCAAGCGTCTAGGACGCTAGGCATCTGGGATGCCGAAAATGGCTATTTGGTAAATATGGACTATTAGATCTATGAAATGGTTTTTCGGTTTGATTTGTGTTTATGGATTTGGGCAGTGGCGCACTTGGTTTTGGATTTACGGTTTTTGGGCTAAGGCCCTAATGGCTCATTGAGTAAATGTTTTGATTACTAATTTTCGATGCATGCATACTTTTTAGTGAAGGGTGTAAATATTCTTTTATGAATGTGTGTTATGAGTTTATTGATTTTCGTCCACTCACAATTCTGAATAGTTTTAATGCCCTTCAGGTTGATTACGGATGCGGGCTGGAACAGAGACCGAGACATCGCACTCCTCCACCGATCCTGGAGCGCTGTGAGGGTCCCGTCTGGGCTGAGGTACGTATTATCCCTTGTCTGACACTTCGTGTCAGACGGGAGTATGACACATCCCACGTTAATCCCGGGGGGATTGGGATGGGTCATGTCATGGTAGGTTGAGAAGACAACTTGATATCCCACCAAACGATACAACCTTCATCGACGCACTCAAGCAAGTCAGGTCATCTAGACCTACATCCCCAACACCCCGTGAGTCTATTAGTCAGAGTAGTTAATCCAAATAGGAACAACTAAACTAAAACACCAATGGTCATGACATGAAATCTGAGTATCTGTGAGCAAACTTTCTCAAACACTGAGGATATTGCAAACTTCAACATTCAATACCCTATACCTCAAGGTAACAAGAAGCACAACGAAATCAAGAATGGAGTTCTACACCAACTTCCCAAGTTTCATGGACTTAGGAACGAAGATCCACACAAGAACCTGGAGGAGTTCCAATTCATTTGTGGTAGCATGTGTTCAAAAGATGTAGATTTGGATACCATGAAGATGAAGGCTTTCTCGTTGTCTTAGAGGATAAGGCACGGGCTTGGCTTCTTGAACTCCCATCAAACCATATCGATTCTTGCCATACGTTGGTTCACGAATTAGTTACCAAGTTCTTTCCCTCCTTGAAGATTATAGCCAAGAGGAAAGAGATCACATGAATCAATCAACGATAACATGAAGAGAACTTGAGCCAATACTCTGAAAGGTTTAAGGAAATTTGTGCTTCATGCCCTACTCACGAGATCACTGAAGGCTATCTTTTGACCTACTTCTACGAAGGACTCAAGGCTTGGGACAGAGGATTGCTTAATGCTACAACAAATATGAGTTTCTTGGCTAGGAGCTTGGCGGAAGGCCATGCACTACTTCAAAGCCGTGCACTCAATGATGCACAATATAAAGGTTCTGAGCCTACTCCAAGTAAGGTACATGAGGTAAGTTCCAATGTTGTCAATGATGCTAAGTTAGATAAGATAACCTCTATGCTTCCAAATGTGTTAGAACCTAAGAAACAGGTAACTCCAGTTTGTTCCATATGCTCTCAAGGCCACCTTGAAGGCTAATGCCCTTTAGTACGGGAGGAAAACAACGGAATAGAGATGGAACGCGCCATTGGAGGCTTCTAGGGAGGACCAAGGAACCAAGGATACAATTGGAGAGATCCAAACAATGTTCTAAACCCTCAGCACATGTCTATGGGCCACACCAGGCCCAAAACCAATTTTAACGACCCACTTGGCAACCAAGGCCCTCGGTTCCATTTTCAAATTTTCTCATAATCATGCACCTAATGCTATATCTTCATCTTCTAACCGTAATTATGATAAAAACATGGATGCTCTTTCCCAAGGGAAGCAAACACTAATGGCTTCACTTAGGCTCTTGTAACAGGTCAACAGAATTAGCAGAAAGTCATTGCAGATCCCAAGGACCAAATAGGCAAGGTCGTGGACTTCATGGGTAAAATCAAAGCTAGTGGGGTGCTTCCACCACAACCAATGCCAAACCCAAATACATGGCTTGAAGTCAAAGCTATTGTCACCCGAAGTGTTAAGATGTTGGGCAACATAGTTTAAGATCCAGCCATTTATGAGGTTAAGAAGCACAAGATGACCACTAAGACCACCTCGACACAACCACCAAATCAACCTACCCACGAGCAAGGTAATGACCATATCCCTTCAGGTTTGGTTGTTATTAATTCTTTGTTTATACGTGCCGAAGTATAAGGCTAAGAGGTACAATGTGGCATCTTGGAAATATGAAAAAAGGTGCAAATCAACATGCCCTTGATCGAGTTCATCAAGCAAGTGTCGAAGTATGCTAAGTTTCAAAAACAGTTATGCACTCCAAGCCACCAAACAAGAGAGAAGGAGGTTGTGATGGTGAATGAGACAGCTTCTGTTGTCATTCAACGAAGGCTACCTCCAAAATTGAAGGATCTGTGGAGTTTTTTTGTCCCATGTGTGATTGGTAACAAATCTTTTGATAAAGTAATGCTAGAATTAGGAGCATCCATTAATATCATGCCACATTCACTTTATGTTTCTCTAGGTTTAAGTGAACTTAAACATGACGATATGTGACGACCTGAAAATTTTAAAAAAGAAGAAGTAATTTTGGGAAGTTGGAAAGGGAATTGATGTTTTTAACCTTGATTTAAGTGGTCAAAAGTTGACTTTTTAATCGGAATATCTTTGGACTTTTCGTGGGGACCACTGTATAGGTCTCGGAGTTCTAAGTTTGTAGACAGGCGTCAAGTCAAAATTGGAGTTCGGATGAAATTGTTACGGGTCTAGGAAAGCCAAGGATATTTTAGTAATTTGGGCGTTAAGAGGGGTAGTTTGGTCTTTTCGACTATTTGATGAGTCATCAATAGTGGTGACTCACCCCTTTTATTGTGTGACATGTGTCACCTTGTGGTTGGGATTAGTGGCTTGGTATCGTGTGTGTCATGTGGGGTTTTGAGGTGTGTGGGTGCTGGTGTATGTTGAACATTTTGAAAACCCAAAACCAGAAACCATCGAGGCCATTTGGCAGGACTCTCCCCATAATCTTCCTTGATTAACGTGGAAGACCTGCTCCTGTCTAACACGACCTAGTAAAAAGGCCATAATACCCTCGGGATTAAGTAAACATCCTAACCACGTATTAGACCAGGGATACTGCTACATACTAACCACTATGATCAGAGTACGCACTCTCTATGATGCCTCAGTCTTCACACAGCCCACGTCCACGATCAACCTGTTGGGTGCCAAAACAAATAAAAACAGTGAGTGGACAAAAATAAAGGTTTGGAAAACCATTTTTCGAAAGTTATGCATGCATACATCGAGTTTACGAAAGAAAGCTATGCATGCATCGAGTTTACGAATAGAACATTAATCTCAAAATACGTGCAGTAACTAGAAAACTAGTAACGTCATAAAGCTTACCAACATGAAACCATAGAAAACATCACTGCATATAAGAATAGACCAAAGAACATACTCAACAAAATAGGAAGCTAGCCTTGTCAATATATCAACAATGACAAGACCACATCAGTGTAGAAGCATACAATCATATAGCACCAGCCATACCGAAATAAACAACATACTAAACCAACCAATTATATCAAACTCAATGACTGCTGCTGAATCATCATATCAAGGTGCACTACCGGTAGACTAATATCACTTAGGAAAGTCAGAGTCCCAGACTCGTTGTCCGAGTGTGAACTAGCGCATGAATGATAGAGTCTCAGACTCAACGTCTGAGGAACGGTCCTAGTCTCAGGAATGACAGAGCCCGAGGCTCGACGCCTAAGACGAGTCTTGGAAATGACGGATCCCAGCTCGAAGTCTGAGACTATCTATCACAATTGGCATCTCGAGTGGGTCATCAATCACATCTCACATCATCACAAGCATCACAAGCATCACAATCATCATAACATCTCACATCACGATTAACGAGGTAATCATATATTCATAGTCACATCCTATCACAATCACATCATATCACAATCATATCATAGTCCGCATTATAAATCGTAAAAAAAACATATAAAAATGCATGCATAGAGTTAGGAAAACAAAAGTCCACTCCTGCGTACCGCCGTTTACTCAAACATGAGCCTTAAGCCAATCTGAAGTCTTCGGAACGTCCAGGCCTGTCAAAGTCATACATGAGGGACACTAACAGTAAATATAAGTCCATGCAAGAAACCCCCAAAAACCCCGGAACAGAATACTTGTCCCGAACACGCTTCCTAAGGAGAAAACCTCCAAAACACCAACTAAATGATATTCGATCGACTTGAAACCACCACCATTAGAATTCAGGACGTCAAAACCTTTCAAATAAGACCGATTTGACCTTGAAATTCGTGCCCACATGCCCACACACGTCGATCAAAATTTGGTCAACGCTGGTCAATGCTGACGTCACTGCTGGCATCACTTGCTGACGTCACTGCTGACGTCCACCTGACAACTTGACATCTGACAATTTCTGAAAGCCTGCCACGTGGCACCCCTAGTTGGTGCCTTGTGTCACCACCTGACACGTCCACGTATCTGCTAACACCCAACTAATGTCACTACTGACGTTAGCATCTGCCACGTCAGCACTAACAAGTCCTGAAAACTCGCCACATGGCACCAACCCTGGTCTACTATATGGCCTGACAAGCTGACGAGGCTTGCACACATTGCGTGACAAGATGACGTGGCTTGCCATGGCATCGTTGTCAACCTTCATACGATTCGTCCCAAATGACTATAATGGGTTGTTCGACCCATATGTTCGACTGGTATCTTTGTCATTTCTCACCCAAAATTGACCAAGTTTTCATCATTTGACTCGTTTCTAACCCAGGAACAAGAATATGGGATCAAAATCAGGAAACAATACCTGAAATCACATGACCAAGCTTGAACCCGCACGACCAAACTTTGAACCAGTCCCAGAGCATGTCCAGTTGTCCTTTGCCTTTCATTTTCGATCATGTAGGCACGTATGAGGTCCAATAACACATCCCTAGCCTTATTTCTCATTCCAAACACCTCAAAATAAAAATACTAACTTAAGGTCCACATGTTTACTTGATTTTCACGGTTTTCCAGCCAGCCACTATGGTTCTGCATCCTTCACCGTCTTTGTTAGCCTCTCCCTCACACACTCTCACTCTTTAAGTCCCTCGACCAATACCAGATGAAGAAGAAGATGGTGAGGGTGGGGTTTCAGGTGTATATGTGTGTGGGTTTGAAAGAGAGAGATGTAATTATGTGTAGGAAAATTGGCCAAGGGGATGCGTGACACTTGTCATTCATCCTTTGGTCCAGGATAAGGTATTTTGGGTCCCACAACTAAACAAAAAATAGTCCACCCTTCTCGTAAAATGTGTAATGAATAATCCAATTAAACCATTCAAGACTCGTAATTTCACCATACACCATCCAAATTCAACGTGTCGCCTATCTACGTAATTGAAATCTCTTGATCTACGTAATGGCCTTCTGTCAAAGACCAAATAACTTACTGGGTCAAAAGCCACCATTTTTCCTTTATAGGGGAAAAATCGTTATTTTACCTCAACTAATCCCGATTATTCTTCAATCAATCTTATTTAATCTTGATATTCTCTTGATAATCCCCTGCTTACGATACGGGTTATTACAATCTACCCCCTTAAAGAATTTTGTCCCTTAAATTCACACTAGCTTATGTCCAAAACTGTGGAAAGCCATTACCGCCTCCAACCCAAGGCTCCCACGTGTAAGTCCACGTTCAAAATCCATCCACAGTACACATATCGAATCAAATGTGACATTAACTACAATCCAACGGTCAATGCCGAATCCTAGCTCAGCCTCAATGGCCGTACCTGATAAGAGAATGATCAAACTGCCACTAAAACTCCAAAAGCTAACTCTCAAGCCTCGCTTGAGGCATCAAAACTCGTCGAACTCACCTACTACCACACAGGTGCAACTCAAAACCCAGACTAATGTGTCTGCTCCCTCTGTGCAATCATAAGTCATCTTCCTTTAGGAAGTCTCACCGTCAACAATACCCCCGACGAACCGTCTTGACTAGCTGGTAACCCATCGGCTTCACTATTTCCATTTGAGTTCTTTACCAAAATCCGACTCGCACCAGAGTTTTCTTACTGTGCTTCGACTCACCAAGAGGCCAACTCTATGATCCCGATTCCTCTCGGGTCCCAATCCGGCATCTCACGCATTCAGAGTGTATCTTGACCACATCGAATACTTGCTCTAGCCGAGATAATAACGAATCAGTCTTACTAGGGTTCCTCTTTCCAACCTTGGCCCTGAGCACCTAGCTTGAACAATAACTGAACCCTCTAAAGCCTCTCTCCTCTAGAGCACAGTATTCGACACCTGATCCTACTATCTCAATGAAAAGTCAAGATCGGATCCAATTCGATTACCATACTGTGTCCATCTCGGATCCAATCCGACTATCGTACCACATAAATCTGAAATCTAATCCGACTATTGTCAGGACCCGTCCCAAATATGAGCTCGATACCGGGACGAACCCTGCTCCCGTCTGACAATCATACTTACAGTATCAAAAACAAGCCAACAACCTTCACACAACTATGAGTATAACTATCAGACGAAGGAGTAACATATACACAACAATCAATCAGAGCATAGTTCTACAAAATGGGCACAAAAATCCTACACAGCTAGTTCCGCAACGGAAGAACGTTGTAAGCTCTATGCCTCGATATCTGCCTCAACGTTCACCCCAACGCTATCACCACGACCTGGAGGGAAAATTTAAAAACCAAAAGTGTGAGTGGACTAGAATAACCAAAAGTTTTAAAATCAGTTTATCACTAATTCAAGGTTAAGGCAAAATAAGAATCCGTGTTCCCTCCGTTTTTAAAACAGGCATGCCCAACGAAGTACTAGAAAATCATAACATGAAACATCATAAGAAATAGAAACACTATAAAATCTCATAAGAAACAGATACACTATAAAATACCATAAGAAACAGAAACACTATAAAACGGATATAGAAATCATAGCTTCAGCATCAAATCATCATGTCCGATCAAACCTGCTGGACCTATCCGAGTCTTTGAACTCAATCAAGCCTTAAATGAAATCCGAGTCTTTAAACTCCTGAGTCTTTAAACTCAATAGGCCTATGGGGGTACTATCAACATATCCGAGTCTTTAAACTCCCGAGTCTTTAAACTCAAGCCGGGCCCGTCCCCCGTCAATATCAATCCGGGTCTTTAAACCCAATATCTAGATCCAGCAAATCCAATCCATATCTAGTGTACAACCAATTCACAGTCTATCGCCAAACTCGAATTCGAAATCCCCGGTTCGAAGCCCGTCCGGCGTTCCGAACCGACATTCCGAACCCAAATCCGGAAATCCATTTTTATACCCAGAAATCACACATAATCATAAATCATATTTCATAACCCATTTATCATTCTCAGAAAACAAGTATAGGTTGAAATCGTAATTATGGCATCAAAATCCGAAAACTAGCTTTTCTCGAAAAGCGTGCAAAACTCGGAAATGTCTCGAAAAACGTACAAACTCATCAATCACATATAATCATCATTTAAAGGCATAAAAACATATTTAAGATCATAAAACGTCAATAAAACAGTTAGGCATGCTCGAAAGAAAGAAAGAGTCCACTCACAAATCTGAACAAGTCAGTCGCGCTCCGTGCGCTCCTCGACCGTCTCGGGTGCCACCCGTCCTGTCAAAATGCACCAAATAGGGTCACAAACACATCAAGGATCCTAATCCTAATTTCCCCAATTTTTCGGAAATTAAATAATATTTTAATCCTAAACCCTCAACCGTCTGGATTCCCGAACAACTCCGTAACATCGTCCGATTCATCCGAAAACCACACCTATAAACTCCTTAGGACAATTAGAACCAAACTCATGTTGGAAGCTTGGACGGATTCTTCTCCACGCGCCTCCACGCGCCGCCCAAAGTGGCTGTGCGTGGGCCTCACGCGCCTGCTACAGTGCTTCTCCTTCCTCGATTGAACCCGGTTCACACCAGGCTGCAACCCGGACCGGCGAGAGCCATTCTCTACCGTCCGGCTACCATTTCATCTCCTCTCTTCTCCTGCAGCTTCGTCCAAACACCAGGAATCCATCCCCCTCACTCTCCTGGTTCGATTCACCCCTCAGCATCACGACTGAAACTCGAAAGAAAAGCACAGACGACCCCTGTTTTCCTTCCCGGCCGTCCTATGCTTCCCCCCTCACGGTGGCGATTCTAAACTCCTCCCACAACCTCACTGAGTCACACACAACTCACGGGAACCCTCGACTCACTCTCTAAACCCACGATTTCCCGTTTGAAATTCACGGCCAAACAGAGTACAGAGTACTCACCGTCGACTGAGCTCCGCCGTGTACGCCCCCGTCACGGCGACTGTCCTATACCACGCCTAGAACCTCCCTGAACATCACTGCACTCACCAATCCCCTCGATTCTCAACCTACCCTCACGACTTTTGAATTGAAAAACACGGGAAAAACAGAGGAAGAACTCTTACCTTTCGATTCCGTCTCCGCCGCAAGCACCGCCGCGTACCACGGTGCTCGTTGGTCTCCCTGCAACCTCCTACGGCTCCCACTGCCTTGGTTTGAGCCACCACACGGCGTAGCCACCACCACGAACTCACGGCCTCCCTGTTTCCTCAAATCTTTGCCGCACCACCACCGTGCCGCCGTACACGATTTCACCACCTAAATCCGATCACTAGTACAACCACTACCCCCTGTCACTCTCACCAATCACTCTTCACTCACCCCTGCACCAAAATCGATCACTCTCCTTCAATTTTCACCCTCTGTTTCTCTGTGTTCTTCGAAGGATTGCACGGTTCAAATTGTGCAAAGTGTGGCCGTGCACACTTTAGAACCCTGTAGAACAATCCAGTGCCCCCACGTGTCCACAATCCTATGGCCAAAACATAAATGTCCTACCCCACTCAGCCACTTGTCCTCATCCAATTGGCTGAAAGAAAATGACCAAAATACCCCTTGTACAATTAATTACCGTTTTGCCCTCGAACGTTCTAGACCCGTATCTTTTCCGCCCGACGTCCGATGACAGCGTGCCGCCTGTCGTTGAACTCAGGACGTCGAGACCTATCCAACGGTCCTCGGTCTAGGTGAAAATCACAAGTCCTCCAAAAAGTCAACATTTTCCTCATTTACTCAAAATTACGGTAACGCCCCCAATCTTCCGAACGTCATAACTTTTCCTCCGGTTGTCCGAATCGAACCTGCCACCTGTCTACGGACTCATGACGTCCTAAACTACGTCATGGTCAAGGGTTAACACTCATCCAATCGGTAATTCAAAAAGTCAACTTTTCGTCTCCTATTCACAAGGGTAAAATCGTTCTTTATATACAAAACTTTATAAAATTACATTTTTACCCTTCCCGACGGTACGGGTTGTTACAACTATCATATGGCTACCATGCCAACATGGTGCAACAATAGACCATATCCATCCGATCCCAAATTTGGAAAAATCGCATACTAATCTCAAAACCCTCTCCGGGTTCTCCTGGTCACCTGACCAACACTTGAGACATGTCCAACACGTGTTCTCCGAGAACTCCCAAGATAAACCGTCCAGTTCACTAACCATTTCAATCTCTTGGTTAACTCCAAAGGTCAACCGACTGAAGTTTACCAAGACGTACCAATCATGTGTGAAAAGTCTCATCGATTACTTACCTCGACCCCCATTCTGAAGCTGCGCTGTCACATCTAATCCAGCCATATCGGTCTCATAGTAACACTATCAAATAACACTCCACGGTCATCTACCATCAGCACAATCCCTCCATCCGGAGCTCCAATATCGAAGGTAGATGTACAATACACAAAAGAGATAACGGGCCTCTAACTCCCTTACTCAAGGCATCGGCTACTATATCCACGTACCCATCCAAATTATACTCAAAAGTACAGTCATAGACCTTAACTAGCTTTAACCAACTCCTCTGTCTTGAGTTCACTTCCATCGGAGTACCGATACATAAGGCTTGGGTGAGCTATAAAGATCTTGTACATCTCCCCCAGTAGAAAATGAGTCCAACTCTTCTGTACACCGCATCAAGCTCCCAATCATGGGTAAACTAGTTCATCACAAGACATCTCTTCCATCTAGTTTCATAAGCAAAAAACTTCAAGTGCAGCACAAGTATTCAAACTAAACTAATTGGACTCCCTCTCGAGTCAATTCGACAACGGGCTACAATCACAGTGAAATCCTCTACCAACGCCCGTAATACTCAACCAATCCGAGAGACTCCAAATGACAGTTATCATGGTTGGTTGATGCTAATTCAAAACCATCTCTATCCTCCGAGGTTCCACACTAGTGCTCTCAGCAGATATAATATTACCCATAATATCAACACGAGTCCACCAACACTTATACTCACTCTACTTGGTATATCATTGCATCCCCTAAGGATACTCAAGGCTAGGCTTCAGTATCCCTCAACTGTCTTCACACTTCTCCTGCACGCCACGACATAGCAGCAGATAATTAAATTGTAAGCTATAGACCTTGTCACCACATAATCTACGATTTACGAATTTCCTCCACTTAGCTAATGATAATGTTCAGCATGAAGAAAGTAACAAATGATGGCATCAAAGTTCATCTGACGCATGTGTGAATAAGAATCCATATTGCACACATCAGCATCAAACATCTCAACATTCGTTGCTCCTCAACTCATTCAAATTTGGGCCACAGTTTGTGTATTAAGTTCTTAAACGGCCTTCAAAACCAAGAGTAATGGCAACCATGTTGCAAGCATTCCTAATTTTTTTTCCAAAAAGGCAGAAAAGGAGGAAGTCTCCTTCTCCAACCAATATTATATGTTGGTAGGTACTGTAGGGATCAACACTATTTCCAGGATAAGGATTACTAGTTTCGTACGATCACCTAGTTCAGTCACCAATGGTTAACTCAAAATCTCATGGTGCGATCCACCTTTCGCATAAAAGACACTTGGGCTTCCCTAAGGTGACTTAATAAGTCAAACGAACCTAATAGATCTCCAGAATCACAGCTGAAAATGCCCGCACAATCGATATCTTCCTTTAGCTAACTGAGCCACCTGGGGACATCACAACACGTGCCCAATATTCTTAATTGTCATTCTGTAGTATCTTCCCGGCCTCCAAGTCGTCACCACCGAAGGAAGTATCCTCTTGTCCCACCAAAAGACCAACCATGACAAATCAGGACTACCCAAGATAAATAGTTCCTCAAGCACTCAACGAAGATGTAATGGACAAGATCCAAAGGAATCCATGTCAAGACCTGACCCTCCTTAAAGAATTTCATCCTCGAAATTCAGGTGTACCTCTCCAACAACAATCATGGAGACTCAATTCACATCCATATCATTACCTCGGGTTCCCATGTGAACCGTTACTCGTTATGTGTAACCATAACCACGTTTTCCATCTTTCCCGACTCATCCGGAGCCCTCATATCACATCATGACTCATTCTGAGTCCTAAACCAAGTCCTGACTCCTATTAAGTCCAAATCCAATGTCTCGACTCCTCTGGAGTCTGAATTCAACATTTACTAACATCAATGCCACCACGGGCGTATCCGGTCACCTAGCAAACACCCCTAGGCGAACCACATCCTATCTCTCAACACACACTAAATCAATTCCAGACTCCCTCTGGGTCCCATTCGATATCCAAAACCAAAGGGCACTCATCCGACCCCCTATCCTCGGGTCAAGTGTATCATGGGCCCAACATGCCCATCAATATACCATATCGTTATCGTAAACAACCATCCGGACCAACACAAGTCTGACACAACCAGAACACATGATACAACATTCGACCCCTAATCCAGGGTCATAATTACTCCAGGGATTTCCGACATCCTCATATCTCGTCTAATCACCAGGCTGCGCACAGGGCTCACATCTCGGAGGCATGGCAAATCAGTAACCAAATGCTCCGATACCAAATTCCCAGAAAATTATGGAAATTAGTATGATGTTAATTAAGCCGTTAGTGACCATGATTAATGATTTTGGACAGGATTCGAGACTCCTGAAAAATGTCGGAAATTACGGAAACGCGTGCAGCTCAGAAAGCGAGCGGTTTGGACGGTGTGTGAGTGGACATTTGTTTTATAAACTGATATGCATGCATAGTTAAATGTTTTACATGATTGATTGCATGACTTGAGTTGCAATGATGTCCTGATGATGTGGCATGACTATTTGTGATTTAATGATTATTTTAATCGATCTTTTGGTCACGTTTTACGAGAAATGTGCAAGTGATATTTTGGGCTAGGCCCGGAGTCAAAATGGTTTCAAAATGGATATTTTGACTTAGTTGGTGAGTCAATGATGATTTTTGGATTATTTTAATATTTTCAAATGAGACTTTACGGATTTACGTGTAAATGGTAATTGGGGCTTGAGACTCGGTCAGAAATGATTTTGACTTGGTTTGAAGTCAAGGATTTGATTGACATGTTTTGGGATGTAATACCAGGATGGTTTTCATTGTGATTGTGAGTACCCAGATGGTCGGAGCTAGGGAATCACCCAGACGACCGGAGCTTGGGGGATATGATTGTGAGTTGTTATGGTAAGCCAGCTTCTCGGATGCGACTGAGCCTGGATGTACCACTCGGATGTGTCTGAGCCTGGGGATGTGTTCGCCCAGATGTGACTGAGCCCAAAGGTTGAGCCCAGATGTGTCTGATCCCGAGAGTGTGGCTAGATGTTAGCCTACGCGTAGTGCGGATGTGACTGTGTGATTGTTTGTGCACTTGTGAATAGTGCGGATGGATTGATTGTTCACTTGTGAGAAGTGCTGTTTGATGTTGATTATGATTGCGTACTGGTATTGAGTACGGGTTCTGGTCTGTGTGGCCAGGTGACTATGTTTTCATATGGTTGGCTTGAGAGCCGGGATTTGATACTTGTTATGTGATTTGGCTGGAAAGCCATTAATTGTTATTCATATGTTTTACCCTATGCATGCATGGTTTGATAAACTGGAGGGTAAATGATATATTTTGAAATGTATTTTAAATGATATTATTTTTGTCCACTCACACCTTTCCTGTTTTGATGACCCTCCAGGCAGTGACATGATGTTCGGGGCTGATCGAGAGGTGGAGGCATGAGCGAAAATCAGTGCAGTTATCCCTTGTCTGACAGGTGCTGAAGGGTAGTTTCGGAACTTCAGTTGACTTGTCAGACGGGAGCAGGACCGGACACGGTTATCAAAGTCCAGTTGGGACGGGTTCTGTCAATCCAATCCTTCTTACTTTCAAAACCTTTCTACCCAAATCAAACGGCCTCAAATTACTAAACTTGCGCCGAGCATAATATCGGTCACAATATTGATACTCGTGTCCCAACCTAGTGGAATCAACTTCGAGTCAACAAGAGTGTAAATCGTCCTCAACTTCGAGCATAATATCGGTCACAGTATTGATACTCAGCCTCAACTTCGAGTCAACTGTTTGACTTTTCAAGGGTAAAATCGTCTTTTTACCTTCTATTTTCCGAATTCATATTTTCTCAAGATCCGAGCCATTACAGCTAGCCTCCTACCCAAAGCAGCCACGGAGCATTTAGATATATATATATATATGATGTTGAAATGTTATTTTTATTTACAAAACAATTAATTTGTAGAACTATTTCTTTTTATTATGTTTGATACTTTTATTTCTTTTTAATTAGATCATATTGAAAATATAATATTTGTATATATATTAATAAAAACTATATATAAGTGATATATTAATTTTTTTTTTTACTTTTCACATATTACGTAAAAAAAGTTTATTTTTCATATCGAAAAATAGGAAACATATGTATTTTGCCCTACGAAGCAGGTCATCGAGTTTGATGTATAGCCTTGCTCCATGAAATTTACAGAATTTTGGCGGGTTACCTAGAGCGTTGACTTATTGCTTTTGAACGATGACATTCTCACAAACAATAATATTTGTCAGGCTCCATTGAACGTTACTCGATGAATCAGTTTTTTTTCGTCGAGTTTAGCTTTGCTCAACGAGCCTTAGATGACAACCTATGCCCGACAAATAGCCATTGTAATGCTTTTTTCTTGACGGATCTATGGTTTTCCCAACGAATGCTTGCTGTCGGGCAAGGCCTTTCTTTCTATAATGATGGCCTAATGATATTTTTCTTCACTCTTGTGGTACAAAATGTTTATCAGATATTTGACTCTTGTTAAAGGTGACATTGATTCTTGATATCAAGGGAAAAAAGTAAGGGATCATGAAATTTGAGTGTAGATCACTTTGAGAGAAAAAGCTATCCATATAAATCAACATTCTTATTTTGAGTAGCTAAATTATATATATATATATATATAAAATACCTCAAATATATATATATATATATAATGGCGGATTCAGAAAAATATTTCAAGGGGGTCAACATTAAAAGAGTTCCTAAATTTGTTACACAAAATAATACTTCAATTTTTTTTTGAAAGAAGTATGTAATTCTCATTAATATAAAAAGAGATATTACAAAATATGGAAAAAGTGGTCTCGTTAAAACTTGTTAGGGATTTCAACCTAGCTACGAAAAATGAATGTCATGCATCAACAACAAATAAAAAGAGTAGCACACATGCATGGAAGAGATAATATTACAACCCTATAATTGTCCACGACGAATTTTAATACCTTGAAACAAAAACCAAATTTATTTTTCATTAACAAAACTTATGTAAATTGTTCAAACAAAAATTCATATTCTTGCATATAAAAATTCATTCATTAGTAAATTCAAAACTAAAGTCTATAAGAATTATTCATATATAACTTCAACAAATTTTTTAAAAATTAATCTAAAGAATTAAGAATTTAAAAAGAATTTCAATTGAAACTTACTTGAAAATTGGAATTGTTAAATAATAAAAGGTGGAATTTAGATACTTTATTAGCTATTTAATTGGTTAAGTAATGGTAGAATTACTAAATAATTGGGTAATTAAATATAGAATTGGAAGTTAATGCATAAAAAAAATTCATGAGTTTCATTAACAGAACTCATAAATTTTTCAAACAAAAATTCATATCCTTGTATATATAAATAAATTCATGAGTAAATTCAAAACAAAAGTTTATAAGAATTATTCATAACACACAAATTCAACGAATTTCTAAAAAATAAATCCAAAGAATTAAGAATTTGAATTAAAAGTTATTAAAAATTAGAATTGTTAAATAATAAAAGGTGCAATTTAGATACTTTATTAGCTATTTAACTTATTAAGTAATAGTAGAATTATTAAATAATTGGGTAATTAAATGTAGAATTGGAAGTTAATGCTCCAACCAATGCTCTTGAGGAGAAGAGACGGGAGGACGTAGCTTGTTTTGAGAAATTGGTAAAATAAAAATGTAGATTTAATTTTTTTTCGGAGGAAATGTAGATCTACAACTTGAAATTGTGTTGGTAATTGAAAATGTAAGCTTTGATAAGTGTGAAGACAAGCCTTGCTAATTGTAAAAGCAAGCCTTGGTAATTGTATCATATCAAAAAAAGCCTTGGTAATTTTAAAGGCAGCCGAAAAGGAGAGCAGAGTAGTAGTGGCTGGGAGAGGAAGTTAGTCCATAAATCTTTTTAAAATTAACTTATCCAAAATGACGTCGTTTTGGGTATTTTTTTTTAATAAAACTTAACCAAAACGACATCGTTTTTTGTTAAGTTTTTATTTAAAAAAAGAAAAAGAAAATTGCAAATCCACCTTCTCCAATTGTCCTTGCTGAAACTTCAAACCCAGAAAACCTAGATATCATATGAAATGGTAGGGGTGGAGGAATTGAGAGGTTGACGGGATCAATTCACTCCCTTGCCCCTTAATAGATCTTCCACTATATATATATATATATATACCACATATGTGTTCATTGGGGATGGTTTCACAATCTCATAACCCAAAAGGAAGATTATTTCAAGTAATCAATTACCCTTATAAATTAATATGATGACATATACATCAGTAATTTCTTGAATCATCTTCAGATCTTATCAACTTCACCAACATCTAATTTCATGAAGGCCATTGTGCATTAATTCTTATTAATTTATTGTATGAGAAGAGAATACATTGGGGTAGAAGGCAGGGTGCTTTTTTATTTTAGATCATCAATACATACAAGCATATATGCATGCCTCTAGCCAAAGGTGAGTTGATATTTGGGTTGTTTGTTAGGGGAGAAAACCCCAAAATGCTTCTCAACTGCCGGACCGTCCTTGAGATTTTCATCAAACATGGCAAAAAGGTAAGTCTCTATGGCTTTTCCAGGCCTCTTTGGAGTCCCAGTACTACTCCTCACATGGCTGATCAAATTCTTGTAAAATATGCCTGCATTTTCAGGGGTTGCAGCATTTCCACCCTCCGATGGCCAACCGCTTTCCGACACCACAATCTCCAAATTGGGCTCGCCGACTTTCTCAAGAGCAGCGTACTGAGCATCCAACAGCGCATCAAACAGGCTCGGGTACCGAGTCCCATCAGGTACCACTATCCCTTGTGATGTGAACAAGGCATAGGAAAGGTCTATTGCAGGGTTGTCTACGTAGCTGAAATAAGGGTACACGTTGACAAGAAGTGGGGCCCCATTGCTGACTAGGAACTTGATGACTGGGGTTATAAATTGATTTGCAGCGCCAGTATATACCCCATTTGAAGGAGGGTAGGGATTCTCCACTAGGGTTGTGTCAATTGCTGTTGACACTTTGATCTGTCCTTGCAAGTTGGCAGCTGCAATTGCACTCTGAATGTTGCGTATGGCAGGGAGGAGGAAACCGACATCTGCACTGTTGGCGCGTACTTCGTTTCCGACGGCGATGTATTTGAACTTGACATCAGCAGCATAGGGCTGTATATTTTTTTGGACCCAATCAGTTGCAGCAGCTGCATCATTGAGGGATTGGAGAAGGTTGTTGAGGATGGTGACAGTGACCTCAATGTTGGAGCCTTTAAGGGCTTGCAAGGTTGCATCATTTGGCTCATATATTCTCATCCTTCCAATGCCATTGCTTTTGTACAACTCAATCACTTCTGCCTCTGACGGTAAATTGTTGCCGTTTCGTCCGTAGCAAACTCCCACGGATTGTGCACCTGTCATTATCAAGCATGCTTTTAACTTCGACCCAAAATTAATGCCACCTTAATTGTGGAAGGGAGAGACTTTGACCCAATAATCAATAGGGATCAGTCATAAACGTAATATTCCTAAATACATATTAGGCCAAGGAAAATCACATCGAACTCATGTCATTAATAATTTAGGTAGTTTAATTGATAAACAACACTTTTAAAATAAAAATATGAAAACAATATCCTTGTTTCTATGTTTTTTATTTGGAAAATCACATCGAAATGATGCCATATTTTATATCAAATTCGTTATTCACATAAAAAATGAACAAAATTATAACATAACAAACGTTCGAACTCGGAAACAAAACAAGGAAAAAGTTCATGAAACACATCTCATAATATAGCACATGCATGGTTAACAATATTTTGAACTTAGTGCTATATATATATACAAACGTAGATAGTATATATATGCAAACGAGTGTTAATTATAGCAAGTAGACATGCATGCATGATGATACATGGGGAAAGTGAGACCTGTTATTTGCAGGGAAGGCAAGAGTACTGCTACAAGTAGCAGCAATATGGAAGAAGCTGCAGTAGCCATAACAACTATAACTAAATAATTCGGGTTTCTGATAATCGAGCCTACGTACTATATGTATATGTATTAAATTAATGGATGAATCATCTCTTCATTCATTGCTAATGGTATATATATATATATACTCATCAAGTAGAGTAGTTTTTAAAGGTACGTGGGAGCGGAGGTCCCTGCAGAAACTCCAAGAGCCGAAGTCTCCTCGCAGGAATATTATCATCCCGTCAATCACTACATATGGGACGGATTAATGTTAATACTAATAAAGACAAAGATAAGAAATGAAGTGGCTGCTCAATCCAAATATCCCGCCAAACACGTCTTGGAAAAAAAATGTATTTCTCCGTTGTACAAGTCAAACTAGTTAATAATCCAAATTCTATATTTGCGGTGGAGTCTGCATACATAAAGACCCGACAGATGCGTAAAGAAAATGAGTTTGTTTTTAATTAATTTTTATTTTTAAAGACACGGGATATTTATTGAGGTGGGAGAAATTTCAAGCCCGGATCATCCACCACAAACGATATTTTTCCAAGACGTGTTTGGCAGGATATTTATTGAGGTGCACCTGTCATCGTTACTTCATCGAAGGTTTAAAGATTTTATTTTATATTTTTTGTTTTTTGATTTTTACTTGTTTATAAATTAAAATTATTTTTTGTTTTAGGTAATTTGTAGTTGATTTGAAGGATTATTTATAAAAGGTATGTGTGTTTACCTCTCAATTTAATTTTGCTCAAAAATTTGTATTTAATTATATTTGAAAATTGTGATTATTGTGGAAAATGATTAGAAATCTGGATATAATTGTGTTAGTGAATTGTGATTTATCCGTTAATGCGAAGTTAATCGAGTTGATTAACTTTGTATAACGAAATTCGATAGAAAACCTTAGACCTGTTTGAGAGTCAGTGAATCAGATTGATTGATTGATTGATTCTTGAATTGTCCTTTTATTGGGGCAGTTTAAGAGTGCACAGCTAAGTGTTGGATAGTTTGTTGTCTATGTGGTTAGGTTTGGATTGTGGGAAAATTCGGTTTATATCCCCTTCACTGTTCTCCGAATGCATACTATATATTCACTTAAAATATTTAAGTCGTGTATTTGGAGAACTGTAGGATGATGCTGCCGAAATTTCCCTTGGTCGAAACTTCGCATCGTAGGTCACAAACTATACAGCACAGAATGTGCACTCTCGAATGTGATAGGGCCAAATCACTGGAGGCATAAGGAGACGAGCGGGTTTTGGATAGGATAGACTCACAAACTATATAAATATCTACTTACATTGATTCTACTTTGTGGAAGCGGACACAATGGACATAGGCTAGATGCAAATGTTGGATAAATCTTCTAATCATTATTTGGATGGGATCGACAGCTTCATCGCTTTTGCACATAGTCACTGTAGTGATCCAAGGCGCATATTATGTTCGTGTCGTAAATGTAACAACTATTGTTGTATGTCGCTGAATGATGTCTATTTGCATCTGTTACGGAACGGGACCATACATAACTACTGGCATGGAACGTCACGACTATCACGTTTTGTTACAACGACTCATTTCAATTGGCATTCGGCCTTATATGGAGCCTAAAGTTGTTGAGACGATAGTTTATTTGTCTCAATATTTCCAGATATTATGTGCCAAGTCGCTAGCAAAGATGGACCTCGAAGAAATTAAAGAGGACATTGTCTATATCATGTGTCGGCTTGAGCAAATATTTCAACCAACATTCTTTGACATAATGATTCACCTATTAATACATCTTCCAGACGAGGCAATGATAACTAGCCTGGTTCAATTTAGTTGGATGTACTCAATCGAAAGGTATATACTATTCCTATTACTGGTACTATGTCCTTAATATACTGTTCATACTTAAATCATTTTGTTTATTTCGTTGCAGAATGTTAGGTACCTAAAAGTGATACATCCGCAACAAGACACGTCCCGAAGGCTCTATAGAAAAGGCATACATTGCAAAAGAGTCACTTACATTTTGCACAATGTACCTTCGAAATGTTGAAACTTTTTTCAACAGGGCCTCGCAAAACAACGATGGTGGCCAACATCTAGAGTCCTTATCTGTATTTGTCATGCCCGCAAAATCATTCGACAACGGTCTGGTCTCAGAGAGTTTTACTGATAGCGACATGGCAATGGCTCATTGGTTCATATTGAACAATTGTGATGAAGTCTGGCCTTTCCATGACCATCAAGAGGCATTGATGAGGGCCCAATATTTCCACATTGGTTTTCTGCACATGTAAGTCAAATATTGTATCAAACTATTTTTAAATGAACTAGGATAACATTGTGTGTTTTCGTATCAAATGGCATAGTTGAGAGCTGACAACTAGCCCAAGTTCTGCAAAGAACTGATGGAGCTTGCAATTGGCCCATTTTGAGGGGAAACATATACTGGTTGTTACGTTAAAAGAGTTAAGTTCGTGTGCGCAAAGCGAGATGACAAGTTGTCTACTCAAAATAGTGGGGTATTTGTCAGGACCCGACTCTAGCACGATATTGTCCGCTTTGGGCTTCCTCGCCCTCACAGTTTTGTTTTCGGGAGCTCACGGTGCAAATTCCCAGGGGGTCACCTATCTTGAAATTGCACCAATCTCAACTCGCTTAACTTTGGAGTTCTAACTGAAGCCAATGAGCTCCCAAAAGGCCTCGTGCTAGTTAGGTGTGTGGATACACTTTTAAGGCACACCACCATTCCCTTCCCAGACCATTCCCCTCGTAGGAATATGGGATCGTTCACCGTTCCCTCTAGGACACGGGCTTTTACAATCCACCCCTCTTAGGGCCCAGCGTCCTCGCTGACACACTTCCCGCTCGGGGTCTGGCTCTGAAATCATTATGTTAGGACCCGACCCTCCTCGGTCAAGACCCAACTCTAGCATGATATTGTTCGCTTTGGGCCTCCTCGCCCTAACGGTTTTGTTTTCGGGAGCTCACGGGGCAACTTCCCAGGGGGTCACCCATCATTTTGCACCAGTCTCAACTCGCTTAACTTTGGAGTTCCAACCGAACCCAAAGCCAATGAGCTCCCAAAGCCAATGAACTCCCAAAAGGCCTCGTGCTAGATAGGTGTGTGCCTACACTTTTAAGGCATACCACCATTCCCCTCCCAGGAATGTGGGAATGTTCACCATTCCCTACAGGACACGGGCTTTTACAGTATTCATGAAAGGGGATGGTGTAAATGCTTATACGCGATTTTACGGTAAAGTATTAAGTGTTGTAAAGGTATTTTATGCAGACCTTAAGATAGTATTCTTTTTCAAATGTCATTGGTTCGATATGAACCCAAGTACCATAAAAACGTGTGGTATCGACAAAGGGGGTTAAAGTGTCAGGACCCGTCCCAAATATCATCTCGATACCCGGAACGAACCCTGCTCCCGTCTGACAATCACACTTACAGTACCAAAAATAACCTTAATACAGCTATAAGCATAACTATCAGACGAAGGAGTAAATATATACAACAGTAAGTCAGAGCATAGCACTACAAAATGGGCACCAAAGTCCTACAAGTCTAAGTCCGCAACGGAAGAACGTCGGAAGCTCTATGCCTCGATATCTGCCTCAACGTTTACCCCAGCGCTATCACCACGACCTGGAGGGAAATTTAAAAAAACAGAAGGTGTGAGTGGACCGGAATAAATAGCAGTTTCAAAATAGTTTCTCGTCAAATCAGAGTTAAGGAAAAGTAAGAAGTTATTCCCTCCGCTTTGCAAACAGACATGCCCAACGAAGTATTAGAAAATCATAATATGAAACATCATAAGAAACAGAAACACTATAAAACTGATATAGAAACCAGAGCATAAACATCAAACCACTTTTTCCGATCAAACCTGCTGGACCTATCCGAGTCTTTAAACTCAACCAGGCCTCACACAAATCCGAGTCTTTAAACTCCCGAGTCTTTAAACTCAATAGGCCTATGGGGGTAATATCGTAATTATCCGAGTCTTTAAACTCAATCCGGGCCCGTCCCCCGTCAATATCAATCCGGGTCTTTAAACCCAATATCCAGATCCAGTAAATCCGATCCATATCAGTGTAAAACCGTTCCGAAACCTATCGCCAAACTCGAATTCGAAATCCCCGGTTCGAAGCCCTTCCGGCGTTCAGAACCGACATTCCGAACCCAAATCCGGAAATCCATTATTATACCAAAAACCACATGTAATCACAAAACATATTTCATAACCCATTTATCATCGTCAGAAAACATTTATAGGTTGAAGTCCTCAAATATGGCATCAAAATCCGAAAACCAGATTTTTCTCGAAAAACGTGTAAAATCCCGGAAATGTCTCGAAAAACGTGCAAACATATCAACCACATATAATCATTATTAAGAAGCATAAAACACATGTAATATCATAAAACCTCAGTAAAAACAGTTAGGCATGCTCGAAAGAAAGAAAAGGTCCACTCACAGATCAGAACAAGTCACTCGCGCCCCGTGCGCTCCTCGACCGTCTCTGGTGTCTCCCGTCCTGTCAATAGATACCAAATAGGGTCAGAATTACATCAAGGATACCTTCCCTATTTTCCCCAATTTTTCGGGAATTTAATAATATTTTAATCCTAAACCCTAAACCTTACGGATTCCCGAACCATCCCGTAACACCGTCCGATTAACCCGAAAACTATACTATTGGATTCCTTAGAACATTTAGGACTAAACTCATGTTGGAAACTTGGCCGGATTCCTCCCCACGCGCCTCCACGCGCCGCCCAAAGTGGCTGCGCGTGGGCCTCACGCGCCAGCTACAGTAGCATCCCCTTCCTCGAGTCACCCGGTTCAACACAGTTGAACCGGCGTGAACAGTTCTCTGTAATCCGACCACCATTTCAGTCCAAACCAATCCTATCCTCTTCGTCCCGTCCTAAGCAACCTGTCCATGTCCTAACCTCGAAGAATCACGGCCGGAAACCCGCCGTTCACGGCCTCGAAACAGACGGCCCGTAGCCCCTGTTTTGGCCGCCGGCCGCCCAGGTCCTCCCCGGTCACGGCGTTCATCTTAAACGACGCCTAAGACCCTCCTGAACTTCACCCTAACCTCCTTATCCCTCGACTCTACGCCCAAGTCCACGACTTTGCATTTGAAGTTCACGGCCAAACAGAGTACAGAGTACTCTCCCTCGACTGGGCTCCGCCGTGTACGTCTCCGTCACGGCGACCGTTCCATACCGTTCCTAGAACCTCCCTGAACACTACTGTACTCACCAAGCCCCTCGATTCTCACCCTACCTTCACGACTTTTGAAATTAAAATCTACGGGAAAACAGAGCAAAAGAAGTTACCCTTCGATTCCGGCGCCGCCGTGAGAACCGCCACCTACCACGGTGCTCGTAGGACTCCCCGTAGCCTCCTGAGTCTCCTAGTGGCTTGAATCGATCCACCACACGGCACAGCAGCCACCTCAATCCACCGCCGTCTCTGTTTCCTCCAAAACTCCAACCGTCCACCGTGTCGCCTCCGTGTACGGTTTCAGCCCCAAACCGTGATCACCAGCACCGCCTTGCTTCATCGTCCCTCTCTCAACTCACTCTTCACTCTCTCTTGCACCAAGATCGATCAATCTTCTTCAACTTTCTTCTCTCTGTTTCTGTGTGTTCAAAGGATTGCACGGTTCAAAAATGAACCAAGTGTGGCCGTGCACACTTTAGAACCTTAGGGAACAATCCAGCCCCTGCACGTGTCCACCATCCATAGGCCAGCCCAAAAAATCTCTGCCACTTGCCCTTATCTGATTGGGCTGAGGGAAAATGACCAAAATACCCCTCCTGCACAAATTACCATTTTACCCTCATTTAATCAAATTTACGGTAACGCCCTCAACCTTCCGTACATCATAACTTTTCCTCCGGTTGTCCGAATCGAACCTGCCACCTGTCTACGGACTCGTGACGTCCTAAACTACGTCACGGTCAAGGCCCAACACTCATCCAATCGATAGTACAAAAAGTCAACTTTTAGCCTACTATTCACAAGGGCAAAATCGTCTTTTTTTACAAAACTTCACAAAATTACATTTTTACCCTTCCCCCGAAGGTACGGGTTGTTACATAAAGTCCCCGCATATCTATAGGTCAACAGGAAATAGGATCTAGGTCGTGTAGATGAAACGACTTGGCTCACCGTACCCCCAATGTGCATAATTTGCTGGTGCGGGAAATGGATACAATTATTCGCAACAAATTGAAGATGAAGGGTGACACCATCATAACCCAATCCAAATCGGAGCTCAAAATTTGTTGGTCTTCTTTACAAGTATTGTAACAACCCGTCCCGAATTCTTGGATAAGATTAGTGACTAATCAGGATTAGTGAGGTTAATCGGTGATTAGTTGGGCGAAATAGGATGAACGATGTAAAATGACCGTTTTGCCCCTAGGCGTGGGTAAAACGTTGACTTTCTGTTCAGACAGTCAAATGGACTTTGGCCAATGACCGTGACGTAGTGCTGGACGTCACGAGTTCATAGACAAGTGGCACGTTCGATTCTGACATTTGAGGAAGAAATTATGACGTTTGAAAGTTCATGGGTATTTTGGTAATTTGGTTAAAAAGGGTAAATAGTTGATTTTTGACCTGGGAGGTCTGATGGCCGAGGACCGAGGACGGTTACATAGATCGGGATGATACAAATCCATAGACAGGCGGCACACTAAAATCGGACTTCGAACGAGAGAGTTATGGGTCACGGAAGTTCGGTTTCACTATGCATGTATTACGAGGCGATGATGACATGGCAATATCTGATTGGGCAGATATTTTCGTCGGACCCATGGATGAGTGACAAGTGTCACTCATCCCATTAGTCAATTTCCCTAAATTGTGGATCTAACTAATTAAATAATATTAATTTTATAATTTTATAATTTAATCTACTTAGCTCTCAATCCTAACCCTCCATTTCAATTAAACTCTCAATCCTCACCCTCCATTTCTTCTCTCTCTCATCTGATCATCATCAGACATCATCTTTATTTTCTTTCCTTTAAACTAAACACCATTCTTCATTTCTTCTCTAGGCAACTCGAACACAAACCACACCTCCCCACCATCCTTGGTGTGTGTGTGTACCACCGTGAGAGTGACCGAGATTAGGAGAGACTGAGTTGGACATGGGGCTGCAGGAGTAGCAGTGATGGTCGACCGCCGTGGACGGTGGCGATAGCCCAGGTAACCAAACCCGTGAGATGTGAAATTTGGAAATCTTGTTTTGGTTATCGTTTTGAACTCCTTTTTTATTCTATTATGGCATAGGGACAAGGAGGACTTGTTTAGGATTGGTTTTGATGGGAATGGACGTGTGGGACGGCTGGAAATAGAGGAGGAAGGCCATGGTTACTGTGCATCAATCTCTGGTGAGTTTTAAGTTCAGTTTTCTTGGTTTTTAAATCATTGAAGGGTTGCTGGGGATTAGAGGATAATATAGGTGGAAACAGGATCGAAAATGGTTGAGTATTGGCTGGGAACCGGCTTGAAGGGTTTGCCGGTTCGGTCAAATCAGAATAACCAGTCAGACCGGGTCCAACGCGAGGTTAGGGATGAACTATTCACCGCGCGTGGGCTTCACGCGCAGCCGCTTGAGGCGGCAGGTGAGGGCGCGTGGTGGGTCCGATGGGGAAACTTCCAACATGTGAAACACTTTATTCGATGTAACGAACATTTTGAGACTGGTTTCGTGTCGATCGGACACCGTTTCGAGGTTTCGGGATATCCGAAGGTTTAGGGTCGACTTTAAAAATAGTTAAAAATTCTGAAAAATTACGGGGCTTTAGTGAGAGGTTAATAAGGTAGTTAGTAACCCTCTAAGTGATTTGGATAGGTTTGGCAGTTCCGGTGACGAAGATTGGCTTGGGAGAGCCGTATGGCACACGTATCGAGGTGGCAGCCCGGACGGTCTATGAGTGGACATTGTTTTCTAAATTGGTGCATGCATAAATGTTTATTATATGTTTTAATACTTGGTTGGTGATGCCATGAGTGCATTTTTGTGTGGTTATGTATTGGCATGTATTTCGAGGTTTCGTGACAGGACCCATCCCAATCCCCCCGGGATTACCATGGAATGTGCCCTGCTCCCGTCCAACAAGGGGTGTCAGACAAGGGATGACCAAGAGCCACTGCCCAAACGGGGCATCTAGAGTGCGCAAGGATCGATGGAGGAGGTGTGCAATGTCCCAGTCTCTGCTGCAATCGCATCCGTGATCAACCTGAAGGGCATTAAAACCAAAAGCTATGAGTGGACAAAACCAATAAGTTCATCAAATACATTTATAAGACATTTATGCCCTCCAATAAAAACGTATGCATGCCACCAAAACCAGTAACCAAAACGTTTGCTCAACCGAGCCATTAGGGCCTTAGCCCAAAAACCGTTAACCAAAAACCAAGTGTGGGAACTCAGCCCAAAACAGTGGAATACCACCACCATACATATACGACCATGTGGGTCACCACCCACGACCATAAATGAACATCAATTCATTAAAATCACACAATCATAAATCCACCCGGAAAGCCATTTCATTAATTCGTATTTTACCATTACCATCACCAGCATCCTTGATGCTAGACGTCCCTGACGTCATGTCTCACGGTTTCATAAGCTACGCGTGCTGCCCGGGGTCTCTCCGGGTCCATAAATCTGACATCCCTGATGTCTGACGTCCCAGACGTCAATCATAGCAATCCTGCTCCTGAGTCATCATACGGTCCGGCTGCTCCGTATGGTGACCCTTCACAGGCAATGCACCGTGACTTCCCCAGTGTCCCAGACATCTGGAGGAGACCATCATATATCCATGTGTACAGATGGTATATGGAAAAACAGTTTTTATTAATTCATTTCACAACATCACAATGGGCCCTGCCCGAATTTTCCATAAAACAACACATTTCCATTTAGGGTCCCTGACCCGAAATCACATTTTTAATCCAACTGGGCCTCATGCCCGACTTTATGATCCACTGGGCCCACGAGCCGATTTATAAACCAACTGGGCCCGCAGCCCGACTTATAAACCAACTGGGCCCGCAGCCCGATTACGTACTCAAATGGACTCCAAGTCCGAGATTTCCAAAACAAGTGGGCCTCAAGCCCGAATTCATCTTTCCAATATAAAAACCATTTTATCATATTATTTATTTAACCACAAGCACGCAAAACCACAAATAAACCGTTACTCCCGATATACGTGAAATACGGAAAACACCTCGAAATACGTGCAACATACCCGAAATCAATGCTCACAAATACCATCATAGAAATCATGTATATAAATCATATAACACATTTAAGCATGCATAGGATTTATAAAACCAAAGTCCACTCACAGACCGTTTTAACCGTGTGCCTCGATATGCGTGCCACCGGCCCTCCCGGGCCTCACCACTATCACCGGGACTCCCAATCCTGTCCAAATCACATTAGAGGGTCACTAAACTCATCATTAACATCCTATCAAAGTCCCGTAATTTTCCCGAATTTTTACTTATTTTTAAACTTAATTTAAAACCTTCGGACATCCCGAACACTATCGAGACGGTGTCCGATCGACACGAAACCAATCCCAAAATGTCCGTTACATCGAATAGATTAAAAGTCATGTTGGAAGTTTCCCCAAAATACCCTTCACGCGCCCCCACGCGCCAGGTCAACATTCAGGTCAACAATGATGACGTCATGCTACAGTAACCGGGTTCTGAAACCGGGTCTGTAACCGGATCGCCGTCGACCCGCCGCTTGACTCGATCACAGATCGATTTCCAGACCACCATTTTTGATGCGGTTTGATCCTTTGGACTCGTCATTTCCTCCTCTACGGTTCTGTGACATCCAAACTCATTTTTAGGTTGATTAAACTACCTGAAATCTGACAGGAAAATCGGCTGAGAACTCAGGTCATCCTCTCCGGCGACTCGTCGAGATTCCGGCCGCGGTTCATGGTCCAAAATGGTCGTCTAGGTTCCTAGGACATGTTTCAGAAGTAAGAAAACAATCCTAACGTCAAAAACCAGTGTTTCGAAACAGGGAAGAAAATCAAACCTTCTCGGGTTTCTGGGCATATCGCTGCCGTGGCGCCGCCGTGGCTCGTCCAGTCGTGGTCTGAGTCGTCCTAAGGTTCCAGTGGTCCTATCCCTACGTTGGTTCGAGTCCAGGTATGAAGGTTTGCATGCTTGGATCGATTTGGGCTGTTCGGGTTCCTCTCGGGTCTGGGAGGTTTCCAGCCGTGCAGGGCGGCCGTGAGGCGGTGGCCGTCGTCTGAAGGTGGCTGGGGTTCGTTTGGACGTGTCTGGTGCATGGGTTGAGGCTGAGATGTGGTGATGTGTTTGTTCGTGGAAGGAAACCGTGCTCACGGTTTTGAGGGAGAATGAAAATGAGAGGATGTGTGGTCTGATCAAATAAAGAGAGAAGGAATGAGATCTAACGGCCCAGATTCAATCTCCATATAAAATGAAGGGTGAGGATTTGAGGAAATGGAATAATTAATTAACCCAAATGGCGAGCAAAGATCCCTGAATTAGGGTATGAAGGGGATGATGACATGTGTCACTCATCAAGGGTCCAGATTGGTTTGGATTAAAGTAGTCAGATTTTATTATTATATTATTATTTTATTCCGAGTCTCGGTTAATCGCGTTTTACGTCATTGACCATAACTTCGTCGTCGAATCTCCGATTTCGGCATGCCGCCTGTCGTTGGATTCGTATCGACGAAACCTACGTAACGGTCCTTGGCCCTCGTCCATCGGACCTCCCGGTCAAAAAGTCAACATTTGGCCCCTAGTAAGCCAAATTACCAAAATACCCCTCAACTTCCGAACACCATAACATTCTCTACGAATGTCGGAATCGAACGTGCCACCTGTCTATGAACTCGTGACGTCCCGAACTACGTCACGGTCATCGGTCAAAGTCCATTTGACCGCCCGAACAAAAAGTCAACATTTTGCCCACGACCAGGGGCAAAACGGTCATTTCGCACAATTTGTCCGATTCCGCCCTACTAACCACCGTTCAACCTCACTAATCAAGATTAGTCACTAAACTAATCCCGGAATTCGGGACGGGTCGTTACATTTCGGCCTTATACGGTGCCTATACGGGTTTGTACTTTCTTTGTTTGTTTAAATGAAATGGTTTTGGATTTCAAAAGGATAAACTCGAGCATGAGACCCATTTGGTTTTGTCTCGGGTATATGGCTCTATTTGTGACCTACGGGTCTGAATCGTGGTCGCGGCAAGTGCTATGTGCACGACGACCGACGATATGACGCTCGCCTCCGGACTAGGATATGTTCCTTCCGGAGAGGTCACGATGCACGATCTGTTGTTGGACAGCCGATGGAGGCTCGACTTCGAAGTGCTAACGGTTCAAGATATCGATCAGTGATGAGTGCTCCATAATCTAGCGGTGGTCGCGTCGGTTGATTCGTTCACGGCGACATACCAGGATTGAGGGCGGTCCTGGATGGATGGTTGCATGCATCACTACGATCGGACTCGTGACTGACCCTTAGATATCAGGCATGAGACCCAGTTACTTTACGGTTGTGATTTCGGGTCGAGGATTCTAAATGGATTTCCAGGTTCATGACGGTTTATGGGGACGAACATGAACCCTTGAAAGGTTTTTATGGATCATGACAGTTTATGGGGACCGGGCATGAATCCTTTGAAAGGTTTTAAGGATATATATATATATATATATATATATATATTCATATACCTTTCTTTACTTGGATTGTCTCCTCCGGGGAGGGTCGTTAGCCTGGATGGACCCCGAAGTAGTCATGGAGCACTAACTGAGTGGAGTCGCCCCCGTTGGGTACCTTACTCTCAAGAGGGCTTAGATTATAACCTCATGGAGGGTCATTGATCTACGAAAATTGACCTGGGTGACCCTGAGAAACTTGGGCTTGAGACTCCAGGTAGCACGCGCGTAGCTTTGGCAACCGTGACAGGATATTTATATGTATATATGATATATGATATGTGATGTGTATAGGTTTTGGGCTGAGTCCCACGGGGATTTGGGCAGTGGCTCGTATGGTTGGTTCTTTATGGTTCTTTCGGTTATGGTATTGGTCTTAGTTACCACATATGTTTCTTTTGGATTAAATGGTTTTTGAATGCATGCATGCTTTTTAGTGAAAGGTACAAATGTTCTTATGAAATGTTTTTATAAACGCTTTGTTTTGTCCACTCATAGCTTTTAATGTTTTTACTAGCCTTCAGGTTGACAGCGGATGCGAGCTGTAGCAGAGACCGAGATATCACATACCTCCTCTGGATCCTGGCGTACTCTGAAAGTCCGCGCGGGCTAAGGTTGGAATTTCCCTTGTCTGACACTTTGTGTCAGACGGGATCAGGGTCGTCCCACGTTAATTCCGGGGGGATTCTGACAGGTATGAAATGTTTTAAAATATTTTTTATTATTTTGATAATTTTTAATAGTTTAACATACTTTAATATTGGATTGCAGATTAATTTTGAATGGGATGCGACCAATGCCGCTCTAATGGACTATATCAATTTTCAGGGGCAGAAGCGGTATTTCGACTGAAAGTTTAAGATCCATACCTACTACGAGCATTGGAGGTCGCATTAACTATCTAAGGCAAATCCTCTAGAGGAGATGTAGGTGGAAAATTTAGAGGGTGGCTTTAGTTATGCGACCACTGGATAAAATACCACTTTATAGTAAGTTAACTTTTTCTTTGTTTTATTGAGAATATTAATTTACGTAGTTTTGTATTAGTAATAATTGTTTTTCTAATGTGCAAGTAAAATCAAAGGTCAACAAGGCGAATCAGGCAGAGAAATTTTTTTTAGTACCACGGGGGATCACGCCTTTTATTGGCTTTGCACGAGGCCCGTCGTTCGGCTAAGTTGATGTTCCCGGAAGTTGAAACCTGGAAGGAGGTTTATACTGGGCGAGGTAATTAGGCACGTGATGCTATTCATGTAAGTTCAATTTTTGCGGTTATTAAATATTTTATTATTTTTAATTAAGTAATTTATTTATTATTACTTTATTCCATTTTGTAAGAGGCCATGGTGGAAGACGTGCAACAGACTCATAAACCGTTTACTCAGCAACAACTTAAGGTCCTGCTGTGTGACGACCCGGAAATTCGAAAAAAAAAAAATTGGAAAATTTTGAAGGAAATCACGAGTTTGCCTTGGTTATGGGGGTAAAAGTTAACTTTTTGTTCGGGATACTTTTTGGACCTTTCATAATGACCGTTGGGTAGGTCTCGAGACGCTGAGTTCGTAGACAGATGGCACGTCGAAAACGGAGTTTGGATGTAAAAGTTACGGGTCTAAGAAGGCTAAGCGCAATTTGGTCATTTTGCAAAGGAGGGGAAAAATGGTCTTTTGCGTGTAGGATGATTCAGCAGAGGGTTGGTGGTAATTGGACACCTATCCCTGCTGAATTGGCTGAGCATCCCTGACCTGATGACATCTGTCACCATAAGTATGGGCTTAGTGGCTGTGCACGTGTGTGATGTGTGAGTATGTATAACAACAATTGAAAACAAAGTATGATCGATTGGGTTAAGTACACCGCCCAACCGTTTGTATTTCTGGGCTAGTTAGATTAATTGGGAGGAATAGAGAGAGACAGATTGAAGGAAAACGAGAAAAACGAGAGAGGGAGATATGTTGTAAAACCCGAAATCCAAACCGTTTGAAATTCGAATTGATCAAAGTCGAATTTGAAATTGTGGACATCAATTACAGAAATTGATCTTAGATTAAGCTTCCTAGAATCCAGACGACTCGAACCACTTCAAAAACAAAGGGAATTGATGAGGAAAAGGCCAAAAACGAAACCCTAACCTCTCGAATTTTCGAGTTTGAGTTCGAGTAATTGGAGCGAATTAAGGTTGAAATTGATGTTGGACAAATGATCAGAAGGATCCTCAAAAGGTTTCTGCTTGATCAGATTGAAGAAAACAATCGAATTTGAACAAGATTGAAGGAAACAGTACCTGCAACTCTTTCATATTTTCGAGTTAAAATAGATGGAATTGAGGTAAATATTCTTGTAATTGAAATCACAGACCTTAAATTAAGGTGAATTCGATGCTCTTAGAAGGTTGAGTTACTAAAAATAATGCAGAATTGAGGGAGATTCAAACGGGTCGAGACGCGGGATTCGTTTGCAGGGAAATCGGGTAGAGCAGATGATGAACAGTAACTGGGTATTGTAGCAGGCACGTGGACTTGACGCGCATCCACTTACGACGGCGCGTGAGGACGCTTGGGGCATCATTCCAAGGTAAGGTCAACATGAAGTTTGATCCGAAGTTTTGATATACGAGTTAAATACGTATTTAAACCTCGGAAAAATTAGGGAAATTAATATGAGATAAATTGAAGTGTTAGTGACCCATGATAATGATTTTGAACAGGAATTATGATTTTCGGAAATTACGGAAAAACGTGCAGCTCGAAAGCGGGCAGTTCAGACGGTGTGTGAGTGGACTTTTGTTTTCTAACCGTGAAGCATGCATATATGTTTTAAATTCTTTATTATGTGATTTGACATGATTTGACTTGATTGATATTTCGATATGATGATTTATCGATTTTATGGATTATTATATTGATTTTGGGCACGATTTAGAGGAAATGTGCAATTGATGTTTTGGGCGTAAGCTCGGGATTTGAAAATGATGTTTTGACTCGGATTTTGAGTCAAGATTTGATTTGATAGATTTATGCATTGGAATTTGGATATGGTTTATGGATTTACGTGAACGTAGCAACTTAGGTTACGATTGTACGGATTTGCGTGAAAATGATGTTTTGGGCTTCAGACCCAATTGAGTTATGATTTTGATTGGATTTGGATTTATGTGATGATAATAATGATTTTCGGATTTATGAAATAAGTCCAGACACTAATTTTACAAGTTTTGAGGAAACTATGTTTTTGGTCGAGACCCTGTGTTTATAACTATTTTGATTTCAGAAAAAGAAGTTGGAAATGTGTTTCACTGTTTTCACTGTGGTTATTCTTTGTGGATATGATAGGGCTTCCAGCTGTGAATATGTGTCCCCAGAATGAACCCTGGAGATAACGCTCGCCTCCGAGATATGATGTGTACTCCTGGAGAGGTCACGTAGCACTGTCTGTTGTCGTGCCGGAGGAGGCTCGACTCAGGTGTGCTGGGATTATATGGGGATCGGTCGATGATATGTTCACGAAAATCTAGAATGTCGACTGGTGATGTGTTCACGGCGACATGCTCAGGATTTAAGAAATCCTTGAGCTTATTTGCACGCTTAGCATGGATAACGTGACTAATGAGATTGGATATGGAAATGAGTCCCGAGGTTTTATCGATATTTGTGATTTATAAATATTTGTGCCCAGATATTTTCATTTATAATTTGACTTCATATGCTTACTCATGTTTTATGATATGCATGCATGTTTGTGAAACTGGAGGGTAAGGATGAATTTCGATAAATGTATTTATGATAGTTTATTTTTGTCCACTCACACCTTTTATGTTTTTTTGACCCTCCAGGCCGTGGCGTGAAGATCGAGGCTGACCGAGAGGCGGAGGTATGAGTGGGAACAGGTGCGGTTATCCCTTGTTTGGCAAGTGCTGAGGGTAGTTTTGGAACTTTAGTTGGCTTGTCAAACGGAAGCTGGACCGGACACGGTTATCAAAGTCCTTCGGGGACGGGTCCTGTCACGCTACAAGACTAGCTACTGGATCCCGGGACGTAGATTGGCATCCTAGAGCGCCACATTGGATGGAAACTCGGGAAAGTTCTTCCGGACACCAAAGGAGGGCTCTTTCGAGATGTCCCGGGTCAATCCTCGAGTTCCTTCCGGGAAGTCAATCTCGAGGAGGTCTCTCAGATCCGGGACAACTTAGAGAACCTCCATGCGGAGAATAACAAGCTTAAGGCCCGGTATGCACGTCTCGAGGCCCAACACTAGGAAATGCAGTCCCAAAACGCGCAAATTCAAGCCCAGCTTGTACTACTATTCAGCTAAATAGGTCAGCATGTGCCAGATGGCCTTAGCTCATAGTCCCAACTGGACCCGAGTCGACAGCCTGCCCAAAATGATACTCACTCATCACCGAACATTTAGTTTTATTATATATTTTTTAATTATGTAAAACTATTACATTTATTTTTATATATATTATAATTAATTTTCATTTAATTATTATTAATTATAAATGTTTTTTTCTGTTTTAATATTAATTGAATTTATTTAAATATATAATATTACATAAATATAATTATTCAAATATTAAAATAATTAATAAAAAACTATTTTAAATGTAGCTCGACGGACATATCCGTCGGGCAAAGTCTACATATTTAAATTTTTCCTAGCGCATATCCGCCAAGTTAGATATGTCTTCGCATATTCGTCGAGTGGTTAGAATGTTCTTGTAATTGGATCCTCAACAGTTTACTTTATATATATACATATATTATGGAGACATTTCAGATGATATTTTAAATTACTTGAGTTACAAGCTGGTTGCATAATAAAAAGAGTTTCATGTACAAAGATTGATGATGCAGAAATCTTCCGGATTTACAGAATTATCTTCGATCCCTATGCGTAATAAACAAAACAAATTGGTTGAGGTTGAAGCTTGGAGTGCGATGATGGATAGGTGTCAACCAAGAATGTTCCAACACTTAGTCCAGATTTATGAGAATAAACCCGCATGGTTTTTATAGCAATTTTTCATGAATCTCATCACTGGAAAAAGAAAGAAGATTCATATAATTCTAAGTGCATTACTCCATTCCCCTTAGCCCTTCTCAGTTCAGATTGTTATGCTTGCAATAGAATATGCCACAAAATAGTATAACCCGCATTTGGATGTGTGGTTACGTATAGGCACGTATTTCGAGGTTTCGGCCCTATACGGTGCCTATACGGGGCTGTAGGTCTTATTTGGTCTAAATGAAATGGTTTTGGATTTCCAAAAGGATAATGAATTTGATTTGATAATGTTGATTTGGATATTTTTGAATTATATGGTTTCACGTATTTCGAGGCGATTTACGTGCTTGCACGTAAATCGAGGTTTTTCGGTTTTACTCCGATTTTCCATTCTTATGGTCTTGGAAATAATTTAATTAAATAATTTTGGATTTGAAAAGGTAATTCTCGGACTTGAGGTCCATTTGATTTACGGAATCGGGCCGGAGGCCCAATTGGTTTACGATTCGGACCGGGGGTCCAGTTTCTATGTGAATTCGGGCCTAGTGCCCAGCTATGTGTTACAAATGGTTTTTACGGGTCATGACGGTTTATGGGAACTGGCATGAACCCCTGAAATGGATTTACGGGTCATGACGGTTTATGGGAACCGGCATGAACCCATGAAAGGATTTTATGGTTCATGACGGCTTATGGGGGCCGGGCATGAATCCTTGAAAGGTTTCAAGAATGGTTTCAAAAGGTTTTTCATATTCCATCCTTTATATATGATTGTCTCCTCCGGGGATGGTCGTTGGCCTGGGTGGACCCCGGAGTAGTCACGGAGCACTGACTGAGTGGAGTCGCCCCCCAGTTGGGTTCCTTACTCTCAGGAAGGCTATGATTACTATTACCTCGGGTAGGGTCAGTGGTCTGCGGACATTGATCTTGACTTTGAGAAGACTCGGATTGAGACCTGGGTAGCACGCGCGTGGCTTTGGATACCGTGACGGGATTGGTTGTGTGACTTATATATATGTATGTGATGGATATATGATATATGATATGTGGTGTGTATAGGTGTGCACAGGATTTGGGCAGTGGCCAGTATGGTCGTTTTTATTGTGGTCCTTTCGACCTTAGTTTATATCTGCTTTGGGCTTAGTCCCACATATGGTTGTTTTGGATAAATGGTTTTCGAATGCATGCATGCTTTTTAGTGGAGGGTACAAATGTCTTCCTTATTAAATGTTTTTATAAACTCTTTGTTTTGTCCACTCACAGTTTTTAATGTTTTGACTGCCCTTCAGGTTGACATCGGATGTGGGCTGTAGCAGAGATCGAGATATCACATGCCTCCTCCGGATCCTGGCGTACTCTGATAGCCCGGGAGGGCAAAGGTCGGAAATATCCCTTGTCTGACACTCCGTGTCAGACGGGAGCAGGGTCATCTCGCACTAATCCACGGGGGATTGGGATGGGTCCTGTCACGAGCGTAGTAACACCCAGGTCGAACCTGAATGTTATCATCATACATAGGGCCTCAAAAAAGGAACATCATCAAATGGGTCACAGCCCGAAAATCCAATGTCCTACGACACTTCATATCCCAGGATTCCTCGAATCCTATCAAATCCACAACTGGGTCTCATGTCCGAAATACCTTTCGTAAAACTCATAACTGGGCCATTGCCCAACTTATCTCACGTTTGACTATACTCTAAGTCAAACGTCAAATCAACTGGGTCATACGTCCGAAAGATATTTCCAACCCTGAAAATCTGTTCTCATTTCTAAAACACTTTCAAATCATCTTTCAACTGGGACTCGTTCCCTAATCTCAATTTCACGCATCTCCGTGAAATTCTCAAAATCATAAAATTAGTTCCATGCTAAATCACCATCTCCGAAACTCCCAGACCTGTCCAAATCATACTCGAAGGTCACTAGCTACTTCAAATAGGCTAACATTGAATCCCCCAATTTTTTGGGACTTTTAAGCGTATTTAAAATAAACCCTAAAACTTCGGACACTCGAAACTTGTCCCAAAATGTCTGTTACATTGAAAGGATGAAAACACGTGTTGACCATGACCCCCAATTCTACCTCACGCGCTCTCACGCACCATTGCAAGCGACTGCGAGTGAAACCCACGCGCCGAAACACGGTCATCTTCAACCTCGCGCCGAACCCAATTCAGACCCGGATCTCTGGTTTTCCGATTCAACCGGACTGATGAACCTTCGAGACCGGTTCTCTCTTGAATCTCAACCATCTTCAACGGGATTTGTTCCTATCTCTTTGTCTCATCATTTCCTATCGATCTATGAACTCAAAAACTAGAAACAAGGCCTAGAAGATTACCTCTAATTCGAAGAACAATTGCCCAGATTTCCGTCTCCCTGTCCGGGCTGCTCCGCCATCAGCCTCCGTCCAAAACAATCCCCCCATGCGTGTACAGATCCCAGAAACACAACCAAATCATTAGAAAATGGCCCAACAATCCCCCAACTCCAACTTTGAAAATTAACCCATCTAACAGTTCGGGTTCTACCTGGCCGTGGTTCCTCCGCCGTTCACGGTGGTCCTGCCACCCTCTGGACGTCCTCATCTCATCCTCACACTCATCGTCAGCATCTCACTTGGCCTCAAACTGAATCAAATGGGGGAAGGGTTGATTTTGGGGCTTTCGGGTTTTCAGTTCGAATGCAACAGAGAGGGAATTGGTGCATGTATGTGTAATAGGAGCAACGAATGAGTGGCACTTGTCACTCATCCATTGGGCCTGAAACAAATATCTGGGCCTACTTCAGACAAAAGTCCACTCGTCTCGTAAAACGTGCAATAATGCCTTGAAACTTCTGTGACCCGTAACTTTTCTGTCGAATGCCCGATTTCGACGTGCCACATGTCTACGGACTCATATCGACTCGATCTATGTAACGATTCTTGGTCCTTGTGCATTAGACCTCCCGGATCAAAAGTCAACTTTTTGCTCTCGTCTAGGGGTAAAATCTTAATTTCACCCTGAATGTCCGATAATCCTCGACTAATCCCTGATTAGCCTCGCTAATCTATAATTAATTCTTAATTAATCCCAAAAATTTGGGACAGGTCGTTACAATTGCACATCCATGTTTTCCTAGTAATTACACGTCCGGAGTATTCAGGAATTACGCATCTGAGCTCTCTCATGAATTAGACATCCGAGCCACCAAATATAAACTCAAAACATTAGTTTCAAAATCATCATTTACTTTAAACCCAGTCAAAACCATTTCCAACAATGTCTCAAGCCCAAAACACTATTTTCAAGCACATCCGTAAAATCACATCTAGAAATCAGTACTTAAATCCACAAAACCATCATTGACTCACATTCCAAGTCAAAATACCATTCTCAAACCCGGGCCTTCGCCCAAAACATTTTTTTCACCATTCTCGTAAATCGTGTCCACAAAGCCGATTACTAAATTCATAAAGTCACCAAATAATCGTTTCAAATCACCATCCAAATAGTTTAAACTCAAATCATGCAATAAATCATGAAAAACATTTACTATGCATGCATAACGATTTATAAACAAACGTCCACTCACACACCGTTCACATGGTTCGATTCTGAGGCGTATGCTTTTTCGTAAATCTAGGAACAATCCTTTCAAAAACCACTATCAAACGTTACTATATCGAAACTATATCTAGACAGTGTTCACACATAACGATTTATAAACAAATGTCCACTCACACACCATCCACACAGTTCGATTTCGAGCCGCATGCTTTTTGGTAATTCCAGGAACCACCAGTCCTGTCAAAAACCACTATCAAGCGTTACTATATCAAAACTAAATCGAGATAGAGTTACTATATCGAAACTATATCGAGATATCATTACTATATCGAAACTATATCGAGATAGGAACCACTAATCCTGTCATCCCAAGTAATCTCACAATACATTCCCCCAATTTTTCGGGATTTAACTACATATTTAAAACATAATGTAATATTTCGGACCCTCGAAACTATATCAAGACAGTGTCCGATAACCTCGAAACTTACGCCAAAATTTTCATTACATCGATTACATTAAAATTCATGTTAATTGTACCTCGAGAATCATGCCCATATGGTTCTACGTGCCGCCACACACCTGCATTATTCTCTATCTCTTCCACCCCGTTTTCTCTGCGAATGGGTCACGTGACCCGCGTCTATGACCCGGTTCTAAACCTATCCAAACTCAAACAATTTTCATGGTTTAACCACCAAATCATATCTCTTCAATCCCAGATAAAGATCCATGTCCTCAATTTCACAAAGCCTTCCCTCCAAGTCGACGACCCAAACCATGAACTTGGGCCAAGGTTTCAATTATTCAATACGACCCTTTGCATTCAAACTCCTTGAAATCAAGCTGGGAACCCTCGTCTAAGTCTCAGAATCACAACAGTGGCCTTAATTCCACAAATTAATCACCAAAAATTGAATTCAAGGGTTCACGGTAGTTTTTGGGGTCTTGGGTTGTGTGGATAATTTCTTAGACCAGAGCTTCCTTCTCAGTTTTCCCTCTTAGTTCCTCTCTCAATCTCTCTGTTTTCTCTCTACCTCTTTCTCTAGTGGCTGGTGTGGTGATCAACTAACAATATTTTCAGTTTTTGGTTCTCAGTTTTCTCTTCTTCAAACTAACACACACTGAACTCACACCTAGCACCTAGCACCCATGTACACTGACCACGTGGTGCTAGCAACTCAACTCTCATGGTGATAGATTCCACCAATCTATAAAACAGAGCTAAGTCATTAAAATCAGCAAAAATGACCAATTTTCCCTTGCTTGTACAAATTACCAAAATGCCCCTAGCCTTCTAGCCCCGTAACTAACACATACAAACTCCATTTTCGACGTGACATCTGTACGAACACAGCATCTTGAGTCCTACGTAATGTTCTTTACGGAAAGTCTAAAACGTATTCCAAGAAAAAATTCAATTTTTGACCACTTAAATTAGGGGCAAAATCGTCATTTCCTTATAAAATTTCCAAAATTCACTTTTTCAAATTTCCAGGTTGTCACAGTTATGGGCTCTCGATAGTCAAGTTCAAAAGATTTCCAGATGGTTTGCGTTTGGGACATGAGTCAATGTATGGTATTAGCAGGTAGTACGATTGACATGTGAATAGAGATTTGGCTTAGCCTGGTCTTATAGCTGGGGTGATAAAATTAGAGCTAGTATGTAATTGGAATAGTATCCTAGAATGATTTATGTGAATTAGTGGTGTGATTTATTGATTTGATTCTAGTATCCTTGAACTTTGTGTTTTAGTAAATCTATATGGACAAAAGGCATACATACTTGGAGGAATTTAGACCCCACCTCGGTTAAAAAGTTGATTAGTTATCATGTTTTCACGATTTTGAATTTGTAGGTTGACCTAACGAATTTAATTGTTGTGATACCGATATGAAAGCTTTGAAGTGCAGGTGAAGCCTTGAATTGTTGATCGTTATAGTTCAGGCTCGAGATGATAAGTGATAAGCCATGAATTAAGTATTTTTTCAGTATAATTCCTTATCCCTTTTACTTTTCTTTTGATTATAGTCGTTCAATCAATAGAAGAAAATGAGCTCTTTTGTGAAGTTTGTTCAGATTGTTTAGTTGAGGTTTAAATCATGTTTTGCATTGAAATGTGATATTTCCAAGTCTAATTCTTCAAGAACTCATCAAGGACTCACAAAGGGCCACCTCACCTCTTATTTACACAGTCAAGATCCATTAAGAAACCAAAAGTCACGGTTAAGCCCTCCAAGGTCCCAAAAATGCGATTAAGGGGGATTATTGGACTTACTTGTGCATCAAGTCATCTCTAGTAGATTTTGCCTTCCCTTTTGAACAATGAATGACGCGAATTGACTTGGACAAGAAGACTCAAAGATTTCCTAATCAGATAGGAAGTTAAAGATGCAAGAAACAAGGAAAAGGAAGTTTCTTGCAAATCAAGAAACTCAAAATACACGGCTAGGGTTATGGAATTACACTAGACGAATTTTTTTGTATTTCCTTTTCTATATTTTAGGGCTTTGTGATCTGATTTGGAATAAGATTAAATGAATTCCTAGTCAAGGTTGAAGTCAATAAGTAGAAATAAAGAATGAAAGATGATTCCTAATCCAAGAAGGATTCAATATTGCAGCTAGGACTCGTTGTACATGGCTAGGAGGTTTCCTTGTTAGTTTTGGTCTAGCTTTCCCGTTTCTTTAGGGAGAAGTTAGGGTAGGTGTGAGGCCTATAAATAGATGCTATTCTCTAATTTTTTATACACCCTTTTTACCTTCCTAGGTCCCAAAACTCTGTCGAAATTCATAGTTAGTTTATACACATAGTCTAGCCGCATTTTATTAGTTTTTATGCTTTTGGATTCAAGCTTGTGCTAAGAAGGACGTGAGGCTTGGGAGAAGAAGAGTGTTTGAGTCCTTTTCCTACTCCTTGTTATTCATTAGTATATGTGCTTATGAATTCTTTTATCGCTTTACGTTTCTTATGCATTCAATTATATTATTTGTTAACTTAAATATGTTTGAGTAGTGTAATTAGGGCTAGGGTCACTTGAAGCCCTACCCATGTTAGTTTTACTTAGCATTCTGGCTCTTGTTTATGATTGCTATGCATGCTTGGATTTGTTGGATTATTGCGCTTCATGAACTCAATTTATGCTTATAAGCTTAGCAACCTTATTTTTGTATAATTGTCGATATAATTGCTTGACAGACCATAATATAATCTTGCAATTTGTAGCATCATGTTTAAGAGGGATAATCTTATTTGTAATCTAAACTCATGCCCTACTAGAATTGTACATCACTTTTCTAGGGATAGTGTAGTGTCATCAAATCTTCTTCGCATTTTATGTATTATCACACACCATCGTTAATAGACGTTTTATGAGGGGGACATAACGCTTAAAACATGTAAACAAAGAAAAGATAATAGGCGTGGGGTGAGCCTTAGCCGGACCCCTGCACGGGCACTTAATTCAGAAACATGCATAGTAATCAGATCAAGGAAATCTACGAAGAAGTATAATTGGTAAAGGTGAATAGAAGCCCTAGTCCAACTTAGTTTGTTAATTTAGTAACCTTAGTTAATTTACTTTCGTTCTCTAAACATAAAACCACCCATTTTTCCTTAATTAGTTCACTAAAGTCAATCGGACCAAAATGAATTGGATATTGTTGAACAAGTCCTCGAGGGATCGACCTTTGCTTGCATTTATACTATCATACGTCTTGTGCTCTTGCAAAGTTATTACATGTAGAGGTTGCCTAGTACATCTATTGTGCTTGGTAAAATCTCTATTAATAAGTAGTTCTATTTGGCTAACAGAGGTTCGCCTGGAAGAATTAATGGAATTGTAGTCATGTTCAAAAGTATATGGGGGTGCTGGACATGGTTAAATAGTTTTGAATGACAGGACCCGTCCCAACTGGACCTCGATAACTGTGCCTGGTCCTGCTCCCGTATGACAAGTCAACTGAAGTCCAGAAACTATCCTTCAGCACCTACCAGATAAGGGATTTTCTCCGCTTATGCCTCCGCCTCTCGGTTAGCCCCAAATGTCGTGTTACGGCTTGAAGGGTCATTAAAACAGAAAAGTGTGAGTGGACAAAAATATATTCGTTAAAACACATTTATCAAAACACATTGTTTACCCTCCAGTTTATCAAACATGCATGCATAGGGAAATACATATGAAACACCAACACTGGCCTTCCATCGAAACCACATAACAAGTTAAATCCCGGCTCTCAGGCCAAAACATACGAACACATAATCACCTGGCCAAACAGGCCAGAACTCGTACTCAATACCAGTACGCAATCATAATCATAATCAACATCAAACAGTACCATGCACAAGGTCACAATCAATTACTCAAGCAATCAATCAATCAAAACGCACTGTTCACAAGTGCACAAACCATTACACTGTCACACCGGCACTACGCGTAGGCCATAACCCGTGCCTCAGTCGTCTGGGAAGTCACCCCGAGCTCCGACTGCCCCGGCACGCATCACCCCGAGTGTTAGCCATCTGGGAACACCCCAAGCCGCGGCTATCTGGGAAAATATCTCACCCCGAGTACCAGCCGTCTGGGAACACTCCGAGTTCCGGCTGCCTGGGAACAATCACAATCATATCCCCGAGCTCCGGTCATCTGGGAACACCCCTAGCTTCGACCGTCTGGGTAGTCACAATCACAATCACAAGGAATCATCCCGGAAGCATATCCCAAAATATGTCAATCAGCTCCATGACTCAATCCAAGTCAAATCCTTACCAACCGGGACTCAAGCCCAAATATCCTTTACATGTAAATCCGTAAAATCACATAGAAAACATTATAATAACCCAAAACTCATCCTTGACTCACCAATTAAGTCAAAATACTCTTTTGGAAACCTTTTTTAACTCCGGGCCTAGCCCAAAATACCATTTGTACATTTCCTCGAAAAACGTGCCAAAACACCGATTAAAATAATATAATATTCCCCAAAATCCGGAATTCACCATATCGGAACATCAATCATACCAAATCATGTCAAATCATATTATAAAGCATTTAAAACATATATGCATGCATTCAGGGTAGAAAACCAAAGTCCACTCACACACTGTCCAAATCGCTCGCTTCCCGAGCTGCACGCGTTTCCGTAATTTTCGCCACTTTCCAGGAATCTCGAATCCTGTCCAAAATCATTATGTAGGGTTACTAACAAGCTCATTTACATCATATCAATTTCCCATAATTTTCTGGGATTTAAATATTATTTTAAAATAGAACTTAAACCGTCGGACCCTCGAAATATTATCGAGTCGGTGTCCGATTGACTCGATACCAATTTTAAAATGTCTGTTACATTACAGGGAGTAAAACACCTGTTGAAACTTTCCTCAGAAAACGTGCCATGCGCCCTCACGCGCCGCCTCAAGCGGCTGTGCGTGAGTCCACGCGCAGTGCTACAGTGATTATTACAGTGTCCTTCTCTACCCGTTTCTCTGATAAACGGATCCTACGACCCGCGATCAGACCCGATTTGTTCTTCACCATTTCGAACTCGATTTCACTGTTTCTTTCACTCATTAGCATCAAGTTAATATGGATTAAGGGTCTGTAAACTTAATTTCGTGAAACCATGCCCCAAAGTCCACAACTCAACCTCGAAACCCGACGGGTCACTAATCGGGTTCCACCCCAGTTCATATCATATCATTAAATTGATCATACAGGAAGTCTCCTCTATTCATTCTAAGCATGAAACTGAAATCAATTTCAAGAATTTATACCTCTAAGTAATTCAACTCAAGCTCCAATTTCCAGAAGAGTCACAGCGTCCGTTCACCGTCGTTTCACCCTCAATTGACCTTCCAATCGACCTGGTTCGAGTCGTCCAGCTCCCAGGAAGCTAAAGATCATGTCCAATTGAATCGAAACCGTCTAAAACATCAAATTCGATATTAATTGCTTAAGGATTATTTTCGGGTTTTACAGTAGGGTTCTACCTGGTTTTCTCTGTTCTTCCTTCGAGTTTTCTCTCCATTTTAAGCCAAATAATCACTCCAGAACGCTGATTTCGAATGAGTTGATTGAGAATTGATCAAAGTGGGGAAAACCATATTCGGGTGTATTTGTTCATAGCCGGGTTCTATTTGTTTTCATCCATTATCAACATAATTAATTATAACTCAAGTGCCACTAATCCATCTCTTAAGCCACTAATCTCACACTTATGGTGACAAGTGTCACCACATGATCAATCCTCATCCCATTAGGCTGAATCAGCCAACTTTAAAAGATATTTAATTAGTTAATTGCACCGTTCAAGACAATTTACTGTTTTACCCTCATCATAACAAATTACCAAACTGCCCCCATAGTTCTAGACCCATAACTTTTTCATCCGGACTCCGATTGACGCATGCCGCCTGTCTACGGATTCAGCGTCCCGAGACCCATCCAACGGTACTCCCGGAAAGTCCAAACATGGTCCCGATCAAAAAGTCAACTTTCGGCCCCTTTTTAACCAATTTACCAAATTACCCTTAAACTTCCGAACGTCATAACTTTCTCCTCGAATGTTGGAATTGGGCGTGCCACCTGTCTATGAACTCGTGACGTTCCGAACTACGTCACGGTCATCGGTCAGAGTCCGTTTGACCGCTCGAATAAAAAGTCAACCGTTTGTCCAATTCCAGGGGCAAAATCGTCATTTTCCTCAAATTTTCCAAATTTTCGTGTTTCGAATTTCTGGGGCGTCACAACCTTCCCCCTTAAGGAATTTTGCCCCCGAAATTCAAACAACCTCTCCAACAACAACCATGGAGACTTACAGCTAATTCACTACCTCGGGTTCTCACGTGAACCCTCACTCATTAGGTATAATCATAACCACTCTTTCTATCTTTCTCGGCTCATCCGGAGCCCTCATGGCACATCATGACTCATTCCTAGTCCTAATCCAACTCTTGACTCTTATTGAGTCCAAATTCAATGTCTCGACCCCTCTCGAGTACTACTGGCATATCCGGTCATCTAGCACACATCTCTAGGTGAACCACATCCTATCTAGGATCTCTCAAAACACACTAAATCGAGTTCGGACTCCCTCTGAGTCCCATTCGGTAGCCAACATCCGACGATCACACATCCGACCCCTGATCCTAGGGTCAAGTTTATCTTGGGCCTACTATGCCCTCTATGTACCGTATCATTATCGTAAACAATCATTTGGACCAACACAAGTCTGACACAATCAGATCACCTGATACCATACCCTTATCAAAATCAATCATCAAAGCAAATACAAGTTTGACATAAGTAAAACACATAACAGTAAATAACAATTCAACCGTACAAAACTTTACAACATAACAACATGTACTATTACTCACAACAGCTACCGTCATACCAAAATCATGTAACACACTATGACAGTTTTCAAGATCTACGTTCGTGAGCTCGAAGACCAACCACGTCCTCGTGGTGCACCACTATTGCCAGCAGCTCCTCTTCCACCAACAGTTTGTGAAGTTGAGACTATCCCCGAGCCTTGCTCTGTAGTACCACCTGTGGGTCGATATGGACAAAATCGCTTAATATGCCCAGCCTTCCCACAGAAATAACAACCCTCTGTGCTAAGTCGTCCAGGTCGACTGCCCCTATATTGCTGATCTGAAACATTCTGATTATTCCCTTGCTCATTTCCATCATCATTCGAACTGAATCGAGATCCACCAGAAAAATCTAGGCTACCACTACTTCTTTTTGGTGGTCCCTGGGACGTCACAGTATCCTGACGCTCTCGGCGTTGTCCAGAACGTTCTCAGGGAGGCAAAGTCGCTTCTACACGTGTAGCAGCATCTGATAGCTCACGAAGAGTGGCATAATATCGAACTCATATCATTAAATTGATCATACAGGAAGTCTCCTCTATTCATTCTAAGCATGAAACTGAAATCAAGTTCAAGAATTTATACCTCTAAGTAATTCAACTCAAGCTCCAATTTCCAGAAGAGTCACAGCGTCCGTTCATCGTCGTTTCACCCTCAATTGACCTTCCAATCGACCTGGTTCGAGTCGTCCAGCTCCCAGGAAGCTAAAGATCATGTCCAATTGAATCGAAACCGTCTAAAACATCAAATTCGATATTAATTGCTTAAGGACTATTTTCGGGTTTTACAGTAGGGTTCTACCCGGTTTTCTCTATTCTTCCTTCGAGTTTTCTCTCCAATTTAAGCCAAATAATCACTCCAGAACACTGATTTCGAATGAGTTGATTGAGAATTGATCAAAGTGGGGAAAACCATATTCGGGTGTATTTGTTCTTAGCCGGGTTCTATTTGTTTTCATCCATTATCAACATAATTAATTATAACTCATGTGCCACTAATCCATCTCTTAAGCCACGAATCTCACACTTATGGTGATAAGTGTCACCACATGATCAATCCTCATCCCATTAGGCTGAATCAGCCAACTTTAAAAGATATTTAATTAGTTAATTGCACTGTTCAGGACAATTTACTGTTTTACCCTCATCAAAACAAATTACCAAACTGCCCCCCCTAGTTCTAGACCCATAACTTTTTCATCCGGACTCCGATTGACGCATGCCGACTGTCTACGGATTCAACGTCCCGAGACCCATCCAACGGTACTCCCGGAAAGTCCAAACATGGTCCCAATCAAAAAGTTAACTTTCGGCCCCTTTTTAACCAATTTACCAAATTGCCCTTAAACTTCCGAACGTCATAACTTTCTCCTCGAATGTCGGAATTGGGGGTGCCACCTGTCTATGAACTCGTGACGTCCCTAACTACGTCACGGTCATCTATCAAGGTCCGTTTGACAGCTCGAATAAAAAGTCAACCGTTTGCCCAATTCCAGGGGCAAAATCGTCCTTTTCCTCAAATTTTCCAAATTTTCATGTTTCGAATTTCCGGCGCGTCACATTGAATATATTTTTGGGTTGGTTACATCTAATTGTGTTATATTAGGGAGTTTATATATGAGGCTTTTATGAGCATTAGTAAACGATGTACTGACAAAGAAATAACCACATGGAAGTGATTTGGATTGTGTGGGTTTTGAGGTCACGTAACTACTGAGGTCAGTTTGATGTGATGGGTGAATTTCAAACTTTGTTAGGTCTAACCCAACTAGCTACTTTAAAGGGGTTTGATTGTAACAACCAGGATTTTGAGAAAAGCCAAATTGGAAATTTAAAGTGAAAGGATGATTTTGCCTTTTAAAAAGTCAAAATGTTGACTTTTCACTATGGTCCTTATTTGAGAATTCTGGAAAGACCGTTGGAAAAGTCTCAGAATCCTGAGTTTGTAGACAAGCGGCACGCCAAAATCGTAGATCGTGTGAGGTCGTTTTGGGTCAAGAACCCATAGGGGTATTTTGGTAAATTTGTTATTAGGGGCATTTTGGTCATTTTGTAACCTTGACCAATTAGACACTGCCATGTGTCAAGGTTTGGAAGGTTTTCTTTCTCCTCCTCCACTGACACATGTTCCTACATATGGATGTGAGTGTGTGTGCCGATTGGAAATATTGGTGGAACATGGCCGAATGCCATGGTTGGTGTACACCGAGAAAGAATTAGGGAGAGATGAGGGGAGGAAGGCAAAAGATGATGAAGAGATGGAAGGGAAGTGGAAAGGAAGCTGAGACGAAGAAAATGGTGATGAAATAGTGAGAGGAGGTGGGTGGAAAGGTGACGAGGAGCCATGGACCCGTGGGGGTCCTTCTTTGGGTTTTTGGCTGTGGGCTGTGAAACTTGGAAAAAATTGTCCTAACAGCTTCCTAGAGCCCATAGATGTAGTAGGAATGTAAACTTGGGTTTTGGATGCTGGAAACACAGCAGGATGAAGAGGGAAGGTTGGCCGATCACATGAGGTATGATTCCTCAATATTTTGATACCCTTTCTTCATTTTAAGTTCATAGATCCAATCTAGCGTTAGAGTAGATGATGTGGGTAGAAACAACATGGAAAAAGATTGAAAAAAAAACGTGAGAAAAGGTCAGGTCGGGGTTGCCGGGTCTAGGAGACCCGAAAACCAAGTAAACGTGCGAAAGAGATGAAAAATGATTCTAGGAATTGACTGTAGCTAGCGCGTGGCTCTCATGTGTTACCACTTCAAGTGGCGTGTGATGGCGATTTTCGAGGCCAGTCAACATGAGTTTTTATCATTTTGATGTAATAAACATTATGGTACAATGTTCGAGGTGATCAGACATTGTCTCGGGACAGTTTTGACTGCCCGAATGTTTAGGGTCTATTTTAATACATTTAAAAATCTCAAAAAAATATGGGATTAATAGTTGTGTCAATTGGGATGATTGGTGACACTTCTAGGTGATTTTTGATAGGAATTGAGGTTCTCAGAGATTACAGAAAAACGTACAATGCGATTTGATCGCACTTAAGGTACGTGTGAGTGGACTTTTGTTTTTCGTACCTTATGCATGCATATTTATGAGTTTTAAATGTTTTATTATGTGTTGTGGGGATAATTGATTGATTGGAAATTTTTTCGATTTTTTTTTAATTTTTATGAATATTTTTTTATTATTTTATTATACGTTTTACGAGATTTTCATAAGGTATGATTTGGATTATCGTTTCGATTGTGAACTTGAGTTGAATGTGATGATGACATGTGATTTTGGTTGTTTTGGATATATTGGATTTATGTGGATTTTATGGTTTTTCAATGATGTTACGGGAATTTCAATTTGATATGTTTTGTGAGGAAATTGGGTTTCTCGTGTCCTGGATTATTACTGAGTTTTAGAAAATGTATTTATACTTGATATGCCATATCTACATGATTTTGATGATGATGGATGATTGGGAATTTGATGTTATTTTTACGAATTATTAAATGGTTTGGGTTACGAGGTTTTGATTATTTTGTGAGTCCTTAAGCTCAAGTTTTGCATTATTGTTCAGATTTCTGAATTTTGGTTCAGATTATGGAAATGTATTCTTGATATATGTGTTGTGATATTGGATGCTAATTGTGATTTGATGTGGGAACCCTCTTCGAGATGCCGGATTGTAGGTTACACCTACATGTTGTATCTCTGGGCAGCCATTCAGACGCTATATCTCTAAATGGTTATGATGTGGGATTGACGTCCAGATCCTGTATCCCTGGATGGCCACTCGGACGTTGTATCCCTGAGTGGTTGAGTTATACGGTTTGACACCCGGATGTTGTATGATTAGGTGGCCACTCGATCGTCGAGTTTGGGACTCCTTCGTTCTCGAGTGGTTATATGTTATGATTTTCCTATCGGTAGTGTAGTATGAGATATGTGGTGGAACACCTGGATGCTGCATCCCCAGGTGGGCCCTCAGATACTGTATCTCCGAGTGGCTTTGTGGTATGATGATTTGGCAGGCATCGAAGATGGGTTTGTCAGGTTATGATGTTGACAGATTTCGTTACTTCGTTATGTTCATGCAAGCGTTAGTATTTTAATATAGTTTTCCATGGCTATGTTTTCTGGTGATTTTATATATTCGTGATTTATTTGGTTTCTCGTTGATTTTTGATATTGGGAAACTTTGTTGATGCATGAATAGTTTTTTTTAAAGCGGAGGTTAAATAGTATGTTTTTTATTAGGATGTCTTAAGAACCTTTATTTTTGTCCACTCACATGGTTTTCATGTTTTTGAAACCCTACAGGGCCGTTGTACGAGGGACGAGGTTGCATTCAGGATGGAGGCATATGATCACGTGTATACAAGTATCATTTGTCTGATAGGATTTAGAGGGTACTTTCTATACCTTAGATTACATGTCAGACGTGAGAGGGGGACCCAGGCATGTCATATGTGGTATTAGTCAGGTTGGGACCCGTTATGGCTGATCAGATTAGCTAGCCATTGATGAAAATGGGGAAGGTTGGCTTCCACACGGCGTTGGGTTACACCATGGAATGCATTGTTTCAATGAGAATACGAGGTTGTTTGGGTTAGGTTTGAATGCTCTTCTATTTTCGTCATGTCAATGTTGTCTCATCTACCCAACCAAGAATGTAGCTAAAAGTATAACAATATCCTTGTCGGAAAATGCATCTTAAAATTACAAAACCCAGCGTTTAGCCGAGCCTGAGGCATGCAGTACAATTCACGTACAATAACTATAGGCTCTGTGTGACTATGAGCGAGTTAATTGACCTAGTTTAGCCTTCTTCATTTAGCTTAGAAGTCGATGGGCTTGTGGGTACCTATTAGGTCCGTTGATAAAAAGCTCGACCCTGCTCGTTGTGGGCCGTGGTTTGGTCCTGACTGAAAGTTAGCGGGCCGAACTTATGCTTAGGGTATTCAAACTCGGTAGGCCTGAGCCTGTTAATTCCAGCCCGATCTGCATATATAAACTCGGTTTATAAGTCTGAGTATATAAACTTATTATCAGTTAAGAAATGGAATCTGCCCCAGTTTCACAGAGAATACTAAAAGTTTGGGCTATGATCCAACACTAGAAGAAATTAAAATATGGGTAAAGGTGAAGTCCACACATAAGAACGTGAGATAAATTCATGATAAAGTAGGTATTAAAATTCACTTTTCCTAATGGCTTTTAATATCTTGTTGAGCAGTTATCATGAGAAAAGTAATTCTAACTTTAGTGTTCATTGATATGTGAAGATTGTAATTTTTATGAACTGTCACAATTGTTGTATTTTAAGCATTTTTATGCTTGTTTTATTGATTATTCCTGATATAGGTGGCAATTGGAAATGAATTTGTAACTTGGGTTCTCCTAAGTTCAGTCTGCTTCCTTAATTTTTTTTCGAACTCTAAAATTTATTGAATAAGTCACTTCTAAAAGTCCAATTGTGTCCGGCCCAAGTAGGCTTAGTAGACTCGATCTGTAAAACCGATAAAAACTTGATTCAAACTCACCATGACAAAAGATAAGGACTTCCATTTTTATGACCAAATCCACTTGATCTGGCCCAATATTTTTTAAAATTATGAACTAGGCCCGGCCCAATTCAACCAAACCTAAGAAATTTGGATCATGCTTGCCCGACCTAGTGCAATGATAAGGGCTAACCCTGTTAATTGTTTTATCAAACCTTGATATGTGGCTTCAAGTTAGTCGATCAAGCGCTTCTGTTGACCATATCCATGCCATTTGCTTTGACTGTTTTTTTCTTTCTTTCTATGTTTTCAGTACAATTGATACGTCAACAATACATGCAATGGTCGCCCTTGTCTCTGTACTGTTTACATTTACTTAGGGATGTTGCCTAAGTAGAACTAATGTAACCCAATTATTGTAACAACTAATAATGGATTTGACTAACAATGTGTTTGAGGATCGATGAAGCTACCATGTATTCTCTTCTAACTTGGCAACCATTTGACACTAGAGAAAAAACATGCGAAATATAAGGATTATTTATTGTTTATTTAAGGGGATAATATTTTTCTTAAATGCAATTTGAATTATGAAAAAAAAAATTGAATTCAAGTATATAAGGAGGTATATATGTTTTAGTAATGTGATTACGTGTCGTGTCTAAAAATTGCATATTTTAATAAAAAAAATATTTTAGTTAATTACAACGTGGTACATATAAGCTTATTTTCGTTTCATTTCTTACATGTTTCCTTGACAGGATCCATCCCTAATCTCACGTAAACAAGACCGGACCTGCTTTCGTCTGATAACCTTGGTCAGAAAAGGGATTTCTTTAACCAAATCCATATTATATCCGATTAATTAAACTTAGTTTGTCCTCGCGAGGTTACCGCCCATATCCAACCTATTCCTTGACAAGGAGTATGTTCTAATAACTGACCATAATCTGATTTTATATCCGTTATTACACTTATCAAATTTTATAACATTAATTATATAAAAATTTAGCTAAATAACAGTTTATTCAAAATACCGAATTATTTCCTTGTTTCACCTACAAGGACAAGCCATGGCGTGGTTCAATCGTCTCCCCCGGAGGTTGATCGTATCTTTTGAAGAGTTGGCTTTAGCATTTATGAAGGAATACTCTCAACTTCGCACTGTCGAAGTGAAAGAAGATTATCTCATTTCTATTAGAAAGAGATCAAAAGAGATCCTGCAACAATACATCCCGCGGTAATGTGAGGAAAAATCTCGAATAGTCGGATGCAGTGATCTAGTCGAGGCAATGCCGTTTAAGCAAGGGCTTCTCTGGGATTACTAGCTTTACTAATATATAGTAATGAACAATGCTCGTAGCCTCACCAAGATGCTCTCTTTAACAGAGCGGCATGCACGCTGGGAGGATGAAAAGAATGTTGCACATGCGCCAAATCATGTCGGGACGAGCGAGAAAGCCTCCAAACCATCACCACCATGCAAAGACGATGTTGGCAGCAAATTTTCCTAGGGGGGGGGGGGGGGGGGGTGGTTCAACAAACACAAGGTGAGCCAAACTCCCAATGCCTCAACCATCGAGAAGCCTAATCTGCAATTCTCAATACTACTCCACCAGATTCATAACGAGATCAAGGTCAAGACTTAGTTCAAAAAATTGGGACCCATCAAAGGCAATAAGGAGAAAGCTGATAAAACCAAATGGTGCACCTATCATGAATACTATAGGCATAACATCAACACATGCATATCTTTCGAAAGATATCTCTGAAAGCTCGTGAAGGAAGGACATTGCATAAACTACATTAAAAAGAGGACTGCAGATCATATGGAAAACAAAGAACCCAGGGAGCGTGCATCAAAGGTGATCTGCATCAACTAGCTGCATGTCAATGGAATTGATCCTATCATCGCTTGCCACAAGCTACATGTCAAAATTCAAGAGATATAGACGACAATGAAAGTTTCAATTTTGCTTTTTCTGATGTCTTCTAAATTCAAGTACCATGCATTTGAATTATCAATAAGATTGAAAAATTATTCTGAATTCATACAAACACATTTATACATCATACACACTTTTCAAAACTTCTTCCAAGAAATACTCAAAACAAATCCATGCCTTCCTCTAGGAAGCATCCCAGAAGGCAGCACTTTGAACCTTTCCCTCAAAAGCATTCAAGTTTTCCTGTGGTGTCCAACTAAGCATTTCTTCCATAATCCATGCCTTCGCCACAAGAAGCACATAAGTCTTCCCCCTGCGAAGCATCCAAGTCCTCGCCATGCTAAGCATCTAAGCCTTCACCCAGCAAATCATCCAAGTCTTTACCATGTGAAGCATCTAGGTCTTCGTTATGAGTGATAAGCCTTGAATTACGCATCATTTTATACCCTTTATTCTTATCTTTTAATGTTTAAATATCAAACAATAGGAGAAAATAGCATATGTTGTGAGAAATGTGCAGAATTGGATAGAGCTCGAAATTACGAGAATTTAGGCGAAAGAATCATCTCAATCAGAGTTGTATTGAAGAAGTTATGATTGAATGAAAGAATGCCACCAAAAAGTAGGCCCGATTTCGGTAGGAGGCTACCGAACCAATCCTAGCAGCCCAAGAACAGTTTGGTAGGCGCTTACTGAACTACAAGCTATGATTTCAGAGCGCGCGTCTCGAATGTGTTTGCTCTTATTCATCGCACATGCACCGACCCCTTTCTACCCTTGCTTCCCCACGTCTACCGAATTCCCTTTGCTTCTTCCGAGCGGTCTCCACCGAATTATTTTTTAGCCTCCCTTGTTGCGTTGATCACGTGTTGACCGTCGATTTCCAGCCCCAATTTCAGTGTTCTGCCACCGAATCATCTCCTGTTCAATTTCCAGCAACATTTTCCTTCCTTATTGAGGAAAGTTGTCCAAATAAAGCTTGGATTTGTTTTCTTTTTATATAGGAAACCATTTTAATTAGGATTTTTATTACCTTTATCCTTTAGGACTTTAATTTGATTAGTTTAATCATTTTCCTTTTAGGATTTAAATAGTTAACTCCTATTTATTTGAGGATTAATTTTCTCCTATAAATAGAGAGGCTTAGGTTATTTGTAAGAGTCGCCATTTTTGTACCAAACCTCTCCTTAACCAAATTTTCCTTTTCAATATTTTCAAGATTTTAAGTGTAAGAATAATTACACCATACTTCATTTTCTACACTTTCATCCGTGACTAAGTTGAGGAGCCCTCGCTTGTCTCACCAAAGAGTGCCCAATCACTTTGTATCCATAGGGAGCCCCGAAGAAAAAAAGTGTAATACGTCCTCTTTACCTTGTAGTTATTTCTTATGCTTGAATATTGACTATATGAATTGATTTTTAACAATATTCTTGGTTTTATTATTTTTATTGTTTCAATATTCTATGTGTTCTATGATTCTAGTTTTTGTTATGTTTGTGTGTTCGCGCTTAATGCTTGACTAGATATAGGGAGACTCGAGACTAGGTCATTGAAAGTGTCATCGAGAGCCCCAGGCACGTACTTAAACAGAATATGCAAGTAACTCATAAGATTAAGGTTATAGGATTACGTAGGTTAAAATTAATAAAATCATGAATGAGTTAGGTTAAAGATGAGTTGGCCATGTAAATAATAGATTAGAATAGTTTAGATTAGTTAATCACGAAGGACAATAGAAACAATCAAGTACCCCCTTAATTAATTAATCAAATGATAATCATGCCTAGGTACCCTGAATCCCCGGTTAAGAACGATCCCTATTTACCAATGCTACATCCAGAAAAAAGGGTTTTTAATTGCATACATTTCCTTAAGTGTTGAGTGTGACTTTGTGATTACTTTAATGCTTAGTTTTTGCGTATCAATTTTTGGCTCCATTGCCGGGGATTGAAAAATCTCTTGTTGTAATGACCCGTCCCAAAGTCCAGGATTAGATTAGTGACTAATCAAGATTAGTGCGGTTAATCCGTGATTAGTTAGGCGAAATCGAACGAACGATGCGAAATGACTTCCCCTAGTCGTGGGTAAAACGTTGACTTTTCATTTTGGCGGTCAAATGGAATTTGACCATTGACCGTGATGTAGTTCAGGACGTCAAGAGTTCATAGGCAGGTGGCACGTTCAATTCCGACATTCGAGGAAGAAGTTATGATGTTCGGAAGTTTAAGGGTATTTTGGTAATTTTGGTTAAAAGGGCAAAATGTTGACTTTTTGATCAGGAGGTCCAATGGCCGAGGACCGAGGACCGTTACGTAGATCAGGACGATACGAATCCATAGACAGGCGGCATGCTGAAATCGGATTTCAAACGAAGAAGTTATAGGTCACGGAAGGTCGATTTCACTATGCACGTACTTCGAGGCGATGCTGATTTGGTAATATCTGATAGGGCAGATATTTTGAGTGGGACCCATGGATGAGTGACAAGTGTCACTCATCCCATTGGCTAAATCACCTAAATTGTGGATCTATTTAATTAAATATTAATATAATTGTTATTTTATAATTAATCTTTCCATCATTCAATCTTGGCCATCCATTTTAATATAATCATTCAATCTTCACCCTTCATCTAATCCTCATTTCTCCCATCGGATCAACACCATCTCTCTTTCTCACCAGCTTTCACATTTTCTTATTCTCCAAACACAAACCCGAAACCTCATTTTCCTTCATTCTCTATTTTTCAAACACAAACACCACACCTCCATCATCCATCTTTTGAGTGAGTGTTACCCTGAGTGTGACTGAGGGAGTGTGAGAGGCTGAGAGTGGCAAGGGACGGTGGGCCACAACGGAGTTCCACGGTGGAGGAACTCGACCTGTGGGTTCATGGTTTCAAAATCATGTTTTCGAGTTCTAGAGGGATTTAGTGATTTTCGTTAATTGGAAACGACTTCTGGGGATTTTAGGAGACAAATGGGATGGTTTTTGAGGCGTTGGACGGCCGGAGGCCACGGCGGGGATGCTCACAAACGGCCGGTTCAAACATCAACATTCAAGGTGGGTTTTAGTCCTTTTATTTCGGTTTTTAATAGCTAAAATGATAGAAAAGGATGTTAGGATTATATTAGAATTAAAAAGGGATGAAATGGAGTAGAAATGGACCAATTATGGCCTTGAACCGGTCCAGATCGGTTCGGCCGGTCCAAGTTGCAGAGAACCGGTTCACGCGGGTTGAAGATGAAGCTACAGTGCCGCGCGTGGGCTCACGCGCATGCAGCTTCTAGGGGCGCGTGTGAGCGCGTGGTAGGTCTAATGGGGAAGTGTTCAACACGTGAAATCTTCTATTCGATGTAACAAACATTTTGGGACTAGTTTCGTGTCGATCGGACACCGTCTCGATAATGTTAGGGGCATCAGAAGGTTTCGGATCGAGTTTAAAAATAGTTAAAAATACCGAAAAATTACGGGACTTTGGTAAGAGGTTAATAAGGTAGTTAGTAATCTTCTATTACGATTTGGACAGGTTTGGTAGTCCCGGTGATGGTGATTGACACGGGAGAGTCTTATGGCACGCAAATCAAGGCGGCAGGTCGGACGGTCTGTGAATGGACCTTGTTTTCTAAATTGGTGCATGGATAAATGTTTATTATATGTTTTTAGTACATGTTTGGTAATGCCATGGGTATATTTGGTTGTGGTTACGTATAAGCACGTATTTCGAGGTTTTGACCTTATACGGTGCTTATACGGGTCGGTATTTCTTTATTGGTTTAAATGAAATGGTTTTGGATTTCAAATGGATAAACTCGGGTATGAGAGTCATTTGGTTTTGTCTCGGGCATATGACACTATTGATGGCCTTCAGGTCTGAATCGTGGTCGCGATGGGTGCTATGTGCACGGCGACAGAAGTTACGACGCTCGCCACCGGATTGGGATGTGTTCCTTCCGGAGAGGTCACGAGGCATGATTCGTGGTCGGGCAGCCTGGGGAGGCTTGACTTCGGAGTGATGACGGTTCAGGATAGCGATCGGTGATGAGTGCACCATGATCTTATGGTGGTCGTGTCGGTTGATTCGTTCCCGGCGACATACCAAGATTGAGGGCGGTCTTGGAGGGATGGTTGCACTCATCACTATGATCGGAGTCGTGACTGACCCTTAGATATCGGGCAGGATGCCGAGCTGATGTCATATGTTCGGGCACGAGACCCAGTTACTTTATGGTTATGATTTCGGGTCAGGGACCTTAGATGGATTTCCAAGTTCATAGCGGTTTATGGGAACTGGCATGAACCCTTGTTATGTTATTGTGGTACATGAAGGTTTATGGGAACTGGGCATGGAGGATGTTTTTTATATACATATATATAAATAAATATATATATATATATATATATGAATGGCATGGATGCTATAGATCATAATGGTCCAGGGGAACCAGGCATAAATATTAATGTTATGTATATATATGTTCATCTACCTTCCTTTACTTCTATTATCTCCTCCGGGGAGGGTCGTTGGCCTGGGTGGACCCCGAAGTAGTCACGGAGCACCGACTGAGTGGAGTCACCCCCCAGTTGGGTTCCTTACTCTCAGGAAGGCTATGGTTACTATAACCTCGGGTAGGATAAGTGGTCTGCGGACATTGACCTTGACTTTGAGAAGACTCGGATTGAGACCTGGTTAGCACCCGCGTAGCTTTGGAAACCGTGACAGGATTGGTTGTGTGACTTATATATGATATATGGTATGTGATATGTGGTGTGCACAGGTGTCTTTGATGAAGGGTACAAATGTCTTTGATGAAATATGTTTTTATAAACTCTTTATTTTTGTCCACTCACAGCTTTTAATGTTTTGACTGCCCTTTAGGTTGACAGCGGATGTGGGCTGTAGCAGAGACCGAGATATCACATACCTCCTCCGGATCCTGGCGTACTCTGATAGCCCGGGAGGGCAAAGGTCGGAAATATCCCTTGTCTGACACTTCGTGTCAGACGGGAGCAGGGTCATCCCGCATTGATCCCGGGGGGATTGGGATGGGTCCTGTCACTTGTGCGATTTCGTTTGTGTAAATATGTTTATTATGTAAATATCTTAGTTGTGCATAATTACTATACTTGTTTGTAAATACCTATTTAACGTGCCTTACTTGTAAATATTCTCAGTTTGTTGTGTATATTCTTTTCTATGTCTTGTCCTTTCTTCATGTACATATTCTCACCTAAGTCTCTTGAAGGAACATTCTATATACACTTCACTTAATCTAAGGCCCATGAACTAGACTTGGCGACGCCCAAGTCAAGGAGATTGTGCATGAACTCGACCCTCGGATTCAAGATGGATTGACGCCTTACCTAGAGACAATTGGTGAGCACGGTGTGGAGTTCGAAAGAGTGCATAGGCCTCCCATCTAATGAGTTGATTGAAGCACTAACTCTAGGCTGAAGACATTAAATTTAAGCTCTTGTTGGGAGGCAACCCAATGGAGGAGTGAACAACAGATTTTCATTTTTTCCCTTATCTTTTATTTTTGTTTGCTTTTATTTTTCTTAGTTATTTTTGTTAAATTCTATCTCATACTTGATTCTATGCTTTTACTTTGATACATTGAGTATAATGTTGGATTTAGGTGTTGGGGAGAGGTTTACAATTTTGTGAGTCCTAAATTACATTAAAAAAAGTTGTTTTCAAAAATCATTTTTTTTATTTTGTTTTCAAAATAAAATAAAAAGAATTTTGTTTCATCAAAAAAAATTGTGTCTTAAGTTTTTGTTCCCAAGAGTCTTAGGATGCCCTTAACTAATCAATGATGAATTTGAACAAACAATAATATTACGGCATTTAGATATCAATTTGTTGGAATTTTTGTGCTAATTGAGATATTTTGAGTGTTTTGGCTTGTAGTAGATATGGTTTGTAAAACTTGGTACAGAATTCGCATGTTAGAATTATGTTTTGAATCACAGAAACCCTTGTGAGCTTTTAAGCTATATGTTCTTTCTTTATTGAGTGTACATCATTTATAGCTTATACATGCCACATATGATTACTTGCAATAGATTTAATGAACTAAAGATTGCTAGAACTTATTCATATTAATTTGCAAAGCTTATAGTTAATACATACTTTGATTGTGGATATGATTGAAGGCACCTAGGTTTTCCACCATTTTTCCAAATAGACATGTGTCCCTTTTGTGCGCACGAGTTGCAACACCCCTAGTTAGCCCCTTTGAGCCTATGTTTAGCCTTCTCTTTCCTTACCATGCATATCTAAACTCTTAGCCTAGTATAGGTATCCTTACCATTATTCTAAAGACTTGGTTGAAGATTTTGAAGCTAGCATACTTGGGGATGGCATGAAGATGTTCTATTGACGGTGGTGATGTGTGTATGGGAATAGACTTGTCCAAATTACTTGATGTATTTTGTGATTGTCGAAATAAAAAAAAAAGATTGAGAAAGAAAAATAAATTTAAAAAATAAATAAATGAATATGAGAGCAAGAAAAAGTTTGAAAGTACAAAAAAAAAAAATTGCTTTGAGTCTTTGTATGTTTTTCGATTTTCTCAGGACTAGCAAAGTTCAAGTATGGGGGAATCAATCCGGGTTTAGTTGTGCTAAAAACAAAAATAGGGTTTGATTGTTTTAAATTTAGTGGTTTAAAAAAAAGAAAAAAAACAATAATTTTGCTGTCAATTCTTAGTTTGTTTTGGTATATACTAGGGACTAGCAAAGTCTAAGTGTGGGGTATTTGATAAGCCTTGATTTAAGCATAATTTTATACTCTTTATGCTTATCTTTTATTGTTTAAATACCAAAAAATAGGAGAAAATAACATTTTTTTTGTGAGCAATGTGCAGAATTGGATAGAGCTCAAAATTACGAGAATTTAGGTGAAAGAATCACCTCAATCGAAGTTATATTGAAGAAGTTATGATCGAATGAAAGAAGGCCACCAAAAAGTAGGCCCGATTTTGGTAGGGCTATTGAACCAATACTAGAAGCCTAAGAATAGCTCGGCAAGCGCCTGCTGAACTACAAGCGATGATTTCGAAGGCTCGTCTCGAATGTGTTTGCGCTTATTCAGCGCACATGCACCGACCCTTTTCTACCCTTGCTTTTGCGCGTCCACCGAATTCCCTTTGCTTCTTTTGGCCGGTGTCCATCGAATTAGTTTTCAGCCTCCTTTGATGCGTTGACCACGCGTTGACCGCTGATTTCCAGCCCCAATTTTGGTGGTCTACCGCCGAATCGTCTCCTATTCAATTTCCAGAAACATTTTCCTTCCTTTTTGAGGAAAGTTGTCCAATTCAAGATTGAATTTGTTTCCTTTTTATCTAGGAAACCTTTTTAATTAGGATTTTTATTACCTTTATCCTTTAGCACTTTAATTTAATTAGTTTAATAATTTTCCTTTTAGGATTTAAATTGTGAACTCCTATTTATTTGAGAATTAAATTTCACCTATAAATAGAGAGGCTTAGGTTATTTGTAAGAGTCGCCCATTTTTGTACCAAAGCTCTGCTTAACCAAAATTTTCTTTTCAATATTTTCAAGATTTTAAGTGTAAGAATAATTACACCATACTTCATTTTCTACACCTTCATTCGTGACTAAGTTGAGGAGCCCTCGCTTGTCTCACCAAAGAGTGCCCAATCACTTTGTATCCATAGGGAGCCCCGAAGAAAAAAAGTGTAACACGACCTCTTTACCTTGTAGTTATTTCTTATGCTTGAATATTGACTATATGAATGGATTTCTAACAATATTCTTGGTTTTATGATTTTTATTGTTTCAATATTCTATGTGTTATATGATTCTAGTTTTTGTTATGTTTGTGTGTTCGCGCTTAATGCTTGACTAGATATAGGGAGCCCCGAGTCTAGGTCACTGAAAGTGTCGTCGGGAGCCCCAGGAACTCACTTAAGAGAGTATGCAAGTAACTCGTAAGATTAAGATTATAAGATTACGTAGGTTGAAGTTAATACAATCATGAATGAGTTAGGTTAAAGATGAGTTGACCATCTAAATAATAGATTAGAATAGTTTAGATTAGTTAATGACGTAGGACAATAGAAACAATCAAGTACCCCCCTTAATTAATTAATCAAACGATAATCATGCTTAGGTACCCTGAATCCCCAGTTAAAAACGATCTCTATTTACCAATGATACATCTACAAAAAAGGGTTTTTAATTGCATACATTTCCTTAAGTGTTGAGTGTGACTTTGTGTTTACTTTAATGTTTAGTTTTTGCGTATCAATGAAAAGCACCCAAGTCTTCACCATGTGAAGCATCTAAGTCTTCACCATGCGAAGTATCCATGCCTTTACCCTGCGAAGTATCCAAGCCTTGGCCCTACGAAGCATCCAAGCCTTCACCAAGCAAAGCATCCAAGCCTCCACCTTGCGAAGCGTCCAAGATCTCGCCCTGCGAAGCTTCAAAGCCTTCCTCGGAGATGCACCACAAGCCTTCCTCCGGGAAGTGTTACAAGCATGCCTAGAAATGTTCCAAACCTCCCTCATGGAAGCACCTAATGCTTTTCTATAAAGCACATTAGGACTGGTTTTAGTAGGCGAAAATCCTTCCTTGAAGGCAACACAAAAAATTCATCTTCTTTTCAAGAGAAAAAGTAAGTTAGAACCCTAATGTTCAAACGTCCATGACTAAAATGGGAGAATTTAACAAAAAAAATAAGGTTTAGAAGTTTATTCGAACAAATAACAAAGTTCGAAACAATAAACTTAAAAATTGAACCTTAAAAGGTGTTGAATCAACATTATTTTTATTTCTTCATTTGAAAAAGAGGTTGGCAAATCACATATCGATTACTCAAATCAATTAATTAATACTAGAATGTAAATACAATGATAAACAACATATAGTCTATGGAATCTCCAAAAGAAATCCTCATACGCCCCAATCGTGTTTTGAAAAATGGCGCATTCTTTAGTTGCAAGGAGTGGAACGTTGCTAAACAATGAGCCGTCGATATCAATATTACCATTTGTAGCTCCTAGCTCAGACTCCAATTCTTTACTGGTGATACCACTGAACCTTGGTTCCAAACTAGCTTCATTTTGGAGCAAGGTTCTGGGGCACATAACGGCAAAGGTTGTTTGGCCTTCAACGATCAGTTCTCAACTTCCAAGATTCTGATTGTATCTTCTGATTCATGCAAACTTCCATGTAATTGAAGTATTCCCACTAGATATGGGCTCCAGCTTTGGCAATTATGTGGTCTTTAACGACCTTGTCATAAGTCTCTTGTGACACTCATTTCGAAGGTTTTTCCACAACGTTTGGGGCAATTTTCACCCTTCTAGCCTCCGAAGATGGTCTTGTTTCCACCATAAATCCATTTGAATCTTCATCTCTCAAGGCCTCAATCATTTCAAGAGATGTAGAAATAACTTTCAGTTTCTTGGGAATCTTAGTTGCACGCTTTGTAAACTCGCCCAACAGTTGGATGATCCTAAGATGATAGCTTCAAATGGAATTTTAGAAGCCAACATCTTCTCTAAAGGGGATGCAAGGATTTCCGTATTTTTCTTCTTCGGTTTGACAACTCTCTTCGAACGGAATGAAGTGCTCAACCATTCCTTGACCAATTCGTCAGAAGGCTTTCCACCATCGAGATCCCTGAGTGGACTAAGTAGCCAGCTCATTTCACAAAATTCAAGGGGAATCTTTATAGGCTTATCGATCTTCTTAAAATCAGGGTGGCCTTCAAAGATGGCGTACAACTAGTCCTGAGTAAAAAAGCGTGAAGCAATTCTTAGGCCATCAGATAAAATTACGATCCCAAAAGCCTCCCATTGTGGTGTATTTACATCTGTACATCCCGTCATCAAATGATGTTTTCTCAAAAAACCCCACTTGAGGTTTAACTTGAGAAAGTCATCCACCATGGACCACCTCATGTCGTATGGTGTAGTAGTACCAGAATTCACCCTCTAAGAGCTCAATGCTGAAGAATTCATTGAGCTTCTCAAAACACATGATGTGTCGATAAGCTTCAATATCTGGCTGAGTAGGGCAACATCCCATTCGACTGATGATGTTTGCGAAAAACCTTCGGAGCAGAAATTTGAAACCCCAGCGGATGATAATGGGTGGAATTTGGCCCATCATCCGATGTTTGATTTCTTGTTTTTCCCATGCTGGAGAGCCTTCATGGAAGAACCTTTATAACCAAGCTCCACAAATGTACTATTTGGAAAGGAAATTTGGTTGTGAATCTTCCACGATTTGAAGCCTTCAAATCCATCAAATTCTGAATTTTTTCCACCACGCTCCCATGACTCAAGTCTGCTAGATTTCACCGAAAGTATGTCTTCACCCATCTCGAACTGATCGTCTCGCAAAAAGAAATCTTTTGCCACTTGAATAATCACCAACGAGCTCTCCGAACTCCCTGAAAAGGTGAAAGTATGGAACTGCACAAAAGGAATGCATAAATCAGATATACATTTTATATATACTTTAATTATTTAAGTTGTATAAATATGTAAATTATATTCTTATATATATGTACACACTTATCTATATATATATATATATATAAGTAGAGAGAAAAGTAGAGTCAATAGCAAAGGAATCTGCAAACCTAGGCATCCATAGCCGTACGACACGTGGCAAAGTCTCAGTGGCACTACAGAGCACTGACGTGGCGGGCCCTGCCTGCCTAACTCGCCACTCAACAAGCAACACGTGTCATTCTTTTCTCGACGGTAGCGCAGGTCCACCTGTTGAAGCCACTGTTCACTGCAAGACACGTGGTGCATGCGTAGGATCATGTTTCCCAGCCACCGACAAGCGCCTGCATCTTCTTGAGTCATTAATCCATGCCGGTCGTGTGGAGGACCAGTGGTCACTGTAACAACTCAAACTTTTAAGAAAATGAAAATTCAGAAAATTCCGAAAATTAAATGTGAAATGACCAATTTACCCCTGAAAAAGGTAAAATTTTAACTTTCAACTTGGGAGACTATTTGGACTTTGACCAAGATGGCAGCACGTCGAATGGGAAAGTGACACGTCTCAAAAGAAATTACATACTATTCACGTCATATGAGGCGGGTATAGTTGGCAGCTTTTAATTGGTCCAAAAACATCCAAATTGGACCAATGGATGAGTGACAAGTGTCACTCATCCCATTGGCCCAAGCCCCAAAATTCATGTATTTCATGTTCATTCATCTTCATTTCATTTCTTTCTTCATTTAACCCAAAAACCAAACACCATCCTCTCATCCTTGTTGATGCCTAAGTGAAAGAGAGACTGAGAGAGTGACCAGAGACGACGGTGGATGACGCCTGAGTACGGCGGAGTAGATGAGGAACCAAGGATCAGGTAAACCCGAAACCCTGTTTGGGTCAAATTTCAAAATCCATTTTAGAGAGGTTGTTTGATGATTCTAATGGTTAGAAATGGTTCCTTGGGACTGTACGTGCTCACAGGAAACCAAGTTCGAAATTCAACCAAAAATCACTTGGAAACCACGTTTGAAATTCAACCAAAAATCATCAAGCTCGAACACATAATTTCAGCCTTTGTTTTGTGATTTTGAGTCCATAGATTCCTTCCTGGATTGATTGCGAGCATGTGAGTGAAGGAATGGAGTGAAAAGGTTGAGAAATGAGAGAGATATGGCCGGGTTAGGGGTTGATCCGGCTAGAGGTTGAAGGTGATGATGTGGAAGTCCATGTCATCATTGTTAATCCACGTGGAAAATCAGGTGATGCCACGTGACACGCTCTCAAGCCCAGTCGGTAGCTGACGTGTTAGGTCCACGTCAGCCATGCCAGACCACGTGGACTAGTAGGATTTTACCCACATGGCAACCTGTCAGAAGGTGTTAGAGTGACGTGGTAGGTGACGTGGTAGTCCACGTCAGCCATCTAAGACCACATGGACCAGTGAGAGGGTGCACGTGGAAGGTGTCAGAATCTTTCAGGCCTACATGACAGCTGACGTGGTAGGTCCATGTCAGCATTATCAGACCACGTGGACCAGTGAGGTGGTGCCACGTAGTAGGTTGTCAGAGGTGTCACAAATGTCAGATGTCACGCTGTCATCAGTATGACGTCATCCGTTGATCGACGTTGACTGTCGTGGACCAAGGTCGACCAGCGACGACCAGCATTGACAGAACTTTGATCGGTGCGTGGGGGCACGTGGACAGTAATATTGAGTTAAAGTGGTCTTGTTCAAAAGGTTTCAACGATTTGAATCCAATGGCGATGATTTCATGTCGATTGGAGACCGTTTGATAGGTCATATAGGTATTTTTAGCCTTTGGAAGTGTGTTCGGGACAAATCAACTAAAACCGAGGCTAATCCACAATATCTAGAATGTCTTAACCTATCCATAATCACGTCCAAAGGTCGCTATCAATCTATACAAGTCCATATCAATGACCCCTAACTATTTCGGAATCGAGAACGCGTCATGGGCACGCTTCTTGAGGCTGAAAACCTCGAAATGACCTATCAAACAATCTTCGATAAACCTAAAACCACCACCATTGGATTCAGAATGTCGAAACCTTTCAAAACTGACCAGTTTAACCTCAAAACTTGTGACACGCGCCCTCACGCGCCAGTCAAAGTTCGGTCAACAAAAAGTCAACGGTCAATACTTACGCCATCAAAGTCAACGCTGCCGTCATCAGTCAACGCTGATGTCATTGGTGGGACAAATTTTGAGGTGGGACCAGTGTCATTTTAAAGTTTTTGACTATCTGGATACAATGGCGGTGATTTTGGGTCGATCAAAGATCATTAGGTTGATCAAATTGAGGTTTAAAGCCACATAACGTGTGTTCAGGACGCGTTCCCAGGCTGGGTCTATTCTTAGGTTTTAAGTATGACCTTATTGAGTCCGTTAGTGACCTTTGGTATGAATTGGACAGGTCCGGATGTCAGGACCCAACCCTTCTCAGTCAGAACCCGACTCATCTAGCACGATATTGTCCACTTTGGGCCTCCTTGCCCTTGCCCTCACGGTGTAACTTTCCAGGGGGTCAGCCATCATGGGATTGCACCAGCCGCCACTCGCTTAACTTTGGAGTTCCCCAGGAATCCAAAGCTAGTGAGCTCTCAGAAGGCCTCGTGCTAGATAGGTGTGTGCATACACCTTTAAGGCACACCATCATTCCTCTCCCAAACCATTCCCCCCCCCCCCCCCCCCCCCCGGCAGGAATATGGGATCGTTCACCATTCCCTTCAGGACAGGGATCTTACAATCCACCCTCTAAGGGCCCAGCGTCCTCGTTGTCACACTTCCCGATTGGGGTTTGGCTCTGATACCATTCTGCCAGGACCCAACCCTCTTCAGTCAGGACCCGACTCATCTAGCACGATATTGTCCGCTTTGGGTCTCCTTACCCTTGCCCTCATGGCTTTTTTTTTCGGGAGCTCCTAGTGCAACTTCCCAGGGGACCCATCATGGGATTGCACCAGTCTCCACTCGCTTAACTTTGGAGTTCCCCAAGAATCCAAAGCCAGTGAGCTCCCAGAAGGCTTCATGTTAGATAGGTGTGTGCGTACACCTTTGAGGCACACCACCATTCCCCCCTCGCAAGAATATGGCATCATTCACTGTTCCTTCCAGGACACGGGTCTTAGTAACGACCCGTCCCAAATTCAGAGATTAGATTAGTGACTAATCAAGGATAAGTGAGGTTAATCGGTGATTAGTTGGGCGAAATTGGACGAATGGCGTAAAATGACCGTTTTGTCTTTACTCGTGTGTAAAATGTTGACTTTTGGCCTGGGAGGTTCAATGGCCGAGGGCCGAGGACCGTTACGTAGATCGGGATGATACGAATCTGTAGACAGGCGACCCGTCGAAATCTGACGAACGGGGAAAGTTATGGTTACGGGAAGTTTGATTTCACTATGCACACATTATGAGACGGATTATATTTTGTATTCTCTTGGGCCCAGATATTTAATTCATACCCAATGGATGAGTGACAAGTGTCACTCATCCAATTGGTCATCTCCCCCAAATTGTGGATATCTTTCTTGATTGGTGAGTTTTGGATTAAAATAATATTATTTTATTATTTTATAATTCCCACTTCTCTCATCCCTTAATCTCAACCATCCATCCTTATCTCTCCCTCTCATCTCCACCATCCATTTCAATCACCTTTTCATCATCTGACTTCCACCACCAACCTTCACGACCTTCTCTGTTTTTCTTCAAAACCCGAACAACCATCTCCCCTATAGTCCTCCAAACATCCTTAGTAGAACCTGAGTTGTGAAGGAGAGTGTGAGAGAGAAGAGAGGCGATGATGATGAGACCGTCGAGGAGGACCGTCGTGGAGGGTGGCGTGGGTCCGAAGCCAAACCCGTGAGGTGAGCTTGTATTTCGAAAATCCAAAGTTTAGTTTTAGCGTGTGTTGACCCTTTTGTTGGACTGGAATGTGACCTAGCGACCAAGACGAGCACATAGAACTCAATTTCGAAGGGAATGGAAGGATGAGGGACGGGAAAACTGAGCTTGAAGGTCAAGCTCACTGTTGGATCATGGAAGGTGAGTTCTTGCTGGTTTTTCATGTGTTTTGGAGTCTTAAATGGATAGGAAATGAGTAGCGTAAGGTTTAGGAATCGAAAGGAATGAGATTGTATCGAAAATGAGGGAGAAATGATGCTCGACCGGTCACGCCGGTCCAGTCCGATTTGAACCAGGTGAACCCGGTTCACCCTAGGACAAGGATGATGAACAGTGGCACGTGGCTTTCACGCGCATCACCTTTGGGAGGCGCATGAGGGCACGTGGGGGGTAATTTTGGGATGTCATCAACATGGCTTTTAATCTATTCGATGTAAAGAACATTTTGGGACTTGTTTCGTGTCAATCGGACATCGTCTCGATATTGTTCGGGACGTCCGAAGGTTTAGGATCGGGTTTAAAAATAGTTACAAATTATGGAAAATTACATGGCTTCAGTGATAGGTTAATAAGGTAGTTAGTAGCCCTCTAAAGTGATTTGGACAGGTATGGGAGTTTCGGTGACGGTGTTTGACCCGGGAGAGCCGTATGACACGTGTATCGAGGCGGTAGCTAGAACGGTCTATGAGTGGACCTTGTTTTCTAAATTGATGCATGCATAAATTTTTATTATGTGTTTTAATACTGGTTTTGTGATGCCATGCGTGCATTTGTGTGTGTTTTAGTATTTGCACATATTTCGAGGTTTCGGCTTTATACGGTGCTTGTACGTGTTTGTGCTTCCTATGTTGGTTTTAATGAAATGGTTTTGGATTTAAAAAGGATAAACTCGGGCATGAGACCCATTTGTTTTTCCTCAAGCATGTAGCCCTATTGGGAATCCGGCGCGTCAGGACCCGACACTCCTCTGTCAGGTCCCGATACATTTAGCACGATATTGTTCGATTTGGTCTTCATTGCCCTTACCCTCACGGTTTTGTTTTCGGGAGATCATGGTGCAACTTCTTAGGGGGTCACCCATCATGGAATTTCAACAGCCTCAACTCGCTTAAATTTGAGGTTCCAATCCCCCCCAAAGCCACTTGAACTCACAAAAGGCCTCGTGCTAGATAGGTGTGTGACAACACCTTTAAGGCACACCACCATTCCCTTCCCAAACCATTCCCCCCTCGTAGGAATGTGGGATCGTTCACCATTCCTTCCAGGACACGGGTCTTACAATCCACCCCCTTGGGGCCCAACGTCCTCGCTAGCACGCTTCTCGATCGGGGTCTGGTTCTGATACCATTCTGTCCGGACCCGACCCTCCTCTGTCAGGTCCCGATGCATCTAGCACAATATTGTCTGCTTTGTGCCTCCTTGCCCTTGCTCTCACGGTTTTGTTTTCGGGAGCTCATGGTGCAACATCCCAAAGGGTCACCCATCATGGAATTGCACCAGCCTCAACTCGCTTAACTTTAAGGTTCAAATCCCCCCCAAAGCCACTTGAGTTCCGAAAAGGCCTCGTGCTAGATATGTGTGTGCCTACACCTTTAAGGCACACCACCATTCCCTTCACAGACCATTCCCCCTCACAAGAATTTGGGATCGTTCACCGTTCCCTCCAGGACACAGGTCTTACACGACGCCCTTGGTGTCAGGACTAGTCCCAATCCCCCCGGGATTAACGCATGACCCGCCTGATCTTGTGTGACACGGAGTGTCAGACAAGGGATATTCAAATTTTAGCCCACTCGGGGCTTCAGAGTACGCTAGAATCCGAAGGAGGTATGTGATGTCTTGGTCTTTGCTATAGCCCGCATCCGCGATCAACCTGAAGGGCAGTCAAAACATTAAAAGCCGTGAGTGGACAAAACAAATAACTTATAAAAACATTTTCACAGAAGACATTTGTACCCTTCACTAAAAAGCATGCATGCATTTGAAAACCAGTTACCAGACCACTACGACAATGGCCTAAAATCTTAAATGAAACCAATCATACGGGCCACTGCCCAAATCCATGTGGGATTTAGCCCAAAACCAGAAATCCGATCATATAACATATAAATAGAAATCACATAATTAATCATGTCACGGTTTCTAAAGCTATGCACGTGCTACCCAGGGTCTCAAATCCCAAGTCTCCTCAGGCTGCACCCAGGTCCCTGTCGATAGATCAATGACCCTCCCTGGGGGTTATAATCCATAAGCCTTCCTGAGAGTAATGTACCCAACGGGGGCGACTCCACTCAGTTAGTGCTCCGTGTCAACTCTGTGGTCCATCCAGGCCAACGACCCTCCCCGAAGGAGACATTCCAAATATGGAAGGTATATGAATATATATATCAAAAAAATTCTTAAAACCTTTCAATGGATTCATGCCCGATCTCCATAAACCGTCATGAAACCAGAAATCCATTTAGGGTCCCCGACCCGAAATTATAAACATAAACCAACTGGGCCTTATGCTCGAATTCATGAATCAATTGGGTATCGTGCCCGATATCTCAGGGTCAGTCACGATTCCAATCGTAGTGATGCGTGAAACCATCCGTCCAGGACCGCCCTCAATCCTGGTAATTCGTCGTGAATGAATCAACCGACGCGACCACCACTAGATCATGGTGCCCTCATCACCGATCGATATCCTGAACCGTCAGCACTCCGAAGTCGAGCCTCCATCCGCTGCCTGACAACGGATCGTGGATTATGACCTCTCCAGAAGGAACACATTCCAGCCAAGTGGCAAACGTCGTATCGTCCATCGCCGTGCACAAACCACTCGCCGCGACCACGACTTAGACCTGTAGGTCATGAATAGGGCTATATGCCCGAGACAAAACCAAATGGGTCTAATGACTGAGTTTATCCTTTTTAAATCCAAAACTATTCCATTTAAAGCATCGTACAAAGCACAAACACGTATAAGCAGCGTATAAGGGCGAAACCTCGAAATACGTGCAAATACGCAACCACACAGAAATGCACTCGTGGCACCACAAAACAAGTATTAAAACATATAATAAAAATTTATGCATGCATCAATTTAGAAAACAAGGTCCACTCATAGACAGTACGAACTTTCACCTCGATATGCGTGCCATAGGGCTCTCGGGCCAAATACTTTATTAACCTTTCACTAAAGCCCCGTAATTTTCTTGAATTTTTAAATATATTTAAACTTGAACCCAAACCTTCGGACACCCTGAAACATACAATCGACAAGAAACCAGCCCCAAAATGTTCGTTACATCGAATAGATGATTTCGTGTGTTGGAAGCTTCCCCAAATCTAGCCTGATGCGCCCCCACGTGCGGCCTGAAGTTCCTGCACCTGAAACCCACGCACCAGGAACAGTGGCGTCTTTAACCTTTTGCTAGCTTTTCTGAACCGGCCAGTCCAGTCCGATTTGCAGCGTGGTATAGTCGAATCGGTTCCACCGGTTCGGTTCCATATCGCCTTCGTTTTTCATCCTTTTTCATCGATTCCAACTCCTTTAGCTTCCTAACAACATTTCCTACCCAACCATGTCCTCAAAACCTAGAAACCAAGCCTAAAACTTATTGGTTCTGAAAACCATTTTGAACCAAAACTTCCATTCTTGGTTTAGGGCACTTCTAGGGGTTCAACCTTCAACCTAAGGGTTCTAATAGGTCCCTACGATCACTAGAAGGAGATTGGAAGGATCGATTTGGCCTAACTTGGCCGGAATTGGGATTCGGTGGGTAGCCACCGAAAATCTTCCTGCCGCCATTCCCAGCTTCCTCAGCTATCCTCAGCCTCCAAAACCTTTTCCTAAGCTTCCTACTAACCTCATAAACCTATCCTAGCCAAAATCTAAGCTCCCTAACATCCAAAACCCAAAATTGAAATTTTGAAACATACAGGGGAATCAGGTTTTACCTTGGCCGTGTAATACACCACCGTCCACGGCGGCTCAGCCGCCTCCCTGCCTTGCCTTGGTTCACCATCCATCCTCAACTCCTCTCTTGGTTCTCATATTCAAAAATGGGAAGGGTTTGTGTTTGGGGTTAACTGGGTTTGGATGTGGATCGAATGAAAAAGAGGGAGGGGGTGGTTGCATGTGTTTGTGAAAGGGAGGCAATGGATGGGTGACACTTGTCACTCATCCATTGGGCCTGGGGAAAAGATCTGGGCCCCACTCAGGATAAAAGTCCACTTTCATCTTGTAAAACGTATCGTTGTGAATAGCACCTCGAAACTTCAGTCAATCGTAACTTTTTCGTCTAACGTCTGAATTCAACATGTCACCTGTCTATGGACTCGTATCGACTCGATCTTCGTAACAGTCTCGACCCTCGGCCATCGGACCTCCGGAGTCAAAAGTCAACCTTTCGCCCTTATTTAGGGGCAAAATCATAATTTTTCCCTGAACGTCCGTTAATCCTCAGCTAATTCCCAATTAGGATCGCCAATTCGTCATTAAGTCTTAATCTAATCCCAGAATTAGGGACGGGTTGTTACGGACTCGTCCCAATCCTCTCGGGATTAACATGGGACGCGCCTGATCCCGTTTGATATGGAGTGTCAGGCAAGGGAAATCCCGACTTTAGACCGCTCGGGGCTTCAGAGTACGTCAGGATCCGGAGGAGGAATGTGATGTCTCTGTAACGACCCATCCCGGAATTCGGGATTAGATTGGTAACTAACCATGATTTCTGGGGGTTAATCGGTGATTAGTTCGGCGGAATCGGACGAACGTGGCAAAATGACCGTTTTGCCCCTAGTCGTGGGTGAAACGTTGAATTTTTATTCGGGCGGTCAAATGGACCTTGCCCGATGACCGTGACGTAGTTTGGGACGTCACGAGTTCATAGACAGGTGGCACGTCCGATTCGGACGAACAGGGTGAAAGTTATGACGTGCGGAAGTCCAGGGGCATTATCGTAATTTGGACGTTATAAGGGGAAAAATTTGACTTTTTGTTTGACAATTGATATCCATATGACTCGAAGACCGTTATGTTCATCTCGACGCCCTGAGTACAACGACAGGCGGCACGCGTGAAACGGACGTCGGGTGACCGAGTTACGGGCATGGATGCGTGAGGGGCATTTTGGTAATTTTCTGCACAAGGGCAGAATGGTAATTTCGCAGGGGCTGTTTGAACGGTTACTGTAGCACCTGTTAATGGGAGACATTCCAATGCACGGGTGGTTGGTTTTTGGGGCAAATTGGATGGGCTAAATTGTAGTTTAGGGTTATCGGATTGTTTAATCGTGTTAGTGGGAGACATGGTCGTGTGGACGGTGGAAATGGGCAACCAAACCGTGGCTGGTGCACCTGAAAATGGAAGAAAACAGGGGATGTTCCCCACGCCTAATCGACCACCTACACGACCAGTTGAGGGGAGTATTGGGCTGATGAGTTGTTTAATGGTTAAGGGATTGATTATGCGTCGTGTGGGAAACAAGAGATTGTGGGTGTGTGTAGGCAGAGCACGGGAAGGATTTTAAAAATTGGTCTGGGTTTGTTTGCGGGAAACAGAGACTCAGTGAGTCTGAGTGAGTTTCCACGGGTGTTGGGTCACAATTCAGATAACAGGGAGCATTGGGAGTGAGAGAGATTCATTTGGTGTGTCTGAGAGCTGAGGAAATGAGAGGAAATTGGTGAGGGAATGCTTAAAAAACCCGAAACCGTGTTTGAGCAATTCAAAATCTGAACTCGAAATGTAGGCCAACCCAAGCCAATTCGAGGCTCAATTCAGTCTTCTGGGACATCACTTAGTCGATCCAGATCAAGGGGACCGAAGCTCGAATCCTGGTGAGCCATGGACAGACACGACTGAGTTGCAGAAAAACTGAGCTTGGAGCCGTGGTCATGGAGGTAAGCTCTTGTGAAATTGAGTTCACAACCATCGTGAGGGTGAGTCTACGATGCTTCCCCACTAATCAATTGAAGGAATCAGTGACATCGTGTTGAACTGGGATGATGAACTTCAAGTACGATTTGAGTTCAGTTGAGTTGGTTTTAGACCATGTCGATTTGAATGAGTATTACAGACCCCTAATTGAGTGTATTGCGAGTCTAGTTGTGGGATCAATTGAAGACATTATATGGTTTCTCGCAGGAATTTGATCGGGTCGAGTCGCGGGTGAAATGGCCTGTTTACCAGTAATCCGGGTTGGAACGACGACTGTACACTGCACTGTAGCAGGCGCGTGGCTTTCACGCGCAGCCGCTTGTGGCGGCGCGTGAGGGCGCGTGGGACGGTTTCTCAAGGTGAGTTCAAAACGACTTCTGTCCTACACGATGTGACGAACATTTTAGCGTTGATTTCGAGTTTTTCGGACACCGTTTCAATATGGTTCCGAGGGTCCGAAGATTTCCGTTACGTTTGTAATTAACGATTAATTCCCGAGAAATTATGGGAAATTAGTATGTTTTTATGTAAGCCCTTAGTGACACTAAAGTATGTTTTCGGGCTGGATTTGAAATTTCTGGAAAATATCAGAAATTACGGAAATGCGCGCAGCGCGGGGAAACGAGCTTATTGAACGGTGTGTGAGTGGACGTTGCTTTCAAAATTTAATGCATGCATAAATTATTTGTATGATTTTATGATTATGATTATAAGTTGTGATTGATTTTGATTTCCGTATTTATACGTATTCGATTCCCGTATTTAATCGTATTTTTACTATACATGTGAAATTAAACGTATTTCGAGACTATGGTCACTCATGTGCTTAATGATGGTTTAATGAAAGAAGTTATATGAAATGGGTGTAAAATGATTTAAGAAGGTTGTTTATGATTGCGAGTGTGACTTACGATTTTGACACGTTTTTCGAGAACGTTCCGGATCTGCACGTTTTACGAGATTTCGAGTTATTGTGATTTGATCACTGTTGATGTTTGAATCTGGGAATTGAAATGAGACTTGTGATTTTGAGGATTTTAAAAATGGGTTTTGAGTATGTTTTGATTGGATCGTGATTTTGGTAATTATGATTGTGGTTTTGATGTGTTGAAAATGAGATTTGAGAAAGAAGTGATTTCTAAGAATTAAAATGGATTTGAAAAAGGGTGATTTCGGGCTTGATGCTCGGGGCACAAAAGTAACTTTGATTTACGAGATTTCGGTTTTCGAAAATTTGAAGCGGATTCTTGGTTTGGGTTAGGGATGATGCTTCCGGATGCCGGCTTACTGAATCATTGTTGCGAATTCGAATTCGGGAATGAAAAAGGATTTAATAAAGTGATTTGGTATGATTGTGCATGCCCCGTGTTTAACGATGATTTGAACATGTTTTGTGAAGTAAGGTTTGGGAATTTGAATGTGAGAACTCGGACCATGGGTCCTGTTGTGGAAAATGTGATTTTGGGATGGATCCCACGTTGTCGTGATTGATAACTGTTTTGGGGTTTAAAGACCCGTTGAAAACTGTTTTGGGTTTAAAGACCCGGATGCTATTGCTGGAGAACGTTTTGAGTTTAAAGACTCGGTTAATTGATGACGGGGGAGGGCCCTTAATGAGTTTAAAGACTCATGAGTTTAAAGACTCGGTTACTGTGATACCCTCGAGGCCTATTGATTATGTTCTGAGTTTAAAGACTCGTTGATATCCCGGGAAGGCCTGTTTATGCGCAGGGTTTTGCGTTTAAAGACTCGGGCGCACTTGATATCCAGCAAAATGATTGACTTGTGATTTATTGATGATTTCTGATGTTTCGGTTGAGTTGGGCATTGACCCGGTATATGGTTGTTGGTTTTGGATCATGTTGTGCATTTGGTTTTGATTCGTGGTTTTGGGCTGAGGCCCGGTGTTTATGATTGCGGGCTAAGACCCGATGGTTGAGAAAGGAAAAATGATTTTGAGGTTCGTACGAGTTTTTCCTTATGTTGAAATTTGATACACAGTTTTTCTTATGTGGAAAATCTTAACCGATAGCGAAATGATTTTTGTATGCATGCATTCGTTTTTACGCGGAGGGTAAAAACGTTTGTTGTAACTGTTTTGCTAAACTGATTTATTTTGTCCACTCACACCTTTTGGTTTTTATTGACCCTCCAGGTCGTGGCCCGTTGTTCGAGGCTTAACGAGGGGCGGATGCATGAGTAAGTACGTGTGGCTATCCCTGGTTTGGCAAGTACTGAGGGTAACTTGGGATTTTCAGTCATCTTGCCAGACGGGAGCAGGACCGGGCACGGCTATCGATGCCCCTTTTCGGGGGCGGTCCTGTCAGTCTCGATCTCTTCTACAGTCCGAATCCGCGATCAACCTGAAGGGCAGCCAAAACAATAAAAGCTGTGAGTGGAAAAAACAAAGAATTTCTAAAAACATTTCATAAGAAAAGACATTTATACCCTTCACTAAAAAGCATACATGAATTCGAAAACCAATTTATCGGACTAATAGAGCCTTGGCCCAAAATCGTAAATGAAACCAAACATACAGACCACAGCCCAAATCCATGTGGGACTCAGCCCAAAACTAGTACATCATATATCATATAACATATACATATAAATCATATAACCAATCCTGTCACGGTATGTAAAGCTACGCGCGTGCTACCCGGGGTCTGAAAGCCCAAGTCTCCCCACGGTCCACCCAGGTCACTGTCCATAGATCAATGACCCTCCTTGGGGGTTATAATCCATAAGCCTTCCAGAGAGTAAGGTACCCAACAGAGGCAACTCCACTCAGTTAGTTCTATGTGACTACTCTGGGGTCCATCCAGGCCAACGACCCTCCCCGGAGAAGACAATCCATTTGAAGGAAGGTATATGAATATATATATATATATATATATATATATCGAAAACATTCTTGAAACCTTACAAAGGATTCATGCCCGGTTTCCATAAACTGTCATGAACCCAGAAATCCATTTAGGGTCCATGACCCGAAATCACAAATATAAACCAAAGGGGCCTCGTGGCCAAACTCATGACTCAACTAGGCATCGTGCCCGATATCTCAGGGTCAGTCACGATTCTGATCGTAGTGATGCATGCAACCATCCGTCCAGGACCGTCCTCAATCCTGGTATACAGCCGTGAACAAATCAACCGACGCGACCACCACTAGATCATGGTGCACTTATAACCGATCGATATCCTGAACCGTCATCGCTCCGAAGTTGGGTTCTATCGGCTGCCCGACAACGGATCATGCAACATGACCTCTCCGGAAGGAACACATTCTAGTTCGGAGGCGAGCGTCGTATCATCCATCGCTGTGCACAAAGCACTCGTCGCGACCACGACTCAGACCCATAGGTCACTAATAGGGCTACATGCCCGAGACAAAACCAAATGGGTCTCATGCTCGAGTTTATCCTTTTTAAACCCAAAATCATTTCATTTAAACCAACGTAGAAGTACAAACCCATATAGGCATTGTATAAGGCCAAAACCTCGAAATATGTGCCAATACGTAACCACACACAAATGCACTCATGTTGTGACGACTCGAAAATTCGAAAAAGAAAAAGTTGGACAATTGGAAGGAAAAGACGATTTGCCCTTGGTTATGGGGGGTAAAAGTTAACTTTTTGCTTGGGGACACTTTTTGGACTTTCCATAAATATCGTTACGTAGGGCTCGAGACGCTGAGTCCGTAGACAGGCGGCATGCGTCAATCGGAGTTCGGACGTGGAAGTTATGGGTCTAGAACTATGAGGGGCATTTTGGTAATTATGTGGTGCAGGGGAAAAATGGTAATTTGGTTAGTTATGGCTGATTCAGCCATGTGAATGACACCTGGACCTGCTGATTTGGATGAGGATTCAGTACCTGGTGACATCTGTCACCATAATTGAAGGATTGGTGGCATTAGTAACTGTCCTAAGCACATAAAAACAACCTTGTTGAGTTGGAAAAAATAGAGAGCTGAAGGACGATCGATCAATTAGCAGAGGAGGAGGTGTGATTGATCTAAGGCACCCGCCAATCCCCTAAACTGAAACTGTGAGGTTCCATTAGAATTCAGAGTGTGACATCGTGAGGAAATCAAAAGGAGAAGGGGAAGAACAGCCCACGAAACCCGAAACCCCACCTGAAAACCTTGAATTAGAACGCATATTGAATTATGAAGTTGTGATTAATTGATGGAAACAGAGATGGAGATGCACTTATGAAGACTTAAACGAGTTGAATGGGATCAAAATTGAGGGAAGTGGTGAAGAGACAAGCCCAGATGGACCTTGTATTCGTTTTACAAATTTTGAGTTGAGTTCGAATGGTTGGAAGGAATTGAGGCTCCAATTGAGAATGGAACTAGGTTTAGATAAATCCTGCGAAGCTTCTGAATGAACCAAATTGAAGAAACAGACTGAGTTCGAAGGGATTGCAGGATGAATCAATTGAATAACGATGCTCTTGACTAAATCAATTGAATAAATCGAGTTGAAATTTACAGGGATTGAACCGGGTTGCTTCGCGGGTTGCAGGATCCGTTTCACAGAGGAAACGGGTGAAGAAGGTGAAAAAAAGCTGTTACTGTAGCTAGCGCATGAGCTTCACGCGTAGCTGTTTGCGACGGCTCGTACAACTGCTTGTGGGGACGCGTGAAGGGGAATCTTGAGGTGAGGTCAACATGACTTTTGTTCCACTTAATGTAACGAACATTTTAGCGTTGGTTTCGAGTCAATCAGACATCGTTTTGATATTGTTTCGAGGGTCCGAAGGCTCATGTTACGTTTTTAATTCGTAATTAATTCCCATAAAATTATGGGAAGTTAATATGATATTAATTGAGCCATTAGTGACCCTTGGAAATGATTCATGATTCCTGGAAAAGGTCGGAAATTACGAAAAAGCGTGCAGCTTGGAATCAACCGATTTGGACGGTGTGTGAGTGGACGTTTGTTTTATAAACTGTTATGCATGCATAGTTAAATGTTTTACATGATTGATTGCATGATTTGGTTTGCAATGATGTCATGGTGATTTGGCATGATTAATTGTGATTTAATGATTATTTTAATCGGTCTTTCGGGCACATTTTACGAGAAATGTGCAAATGATGTTTTGGGCTAGGCCCGGAGTCAAAAAAGTTTCAAAAAGGATATTTTGACTTAGTTGGTGAGTCAAGGATGATTCTGGATTATTTAAACGTTTTCAAATGAGATTTTACGGATTTACGTGTAAATGGGATTCTGGCTTGAGACCCTATCGGGAATGATTTTGACTGGGTTTGAAGTCAAGGATTTGATTGAAATATTTTGGGATGTAATCCCAGGATGGTTTTCATTGTGATTGTGAATGCCCAGAAGGTCGAAGCTAGGGGATTATCCTAACGACCGAAGCTCGAGGGATATGTTTGTGATTGTTCCCAGGCAGCCGATGCTAGGGGGTATACCCAGGCGGCTGATACTCGGGACCCAAGCAGTCGGAGCTAGGGGATTACCCAGACGATTGATGCTCGAGGTTATGCGTGCCAGGACAGTCGAAGCTGGGGGTGGCTTCCCAGATGAATGAGGCACGGGATATTGCCTACGCGTAGTGCGGATGTGATTGTGTGATTGATTGTGCACTTGTGAGTAGTGCTATTTGATGTTGATTGTGATTTCTTTGCATAGTGGTATTGAGTATGGGTTTTGGTCTTTGTGGCTAGGTCATTGTTTTCATATGTTTGGCTTAAGAGCCGGGATTTGATACTTTTCATGTAATTGGGCTGGAAAGCCGGTGATGTTTATTCATATGTTTTATCCTATGCATGCATGGTTTGATAAACTGGAAGGGAAAATGGTCTATTTGAAATGTATTTTCAAAGGATATCATATTTTTCCACTCACACCTTTTCTATTTTTATGGCTCTCCAGGGCGTGGCACGAAGTTCGGGGCTGATAGAGAGGCGGAGGCATGAGCGGAAATCAGTGCAGTTATCCCTTATCTGACAGGTGCTGAAGGGTAGTTTCTGGACTTCAGCTGACTTGTCAAACGGGAGCAGGACCGTGCACCATTATCAAAGTCCAGTTGGGACGGGTCCTGTCACATGGCATCACAAAACAAGTATTAAACACACATAATAAACATCTACGCATGCATCAATTTAGAAAACAAGGTCCACTCACAGACCGTCCGAGCTACCACCTCGAAACGCGTGTAATACGGCTCTCTAGGGCTAATCACCGTCAATGGGACTCCCAAACCTATGAAAATCACTTTAGAGGGTTAGTAACTACCTTATTAACCTCTTACTAAAGTCCCGTAATTTTCCTGAATTTTTAACTATTTTTAAGCTCGATCATAAACCTTTGGATCTCCCGAACAATATCGAGACGGTGTCCGATCGACATGAAACCAGTACCAAAATGTTCACTACATCGAATAGATTAAAAGACAAGTTGAATTCATCCCCAAATTACCCTCCACGCGCCGACTAAAGAGGTTGTGCGTGAAGCCCACAATCCTGCTACAGTGTCATCCCCTACCTCAGTTAAACCGAGTTCACCTGGTTTCGAACCGATCCAAACAGGCGCGACCGGTCCATCATCATTCCACCCTCATTTCTCCACCATTTCCTTCCCTTTTAATTCATAAACCTTTATCCCATCATTTTCAATCGATTAAGCTAATAAAAACATAGAAAGAAGGCCAAAAACTCACCTCCCTGATTGAGGTAAAACCGGCCAACCTGCAACCGTCGTTCGTCGTCGCCTCCGGCCACCTCTAGCCTTGGTTCCGGTTCCATTCGACTCCAACAACTTCCATGAACATTTCCTAACCATTAGAATCACTCAAAGAACACCACAAACCAACATCCAAAATTCGAACCAAAACTCACCGTTTTAGGGTTCTTCAGCAACCGTGCACGACGTCCTGCGCCATGGCCACCGTCCGACTCCTCTCCTTTCACTCTCTCACTTTCGTTTAATGTCCATCGCCAATGGTTACGGTTTGAGGGTCGTTCGTGGGTTTGACCCGTGTGTTTGTTAGGGAGAAGTTAAGAGGATGATGTGTGGGGAAGGGCAAAGAGAAATGAGAGAAAATGAGGATTAAAATTAATTAATTAATTAATTAAGCCACCAATCACATCCAAGATCCCCTTTTTTGGGTAAAAATCACCAATGGATGAGTGACACTTGTCACTCTTCCAAGGGCCCCACATAAATATTTGCCCAATCAGATATTGCCACCTAATCATGCCTCGTAATGCGTGTATATTGAAATCAAACTTCCGTGAACCATAACTTTCCCGTTCGACGTGCCGCCTGTCTACAGTTTCGTATCGACCCGATCTACGTAACGGTCCTCGGCCCTCGGCCATTGGACCTCCCTATCAAAAGTCAACTGTTTGCCCTCGTTCAAGGGTAAAATCATAATTTTCCCTGAACGTCTGTTAATCCTCGGCTAATCCCCAATTAGCCTAGCTAATCCGTCATTAGTCTTAATTAATCCTTTAAATTTGGGACGGGTCGTTACATCGGATGTTACGAGGAACTGGTCACCAAACCATTTCCCACACGATTCCCAATATGAATCTACACTAGCCGACGAATCCTTCTCGTCGTGTAGTGGTAGGACATTGTCTTGATTACATCACAACCCACGTACAACCCCATCGAGACTCCGAACCTAAGTGGTTAACTCACTTCCAGCACCAACTGCCCAACACGCAACATCCACCGATCGATCTGCCTCGGAATCCGATCAACAAGTACCATTCTCCTGGAAACCCATCCAATCAGTCACCAACTAGGGTTATCACAACCCGGATGCTCCCTACAACACGTCCATCTCGAGTGATCCCTCGTACTTAACTCCGAAGAGTCGTCACTCTCCAGTACTGGTACAATCAACAAGTAACTATGCAGTTCTAAGCCGTTGGATTCGTACAACCATCGATCCTACTTGGAATCAACTTCCTCGAAACACACGGCGCACACGCCGAACGCGTGGCATACTATGCCAAACGGACCCTAATCCAACGCACCTCGTGCCAAACGTAATCTAACTAGGATTCAATTCCACTAAATCCTCCTACTCATACCCTAATTATCAGGTTGATTACGGGCTGTTACCAATGTAGAGACATCACATCCTCGACCTTTGCATCACTCTAAGAGCAAAACCTGCTCTGATACCACTTGTCAGGACTCGTACCAATCCCCCTGGGATTAACATGGGACGCGCCTGATCTTGTCTGACACTGAGTGTCAGATAAATGAAATTCCGACTTTAGCCCACTTGGGGCTTCAGTGTATGCCAGGATCCGAAGGAGGTATGTGATGTCTCGGTCTCTGCTACAACCCACATCCGTGATCAACCTGAAGGGCAGTCAAAACATTAAAAACTGTGAGTAGACAAAACAAAGAATTTCTAAAAACATTTTATAAGAAAAGATATTTATACCCTTCACTAAAAAATATACATGCATTTGAAAACCAATTAATCAAACTAATAGGGCCTTGGCCCAAAATCATAAATGAAACCAATCATACGGGCAACAGCCCAAATCCATGTGGGACTCAGCCCAAAACCTATATACATCACAGAACATATAAATATAAATCACATAACCAATCCTGTCACAGTTTCTAAAGTTACGCGCGTGCTACCTGGTGTCTCAGATCCCAAGTCTCCCCAGGGTCCACCCAGGTCACTATCCGTAGATCAATGACCCTCCATGGGGGTTATAATCCATAAGCCTTCTTGAGAGTAAGGTACCCAACGGGGGCGACTCTACTCAGTTAGTGCTCCGTGACTACTCCGGCTTCCATCCAGTCCAACGACCCTCCCCTGAGGAGACAATCCATATAAAGGAAGGTATACAAATATATATATATCGAAAACATTCTTAAAACCTTTCAAAGGACTCATGCTCGATTCCCATAAACCCTCATGAACCCAGAAATCCAGTTAGGGTCCCCGAACCGATATCACAAATATAAACCAAAGGGGCCTCATGCCCGAAATCATGACTCAACTGGGCATAGTGCCTGATATATAGGGGTCAGTCACGATTCCGATCATAGTGATGCATGCAACCATCCATCCAAGACCATCCTCAATCCTGGTATGTCGCCATGAACGAATCAACCGACGCGACCGCCACTTGATCATGGTGCACTCATCACGGATCGGTATCCTGAACCGTCAACACTCTGATGTCGAGCCTCCATCGGATACCCGACAACAGATCGTGCTTTATGACCTCTTCGGAAGGAACATATTCCAGTCCGGAGGCGAGCGTCATATCGTCCGTCGCTGTGCACAAAGCACTCGCTGCGACCACGACTTAGACCCGTAGGTCACCAATAGGGCTACATGACAGAGACAAAATCAAAAGGGTCTCATGCCCGAGTTTTTCCTTTTTAAATCCAAAACCATTTCATTTAAACCAACATAGAAGTACAAACCCGTATAGGCACAATATAAGGCCGAAACCTCGAAATACGTGCTAATACGTAACCACACACAAATGAACTCATGGAATCACAAAACAAGTATTAATACACATAATAAACATTTATGCATGCATCAATTTAGAAAACAAGGTCCACACACAGACTATCCGAGCTGCCGTTTCGATAAGCGTGCAATACGGCTCTCCCGGGCCAATAACCCTCACTGGGGCACCCAAACCTATCCAAATCACTTAAAAGGGTTACTTACTACCTTATTAACCTCTCACTAAAGCCCCATAATTTTCCTGAATTTTTAACTATTTTTAAACTCGATCCTAAACCTTCGGATGTCCCGAACGATATCAAGATGGTGTCTGATCGACACGAAACCAGTCCCAAAATGTTCATTACATCGAATAGATTAAAAGACATGTTGAAGTCATCCCCAAATTACCCTCCACCCGCCTTCATGCGACACCCAAAGGGGCTACGCTTGAAGGCCACGCGCCTGCTACAGTGTCATTCCCTACCTCAGTTAAACCCGGTTCACCTGATTTCGAATTGGTTCGGACCAGCGCGATCGGTCTATGATCATGCGTTGGTTCTGGGTCCATTCGACTCCAACAACATCCATGAACATGTCCTAACCATTAGAATCACTCGAAGAACACCACAAACCAACATCCAAAATTCGAACCAAAACACACTGTTTTGGGGATCTCCAGCCACCGTGCACGCCGTCCTGCGCCGTGGCCACCGTTCGATTCCTCTCCCTAAACTCTCTCACTTTTGTTTAATGTCCATCGCCATTGGTTATGGTTTGAGGGTCATTCGTGGGGTTGAGCCGTGTGTTTGTTAGGGAGAAATGGAGAGGATGATGCCCGGGGAAGGGGAGAGAGAAATGAGGGAAAATGAGGATTAAAATAAATTGATTAATTAATTAAGCCACCAATCACATCCAAGATCCACTTTTTAGGGTAAAAGTCACTAATGGATGACTAACACTTGTCACTCATCCAAGTGCCCCACATAAATATCTGGCCATTACTTCCGTGAACCATAACTTTCCAGTTTGACGTCCGATTTCGGCGTGCCGCCTGTCTACGGATTCGTATCGACCCGATCTACATAACGGTCCTAGAGCCTCTGTCATTGGACCTCCCAATCAAAAGTCAACTCTTCGCCCTCTTTCAGGGGCAAAATCGTAATTTCGACCTGAACGTCCTTTAATCCCCGGCTAATCCCTAATTAGCCTCGTTAATCCGTCATTAGTCTTAATTAATCCTTTAAATTTTGGAGGGGTCGCTACACCGGATGTTCTAGAGATAGTGAATTTGCCCCGGAGTGGTAGCATGCGTAACGAGGCGCAGCGAGGACGGTTTGTGAGTGGACAATTTCTTTCTAGTATTTACATATTTGCATGTATTTTGAGGTTTATGGTTTTATAATGGATTAATGGACTAATTTCAGATTTGGGAATATGGAATTGGGCTTGAGACCCATTTGACTTATGAACTATCGGACTTGAAGTCCATTTGATTTAATGATATATCGGGCTTGAGGCCCAGTTGATTTTATAGTATTGAGCATGCGGCCCAGTTGGTTATGATATTAGGCATGAGTCCCATTTGTGGTTTATGAAATGTGACTTCGGGTTTAGAGACCCTAATGAGATTTAGATTGAAAATGGTTTTGGAAAATGGGATTTGTGGAAATCGTTTATGGATATTATAGCACAGGCTGAGTCCCTATTGAAATGTATTTTATTTCAGTTTTCAAATACACCATCTTATGTGCTGATTACACTCCTTGTGTCAGGGACACTGGTGTAGTCACAGAGCATTGCTTGAGAAGGGCCGTTCTACATGAAAGACCGTAGAAAAGTCTAGGATCAGGTGTAACGACCCATCCCGGAATTCAGGATTAAGTTAGTAACTAATCAGGAATAGTAGGGTTACTCGGTGATTAGTTGGGTAAAACGTTGACTTTTTATGCGGGCGGTCAAATGGATTTTGACCAATGACTGTGACGTAGTTTGGGACGTCACGAGTTCATAGACAGGTGGCACGTTCGATTCGGACGCTCGAGGTGAAAGTTATGATGTTCGGAAGTTCAAGGGCATTTTCGTAATTTGGACGATTAGGGGGAAAATATTGACTTTTTGTTTGACATTTGATTTTCTCCTGACTCGAAGACCGTTAGGTAGGTCTCGAGGCCCCGAGTACAACGACAGGCGGCACGTGTGAAACGGACATCGGTTGACCAAGTTACGGGTCACGGATGATGAGGGGCAATTTGATAATTAGCCAACTGAGGGCATTTTGGTCTTTTTACACGAGGTTGCTGTAGCACTACCGTGGGAAACCGGCCTGCACGGCCATGTTGTGAATGTTTTGAGCGTACAATTGTTTATGGGGTTAGTGGAATGGTCAGATGAGTAGTTTATGTAAATTGAGATAGTGGGAACATGGACTGATGCTTTGAGCAAGTTGTAGTGCACGGGAAGGTCGATCATGGCTTTGGGTTCCGGTTGCAGGAAACAAGTGTAGGTGGGGAGGCAGCTGATTCGCACGGGTTGTTTCCATTCTGATGTTTTAGCTGAGTGCGGGTGAGAGTGTAGATCACTTTGGTAGTCTGAGGGAGAGTTAAGAGTGAGAGTTCTGAGTCGGGTTGAGGAAAAACCAGTTGGAGGGAAAATTCGAAGGTTGGGTTTTAAGGTGAGTTGAGCCATACTGAGTGTAGAATTAGCCTTTCGGGATCCTTGCTAACACGACCGTGTAAAAATCGAAGGAGGAGAAGGATTATCTGACCGGGAACCCGAGTTCCAATTTCAGGGTAAACTCAGAGCTTTGGACGATCGTCTACAGGTGAGTTCTTGTTCAATTGGCTATGTTAAATTGTTCGTATTAGCCCTAGGAAGCTACTGTCTGAGTTAATTTGGGAATGGGGCCAAGTTGGGTGAGTTGTGGACTTCGACCCGATTTGAGGTTCGAGTTTGGATAGATCGATTTAGTCAATGTCGAGGCTAATAGATGACATAGAACTTCAATTAGATAGTTAAAGAATGTTTTAGGATCAAAATCAGATGAAATCGAGGTCGAATTGATAGCTATCTAACCGGGTTGTCACGCGGGTTGTAGGACCCGTTTGCAGAGGAAACGGGCAAGGACAATGATGAACATTGCCTGTCAAAGTAGCAGGCGCGTGAGTGTCAAGCGCAGCCGCTTCCGGCGGCGTGTGACGGCGCGTGGGTCCGATTTTCGAGGTAAGTCCAACATGACTTTTGTCCTACACACTGTAACGAACATTTTAGCGTTGGTTTCGAATTAATCGGACACCGTTTCGATGTTGTTTCGAGGGTCCAAAGGTTTACGTTACGTTTTTAATTAACGATTAATTCCCGAAAAATTATGGGAAATTAGCATGGTGTTATTTGGGACTTTAGTGACCCTTGAATGTGTTTTCGGACAGGTTTCGAGTTTCTGGAAAATGCCGGAAATTATGGGAATGTGTACGGCGCGAAACCGAGCCTTAAGAATGGTGTGTGAGTGGACGTTGCTTTCAAAATTTAATGCATGCATAAATATTTCTATGATTTCTATGATTATGATTATGAATGGGGATTGATTTCGATTTCCGTATTTATACGTATATATGCCCGTATGTTTTGGATGATGATTTAACGAATGATTTCATATGCTTTGTGCGTATCATGTTTTTAAGATGTTTGGATTGCGGTTGTGAGTATGGTTCACGGTTTTGACTCGTATTTCGAGAATGACACGGATTTGCACGTTTTACGAGATTTCGAGTATGTTGTGATTTGACCGTGATTTTGGTGATTATGATTGTGGTTTTGATGTCTTGACCTTGAGATTTGAAATATGAGGTGTTTTCAAGGATTTAAAATGGATCTTGAAAAAGGTGATTTCGGGCTTGATGCTCGGGGCATAAAAGTAACTTTGATTAACGAGAGTTCAGTTTTCGGAAGTTTGAAAAAGGATTCTTGGTTTGGGATCGAGATGATGTTTCTGGATGCCGGCTTACAAAAATATTATTGCAAATTTGAATTCGCGAATGGAAGACGATTAATAAAGTGATTTGGTGTGATTATACATGCCCCGTGTTTAATGATGATTTGATCATATTTTGTGAAGTAAGATGTGGGGACTTGAATGTGGAAATTCGGACCATGAGTCCTGTTTCGACAAAATGTGATTTCGGGATGGATCCCGCATTGTTGTGATTGGAAAATGTTTTGGGTTTAAAGACCCGCTGAAAATCTTTTTGGATTTAAAGACCCTGTGCTATTGCTGGAGCACGTTTTGAGTATAAAGACTCGGTTAATTGATGACGAGGGAGGGCCCTTAATGAGTTTAAAGACTCGTGAGTTTAAAGACTCGGTTATTGTGATACCCTCGAGGCCTATTGATTATGTTTTGAGTTTAAAGACTCATTGATATCCTGGGAAGGCCTGATTATGAGCATGGTTTTGAGTTTAAAGACTCGGGCGCACTTGATATCCAGCAAAACGAGTGACTTGTGATTTATTGATGATTTCTGATGTTTCGGTTGAGTTGGGCAGTGGCCCGGTATGTGGTTGATGGTTTTGGATCATGTTGTGCATTTGGTTTTGATTCGTGGTTTTGGGCTCGGGCCCTGTGTTTATGATTGCGGGCTAAGACCCGATGGTTGAGAAAGGAAAAATGATTTTGAGTTTCATACGAGTTTTCCTTATGTTGGGATTTGATACACGGGTTTTCTTATGTTGAAAATGTTAACCGACTGCGAAATGATTTTTGTGTGCATGCATTGGTTTTACGCGGAGGCATGAGTAAGCACGTGTGGCTATCCCTTTTGTCCACTCACACCTTTTGGTTTTTTATTGACCCTCCAGGTCGTGGCGCGTTGGTCGAGGCTAATTGAGAGGCGGAGGCATGAGTAAGCACGTGTGGCTATCCCTGGTCTGGCAAGTACTGAGGGTAACTTGGGGATTTCAGTCGTCTTTCCAGGCGGGAGCAGGACCGGGCACGGTTAACAATGCCTTTTTTTGGGGGCGGTCCTTTCATCAGGATTTCCATAGGTTTTAACACACCCCCCCCCCCCCCTCAAGGAGTGTCAGGGACCTGGGTGGACCTGGGAGAGACTCGGTTTGTGACCGATGGGCACGCGAAGCTTATGACAGTGACATCTAGGATATCAGGCATCTGGAATGCCCGCATCTGGAATGCCAAGGATGGATTACAATGTTTTATTGGGCTAGTTATACAGTATTTTGTGGTTTTGGGTTGTGACCCATATACTTGGTTTTGGGCTGAGTTCCCATATGACCGGTTTTAGGCTGAGTTCCCACTTGTATTATGGGTTTATGATTTTGGGCTAAGGCCCTAATGATTTGTGGAAGGAAATTGCTTTGGTGAATAAACGACTTTATTATATTTGAGTTAATCGGTTTTCGAATGCATGCATGCTTTTCAGTGAAGGGTATAAATGTCTATTTTATGGAAATGTGTTTTATTAAATTATTTATTTTCATCCCCTCACAGCTTTTCGTGGTTTTTAATACCCTTCAGGTTGATCGTGGATGCGGGCTGTAGAAGAGACTGAGACATCACACTCCACCACTGATCCTAGTACGCTCTAGAAGCCCCGAGAGGGTCAAGGTTTAGGTTATCCCTTATCTGGTACGTGGTGTGAAACGGAAGCATGTCACATCCCGCGTTAATCCCGGGGGGATTGGGATGGGTCGTATCAGGTGAACAGGGGAGGAAAGTCATAAATGGAGGATGCAATAGTAGGAGTGAACCTGGGAGGAAGAGAGGAAGAATTAGAGGACGAAATTGGACGAAAATGATGTGGAAACGTGAGGAGGATGTTCTCATATGGAGTATTGAGGATGGTGTATGTCTCATAGAGCGAGAAATTCGCTTTTTCCCGTTAATTGACCATTGTTGTCTTTCTTGGTGATTTGGGTTTTTACCCTTCTTTCCGGGGCTGTACAGGTTGTTGCTTTGAGGGTAGTCTTTCTGTTTTCCCCATAGCTCTGTTACCCCTGCTCTTGAGGACGCTGTCTTGAGCCTTGCTGATCTGGGACGCTTGGTATGTATGATTTTACCGAGTCGGCCCGGGGAGGTTGGTAAACATTGGCTATGTTGGACTTTTGACTCAATGTTTCAGCCTTAGCGTGCACCGCCGCCTGTTTCATAATTTAATTATATGTTGTCCAGCCTTGGGTGTGAGCTGCGTACTTGAAGAGGGAGTCTCGGAGGCCACCCTTGAAGGCCGTGAAAGCTGCTCGGCCGTCCGTCTCGGCGCACCGCGAGTATTCGTGACTGAACATCGTTGCGTACCACTTCAGCGACTCATGTTCACCTTGTTTTAGCTGGAAGAGGTATTCGGACGTGGATAGTCGGTCCGTCTGGATCGTGAACTGGTTCATGAAAGTGGACATGAGCTGTTCAAAAGAGTCGATGGACCCGAATTCCAACTTGTAGAACCAATTGATCGCCGTCTCAGTCAGCGTGGAACTGAAGATGAGGCATTGTTCCTTGTCTACGAGGTTTTTTAGGGAAATGGTTGAGTAGAAGTTATTCAGGTGGTTCCATGGGTCATCCTTCCCGGTGTAAAGAGGGATCTTCAGGGGTTTTATCTCGTGATCGATTCTAAACTATTTAATTCTTTCTATGAAGGGGCCCTAACTGGTTTTCGACCAGGATGGTCTTGCTGCTTGAGCTGTCCCTGCTTCGAGTGTCTTGACTCAGTCCATGAGATGCTGGATAAGTGAGTCATTCCTAGATGGCTGTGCGACCCTCAGTTTTTTTCTGGTTCGCTCGGTATCCCTGGGTGTCTGGTCGCGGCCGATCCTGCATGACTGCTCAGCATACCTCCTGTTGGGTAGGTCCTGGGAGCCATTTCTCCTTTGACCAACTTGCCCTGACCACTCGGTGTCCCTCTAGCGGGGTGGTTAATGAGAATCATGGTTGTGTCGGCCGACCTACCCCGACCGCTCGGTTCTCCGTCGGCGGGGTCGTTCCAGGACGGATTTGTGCGCAAGACCAAGCTGGGTTGACTGCTCGGTGTCACCCCGGGAGGACCTCGATGGCTGCCTCCCTCGGTGCGAGTGGTCGGTCCTGCGTTGTAGCTACCGAGCCGACTTGGCTATACTCTCGGCCTCTTAAGATAAGTCGGTGATGGGGATTGGATATTCCGTTGAATAATTTTCGTGACTATTGCCCGGTCGGGACCACCGAGCGGTGATGTTTGTTCGATGGTGGCGGCTTTTCCATTCCTCTGGACGAGGGTCAGGTCGGCGAGATTGGTGGTCATTGACCGACCAATTCTGTCCTGCTCCCTCGCTGAGGACGTCGCGGGCATCCGATTAAATCCTAGTGTGGCCGGGTTGGTTGCCGGGTATAATCAGCATCCGAGTGTGTTTCTTGCTCGGTTAGACACCTGCTTGCCGCCTTTTATGTGGCTCGGCAACCGTGTGTTCCTTCTCTTTCCCCGCCACTCGGCGGTTTCTTTCAGCATGCTCGGCACACTCGGCCACCACCTTGTTGGCCTCCTCCTTGCCGACGCGGGCTCGGTGGGCAGCGAGTTTTGCATGCGCGACCAGTAGCTGCTCAGCCACCTCAGTGTACCGATCGTTGAGTGGTTGACATCTTGACTCGACCCGGGTACCCTTAGTTTTGACCTCGGACATGTCGCTCTGGAGTCTTTTGATTATCTGTAAAAAGTTGGGAGAGGGATCTCTCATTGTTCTGGGGCCTTGCGGTGATCTCACCGAGATCGTGTTCACCCTGCATGTTTAGTGTCGACGAGTTTGCTCTCGGCATACTAGTTCGATGAGTGTTAACTCGGTCTGGTTGAGCGTAGGTAAAATTAATCAGTTTCCCACAGAGGGCGCCAAATTGTTGAAACGTTAAATGTTCCAACTGTCGATTACTCATCGCCCAATTACCAAATGACGTGTATCCTTCCTCGTAACCTGTCAACATAAGTGAATCGCGAGTTTTCCGTTAGTATAGGCACCGGTGTGGTGCTAGCCTAAGGTTCTCCGACAGTCAAGTCAGTAACTTTGTTCGTAAGAGGAAATAGTAAATGGTAAGTTCGGTAGAGTAATAGTGAATAGTAGATCTTAGTTACCTTTATTGGGAAATGTGTACCCCTTATGTATAGGTAGGTAGGATGTTCAATTCCTATAGTTTCGATGTGGGACAAATGCTTCTCGATTTGTGTGCTAACACGTGTTACGTTGATTGAGGGTGGATAGACTTCCACATGGCATCCCATATTGAGCCCGGTGTTGTGGCTGTGTAAGTACAATGGTTTTTGGCCTTGGACGGACTCTAGGCTTTAAATATACGGCCCAGTGGCTCTGGTCAGATATGGTGTCAACAAGGGTGAATAGTTTACTTTTGACCTATGAGGTCTGATGACCAAAGGCCGAGCACCATTACGTAGATCGGGTCGATACCAATCCATAGACAGGCGGCACATCGAAATCGGACGTTCGACGGAGAAGTTACGGTTCACGGAAGTTTCGGGTCACTATTGCACGTTTTATGAAACCGAGCTTTTGTACTCAAGTGGGCCCAGATATTTTAGGAAGGCCCAATGGATGAGTGACAAGTGTCACTCATCCATTGCCCATTGAGATTGTATTCATGCATCTCCTTCCCCTTTTCTTTGTTCGACCATTTCCCAAACCAAACCCGATCAAACATCCAACCCAATCCAAAACCCTTCCCATCTGATCTTGAGTGAGGCTCAGAGAGTGAGATGAGGACGTGAAGATAGTGGTGGCTGACTAGGACGGCGCCTCCATGGATGGCGAGGGAAAACAGAGCACAGTAAGCCCGGTTGTACTCATTTTCTTTTGTTTTTGATTTCAAGCTTTATGGACCGTTTAGGTCGATTGGAATGGGTTTAATGGGTTGCTAGGAAGGTATTAAGAAGGTTTTGGTGGTGTTTCACGGCTGAGGAAGCCCTGGGGCGGATTTGGAAATGTTGAACCGTGAGGACATAATCGAACCGTTGGGTTTTAAGAGGTTTTTCATGTTTTGGTTCATATATTTATGTTCCCAGAATCAAAATAGGAAGAATAGGATTGATTAGTAAGAGAAATGATGAAGATTGAACGGTATAAGAGCCTGGACCGGTCACACCTGTCCAGTTGGGCCGGATTTGCAGGAAAAACGGGACCGGCTAGTTCGGACTGGTCTGGCCGAGGAAGAAGAAGAACAGTGCCCGGCGAATGGCTCCCACGTCCATGGGCTTCTGTCGACACGTGTGGGTACGTGGTATACTTTCTGGGGAAGGTTCCAACATGTAATTTCATCTATTCGATGTAACGAACATTTTGGGACTGGTTTCGTGTTAATCGGACATCGTTTCGATAGGTTTCAAAGTGTCCGAAGGTTTAGGATCGACTTTAAAAATAGTTAAAAATTCCGGAAAATTATGGGGCTTTAGTGAGTGGTTATTTAAGTAGTTAGTAACCCTCTATTACAATTTAGACAGGTTTGGAGGTCCCGGTGACGGTGTTTTCCCTGGGAGAGCCGTCTTGTACGCGTATCGAGGTGGCAGCTCGGACGGTCTATGAGTGGACCTTGTTTTCTAAATTGATGTATGCATAAATGTTTATTACGTGTTTTAATACTTGTTTTGTGATGCCACGAGTGCATTTGTGTGTGGTTACGTATTGTCACATATTTCGTGGTTTCGGCCTTATACGGTGCCTATACGGGTTTGTATTTTTACGATGGTTTAAATGAAATGGTTTTGGATTTAAAAAGCATAAACTCGGCATATAGCCCTATTGATGACCTACAGGTCTGAGTCGTGGTCGCGGCGAGTGCATTGTGCACGGCGAAGGGCGACACGACGCTCGCTTCCGGACTGGGATGTGTTCCTTTCGGAGAGGTCACGATGCACGATTCGTTGTCGGGCAGCCAATGGAGGCTCGACTTCGGAGTGCTAACGGTTTAGGATATCGATCGGTGATGAGTACACCGTGATCTAGTGGTGATCGCGTCGGTTGATTCGTTCACAAGAACATACCAGGATTGAGGGTGGTCCTGGACGGATGGTTGCACGCATCACTACGATCGGAATCGTGACTGCCCCTGAGATATCGGGCTCGGTGCCAAGTTGAGTCATGAGTTCGGGCACGAGACCCAATTACTGTACGTATATGATTTCGGGTCAAGGACCCTAAATGGATTTCCAGATTCATTACAGTTTATGGGGACCGGGCATGAATCCCTTGAAAGGTTTTAAGAATGTTTTCGATATATACATATATGTATATATATATATATATATTCATATACCTTCCTTATTTGGCATGTCTCCTCCGGGGAGGGTCGTTGGCCTGGATGGACCCCAGATTAGTCACAGAGCACTAACTGAGTGGAGTCGCCCTTGTTGGATACCTTACTCTCAGAAAGGCTTATGGATTATAACCCTAGGGAGAGTCATTGATCTATGAACATTGACCTGGATGGACCCTGGGAGACTTGGGCTTTGAGATTGACAGGATGGGTTATGTGATTTATATGTATATGTTATATGATATGTGATGTATACAGGTTTTGGGCTGAGTCCCACATGGATTTGGGCAGTGGCCCGTATGATCAGTTTCATTTACATTTTTGGGCCAAGGCCCTAGTGGTTTGGTAAATGGTTTTCGAATGCATGCATTCTTTTTAGTGAAGGGTACAAATGTCTATGAATTTTTTTTTATAAATTATTGTTTTGTCCACTCACACCTTTTAAATGTTTTGACTGCCCTTTAGGTTGATGGCGGATGCGGGCTGTAGCAGAGACCGAGGCATCACATACCTCCTCCGAATCCTGGCTTATTGTGAAGCCCCGAACGAGCTAAAGTCGGAATTTCCCTTATCTAACACTTCGTGTCAGACGGGATTAGGAGCGTCCCACGTTTATCCCGGGGGGATTGAGATGGGTCTTGACATTTTGAGTTTCTAGTGTTCGAGCTCATAACCTGGGATGTAAGAGGCTGTGTGGGTTCTTGGAGGCTATACGATCGTTTTGAAGCAATTTGTAATGACTTTGGAGGTACGAAACAACAAGGAGTGGATTTGGAAAAACAGGGTCGAGGAGCAAAGAATCAACATCAATTTTGGGTGAGCTTTTCTTAACTTTAAGTCTATGGATCTCTTACTGACAGTTGTGGGATTAATTTCGGAGTTTAGAATGCATCAAATGATGAAGAAACATGTGCATTTGAGGCGAATCATGGCCGCAAGTCGGATCACCCGAAAACCATACCCAACGAGAGGTTAAAGGAAGTGAACAGTAAAGCATGTGGTCTCCCCGCGCAATGAGGGCCCCATACGCGTGAGGGTGCATGGAGCTCTATCTCGATTTTTTCTCAACAAAAAAATTAAATTATTCGATCGTACGAATCCAACGATACCATGTTTGAGGATATCAGATATCATCTTGGGGCAGTTTTGATTGTCCAAAGGTTTCAGACATTGTTTTAATAGTTTAGAAATCCTGAAAAATTATGGGATTAATATGTGAGTCAATTGAAATGATTAGTGACCCTTAGAAGTGATTTTTGGCGGGAATTGAGGTTCTCGGATTTTACGAAAAAATGTACGTTTCGGTTCGGTCGCATAAAAGGTATGTGTGAATGAACTTTCATTTTTCTTAAACCCTATGCATGCATATTAAATTGTTTTCAATAGTTTTCTATGCGATTTTAATAAGGTTTGAATGATTTAAGTTGTATATGAATTTCGGTGGATTCGGTAAATTTCAGGAATATTTAGTTATTATTTTTTTCCACTTTTTTCGAGGAAATTGGGTTTATTGTGTTTTGGACTAATACGAAGTTTAGGGATTGTGATATGATTTTACGAACTATTTAAATTAATCGTTTTACGAGATTCATTCGTCGGATTACATACGATTTGGCCTTAGGCCCCAATTATGAGATCTGGTTATGATTTTTGACTTGGGTCTTGGCTATGGTATTGACATGTTGTATGATTATGTGGTCCTGGATATGGAATGAGTACATGTTATAGGATGTGACCATGAAGTTGATGTATGATTGTCGATTCTAAATATATGTGATTGTGTTATGATTATGATGATGTGAGATGTGATGTGGTTGATGACCCTCCTCGAGATGCCAACTGTGATTGATCCTTTCGGACGTCTAGCTGGGCTCTGTAATTTCCGAGATTTATCTCAAACGTCGAGCCTGGGACTCCGTTAGTTCCTGAGACAAGGACCATGACATAGACGTCGAGTCCGGGACTCTGTTAGTTCCTTAGCTAGTCCACACTCGGACGTCGAGTCTGGGACTCCGTATTTCCCGAGTGATACTAGCCTACTGGTGGTGCACATTTGATATGATGATTCAAGAGCACACATCAAGGTTGGATCAGTTGCCATGATTGGTTGGTTGGTAGGTTTATGAAAGCAGTATAGCTGGTTCTGTGTGATTGGTAAGCTTATTCATTGGTGTGTCATATTTGTGCTGGTATATTAATGTGGCTAGTTGTTTATATTAACTGTGTTATATTTGTTGTGTCATATCTTGATATGATCTCATGTCAGACAGATTTATGGAATTACTGGTTTTTCTGATTACTACAAGTATTTTGAGATTGATGTTTTATCTGTGAACAGGTTCATGCATAGTTTATTAAACGTAGGGTAAATGTTGTGTTCAAATATTATGTTTTAAAACTATTTATTTTATCCACTCACACGGTTTACATGTTTTTGAAACCCTCTAGGGTCATTGCATGGGAATTGAGGCTACTCATGGAACAGAGGCATGAGCTCACAAGGAGACGTGTATCCCTGGTCTGACTGAGCTTCGAGGGTACATTTGGTACCTTAGGTTACCTGTCAGGCGGGAGCATGACCTTTAGTCTGTTGTGTCTGGTGTGTCTGGTGTTTATTGGGTTGGGTCCTATCACTACCAGACTGTGCACGAGACTCAAATCTCGGAGGCATGGCAATTTTAAGTATATATCAAAATCGAAGCTCTAATACCAAACTGACAGGGCCCAACCCACAAGACACTTCCCCTACCATATCCGAGTTCAGCTCTCGTCTGACAGGTAACTTCAGACACCTAGTGTACCCTAGAAATCCTATCAGACAAGGGTTACTTAAAAACTAGTGAGTTGATGCCTCTGCTTTGTAAGCAGTCTCGACTCTCGTGCAGCAGTCCTGAAGGGTTTCAAAACCAATCAAATTGAGTGAGTGGATAAAAATAAAGGTTTTAAAAATTTATTAGTCAAAAACATAATATCTACCCTTCATTATAAAAACTATGCAAGCCACAAAAAAGTTCTCAAACCTTGGGAAATCACTAGAAAACAAGTAATTTTAGAACACGTATAATTACTAAAAACTTGTCCATCTAAAACTCATGTCATGTAGCAACACAAATGTAAACATATTATCACGTAACCATATCAATGACATTACCACCACTAACATATTAAATCAACCAATCATATCAACTTACCCTGACAGGACCCGCCCCGATCCCCTGGGACCACCCGGGGACGTGCCCTGCTCTCGTCTGACACCCGACCTCAAGATACTGAAATTACCCTTAAAGGAATCAAATGCATAAAGAAAATCCAAATTTAAGTCATACATAGCACGCCACACAAAATATCCGAATACAAATAGTGTCAGACAAGGGATAGTTCCCGAATACAGTTTATTGAGTACGACTCTAGACATTCTACGTGCCAACCTACCCAGCAGTAGGGTTCAGGTGCGCAACGTAAACCTATGCCTCTTCCTCGGGATCCTCCTCCTCTTCCTCCTCAGTAGCACCACCTGGAGGGGTAGTAAAACAATAAGGGTGAGTGGGACGAAACTCAAGGTTTACAAAATGGTTTACCATATCGAAAACATATAGATTTTCCCCTCCGTTTTCCGAAAAGCATGCATCAGTATCAAAAGCCATAAAATCATATAATTATAAGCAGAATAATATCAACATAATATAATCTCAGTCACTGCACTATACATCCCAACCCTGACATCCCAGATGTCCGACGTCCCAGACGCCCAATAAGGTCACAGTCCCAAGGCTACGCGTGCCACCTAGGGTCCCAATCCCGAGTCCAAATCCCGAACCTAGTCCGGGTATGGCATTCTAGATGCCTGAAGTCCCAGACGTCCAATAGTAGCAATCCTACTCCTGAGCCACTCTAAGGTTCAGTCCCTCCGTAAAATGACTCCTCGCAGGCAATGCGCCGTGACCACTCCGGGGTACCAACATCCGGAGGAGACACTATCCTAGGGTAGATCTATACAGTGCAGTACTAAAGATAAATATCGAAATCCATATACATATACATAACTCAAAACCGTGCATAATCAACCAGACGGGTCTCATGCCCAAACATCGTAATACATGCCATAAATCATACTCAGGATAAATAGATACTTTTTCTTGAATCACATATAGATATAATAGAAAGGAAAACAGTTATGCATGCCAAGGTTTAGTGAAATCAAAGGCCCACTCACAGTACAATCCTGCTGCAATCCCGAGCATATATGACAGGACCCGCCCCGATCCTCTCTGGAACCATATGGGGACGTGCCCTGCTCCCGTCTGACACCCAATAATTCATACCAATTTTGACCTTAAAACCTCAAATGCATAAATAATCAAATAAAAGTCATACATCAAATCCGAATTAAACAGATGTCAGACAAGGGATGAAATCCAAAATTACAAGTTGCGAGCACGACTCTAACATAAACCTGCGGGTACACCACCCAGCAGGGGTTCAGGTACGCAGAAGTAGATCTATGCCTCAGCCTCAGGTTCCTCCTCTACCTCAGTATCACGACCTGGAGGGGTTACCAAAAACATTAAGGGTGAGTGGACCGAAACTCAAGTTTATAAAATCATATGATAAGTAAAACATATAATTTACCCCTCCGTTTTCCAAACATGCATGCAGCATCATTTAAAATCATAAATAATATAATATGAATCATAAGGCATGTAATAAAACCATAACCATAATTTTAGCCACTGCACTATACACTCCAATCCGACATCCCTGATGTCTGACGTCCCTGACGTCCAATAAGGTCACAATCACAAGGCTACGCGTGCCACTCGGGTCTCAATTCCGAGTTCAATCCCCGAACCCTGTTCCGTTACAGCATCCCCGATGCTTAGCGTCATAGACGCTGGACGTTCTGGACGTCCGTGACCACTCCGGGGTACCTCATCCGGAGGAGACAGTATAGTATGGATGGATCTATACAGTACAGTACCAAATACATTTTATTGATATCCACATGCAAACATATATGTATACATAGGTAAAATCTGAACCAATCCTTACGTTTCATCAAACGGGTCTCATGCCCAAATACCGTGAAACGTGCCATAACCGAAATTTCAATATCATCAAAACCATTTATAGATTCCAGCATGTGAACATATAAGTAAATCAGAAAACATTTAAGCATGCAAGGGTTTAATGAAAACGGGCCCACTCACTGTACGATTCCGCTGCGAATCTGCGCGTACGGACCTGTACCGAGATTATCGTACAATTCCTGTCAGTTCAATTCACACGTAAGGGTCACTACAAGTCCTTAATATTTATTCAAAAGAAAGTTCAAAACTGAAGCCGGTTCGGGGAAACCGTCAACACGTTTCCCGAGGCAACCAGCCCTAAACTGACCCTTCAAACTATCTCAGATCAACATGGTTAATTCACCAAAAATGATCAGAATAATGAGAGGAATAAAAGTCATGTTGATCGTGATCGGAGATAAGCCCCAACGCGCCCTCATGCGCCGCCCAAAGTGGCTGCGCGTGAAAGTCACGCGCTTGACACTGTAGCTACAGTGTCAGCACCTTCACCCGTTTGTCTGTAATTCGTGCCTGCCACCCGCGGCTTGACCCGGTTGATTACCCATCAATTCCTACTTGATTTCAATCCAATTTGATCCTAACATGTTATTTAAACATCTAATTTAAGTTCTGAGTTATTAATTATCCAAATCCAATCCTTAAATGGCCCTTCGACCCGTGATCAACCAAACGGGTCAATCACCAGAACTCACTGGTTTCAAACCCATTGTCCAATTAACTTCACAGGAAGTATAATAGGATCAAAACGAACCAAAATGAACAATCAATTGTGTCTGAAAGTACCTGAAGGTCGTCGTCCCAAGCTCTGCGATTTCCCTGAAAACAGCAGTCACCGTCCCAGCTCAGCCGTGGCTGATGGCCTTCGATTTCGATGCGGTTGAGTTCCAAACACTCCTAGAAGACTAAACCAGGCCTTGGTTTGGTCCAACAGTCACCAGAAATCAAAACCCGATGTTCCCTCCAATTTTTCCAGAAATGGCTTCTCTGGTTTTCCTCACCCGTTCTCAGTTATCTCTGCATCAGAGTGATGCTCACACATGTCCTAATCAGTTTAAACAATTTCAAGCCATCCTAGAGGCTCGTGGGTGTAAAATTTGTCCACTGAAACTTGTCCCCCGAAAGCTTCGAATTTCGATTAATCAATTTGATCGTGTAGCTGGAAGAATCAGACCACGTTTGATGCTTCAAAAAGGTTTAAACAATCAATACTTTCCAACCCACACTCACCAGTAACCAAATCGCACTCAGAGCCACCGCACATGGTGGTGCCGCCCATGTCCCCCGCGGTTTGCTACAGTTTCCAGGGCAAAAAGACCAAAATGCCCCTGGTTCAAATAATTACCAAACTACCCTTCACTTTCTAGACCCGTAACTCAGCCATACGAAGTCCGATTTCGGCGTGCCGCCTGTCTAAGGACTCAGGACGTCGAGACCTACCTATCGGTCCTTGAGTCGCGTGAAAAGTAATTGTCAAACAAAATGTCAACATTTTCGCCCGTGAAGTCCAACTTACGGTAATGCCCCTGAACTTCCGATAGTCATAACTTTTTCCCTAATCGTCCGAAATGGACGTGCCACCTGTCTATGAACTCGTGACGTCCCGAACTACGTCACGGTCATAGGTCAAAGTCCATTCAATCCACCAATCAAAAAGTCAACAATTTGGCCATACCATTCACAAGGGTAAAAACGTCAATTGTTACATTAAATTACAATATTAAAGTCCTCGAATGTCCGGGGTGTTACAATATAACCCTGTCTAAGTGCTAAAGTATGATTCCTGTCATGTCCAAAGCATACGTAAAGGTCACTTTAAGTCCCTACTACACAACCAAGAAACCCTAGACTGAAATCAGCCCGGGAAAGCCGTCCGAACACGCTTCCCAAGGCTTCAAACCCTAATTTAACCAACCTAACGATCTCTGATCTACACGAAACCACCGCCATTGGATTCGTATCATCGAAACCTTGAAAATGGTACTGGTCCCACACAAAATACTGTTCACACACGCCCCCACGCGCCTGTCAACACTCTGGTCAACTGTGCTACGTTACTGCTGACGTCATCACTGACAGTGTCAGTAGCTCATTGGCCCCTGATCTGATTGTTTTCTGACATGATGACGTCATTATGATGTCACTGCTGACGTCAGCATGATGACGTCATCGCTACAGTACCGAGTCTGAAACCGGGTCGTCGTTGACCCACGGCTTGACCCGATCACAGTTCAAGTTCCCGACTACCATTTTTGATGAGGTTTGGCCATAACGACTCGTCACAGTCTCCTCTACGGTTCTGTGGAATCCAAACTAGTTTTTAGGTTGAGTAAGTTACCTGAAATCAACGGGAAGGTTGGCTGCAAGCTCAGGTCGTCTTCTCCGGTGACTCGTCGAGATTCTAACCACAAGCTTTGGTCTAAAATGGTCGTCTAGGTCCCTAGGGCATGTCTCAATGGTGAGGAGTGAAACATAACGTCAAAACTAGCCGTTTAGACACAGGGAAGAAAATGAAGCCTCTCGGGTTTCTGGACTTACCGCCGCAGTGGGCTGCCTCGTCCACGTCTGAGCCTTCCTAACGTCCCAGTTAACCTAGCCCTAGGTTGGTTCGAGTCCTAGTGAGGTGGTTTGGACGTTTGGATGTTTTGGGCCGATTTGGTTCCTCTCGGGTCTGGGGAGGTTTTTGGCCGTGCAGGGTGGTTGTGGGGTGGTGGTGGCCGTCTGGAGGTGGCTGGGGGTTATCTGGAGGTTGCTTGGATGTGGAGTGAGGCTGAGAGGTGATGGTGTGTTTGTGCAGAGAGGAAGAGTGTTTACGGTTTTGAAAGAAATTGAAAGTGTGAGAATGATAATATGGTAGTTTAAAAACAACAGGGAGATGAGATCAAGGGCTGAGATTGAATCTGATGTTTCAAATGAATGGTGAGGATTTCAGGAGAGGAAATGGATTAAATAATGCAATGGCCAAAAAAGATCCTGGTTATAGGGAGTGTAGGGGATGAGTGACACTTGTCACTCATCCAAGGGTCCACAATGATTGGATTAAAGAAATCAGATTGTATTATTATAATATTATTTTAATCCGAGTCTCGGTTAGTTCGGTTAATCGAGTTTACTTCTGTGACCATAACTTTTTTGTCGTGCTTTCGTTTTCGACGTGCCGCCTGCCTACGGATTCGTATTGAATCGACCTACGTAACGGTCCTTGGCCCTCGTCCATCGGACCACCTGGGTCAAAAGTCAACATTTGACCCTACTTCAACCAAATTACCAAAATACCCCTCGACTTTCGAACGTCATAACTTCTTCCTCGAACGTCAGAATCGAACGTACCACCTGCCTATGAACTCGTGACGTCCTAAACTACGGCACGGTCATGGGTCAAAGTCCTAAATATTCCCCGGGGCAAAAGTCAACTTTCCCTCCCTAGGGGCAAAATGGTCATTTTACAATAAAATAATGATTACGAAAGTTCGGGTCGTTACATACCCAACCTCGATGCTTGCAAACTGAATCATCATGTCAATGAGCACAACCAGCTAATATCACTCAGGAATTACAGAGCCCAGCTAGACGTCCGAATATAGACCGGCCCAAGAATTATGGAGCCTACCTCGACGTCTGAGTCACAGTCCTAGTCTTAGGAATAACGGAGCTCGGCTCGACGTTTGAGACTACTCACCGGTATCGGGAATTATGGAGCCCGACTCGACGTCTGAGACAGTCCAACAAATCGTCATCCCGATGAGTGTTAACAACAGTCAGCACACATCATGACAACCTCACAATCATCACCAATACCAAGGAATCACATATCCATATCAAGAACAATTCAAAACCACAATTTAATATCCCAGGCCTAAACCCAAAAGCCACAACTCAGTCGAACCTCATAAAATAAGCCATACAATATTCTAGAAAATCACATAAAATCCATATCCATCAATTATCATCAGAACCACATAAATAGGAAATAATATGTATGAAACCATTTTCCACACTCAACAATAAACCGGAAAAAAAATATCCAATTTCCTCACAAAACGTGCAAGGTTGCAACTTTCGTAAAATCACCAAAACTCCATAAAACAATAATGTAAAATTATATGTAAACCACTGTCAAGTAAAACACATCATAAATCATAGAAATTCACATATAAATTACATGCATAGGATTTAAGGAAATAAAAGTCCACTCACATGTACCTTATATACAACCAAACCAAACCGCACATTTTTTTTTGTAAAATCAAAGAACATCAATTCCTATTAAGAATCACTTCTAAGGGTCACTAATCACCTCAATTAACTTACTAATTAATCCCATAATTTTTTTGGATTTTAAAACAAATTTGAAACTAAACATAACTTTTAGGCAACCAAAACAACCCCGAGACGATGCTTGATCGTCTTGAAATTTGTACTATTGGATTCGTAACATCAAATACTATAGTTTTTTTGTTGGAAGAATCTCTAGATGTGGTGGCCACGCGCCACGGTTCATCTTCTTCAACCTTGGGTCACAGACCCGTTTTCCTACAAAACGGGTATGTTGACCCGCGACTCGACCCGACCATTTCTCACTCGATTTTTGTCCATTTTCACCCAATTTTCAACTAATATGTTCTAAACTACTCCTAGGTTGGATTAATAACTTCGAAACAACGAGAAACCAATAAAAAGATTGAGATATCTCACCTTCATTCTCGGCCAACCTTTAACCTTCATCCCGAGAAACTTTCAGGGTTCACATCCCTCGTTTTCAAGCTTTTCTCGATCACTAAACATCCAGAAAGACATCAGGATCCATCATATCGACTTACTAGGCCTCAAACACATAATAAAAATAGGGACCAATCCAGGGAGTTTTCGGGTTCAACGGTACTAGGCGTCTTTTGTCAGGACTCGACCCTACTCGGTCAGAATCTGAATCATCTAGTACGATATTGTCCGCTTTGGGCCTCCTTACCATTGCCCTCAAGGTTTTGGTTTCCGGGAGCTCACAGTGCAACTTCCCATGGGTCACCCATCATGGAATTGCACTAGCCTCAACTTTGTTAACTTTGGAGTTCCAACCGAACCCAAATCCGCTGAGCTCCCAAAAGGCCTTGTGCTAGATAGGTGTGTGCCTACATCTTTAAGGCACACAACCATTTCCCTCCCAGATCATCCCCCCTCGCAAGAATCTGGATCGTTCATCGTTCCCTCCAGGACACTGGTCTTACAATCCTCCCCCCTTAGGGCCCAGTGTCCTCGCTAGCACACATCCCAGTTGGGGTCTGGCTCTGATACCATTCTGTCAGGACCTGACCCTCCTCGGTCAAGACCCGAATCATCTAGTACGATATTTTTTGCTTTGGTCCTCCTTGCCTTTTCCCTCACGGTTTTGTTTTCGGGAGCTCACAGTGCAACTTCCTAGGGGTCACCTATCACGGAATTTCACCAGCCTCAACTCGCTTAACTTCGGAGTTCCAACCGAACCCAAAGCCACTGAGCTCCCAAAAGGCCTCGTGCTAGATAGGTGTGTGCCTACATCTTTAAGGCACACCGCCATTCCCCTCCCAAACCATTCCCCCCTCGCAGTAATGTGGGATTGTTCACTGTTCCTTCCAAGACACGGGTTATACATCTTTCCTCCTCAAAACTTCACCAACCTGCTTGTTTCTCCATCAGGATCTCTTCCCCTTAGTCTCTCTTCCATTTCTTGGCCCCTTTGTAACAACCCGTACCTCCGGGAAGGGTAAAAATGTAATTTTATAAGATTTTAGTATATAAGGAATGGTTTTGCCCTTGTGAATAGTAGGTTAAAAGTTGACTTTTTAATGGACTTATAAATTTCACGTAGACCGAGGACCGTTAGATAGGTCTCGACGTCCTGAGTACAACGACAGGCGGCACGCTGTCATCGGACGTCGGATGAAATAATTATGGGTCTGGAAAGTACGAGGGTAAAATGGTAATTTGTGCAAGAGGGGTATTTTGGTCATTTTCCCTCAGCCCAATCAGATAAGGGCAAGTGGCAGGGATATTTGTTTTGCACCTAGGGTTTGAGGACACGTGGGGAGAAGCCAGAGGCTTCTGGAGGAGTCTAAGTGTGCACGGCCACACTTTGCACAAAATTGAACCGTGCAATCGTTTGAAACACAGAGAAACAAAGGGTGAGATTTTGGGAGACAGTGATCGATTCCAGGGGTGAGTGAGTGAAGAGTGACTGGTGGAAGTGGAAGAGAGACGAGGGTGAGCTATTGATCACGGTTTGGAGCTGCAACCGTCCACGGAGGCTAAGCGATGGACGGCTGAGTTTTTGGGGGAAACAGAGAGGCTGTGAGACTGGGGTGGTGGCTACACCGTGTGGTGGCTCAAACCAAGGCAGTGGGAGCCGTAGGAGGTTGCAGGGAGACCAACAAGCACCGTGGTACGCGGTGGCGCTTGCGGCGGAGACGGAATCGAAGGGTAAGTTTTCTTCCTCTGCTTTTCCCGTATTTTTCAATTTGAAAGTCGTGAAGGTAGGATGAGATTCGAGGGGATTGGCGAGTGTAGTGATGTTTAGGGAGGTCCTAGGAGTGGGTTGTGACGGTCGCCGTGAAGGGGGAGTACACGGCGGAGTTCAGACGACGGCGAGTACTCTGTACTCTGTTTTGGCCGTGAGCTCAAACGGCAAGTCGTGGACTTCGGGGGTGAATCGGAGGTTTCTGTGAGTTGGGAGTGACTCAGTGAGGTCTTAGGGAGAGGTTGGAATCGCCACCGTGAAGGGGGATGAACTGGGCGGCTGGGAAGGAAAACAGGGGTTGTTTGTGTTTTCTTTCGAGCTTCAGTCGTGAAGCTGTGGATTGAGTCGAACCAGGAGAGTGAGGGGGATGAATTCCTGGTGCCTGGACAAAGCTATAGGAAAATAAAGGAGATGAAATGGTGGCCGGACGGCGGAGATTGGATCTCGCCGGTCTGAGTTGCAGCCTTGGTGCGAACCGGGTTAGATCGAGGAAGACGGTGGCACTGTAGCAGGCGCGTGAGGCCCACGCGCAGCCACTTTGGGCGGCGCGTGGAGGCGCGTGGGAAGGAATCCGGCCAAGCTTCCAACATGGTTTTAGTCCTAAATGTCCTAAGGAATCCATTGGTATGGTTTTCGGGTGAATCGGACGATGTTAGGAGAGTGTTCGGGAATCCTGACGGTTTAGGGTTTCAGATTAAAATATTAATAAATTCCCGAAAAATTGGGGAAATTAGGGTTAGTATCCTTGATGTATTTGTGACCCTATTTGGTGCATATTGACAGGACGGGAGGCACCCGAGACAGTCGAGGAGCGCACGGAGCGCGAGTGACTTGTTCTGATTTGTGAGTGGACTCTTTCTTTCTTTCTTTCGAGCATGCCTAACTGTTTTATTGACGTTTTATGATATTAAATATGTTTTATGCTTTTAAATGATGATTAAATGTGATTAATGAGTTTGCACGTTTTTCGAGACATTTCTGAGATTTTGCACGTTTTTCGAGAAAAAGCTGGTTTCGGATTTTGATACCATATTTGCGATTTCAACCCATAAATGTTTTCTGATGATGATCACTGGGTTATGAAATATGATTTGTGATTATGTGTGATTTCTAGGTATAAGAATGGATTTCCGGATTTGGGTTCGGAATGTCGGTTCGGAACGCCGGAAGGGCTTCGAACCGGGGATTTCGAATTCGAGTTTGGCGATGGATTTCGATTTGGTTTTACACTGGATATGGATTGGATTTGCTGGATCTGGATATTGGGTTTAAAGACCCGGATATAGTTAACGGGGGATGGGCCCGGATTGAGTTTAAAGACTCGGGAGTTTAAAGACTCGGATATGTTGATATTACCCTCATAGGCCTATTGAGTTTAAAGACTCGGGAGTTTAAAGACTCGGATTTCATTTAAGGCCTGATTGAGTTTAAAGACTCGGATAGGTCCAGCAGGTTTGATCGGAATTGATGGCTTGATGCTCATGCTATGATTCTATATCCGTTTTATAGTGTTTCTGTTTCTTATGGTATTTTACAGTGTATCTGTTTCTTATGATATTTTATAGTGTTTCTGTTTCTTATGATGTTTCTTGGTTTAGAATTATTTAATCACTGAGTTAGGTGTGATTTCAAAACGGAGGGAACAAAGTGTTCTAGTTTCTTAGCTTTGATTTGATCATAAACGGTTTTCAAACTTTCATTTTCTTTTAGTCCACTCACATCTTTTGGTTTTAAATTTTCCCTCCAGGTCGTGGTGATAGCGCTGGGGTGAACGTTGAGGCAGATATCGAGGCATAGAGCTTCTGAAGTTCTTCCGTTGCGAGACTAGCATTGTAGGATTCTTGGTGCCCATTTTGTAGAACCATGCTCTGACTGACTGTTGTAAATATTTTACTCCTTCGTCTGATAGTTATGCTTATAGTTGTATAAAGGTTTTTTTTTTTGGTACTGTAAGTGTGATTGTCAGACGGGAGCAGGGTTCGTCCCGGGTATCGAGGCGATATTTGGGACGGGTCCTGACAATTGGTATCAGAGCATAGGTTGTCGGTTTGTGTTGGGTCTAGGTTGTTTTACTAACTCTATGCCTCTTTTAGTGTACGATCGATCATGCCTCCGCGACGTGAACCCCCTCCACGACCTGAAGATGAAGCGGGGTGAGGGACTGAGAGCGCTTCGATCGAGAGAGCCCAGCGGCTTGGGCTACTACGTTCAGCGGTGGGGCCGATCCAGAGGAAGCTCACCGATGGATCACCCGACTCGAGCGTATTTTTGGGGTGATGCACTGTCCTCCAGAGGACTGGGTCTTGTTGGCTACGTTTTTTCTTGATGGAGCCGCATATGAGTGGTGGTACACACTGGAGTTGTCCGGCTGGGATGCACATACCGTGACATGGGAGACGTTCCGGGAGCGGTTTCTAGATCAGTACTATCCCCGTTCCTTTCGGGATGCGAAGGAGGCAGAATTTCTTCAGTTAAAGCAAGGGAATATGATGGTAGCTGAGTATGAGCAGAGATTTCAGATGCTATCCCGATTTGCTCCTGCCTTTGTGGCTACCGAGGCGGAGAAGTGCCGCCGGTTTGAGTTGGGTCTTCGGGGAGAGATCAGGGCCATAGTGACAGCCGGTTCTTTTGCTACATTCCGAGAGTTATCTGATGCTGCTGTCAGGGTGGAGGCCAGTTTGCCTGCTAGGCCACAGTACTCGGGCAGTGTTCGACGTAGAGAGCATTCATTTCCAGGAGCATCGAGTCAGAGGCCCCCGAAGCGGGGTAATTTTGGTGGCTCGTCATCGGCTAGTGGAGCCCGGTATGGCCGGCTAGGGAGTTTCCAGGGCTCTAGTTTTCGGGGAGCCAGAGTACAGCCGACCCCTCAGACGAGTGCGACTTCAGTTGCTTCTACTGGGAGGCATACCGGTGGACCCGGTAGAGATGCTTGCTTCTATTGCGGAGAGCAAGGACACTTCCGGAGGGAGTGCCCATTGTTAGCTCGGGAGGGTGGAGCAGGTAGAGGTGCAGCGGAACCCGGGCGGAGTACTGCTTCAGTGTCAGGGGCAGCAGGCCCTAGGGGTGGCGGTGGTGCCACGAGCAGTTCCAGAGGGCGCGGTAGGTCACGGGACCTCAGGCACGAGTTTTTGCTATGACCCAGCAGGAGGCCAGATCAGCACCTGGAGTGGTGACAGGTACACTCACCATACTTGGTCACACTGTTTTTGCTTTGATAGATCCCGGGGCTACCCATTCATTTATAGCTCGGAGTTGTAGTTTGGTGACGGAGAGGGAGGTGTCTACTTTGGATTGTGCTTTAGGGGTGAGTACCCCTACTAGAAAGGTGTTGGTAGTGACTCAGGTGTTGAGAGAGTGTCCGGTGATGGTTGGTGAGGCTGTGTTAGTGGCAGTTTGTTACTCTTGGATCTACGGGACTTTGATGTTATCTTGGGTATGGACTGGTTAACGGGACATCATGCTTCTATCGAATGTTTCGATAGGAGAGTGACTTTTCGGAGTCCCGGGTTACCAGAGACTACGTTTCAGGGGGATCAGCGTGCACTTCCTACTGGAGTTATATCGGCACTTGAGGCTAGCAAGTTGTTGTGTAAGGGATGTCAAGGTTACATAGCTCATGTGGTGGATACACGTACTACGCCAGTGAGGGCGGAGGATATACCAGTGGTGCGGGAGTTTCCCGATGTTTTTCCCGAGGAGTTGCCAGGACTACCCCCACACCGAGATATTGAGTTTACGATTGATCTTCTTCCAGGTACACAGCCTATCTCACAAACTCCTTATCGTATGGCACCTACAGAATTGAGGGAACTTAAGGCCCAGTTGCAAGAGTTGGTCGATATAGGATTCATTCGACCGAGTATGTCACCTTGGGGAGCACCTGTATTGTTTGTCAAGAAAAAGGACGGAGGATTGAGATTGTGTGTGGATTACAGACAACTGAATAAGGTAACCATTCGGAATAAGTATCCCTTACCCCGAATTGATGATTTGTTTGACCAGTTGAAGGGAGCACAGTACTTTTCGAAGATTGATCTTCGCTCCGGTTATCATCAGTTGAGGGTTAAAGAGAAGGATGTACCGAAGACAGCTTTTCGGACCAGGTACGGTCATTATGAGTTTGTTGTGATGCCTTTTGGTTTAACTAACGCTCCAGCAGCTTTTATGGACCTTATGAACCGAGTGTTCCGGTCGTATTTGGATCGTTTTGTGATTGTCTTCATTGACGACATTTTGGTGTATTCGAAGAGTGCGAAGGCGCATGAGAAACATCTGAGAATCATGCTTAAGACTCTGAGGGAGCATCAGTTGTATGCGAAGCTGAGTAAATGTCAGTTCTGGTTGACCAGTGTTGGATTTCTTGGCCATGTGATTTCGGCCGAGGGTATCAGCGTGGATCCTCAGAAAGTTGAGGCGGTAGCAAAATGGGAACAGCCTAAGACGGTGACGGAGATCAGGAGTTTTCTGGGTTTGGCAGGCTATTACTGGCGCTTTATTGAGGGTTTTTCTATCCTTGCGGCACCGTTGACGAGGTTGACTCGGAAAGGAGTTCTATTTGAGTGGGATGAGAACTGTGAACAGAGTTTTCAGGAGCTTAAAAGGCGGTTGACATCTGCTCCTGTGTTAGCCCTTCCAGACGATAGTGGGGAGTTCGAGGTGTACAGTGATGCTTCTTTGCAAGGCTTGGGTTGTGTCTTGATGCAGCACGGGAAAGTGATTGCGTATGCTTCCCGGCAATTGAAACCCCATGAGATGAACTGCCCTACATATGACTTGGAACTGGCTGCGGTGGTTCATGCACTGAAGATTTGGCAACATTACTTGTACGGCGAGAGGTGCAGGATCTTCACGGACCACAAGAGCTTAAAGTATTTGTTCACTCAGAAGGAATTGAATCTGAGACAGCGCCGATGGTTGGAGTTACTCAAGGACTATGACTGTACTATTGAGTATCATCCAGGGATGGCTAATGTGTTAGCCGATGCTCTGAGCAGGAAGTCAGCTAGTTCTTTGTCGCATTTGAGGACGGTACGACTACCTTTGTTGGTTGAGCTCCGTAGGTTGGGAGTAGAGTTGACTGTGGATGAGCAGGGAGCACTCTTAGCGAGTTTCCATGTGCGACCTGTTTTGATTGAACAGGTTATTCATGCTCAGTTTGAGGACCCCATTTTGGGCATCATTCGGATCGAGGTCGAGGCTGGAGAGAGACAGGACTTTGAGATTCGTGAGGATGGATCCTTGGTTAAAGGTGGACGATTGTGCGTACCTGAGGATGAAGCCTTGAAGAAAGTGATACTGGACGAGGCTCATTGTTCAGCCTATGCGATGCATCCTGGTGGGACCAAGATGTATCGTACACTACGAGAGCATTACTGGTGGTCCGGGATGAAGCGTGAGATTGCAGAATATGTTAGTAGATGCTTGATTTGTCAATAGGTGAAAGCCGAGCGACAGAGACCTTATGGAGCAATGCAACCCTTGCCGATCCCCGAGTGGAAATGGGATCACCTCACGATGGATTTTGTGTTCAAGCTTCCGAGAACACCGAAGGGACACAATGGCGTATGGGTGATTGTAGAAAGACTTACGAAGTCTGCTCATTTCTTGCCAGTACGGGATAACTTCAGGTTGACGCAGTTTGCACAGTTGTTCATAGATGAGATTATTCGGCTGCATGGGACTCCAGAGTCGATAGTATCTGACAGAGATCCGAGATTCACTTCCCGATTTTGGCAGAGCTTACAGGAAGCTTTTGGGACTAAACTGCATTTCAGTACTGCATTTCATCCTCAGACCGATGGACAGTCTGAGCGGACTATTCAGATTCTCGAGGATATGATGCGAGCTTGTGTCTTACAGTTCAAGGGTACGTGGGAGTCTCATTTACCTTTGATGGAGTTCGCCTACAACAATAGTTATCAGGAGAGCATTGGGATGGCTCCTTATGAGGCCTTGTATGGGCGACAGTGTCGGACTCCATTGTGTTGGACTGAGGTTGGTGAGAGGAGGTTGACTACTTCCGAGTTGGTGGACCTTACTCAGGAAAAAGTGGCACTGATCAGGGATCGATTGAAGGCAGCTCAGGACCGACAGAAGAGTTACGCCGACCGTAGGATCAGAGACTTGGAGTTTGTAGTAGGAGACTGGGTGTTCTTGAAGTTGTCCCCTTGGAAGGGAATTGTGCGGTTCGGCAGACGAGGGAAGTTGAGTCCTCGTTACATTGGACCTTATGAGATCATAGAACGGATTGGTCCTGTTGCTTATCGATTGGCTTTACCAGCAGACTTGGAAAAGGTACATAATGTATTCCATGTTTCTATGCTTCGGAAGTATATTCGAGATGATTCACATGTTCTGGAAGCACAACCAGTTGAATTGAGGGAAGACTTGAGTTTCGAAGAGCAGCCTGTAGCGATTTTGGATCGGAAGGATAAGGTTTTACGACGGAAAACGGTTCCCTTGGTTAAGGTATTATGGAGAAATCATCAAGTGGAAGAAGCTACATGGGAACCTGAGGCCTTGATGCGAGAACAGTACCCTTACTTATTTCACTGAATTTCGGGGACAAAATTCTTTTTTTGGGGGGTAGATTGTAACAACCCGTACCTCCGGGAAGGGTAAAAATGTAATTTTATAAGATTTTTGTATATAAGGAATGGTTTTGCCCTTGTGAATAGTAGGCTAAAAGTTGACTTTTTAATGGACTTATAAATTTCACGTAGACCGAGGACCGTTAGATAGATCTCGACGTCCTGAGTACAACGACAGGCGGCACGCTGTCATCGGACGTCGGATGAAATAATTACGGGTCTGGAAAGTACGAGGGTAAAATGGTAATTTGTGCAAGAGTGGTATTTTGGTCATTTTCCCTCAGCCCAATCAGATAAGGGCAAGTGGCAGGGATATTTGTTTCGCACCTAGGGTTTGAGGACACGTGGGGAGAAGCCAGAGGCTTCTGGAGGAGTCTAAGTGTGCACGGCCACACTTTGCACAAAATTGAACCGTGCAATCGTTTGAAACACAGAGAAACAGAGGGTGAGATTTTGGGAGACAGTGATCGATTCCAGGGGTGAGTGAGTGAAGAGTGACTGGTGGAAGTGGAAGAGAGACGAGGGTGAGCTATTGATCACGGTTTGGAGCTGCAACCGTGCACGGAGGCTAAGCGGTGGACGGCTGAGTTTTTGGGGGAAACAGAGAGGCTGTGAGACTGGGGTGGTGGCTACGCCGTGTGGTGGCTCAAACCAAGGCAGTGGGAGCCGTAGGAGGTTGCAGGGAGACCAACAAGCACCGTGGTACGCGGTGGCGCTTGCGGCGGAGACGGAATCGAAGGGTAAGTTTTCTTCCTCTGTTTTTCCCGTATTTTTCAATTTTAAAGTCGTGAAGGTAGGATGAGAATCGAGGGGATTGGCGAGTGTAGTGATGTTTAGGGAGGTCCTAGGAGTGGGTTGTGACGGTCGCCGTGAAGGGGGAGTACACGGCGGAGTTCAGACGACGGCGAGTACTCTGTACTCTGTTTTGGCCGTGAGCTCAAACGGGAAGTCGTGGACTTCGGGGGTGAATCGGAGGTTTCTGTGAGTTGGGAGTGACTCAGTGAGGTCTTAGGGAGAGGTTGGAATCGCCACCGTGAAGGGGGATGAACTGGGCGGCCGGGAAGGAAAACAGGGGTTGTTTGTGTTTTCTTTCGAGCTTCAGTCGTGAAGCTGTGGATTGAGTCGAACCAGGAGAGTGAGGGGGATGAATTCCTGGTGCCTGGACGAAGCTATAGGAAAATAAAGGAGATGAAATGGTGGCCGGACGGCGGAGATTGGATCTCGCCGGTCTGAGTTGCAGCCTTGGTGCGAACCGGGTTCGATCGAGGAAGACGGTGGCACTGTAGCAGGCGCGTGAGGCCCACGCGCAGCCACTTTGGGCGGCGCGTGGGGGCGCGTGGGAAGGAATCCGGCCAAGCTTCCAACATGGTTTTAGTCCTAAATGTCCTAAGGAATCCATTGGTATGGTTTTCGGGTGAATCGGACGATGTTAGGAAAGTGTTCGGGAATCCTGACGGTTTAGGGTTTCAGATTAAAATATTAATAAATTCCTGAAAAATTGGGGAAATTAGGGTTAGTATCCTTGATGTATTTGTGACCCTATTTGGTGCATATTGACAGGACGGGAGGCACCCGAGACAGTCGAGGAGCGCACAGAGCGCGAGTGACTTGTTCTGATTTGTGAGTGGACTCTTTCTTTCTTTCGAGCATGCCTAACTGTTTTATTGACGTTTTATGATATTAAATATGTTTTTATGCTTTTAAATGATGATTATATGTGATTAATGAGTTTGCACGTTTTTCGAGACATTTCCGAGATTTTGCACTTTTTTCGAGAAAAAGCTGGTTTTCGGATTTTGATACCATATTTGCGATTTCAACCCATAAATGTTTTCTGATGATGATCAATGGGTTATGAAATATGATTTGTGATTATGTGTGATTTCTGGGTATAAGAATGGATTTCCGGATTTGGGTTCGGAATGTCGGTTCGGAACGCCGGAAGGGCTTCGAACCGGGGATTTCGAATTCGAGTTTGGCGATGGATTTCGATTTGGTTTTACACTGGATATGGATTGGATTTGCTGGATCTGGATATTGGGTTTAAAGACCCGGATATAGTTGACGGGGGACGGGCCCCGATTGAGTTTAAAGACTCGGGAGTTTAAAGACTCGGATATGTTGATATTACCCCCATAGGCCTATTGAGTTTAAAGACTCGGGAGTTTAAAGACTCGGATTTCATTTAAGGCCTGATTGAGTTTAAAGACTCGGATAGGTCCAGCAGGTTTGATCGGAATTGATGGCTTGATGCTCATGCTTTGATTCTATATCCGTTTTATAGTGTTTCTGTTTCTTATGGTATTTTACAGTGTATCTGTTTCTTATGATATTTTATAGTGTTTCTGTTTCTTATGATGTTTCTTGGTTTAGAATTATTTAATCACTAAGTTAGGTGTGATTTCAAAACGGAGGGAACAAAGTGTTCTAGTTTCTTAGCTTTGATTTGATCATAAACGGTTTTCAAACTTTCATTTTCTTTTAGTCCACTCACATCTTTTGGTTTTAAATTTTCCCTCCAGGTTGTGGTGATAGCGCTGGGGTGAACGTTGAGGCAGATATCGAGGCATAGAGCTTCTGACGTTCTTCCGTTGCGAGACTAGCATTGTAGGATTCTTGGTGCCCATTTTGTAGAACCATGCTCTGACTGACTGTTGTAAATATTTTACTCCTTCGTCTGATAGTTATGCTTATAGTTGTATAAAGGTTTTTTTTTTGGTACTGTAAGTGTGATTGTCAGACGGGAGCAGGGTTCGTCCCGGGTATCGAGGCGATATTTGGGACGGGTCCTGACACCCTTTCTCCCTCAATTCCGACAAGACCCATCCAAATCCCCCCAGGATTAACGCGGGGTGTGTCATGCTCCCGTCTAACCCATGTGCCACACGAGATAACACAGAGGCTAGACAAGGGATAACCTAAAAACCTGAGCCCAATTAGCTCCTAGAGTGCGCCAGGATCAGCCGAGGAATGTGAGGTCTCAGTCTCTACTACAGCCCGCATCCGCTATCAACCTAAAAGGCATTAAAAACCATTAAAAGCTGTGAGTGGGAAAAAATAATTAATTTAATAAAAACTCATTTCATATAAGACATTTATGCCCTTCACATTAAACTATGCATGCATTCGAAAACCTTTTAACTCCGAGTCAATCTCTGACATCCCAGATGTCTAACGTCCCAGACGTCTAGCAATCCTGCTCCTGAGTCACTATAAACTTTAGTCCCTCCGTACAATGACCCCTCGCAAGCAATGTGCCATGTCTACCCTAGTGTCCCAGACACGGAGTGAGACCATCCACATATCACATATAAGGATGGTATATGGAAAACCTTGATAAAATATTCTTAAAACATCTCAAAGGGGTCATGCTTGGCATTTCCATAAATACTCCGTAAATCCATAAATCCAAATCCATTTAGGGTCCCCGACCCGAAATCACATTTATAAATCATAGTTGGGCCTCATGCTGGATTTCGTAAACCAACTGGGTCTCAGCCCGATATCTCATTAAATATCCTCGACTCCAAGTTTGACAGTTTCCAAACCAAATGGGTCTCATGCCCGAGTTCATCTTTCCAAATCTCTTTCATAAATTAAAAATGTGACTCATGCTCGATTTCACAACCAACTGGGGCCCGGCTCGAACTCATTGAAATACTAGCACGTATAAACACAGTATAAACTAGAAACCTCGAAATACAGGAAAATACATAAATCATAAATACCAAAATCATAATCATAGAAATCACATATATAAAACATATAAAATAGTTATGCATTCATCATATTTTGAAAACAAAATTCCACTCACAAACCGTCCTAGCCACCGCCTCGATACGAGTGACATAAGCCTCCCCGAGGCTAATCCACCACCTCCAGAACATCCAGTCCTATCCAAATCACACCCGAAGGTCACTAACTATCTCTATAAGTTCATAGGATAAAATCCTAAAACTGCCAGATAAGGCAACGTGTCTTGGACGCATTTCCAGAGGTGAAAACCTCGATTTGACAAACTTAACGATCTTTGATCGACCCGAAATCACCACCATTGGATCCGGATCGTGGAAACCCTTAAAATGACAATAGATCTACCTCAAAATTCGAGCCCATGTGCCCGCACGCACGTGGTCAACGCTTGGTCAAAGTCAACGCTGCTAACGTCAACAAAGTCAAAGCTGACATCACTGCTGACGTCAACGATTACATCATGCTGACGTCACCTCTAACAAGTGTCAGTCCTAATAGCTGACATCATCAGATGACGTCATGCTAACGTCATCTCGTCCCTATCCTCCAGCTGGACCCTGCAATTCCGGTCGCAGAGGACCTGCGACCTGACCCCTGCAATACTCCTTCGATTCTCCACTATTTTCAACGGGATTTCTTCCTACCAACTCGTCTAAATGTCCTTAATCGATCTATTAACCCTGAAACATGAAATCGAACCTAGGTTTATACCTTGATTCGAGGAACAATAACCCAGATTTTCCTCCTCTGTTTCCAGGCGATTCTGGCCACCGTTGACACTGATTCCAATCCCAGACGACTCGTACGGCCACTAGAAACCTCATCCAATCAATTAGAACAGTCAATAGCCAACCAAACTCAACCTTCCATTTTCGAATTAAAAACAGGGCTCATGGATTCCTCCTTACCTCACCGTCATTACTCCGTGGTGGCCACCACCACGATCGTCTCGTCGTCCTCTCAGTTTTTTCTTCACGGGCCATAAGCAACAGAGGGGGTTTGAGGGTTGATATGGGATTGGGTTCACGGGTTCAAGAGGGTTCCAAGGGTGTGGGAGAAACAGAGAAGATGATCGATTGAAGGGATAAGGACCTAATTACTTAGGGTCTGGGCCTATCAGATGGGTGACGCTTGTCACTCATTGGTGGGTCCTTCTAGATTTTTCCACCAACCAAAACCTGCCACGTGTCGCGATGTCTTGGTTCACATGAATAGTGCCAATTTCTGTTCCAAACTCATAACTTCCCCATCGAAAGTTCGATTTCGACGTGCTACCTGTCTATAGACTCGTAATGACCCGATCAACATTTTGCCCAATTTCCAGGGGTAAAAAGGTCATTTTCCACCATCTGTCCGTGATTTTTTTGACTAACGCTAATCCTTAATTACTCATTAAGCAATCCCAAAATTCAGGACGGGTCGTTACAAATTCCACCTTCCCCTTTTAAGGCCACACATTTCATTGTGTTCGACCCAAGGCCACCGAAAACCCCACAACACACAATTCAGATATCTGTAGGGTGGTGAGTAGATGGGAGGAGAGATTTCTAGGTCTCTCTAGATCCTGACATGTGTCACAATCCAATAGGCCCATGTGTGAAATGACCAAAATTCCCTTAGTGGTAAAATTACCAAAATACCCTTAACCTTTAAGGGTCTTGGCTTAAAACCACCGCAAACGATCTTCGATTTAGTGTGTCGCATGTCAATGAACTCAGAATCCTCAGACCAATCAAATTTCAGCAAGGGACCAAAATGACAGGATCCAACCCAGAAAACCGTGTACAACACCCCCGGGTCCTGCTCCCATCTGACATGTAATCTAAACAATTCCAGAAGTACTATCAAAACCCTGTAAGATAAGGGATACTTACGAACTCGTGATGTCAGGACCGGTCCCAAATCAATCGGGATTAACGTGGGACCCGCCTGATCCCGTCTGACACCACGTGTCAGACCAGGGAAAATTCCATCTCTGCCCTCGCCCGGGGCCATCAGGGTGCATCAGGATCGTAGGTGGAGGGGAGTGATGTCTCGTCTCTGCTACAGCATGCCTCCGCGATCAACCTGAAGGCATTAAAACACGAAAACTGTGAGCGGACAAAAATAAACTTTTCATTAAAAACACATTTTCGCATAAAGACTTTTATGCCATTCATAAATACATACGCATGCATTTAAAAATCATTTATCAAACATTCATAAAACAATTTGGTAAACATTCTCACAATCATTCAAGGGTTCATGCCCGGCCCCATAAACCGTCATGACCCAAAAATCCATTTGGGTCCCTGACCCGAAATCACAATTCAAAACCCGTAGGTCAAATCAATAGGGACTCAGCCCAAATCACATCAAGTACGGGGTCTCCGCACCCAAATCTCGTATACAGGGTCGCAGCCCCAAATCTTGTATACGGGGTCGCAGCCCCAAATCATTTTCTAATCATAAAACATAGGGTCTCCGCCCTCAAATCTCGTATACGGGGTCGCAACCCCAAATCACTTTTCATAAAATCACATACGTATCGACATACGTATAACCCATCTGAGGCACTTCCGAGAAGATGCCAACTCGGGGCACACAGCCCCTAGGGAACACATCCCCGAAATAGTCACGATATCAATCATCTCTATCTAGTGTGAACACTACTCGGGGTCTCACTCCGAGTCTTCTCCCAGGAATCTCCATCTGGGAGGCTCAATCTCTGGATCTAGTCTGAGCTCTCTCTCTGGATCTATTCCACATATCTCTCCGGAATCTGGTCCGGGACCATAACATAATAAGTAACCACCACTCCTGGAACGGGATCCCTATAGGGATACCCACTCTGATCTGTGGATTGTGACTCTCCAGGTCGACGTCTGGAGGAGACCATATAATCATATGGAGGGTTCATTCATTTCAAATACTTTTCTTTCTTTCTCAAATCAGTTTTCAACTGGGTTTCATACCCGATTCATCTCAACGGGATTCCTCGAATCCAATTCAAATCAGTTTCACAGGACTCGACCTAAATCCTCAGTTCAATAGGGTCTCATGCCCGAATTCTCATTTCATAAACCGAACTGGGACTCAAGCCCGATTTCACAATCAACAGGGCCTCAAGCCCGATACCACGACTAACTGGGCCCTAAGCCCGAAACCATAACCCAACAGGACCTCATGTCCGATTTCGCATCCAACGGGGCCTTAGGCCCGATATCTCAACTAAATGGGTCTCAGCCCCGATATCATAAATCAACGGGGCATCAAGCCCGATAGTACCACTAACTGGGCCTCCAACCCGAATCGTAAACCAACTGGGCCCCCAGCCCGATCGTATCACACAAATGGACCCTCGGTCCGATTCCTCATCAAATCAAATGGACTCCAAGTCTGAGAGTTTGTAAATCAATTGGGTCTCATGCCCGAGTTCATGTTTCTAATTCCGAAATCCAGTTACTAAACCCTCGTTAAAAACCTAGAACGTATATGCATCGTATAAAACCATAAATCTCGAAATACGTGCAAATACGTAAATCCTAGGCTACCACAAACAAATGCACTCATGGCATCACAAAATGTATACTAAAACAATTATAAAACATTTATATATGCATCGAATTCGAAAGAAAGGTCCACTCACAGACCGTCTGAAGCCGCGCCTCGATACGCGTGCCATAATCATCTCTCCTGTCAAATGTCACCTCCGGGATTCCCGAACCTATCCAAATTAATTTAGAGGGTTACTAACTACCTAAATAACCCCTCACTAAAGTCCCGTAATTTTTCGGAATTTCTAAATATTTTTAAACGTGAACCTAAACCTTCGGACAGCCCGAAACCTATCGAAACGATGTCCGATTGACACGAGATCAGTCCCAAAATGTTCGTTACATCGAATAGATGATTTTGTATATTGGACACTTCCCCAAAGGACACGTCACATGCCCACTCGCGCCCCTAGAAGAGACTGTGCGTGGGCTTCACGCGCCCTGCACAGTCTTCTTCTTCCTCAGGTGAACCTGCCGGTCCACCTGGTTCGAACCAAACCGGACTGGCGTGACTGGTCCAGGTGTTTTCCCTCATCATTTTTGGTCCGTTTGCTTCCATTTTAATTCCATTAATCCTATTTTCAAGTTTCCTATCTAAACTAATCAAAAAAACCAAACAAAACCCCCTAAATCGATCCCTAAAAATCACCCCCCACGTCCCCTGTTTTCTAGTTCAGTCCCCAGGCTTCACAGCCGTCAACCCCCGTTCAAAAAAATCTCTATACGCCCTAAACAACCTAACAAACGTTCCCTAATCGACCAAAACTGACCATAATGTAAAAATCGACAAAAGGGGAGATTTGGGTCTAACCGAGTACCTGTTCGGGTTTGGACCTCCGCGGTACACGGTGGCTTCGTTTTGGGTGGCCACCACGCTTCACAGGTCCTCCTCTCCCTCTCTGGTCTCTCACAGATGGGTTATAGGGTCAAGGGTTTGGATTGGACTGAGAAATGGTGATCGGGTTTGGTGGGAGGAATGGAAAATGGTCGATGAAAAATGGAGGGGGAGATGCATGAATGGTTGAGGTTGGCCAGTGGATGGGTGACACTTGACACTCATCCATTGGTCCACTGAAAAGTAACTGGGCCCACAAAAGACAAAACTCCCATTTTTGTCTCGCAAAACGTGTCGTCGTAAATAGTACCTCGGAACTTCCGTGAACCGTAACTTCACCGTCGAACGTCCAATTTTGACGTACCGCCTGTCTATGGATTCGATTTGTCTCGATCTACGTGACGGTCCTCGGCCATTGGACTTCCAGGTCAAAAAAGTTAACTTTTTTCCTAAATTACAACTTTTTTCCTCGGACGTCGGAATCGAGCGTGCCACATGTCTATGAACTCGTGACGTCACGAACTACGTAACGGTCATCGGTCAAAGTCCATTTGACCGTCCGAATGAAAAGTCAACGATTTACCCATTCTAGGGGCAAAATCATCATTTCGCCCGAACGTCCGCTAATTCTCGTCTAATCTCCGATTAGTCTCGCTAATCCTGACAGGACCCATCCCAATCCCCCCGGGATTAGTGCGGGATGACCCTGCTCCCGTCTGACACGAAGTGTCAGACAAGGGATAATTACGACATTTGCCCTCTCGGGCTATCAGAGTACGCCAGGATCCAGAGGAGGTATGTGATATCTCGGTCTCTGCTACAGTCCACATCCGATGTCAACCTGAAGGGCGGTCAAAACATTAAAAACTGTTAGTGGACAAAACCAAGAGTTTATAAAAACATTTTTACGAGAAGACATTTGTACCCTTCACTAAAAATCATGCATGCATTCGAAAACCGTTTAACCAAAGAAACCATATATGGGAACTAAGCCCAAAACCAAGATTGAAAGAACCATAATGAAAATGACCATACGGGCCACTGCCCAAATCCATAAGGGACTCAGCCCAAATCACAAGAAACCAACCATAAGGGCCACTGCCCAAAACCTGTGTAAACACACATCATATATCATATCATATAGCATACATCATATATACATATAATTCACACAACCAATCATGTCACGGTTTCCAAAGCTACGCGCGTGCTACCCAGGTCTCAATCCGAGTCTTCTCAAAGTCAAGATCAATGTCCGCAGACCACTGACCCTACCCGAGGTAATAGTAATCATAGCCTTCCTGAGAGTAAGGAACCCAACTGGGGGGTGACTCCACTCAGTCGGTGCTCCGTGACTACTCCGGGGTCCACCCAGGCCAACGACCCTCCCCGGAGGAGATAGAACAAGTAAAGGAAGGTATATGAACATATATATACATAACATAAACATTCATGCCCGGTTCCCCTGAACCGTCATGATCCATAACATCCAATATGTTCATATACATATAGACAACAACCTTCATGCCCGGTTCCCATAAACCGTCATGTACCACAATAACATAACCATGTCGGTTCCCATAAACCGTCATGTACCAGAATAACATAACCAGGGTTCATGCCGGTTCCCATAAACCGTCATGTACCACAATGACCAACAAGGGTTCATGCCGGTTCCCATAAACCATCATGTACCGTAATGACCAACAAGGATTCATGCCGGTTCCCATAAACCGTCATGAACCACGATACCATAACAAAGGTTCATGCCGGTTCCCATAAGCCGTCATGAACCTGGAAATCCATTTAAGGTTCCCTGACCTGAAATCAAAACCGTAAAGTAACTTGGGTCTCGTGCCCGAACATAGGACATCAGCTGGGCACCGTGCCTGAAATTTGAGGTCATATGCCCGAGACAAAACCAAATGGGTCTCATACCCGAGTTTATCCTTTTAGAAATCCAAAACCATTTCATTTAGACCAATAAAGACATACAAACCCGTATAGGCACCGTATAGGGCCGAAACCTCGAAATACGTGCCTATACGTAACCACACATCCAAATGCACTCATGGCATCACAAACAAGTATTTAAAACATATAATAAACATTTATGCCTGCACCAATTTAGAAAACAAGGTCCACTCACAGACCGTCCGAGCTGCCACCTCAATTTGCGTGTCATAGGCTCTCCCGAGCCGATCACTATCACCAGGACTCCCAAACCTGTCCAAATTTTAATAGAAGGTTAATAACTACTTAATTAACCTCCTACCAAAGTCCCGTAATTTTCCCGAACTTTTAACTATTTTTAAACCAATCCTAAACCTTTGGACATACCGAAACCTATCGAAACGATGTCTGATTGATGCGACACCAGTCCCAAACTCTTCGTTACATCGAATAGAAGATTTCATATGTTGAACACTTTCCCAAATTCTGGCCCACACGCCCTCACGCACCCCTAGAAGGCTCATATCACTGTTCATCGTCCCTAACCTCCAGATTTTTCTGTTCACCCATCTTCAACCTCGGTTTTCTCTGGTTTTCGGACCGGCTCAATGTCTATTTTAGGTCCATTTCATCTCCTTTTTATCCTAATATAATCCTAACATCAAACCCTAACATTTAAAATGCTAAAAACCGAAAAACAACCTCTAAAACTGTCCATTTCCGATCGGCCATGGTGGCCGGATTTTCCCCCTCCGTTCACGGCCATTCCCGGCCATCCAAAGCTTCAAAAACAATCCTAAACTTCTCCTAGAGTCCCCAGAAATATAACCCAATAAAAGAAATCGAGTAAAAACCATTAAAACTCAAATTCGAATTTTCAAATATTTTCTTACCTCACGGGTTCTCTCCGCCGTGGCCGCCGCCATGGCTGGCCGTCCAGCCTCTCAGTCCTCACTCACTCACTCACACGGTCACACTCAGCTCACACACTCAAAGGATGGATGATGGAGATGTGGTGTTTGTTTGTTTGAATGAAGGAAATGAAGATGCACGGGGAAGATGCATGAATACAATTCCATTGGGCAATGGATGGGTGACACTTGTCACTCATCTATTGGACCTCCTTAAAATATCTGGGCCCACTAGAATCCAAAAGTTAACTCGTTTCGTAATTCGTGTAATAGTGCACTTGAACTTCCGTGAACCGTAACTTTGTCGTCGAATGTCCGAATTCGACGTGTCGCCTGTCTACGGATTCGTATCATCCCGATCTACGTAATAGTCCTTGGCCGTCGTCCATCAGACATCCCGGTCAAAAAGTCAACTATTTGCCCCATTTAACTAAAATTACCAAATTGCCCCTTAACTTCTGAACGTCATAACTTCCTCCACGAACGTCGAAATTGAACGTACCACCTGTCTATGAACTCGTGACGTCACGAACTACGTCACGGTCATAGGTCAAAGTTCATTTGACTGTCCGATTGAAAAGTCAACATTTTACCACAACTAGGGGCAAAACGGTCATTTTGCATCGTTCGTCTGATTTCGCCTAACTAATCACCGATTAGCCTCACTGATCGTGATTAGTCACTAATCTAATCTAGGAATTCGGGACGGATCGTTACAAATCCGTAATTAATCCTTAATTAATCCCGTTAATTAGGGACGGGTCGTCACACGTGAGCTTATGCCTCCGCCCCAAAAGCATCCTTGATTCTAGCGAAATGGCCCTGAAGGGTTTTAAAACCAATCAAAATGTGTGAGTGGACGAAAATACAGGTTTATAAAAACATATTATTCATAAACATACCATTTACCCTCCGTTTTATAAACTATGCATGCATCAAATTTACCAATAAAATACAATCTTGAAATACGCTTTGTAATATGAAAATCCGATACTACCATAAACCAAGTCAACTATAAAATACAAATAAAATATTGACACTAACACGATCATACCAACACAATCATATCAGCTACATGGAACCCGTCACGCTGAACCCAACAACTTATCAAAATAACCATTCATATCAACTGACCCATTCTCATTGTCGGCAAGCTGAATCGTCATATCAAATGTGCACTACCAGTAGGCTAATATCACTCAGGAGAGACGGAGTTTCAAACTCGACGTCCGAGTGTTGACCAACTCAGGAACTAATGGAGTCCCAGGCTCGACGTCTGAGTCACGGTCCTAATCTTAGAAACTAATAGAGTCCCAAGCTCAACGTTTGAGACAAGTCTCAAAAAAGACGGAGCCCAGCTCGACGTCGGAGACTATCAATCACAATCGGCATCTCGAGGAGGGTCATCAATCACATCTCACATCATCACAATCATCATAACATCTAACACCATGAATAACAAGGCAATCATATATTTGCATCAACATCACAATCTAAACCATAGTCCAATATCACGGGCTTAAGCCCAAACCCACAACTCAATCAAATCCTCGTAAAACAAACTATTAAAATATTCGTAAAATCATATAAAAACCCAAGTCCATCAATCATCATCAAAATCATATAAACAAGTCATAATGGGTGTAAAATCATCACCCAAAATTCGAAAAGGAATCAGAGTATAATAAACACAATTTCCTCGCAAAATGTGTTATTAAAATATTTCTTAAATGTTCGTAAAATTCCCAAAATCCACTTAAAGAGTACGTAAATAGCCATCAAGCAATTCTCATTATAAACCGGATAAAAAACATATAAAAATGCATGCATAGGGTTTTGGGAAAACAAAAGTCCACTCACACGTACCTTTTATGCAACCGAACTACATGTTTTCCCATAAACTTTAAAGACCTCAATTCATGTCAAAGTCGCCTAGAAGGGTCACTAAACATCCCAATTAGATCACATATTAATCCCATAATTTTTCGGGATTTTTAAACGAATTAAAACGGACCCTAAATATTCAGACAGCCTAAATTTCCCTAAGACGATATTTGATCGCCAAGAAAGTTATATCATTGGATTCGTAACATCAAATACTGTAACTTTCTTGTTGGAAAATCCCCATATGAGGTGGCATGCGCCCCCACCCAACAGGTCAGAGGCGCTGCGTGTGGTGGCCACGCGCCACCATTATTGTTCATCGTCTTCGAGGTCTAGCCAGGTCAGCCCACGGGTCTGCGTGCACAACCCGACCCGGGCTACTCGACCCGACCCTAAAACACTCATTTCTTACCCATTTTCCTCTATTTTTTTACCCATATAATCTAATTCAACTCTAGATTGGATCTACATTCTCAAAACGAAGTACAAACATCTAAAAATCAAGGGCCATACCTTCCTTGCTCAACCATATCTTGATCCTTGTCCAACACCATTCTCCAGAATCCAAGCCCCGAGTTATGTGCCTATTTGCGTCGCCTAATCATGTAGAATGGACCAGCGAGCCTGGTTTCCAAGCTTTCCCATCTTTTATTGAAAATCCGAAAGCAACTGTGAAATCCATGTTCTCTCGAAACCCAGAACTACTCGTCCTTTATCCTTCCTTCTCAGTTCTCATCATTCTGCCTCTGTTTCTCTTCACTCTCCTCTCTTCTCAATCTTTTTATCTCTCTCGTCTATCTATCCCTAATGGTGGGTGACTTCATCACTTTCCATGGCCTTCGGTCAATGCCTACCAAGCCTACCTGCATAGCACACACCTCACTAAAATAAAGAGGAACAAGTCGGTGGAGGTGTGAAAATATAAGAACAATCCAGAGCTAATCTCCTGTCCAAATCCAATTTTTCCTCATGCCCAAATGACCAATTTACCCCTAAGGCCAAAATTACAAAAATATCCCTGGGGTACCTGTGTTGAAACCATACGACTTCCAATTTTAGTGTGCCGCCTGTTTACAGACTCAGGGTCTCAAGACTTTCATAATACTATTCACGAAATCCTCACAAAAGGTCCACAACAAAAGTCAACATTTTGATTTTAATCAAAGAAAGTCAACCCTTGCCTTTTCCAAGGGCAAAACTGTCTTTTTGCCTAATTTTGCCAAATTTGTGTCACTTAAAGGTCTGAATCGTTACACAAAACCCTCAGTAATTTCACCAAAAATCTCAAGAACAGAGCAATATTTGGCATGTAGCAATTAATTCTCAATACCTATGAGTGCTAATCAAGTATCAGCGAGGGCCCAAAAACTCGTCACTTGTTAGATCGATACTTTTCCACTTCCGAATACTATCTGATTCATACCCATTGTCAATGTCGTCAGATTCATTGAAGCCCTCGAAGTAGGAATCAGCGAGGACGACAGGGGAGAATGAGCGATGGGAGAGGAAAAAGAGAGAGATGAGGGGGAAAAAGAGAGGAGGAGATTTGGGTTGGGTGTTCATCGGTCAGGGTGAGCAAATAGGTAGGATCGATTTGGGTTTGTTTTGAGGATGAATAGTGTGAGGTTGTTTAGTGTTTGATAATAAATTTGTTTTATTCAAAAGCTTAAATGCCTTTTTCATCCTTAATTATTCACACACGTGCATTGTACGTGCCATTTTTTTATGGAATCTATCAAAGAAGGTTGTTTGCTACTATCTCAAACAAATTTAGGGATGTTCCAATCTAAAAATCAAATCTATGGACGGTTTACTGGATTAGTATAAAGTTCAAGAACCATAGATACAAATTTCCCATAAAGTTGAATTGTATTTCAAGTCTCCGAGATTGATTTCCTCAACACTAAAAGATGTATGTTAATGATTTTCAATAACATTGTACTTTCTTTCTTTCCTATGATTTTCAATTTTGTTTCCAACTCCAAAATTTTTTGAATAAGTGACTACTAAAAGCCCAATTGTGTTCAATCCAACTATTATAACAATCAATAATAGTAATCGTTAAAACCTTTTATTGTAAGATATAACAATCAGTCTGACGTTATAACAATCAGTCTGACATTATAACAATCAATAATAGTGAATGCATAACCAGCAAAAGAATATTGCAACTATTACAGTATAGGCTATGACAGTTTTTATAACATAATATATGAATAAACCCTTTATCTAACCTTAACCGCACAAAGGCTACATAATAGGGTGCCGAACAACTAAGGATCGTACAATTCAAATAATATATAAATAAATACTTGCGCTTTCCGACCCAAATACTGAAACTCGTTTGCCTGGAAAAACATTAGTGCATTTCCTAACAATTCAAATAGATATAAACTTTATTGAATAATACGAACATAATTGCAGTTGCAGGTTTCTCTCACTGAGCAAGGAAATCACTCAATTGACAGGGAAAAATTGGAGGACGAGCCACAAGCACTTCTTGAACCAGGCCCTGTATACCAGTTATTTCCTTCACGAGTCAGAAAGTTGGCCTCTGCATACAAAATAAAATGCAAGGACAAAAACCATGATTACACAGCCTTCACATAGGACCCCAACGATATAGAATCCCAAAAAACAAATATCTTCATTGCCTTCTCCAATTCATTACATCAACCCTAACAAAAACTTTAGGCAATCTTCTATCAAGAGAATGATTTTTCTCCTTTCATGCTTGCCCATGGATGATACCAAGCTGTAGGTTTTATAGTTATTATACAAATAAACCATTCAAATAACAGCATGGTCTGTAGCATTATAGCAGATTAAATCACTCAATTTTTTTTAAGATTACGTTTAATAGACACCTTTTTAGATCATGACTTTATTTAGTCGAGTTATAAATTCGTCCCAATTTCTTGTTTTGTTTTTTAAGAAAAAACAAAAAACTTTTTTCCGGCTCAGCAATTGGTTGGTCACAATTAATATAACATGCATTTGATATATTTGTTTAACATCATGATTTCTAGTATGATGACACAAAACATAACAGGGATACAACTATGTTGTAATATCAAATACAGTAGAATAGACTAACCTGACAAAAACACATGCTTGAATTCATCATCATCATCATATATGAACTGGGGAGGATCTGGAGAACCAATGCCAACAATAGTACTTCCACTGCATCAAGAACATTAATAATATGGATAAGATGGAAATGTCAAATGAATTTGGATGTGTAAATTGATAATATTACATGGCAATATATCTTATTGATGCATACGTTAACAACAGCACTTTTTTGATTACTGGTTTTCATTTTATGCCATATCATGGATGCAACCTTCTGTTTAAAATGGTGAGGGACTCAAGGCCCATTTTCATCGCCCATCAGCCTGGAAAATTCGGGGTTATATTCTTCATTAGTTTGGAGTCATTTGGTATTACTTGGGTTCAGCCAGCTTCAATGTGTGTTTTGTTTGCGAGATGCCATGTTATATTTGTTTGTAAGGGTATTAATGTGTGTTTGGTATACCTCAGGTGCAGCCAGCTTCAATGTTTGTTTTGTTTGCGATAGCTTACCTCTATGTTTCAAGAGTGCACAATCTTATTTCATTAAGTTTCAAGTCAACTTCAAAGTACCAAGGGATTTGTACTATATTAAAGAGAAATGCACTAGAGAAAATTATAGGGATTGTAAGTAGGTAGTTCAGCAACTAGTACGGAGGCACACGCACCGCCACTTGAGCATAACCAAACCACTAAACAAGGGATTTTCAAAGTTTACAGATCCCTCCTAATACTTTGCATTTAGTCATTTGAAAATCGTTGGTACTTCGAATTTCCTCAATTTTTAACTTAGTCTAAATCCTTGGCACTTCGAAGTTCCTCATCCAAATACAGCCTAAGAGGACTAGACTGTTTGATTTGATGAACACTTTAAGTTTACATTCCATTAGGCTATGAAGAACAAAGTATCAACTGAATAGAGTGATTGCAAGTAACTAGTTGAGTAATTATCAATGGGACACATACACCGCATGAGCATGACAAAACCACTGGACAAGGGATTTCCAAAGTAAAACACCTATCAAGGTGTTACATATCTAAAATAATTTGCATTGAATCATTTCAAATCCGTTGGTACTTTAAAGTTCCTCATTTTTAAGTAATTCGCATAAATCCTTGGAACTTTGATGTTACTCATCCTATCCTAGTATGTTTGGATGAGGAATTTTAAAGTACCAAGGAGTTTAGAGTACATTACTAATCAATGCACTACCAATAATTAAATAGAGGGATTTGTAAGCGATTAGTTGAGCAATTAGCAAGGAAGCACATGCACCCATGAGCATAACAAAACTATTAAACAAGGAATTTCCAAAGTAACACATATCAAGAAATTACTTACAGATCCCTCTAAATGCATTGGATCTAGTCATTTGAAATCTGTCCATCTAATGTTAAGTTCGACATTTCTAACTAATTTAGCCAAAATTCTTGGTACTTTCAAGCTCCTCATCCAAACATAACATCATGGACTGTATTCTTCCCTTTCTGATTTTTGTACGCTACTACTTGTTCGTGCCTTTTGGTTTTTCAATAAATATCCTTACAGCCAAAAAAAATCTGATCAGATCCCAACATTTTTTTTATTTTTCTTTTCCAACCTGGTTTGAAATAAGTAAAGATCTCTTCATTGCTCACTATTCACCATGAGCAAGTAAAGATCTGCTTACAAATAACGGATAAAAAGATGGAAAGAAAGATAACAGGTGGAAGAAAAGGTCCCCTAAAATGTTTGGCATCCTCCTCAATAGATCAGCTGAGCCGACGAAGAAAATATACTAATGTTGATGGTCTAATTGTTGGAGGCTAAATATTAAGTTCATTTGGCGTCTGGAATTCTACCATAAGTCTATTACAGAAAAATGCCGCCTACATGCAACTATCAAGAGTAACATTACTTATTATGATTATGACTATTTCTTTGAAAAATCATGAACTACACAAGCACGCACATTACTTGTATATATATATATATATATATATAAACCAGCAAAGTCAAAGCCAGAGTTTAAGTGAATATGTAAGTGCTGTAATGAATGTACCTTCCAGACATAAAAACAGCACCATATTGTCCACGGCTTGCTGCAAGTACACGTTGTTTTAATCTTTTAAGAGAGGGAAGAACTTCAAAAGCTGGAGGTTCTGAGATATACACGTAAAATTTTGTTAATGGAATAAAGTTAAGTTAAACGATGGCACTTATCTATAGTTTTCAGTAACAATTTCAGTCTAGTCCAAAGTTGTAAGCAATATATTTGGGCCACCATCACATACAGGAGATTGTTAACTGAGCGATTTTGGTTTCAATGTCAAGTAAACACTTTTAGATACCAAACTTTCTAAAGCCAATCAAACAAGATGCCCTATATGAACCTCTCTGGTCATGTGTACCAAACGCCGCAGTAGAATCAGTATAATAAGGATCCACCTTTATTTAATTTTTTTGATATGTCAGCTTCTGTTCACAAAAGAACGAACATAAGAAAAATAATATCCAGATGTTAGCTCCATTGAGATCAAACGTATTATGCACATTAAAAGTCTAAGGAAGAAGGACAATCAATTAGGAATACTTTAATTTAGTTTCTTGTTTTATTTGTGTTTCCTAATTTTATGGTGTTTCATGTTTCTAGGTGGAATTAGATTACTTTCAAGTTTAATACAGACTTACTTGATCGATAAAAAACTATCTCCCTTGTGTTATCTCTTGCCGCTTTATCTTCTAAACCTTAATATCAGCTTCTTGTTCTATTCTCTTTAGTCTAAATCTGTTCTCTTTCTGCTCCTTTATTATGTTTCTAATCTTCGGATTTCTTCTCAATCCCTCTTTCTATTATTTTGAACCCGATTCCTAATCTATTCTAAATCCTCTCTAAGATCCAATCTTTGGTTACTCGTTCTACATCACTAAGGCTGTTCCCAAAACTCCCAAACAAATCAAGTGGTAAGCTCAAAAGAGATCGGATGTCACAATTAGATTCAAAGGCCGTTCCATAACTGCCAGAAACAATCAAATCAAGGTCCAAAGAGATCAGAAGAACAGGTTGGCCTACATAATAAAACTCTAAGGCTATTCTAGAACTCCCAAGAACAATAAAATCAAAGGAACAATGATAAAAAAACAAACTAGGGAAAGCGCAAATTAGAATGCTTAATGATAGTAATTGGAATACCCGCTTTCCGAAAACCTAACGAAGCAAATAAAAAACTCTATTAGAAAAGAAAGAAAATAAAAGACACCGATAAAAGGTATAGAAATTTTCTGTGTATTCAATTAATTAGAATTGTGTACAGAAGTTCTTTAAACAGACTCTAGAGAGCTAAGCTAGGTAAGTACATCTTAGACAAACTAGGAAAGAATCAAGTAGATACAAATTTACACAGGAAAGAATCAGAGGTGATTCTGTGGACTTAGGCCCAGCAGATCAGGGAGATTGATCCTCAATCTCCTGTGATCGGCTGGGATCTTTATCACGCCCCCGCAAGACGGTGGTGCCATCGGCAACACCGATCTTGGATCGTAGTAATTGAAAACGTGATCTGGGCAGAGCTTTTGTGAGGGCATCAGCAAGCTGGTCGTCGGTGGAGATGTGGGAGACGTCTAGTAGACCACGGCTGACTTGTGTGCGAACAAAGTGATAGTCGATTTCAACATGCTTCATGCGAGTATGAAGCGTGGGATTGGAGCAGTAGAATGTAGTACCAATGTTGTCGCATGAGATGGTCGGCTTCCCTGCTGTTGAGATGCCCAGGTCACGCAACAAGGCTTGAACCCACATAAGTTCTGCAGTGGTGGAGGCCACAGCACGGTATTCAGCCTCTGTAGAGGACCTGGAGATAGCACGTTGTTTGCGGGAGCTCCAGGAGATAAGATTACCACCCAAGTAGACAAGGTAGGCAGTGGTGGATTTGTGGTCTTCCCGGTCGCCAGCCCAATCTGCATCAGAGTAGGCATGCAGGGTGTGATAGGAGTGGGAGACTGCATGCAGGTGGTTGGTGGAGGCACGGTGCAGGTGTAGCCCAAAGAACAACGTGCCCTTCAAGTACCGTAGTACCTGTTTGAGAGCCTGCCAATGCTGCTCAGTTGGAGCATGCATAAACTGTGATAGTTTGTTCACAGAAAAGGACACATCTGGCCATGTGAGACTTAGGTACTGGAGACTGCCCACTATTTTCCGAAAGGGAGTGGCATCAATGGGTGGGGAGCCGTCCTGCAACATGAGAGTGGGGGAGACAGCCAGGGGAGTGGAGACAGGTTTGGCACTATCCATGCGTGCCATTGTGAGAAGGTCCTGAATGTATTTATGTTGGGACAGAAACAGACCAGTGGCTGTGGGCAGAACCTCAACTCCAAGGAAATAGTGAAGGGCTCCCATATCCTTGACCGAAAATCAGGCAGCCAAGGTATGGATGAACTTGGAGATTAGTGTTGGGCTGTTTCCTGTCACAATTAAGTCATCAACATAGACAAGGAAGTAGAGGACAGTAGAGGCTTGCCTGAGAATGAAGAGTGATGCATCAGATGGTGCTGGGGTAAAACCGTGGGACACTAGGAAGGACTGCAGCTCCTGATACCAGGTGCGGGGGGCTTGCTTCAGGCCATAAATTGCTTTGCGAAGCTTGCAGACATAGGACGGGTGTTGAGAATCAACAAAGCCCGTGGGTTGAGCCATGTGAACATCCTCATGAAGAGTGCCTTGAAGGAAGGCATTGTTGACGTCCAGTTGGCGTATGGACCAGGCCTAAGTAACAGCAAGGTGAAGGACAGTCCGGATGGTGGTGGGTTTGACCACGGGGCTGAAAGTGGCTGAGTAGTCCACCCCTGGCCGCTGGTGAAACCCCTTGGCAACTAAGCGAGCTTTGTACAGGTCGACAGCACCCGTGGGAGTGCGTTTGATCCTGAAGACTCATTTGTTACCAACAATGTTTTGGGCTGGGTGAGGGGGAACTAATTCCCATGTGCCATTCCGGATAAGAGCATTCATCTTTGCTGACATTGCTTGGCGCCAGTGAGGATCCTTGACAGCCTGAGATACACAAGTGGGCTCAACCAATGGTGAGATGGATTGGGTAGTTGTGGCCAAGGCATAGCTGGGTACGGGCCGTATAGTGCCAGTTTGGGTGCGGGTCAGCATAGGATGAGTGCGGGTGGGTGGTTGTGGTGGGGAAAGGGAAGGGGGGGAGGCGTCGTCGTTTGGTGGGAGAGCAAGGGAGGTGTTTAGTGGTGCAGAAGAGGGTTGAGAAGGGGGCTGGTGCCGGCTGTAAGTGCGGAGGGGAAGGGGGTGAGGGGCTGCAGGTGCAGGGGGGCGGATAGGAGGGCTGCCAGGGACTGGGATGGTGGGAGGCAGTGACGAAACTGCTGCAAGAGGTGCTGCTGCTTCAAGGCAGGGCGGGAGTGCTGTGTCCGAGGGGTCCAGGGGGACTGTAGGGGTGGCGGGCAACTAGCAGGTGCTGCTGGTGAGCTGGCAGGTGCAGTGGTGTCGAATGAAGGAAGGTAAGACACTGGAGGAAGTGTGGACAGCCAAGCATCAAAGTTGGCAGAAGTGACATGAGAGAGATGGGAGGAGGTGGCAAGACCTGGGAAGGTGTTTTCATCAAATTGAACATGGCGAGAGACAAAGAGTTTGTGAGAGGAAGGTTCAAAACAGAGATAGGCACTCTGATTGAGAGAGTAGTCCAGGAAAATGCAAGGAGTGGAGCGAGATTGCATGTTGTTGGAGTTATAGGGTCGCAGCCATGGAAAACAGAGACATCCAAAGGTACGAAGTTTGGTGTAGTTGGGTGGCTGGTTGAATAGGGCAGTGAATGGAGTGGTGTTTTGGAGAATTGGGGTTGGAAGCCGGTTGATGACATATACAGCAGCCTTGAAGGCATACGGCCAATAGGTGAGGGGGAGATTGGCTTGATGAAGGAGGGTGAGGCCAGTTTCAACTACATGGCGGTGACGTCATTCAGCAATGCCATTATGTTGGGGGGTGTGGGGAGGGGTGAGAAGATGGTTGATACCATGAGTGGTGAGGAAGCTTTTGAGTTTGACAAATTCCCCACCACCATCAGTGTAGAGTGATGCAAAGGATGTGGTGAAGTAGTTTTCAACCAGTTTTTTAAAGTCAACAAAAGTGGCAAAGACATCAGATTTTCGTTTAAGAGGATAGAGCCAAGTATACTTGGTATAATGGTCTACAAAAATGACGTGGTAGGAAAAACCATCAGGGGAAGGATACGGGGCAGGACCCCATACATCAGAAAAGAGTAATTGAAGTGGGCGGGTGCTAGTGAGAGAAGAGACACCAAAGGGAAGCTTGTGACATTTATTGCATAAGCAAGAAGGACATACAGAATTGATAGTTTGGGGGGGTACATTTAGAAAGCAGAATTTAAGAACAGATTGGAGAATTTTTGGGCTAGGATGGCCGAGACGACGGTGCCATAGGTGAGGAGAGACCACCACACCCACCAGAGCTTGAGGTTGTTGATGGGAAGAGGGAGACCACTCTTACACACCATCCCTACTCCGGCCTTGAAGCAGGATCGCCCCCGTGCTGAGGTCCTTCACATGAAAACAATCAGAAAAGAATTCAATGGAAGTATGGTCAATTTTGTTGAACTGGGAAATGGATAGCCTATTACGAGTCATATGAGGAACACAAAGGACGTTACTAAGGTGAAAGGAGTGGGAGGAGGAGGAGGGGAGGGAAGTATTACCAGTGTGGGTGATTTGCAACCCCTTACCATTGCCAAGAAGAATCTCATCGGGACCATGGTAATGAGTGGCCTCAGAGAGCTGTTGAGGGTGAGGTGTCACATGATGGGAGGCACCGGAATCAAGGAGCCAAGGGGAAGAGGAGCTCTGGACAGTTGGATTAGCCACGGGAGTCTGAGAGGATGAGTGTTGGAGCTGGGAACAGCGCTTAGCACTGTGGCCTTGGGTGCCACACCATTGGCAAAACCCACGATAGCCACTGCCTGGGTTGCTGTTGGACCTGCCCTGGTTGTTGTGGGCCGGTCCAGGGCGCTGGGAAGAAGAACCACGGCTGTTAGAAAACTGGTAGGAGGGTCTGGAGTCTGAAGAGCCGCGGTTGTGGTAGTTGTAGGATGAGCCACGGGCTGATTGGGTGGCGTTGGCAGTAATGGTGGTGAGAGATGAGTTAGGGGTAGCTCTGTTGGCTGCGGTTCCATGCTGAACCAGCATGTCATGCAGGTTTTCAAAGGGAATGGGAGCATCCTTGGATCTGACAGCAGCAGCTAGATCTTTGAATTCTGGGCCAACGCCATTGAGAACATGAAGAAGGAGATCATCATCAGACAAGGGCGTGTCAATTGCTGCGAGTTCATCAGCAATGGTACGAACCTCCTGGAGGTAATCAGAAACGGGTTGTGAGTCCTGACAAAGGATAGTTAAACGTTCCTTAAGTCCTAGTACACGAGCCCTGGCTGTGCTCGCGTAGAGACGAGTGAGGCGGGTCCAGGCAGCTGCTGAGGTTGGTGCAACAGTGATAAGGGTGATGACCTGGGGGGATACGGATGCCAAAATGGCATGAAAAAGAAGCTGGTCTTGGCGGGTCCAGCGGGCACGAAGTGCAGTTTCTGTAGCAGGTGGGCAGGGATGGCTGCCATCCACATAGCCCATGAGGTCATACCCACGGAGGAGGGCATTGAACTGGGCACGCCATGGAAAGAAAATGGTGGAGGTGAGTTTGACAGGGAGCTGAGCAGCTGTGTTGATGTTGATGAGGGAGGGAAGAGTAGGGTGGGTGATGTCGGTTGGTGGTGGTGGGATGTTGGTGGCTGCTACTGGATTAGGGTTTTGGGAGGCTGCTGGATTAGGGTTTTGGGTGGCTGCGGGATTAGGGTTTTGGGTGGCTGCGGGATTAGGGTTTTGGGTGGCCATTGAATTAGGGTTTACCTAGGGTTTGCACGGTGGAGCTTTAGTGCTTTGATACCATAAAAGGTATAGAAATTTTCTGTGTATTCAATTAATTAGAATTGTGTACAGAAGTTCTTTAAATAGACTCTAGAGAGCTAAGCTAGGTAAGTACATCTTAGACAAACTAGGAAATAATCAAGTAGATACAAATTTACACAAGAAAGAATCAGAGGTGATTCTGTGGACTTAGGCCCAGCAGATCTCCTGTGATCGGCTGGGATCTTTATCAACCGATACAAACCATAAGTGGGGAAAAAATGAGTAAAGTTTTTGAAAAGCAAGTCAACGATAGTTTTATCCTACCAATCTCCCTCGCCACTAAGGTACAGAAACTAGGAGAATTAAGTTGCAGGAATATGAAATATCTGAGACTAATGATATGTGAACTTTCCTGGTATTATTCTCAAAATCTTGATACATTAGAACATGGTAAAATAACAGCTTTATAACAAACAAAACAGCTCTCTTAGTATTCTTCATGAATGCATACCTAAGTCATTTATGCAAACATCTTGTGATATTCCATTCTTTGAGACTTTCTCCAGCAATGTTAACGGATCAACCTTATTTGTTTTATCCAATTGCAAGCGCTGAAATTTACAAAATTCATTTCGTATGGTGAATACATAGATGCATATTTTCTAATCCACTCAATACATTTAACCCTGCAATACCTTGTAAACCTCAGCTGTCGAACATGCCTGTTGGGGTTTTATTAGAACCATTGGAAGATCCAACGGTAATGGAGCAATATTTTGGACAACCTGGATATTCAAATTCAAACTCATAGATTACTAACATCATGAAGCACAAAGAATTCTCCAGGTGGTTCATGGCACTATCAGACATTTGGAAAACATGGGCATCCAAAATGCACCTAGCACCTGTCAAATTGTTCAGTAAATGTTGCCGGACAAATTGTTCTGTACACTTTCTAGGGTTGGAAATCAATTATGAATACATTTCCATACCCATCAAGTGGCATCACGTAAGATGAATTTAACACTAAAAGAAGGTACTGAATTGAACTAACAGAATGATTTTATTTTATAATACAAAGACATACCTCACCTCGACCAGTACAATAGGCTGCTCCTTGAGAGAAAAAAAAGGGAACATCTGAACCAATCTCACTCGACCATTCTTGGAGTTCCTTCTCAGTGGCAAGAAAACCATTGAACTGGTTTGCTGCCCATAGTGCTGTTGCCGCATTGCTGCTCCCACCACCAAGCCCTGCTCCTGTAGGCACCTTCTTATCAAGATGAATCTGCCCAAAAAAAATCATGGAATATACATGTTGACTTACTTGCAGAACTCAACAGTAAGAAAATTCAAAGATATCTAAACTAACATTCAGAATGTCCTAAATCACCCAAGTATCAATTCATACCCAAAAGAAGTTGTTGCTACCAGTCTTCGTCCTGTAGAGGTTCAGGGCCTTAATAATCTGCAAGAAGGTGCCGATTCACAATGCTCCAATTTTAAACACAACTTACCGGAAAAAAACTACAGAATTCAAAATTTGGTCCTTACCAGATTTCTATCATCACTGGGGACCCCGGATACATTGGTTGACAAACGATCTTTAGTTTGTGAGGGTGACAAAGAGAACTTAATTACATCTCCAAGACTTATTACCTAGAATCAGAAGCATTGGAGTAAACGTAATAACAGAAGTGCATAAACTTTTGGCATTCTGCTTTCCATGCATTGTATATGTTTGAGACCTAAAAGGATCATGGAAGAGCAAATGATTATAAGTTTGGATGAACTCACATGAAAGAGTGAAGCCAAACCATGAAACCCATCTTCCCTTTTGCTTGTTATTCTCAAGAAAACATTTATCTGCACAAGATAGATTTTCCTAATTCAGCACAATTGGAAAACACAATTTCCAGAAAATGAAACAAAAAGGCATGGAATGACTTACCTTGCAAGGTGAGAACAGAGTGAGCCTTGAAACCGGATCAGCCTCGTTGTCAACCTCGTCGGCCAACTTGTTTATCTTTTCATCAGGATCGTACACTATCTAGTCACCAACCACAAACCAAGCAACCGAAAATTGAACTATAGAATAAGCATTTATATATCCAAAATTTAATCTTAATAACAATTTCTTAAAACGAAACAGTAAAACAACAAGAACTGAAGAAAGTGCCATTTGAATAAGAAGCATAACTAAGAATTGAGATTCTAGTCCAACCTCTACTTGTTTCCGGGCAGAAACCTTGAGTCTGACAAATGGAGTTCTCTGACTTGAGGACTTAGAGTGAAGACTAGAGGACCCATATGACGGGAGCGAGGAAAGGCGGCTACTTTGAACAAAATTGTGGCACGGGTGGAAGATGGCGTTATGGCAGACGAAATGAGAGGAAGCCATTGGCACAAATACAAAAGTTGTGCGAAATTTGAAAAAGAAAGCCTCAAGCTTCTTCCAGTCTTGACTCTTGAATATATATATATATATATACATATATTTATTAATCACAAGGAACACAAAAGGAATCAATTTCTGCACAACATTTTGCAACTCATCCTTGTCTCGTTGGTTGGTGGGATCATGAAGAAGAAAGGCGCTCCCATTACAGGCTTACAGAGATAACGGAGAAAAAAAAAATTAAGGAAATGAAAATTGAATTTCTCGGTCAAAAGTGGAAGGCTAGTCAATACTCAATACGTAGCAGCACTTTAACGTTTTATTCACCTGGAATAATAAAATAAGAATGCGAAAAACAAAAAGAGTAAAATAAGAAATTCCGAACAGAGGTCTTGCCCTCCACAATTACTGCTAATTTCACACACACATGCCTAAAAGGCAATTATTGATTACTAGATAAGATGACAAAGAAAAATGGCCGAATTTACTAATTATTGCTGAGAGTATTATGTTGTACGCTTTACATCCACAAGACCAATTTCATCCACAAGACCAATTTCATCCCTATGACCAATTTCATCCCCATGTTAATGGATAAATATCCATTTACGTATTTTAATAAAAGTGATATTATATCTATTATCAAATGTTTTATGACCACATAACACATTTACGTATTTTAATATAAGTGGACGATATAATTGGAATTCCACATTTTTAGGGTATAAATATCAATAAATATCTATTTATATAATAATATTAGACTAAATAAACCACTTGGCTTGAAATAGTATACCGTAATAATGATTAGATAATATCGTCTCACAATCGAATGGCACATCCAGTACACATATTATAATATATGAATGTATATTTAGTGATATTATAGCCTAAAATGAGAAATTTGAATTATGTCATCCATTTATATGACACTTGGATTGGATGCGCAATATGCAATGCTCAAAAGATTGCTAGGTAATGCTTAGACAATTTTTTTATTGTTATTATGATTTAATTATTATCATATATAAAGTTAAGATAAATTAAGTCCAAAATATTAAGCTCTAATTTCAAGGCTAAGTCTTATTAAGTACAATGAAAAATCGGGGGAGGTACTTATCTTATTTGGGTTTATATGGATATGATTTTTGTAATGAAAAATTTGAAAAGAGTATGTTTAATTTGGTAATTAATGGTTTAAGTAATTAATGGATTGTAGAAATATTTTTGGGTATGAAATATGTAGGCAAACAGTAATAACGCAAATTGAGTCCAAGCCTAACAACTAAACCCTCACATGACTTCAATAAAACAAAAACAAAAATCAAGCAACACAATTGTCGTCTCAACACGACTTCAACCTAGCTCTCTTCTTTTCTCGACTTCAACTTAGCCTCTCTACTCTCTCGCTCTCTCTCACACTATCTCTCTTTATTTGATTCGAAATTGAATCTAACGTGATGAGACCCGTGGGAGGTGCTAGTTCGGTTTCTACTTAAGCATGTCGAGTGACCTATGAGAAAAAAGAGAAAGTACTAGACACCGGACCGAAAGGCTCTCTAATGCTTTAAGTCAATAAGCAAGGTGAAAATCCAATAGGCAAATCACAACACAAAAACAAAAGAGTTAGCTTTGTGTGTATTTAGAGAGAGAAGTGGATGTGAGAGAGTACCTTTATGAAAGGGTTTGAGGGGGGTATTTATAGTGTCACGATCTATCCCAATTCCCCTCGAGATTAACACGGGATGTGTCATGATCACGTCTAACACGAAATGTCAGACAAGAGATATTTCAAACCTTCAGCCCGACTAACTTCCAGAGCGCGCTAGGATCTGGTGGAGGAGTGTGATGTCTCGGTCTCTGCTACAATCCGCATCCGTGATCAACCTGAAGGGCATTAAAAACAACGAAAACTGTGAGTGGACGAAAATAAATGAGTTCATAAAAACATATTTCATAAATACATTTATGCACTTCACTAAAAAGTATGCATGCATACAAAAACCATTTATCAATTCATATGTTCAAATAACCATTACTAGGGTCTCAGCCCCAAATTTCGTAAATCCAAATCATACGGGCCCCTGGCCAAATCCATTTAACGAATCCATAATCATATCAACATATGTGGGAACTCAGCCCAAAACCATAGGATACGAAAATCCGAAAAACATGATCCACGTGGGTCACTGCCCAAATCCATAAAACACAAAAATACTATTTCTGAAATTGATAGGTCGTTAATTAAGCATTATTTTATACCCTTTATACTAAACTTTTAATATTAAAATAATAAACAATTGAAGAAAATAATATATTTTGTGATATTTTTGTAGAAATAAATAAAGCTTGTAATTTGGAGCATTTTGGCGGAAGAATCGACCCAATCGGAATTATAACAAAGAAATTATGGACGAAATTAGGTGAAATTATATTAATTAATTTGTAAATTGAAAATCCATTAACAAAAGCCCAAAGAAACCGGCCCAAGCTCAAAGCCCAGCCTCTCCAAGCCCGTTGGTCCATCTCATTAAAACCCAGACAATTGCAGCCCAAGTCCAGGTACTCGGCCCAGTTCTCGCGAGAAGTCCAGCCCGCTAAGCCCACGCAAGCCCAACCCAAAGCGCCTGTTCTCAGCCTTATCAGCCACCCGTTCGACTCGCGCATGCCGAGCTGGAGTTGGTGAGTTTGGTGCGCGTGCGCCGAATATCCCTGCACCTGTCAACGCGCCAGCTGCTGCTCCACCCACTCCTGTCAGCATTCACCTACCAAATTATGAGCCTTCTTTTCAACTTCTCTCTGCTGATCCCACGCCTGGTCCAACTGCCAACTTTTATGCAGTTTTCAGTCATTTTTCCTGCACAATTCAACCCCTTTTCAACCCAAACCATCCCCAATTTCATCATTAATCATCATTATTCATCATTTCATTTTTATATTTTATTTTTGTATTTTTTATTTGAATTTTGGCACACTCTCTATAAATATGGAGGCCATTTCATTTGTAAAGGGTCCCCATTTTGGTTCTCTTTTTAGTGGTTTAGGTTCTATTTTTTTCTCTCTTTTTCACTCTTCATTTGAGTTCATCTTTTTTCTTTTTGTTCTTTATTTTTGGGGACCATTTTAACTTCTTGTAGATTTTCTTATTAATTAATTTTATTTTAGTTATTCTTCTTAATTTATGTTTTTTATGTTATTTCTTAATTTCATTTCTCCTAACTTTGTTCTTTTGATTTTTCTTTGAGATCTCTTAAACACATTTTTATGTTTTCCTTAAGAAATACATAGGCCGAGTATTTCCGAAATAATTCTAGAATTTAAGTCTGAATTCTTATGTTTTATCCTCCAACTTCATAAGGTTCCTTCTGCCGTTCAGAGAATTTTATAAATAACATTCCATTATTTTCATCCACTTTCGAAATCACAAGCTGTTTTTAGGTCCCGAAAGTTTAACTTTATTCCCTTTACTTAAATTATTGTTATTGTTTCGGTTTACTTATAATTCAATATATGTATTGGTGTTTTCTTTCTAACATTTGTAAGTAAGAATGCAATCTCCATGTGTTTTACTTTTTGAATTTCTTTTACTTCATATGTTTTAGTGCTTAAACTTCGATTCGAAAGTAAATGTTGGTCCGCTGTTCAGGGCATTTAGAATAGAGTTGAAGAGATTTAATGATAGGACCGTCCCCGAAGGGACATTGATAATTGTGCCCGGCCCAGCTCCCGTCTGGCAAGTCGACTGAAGTTCCCAATTTACCCTCAGCACTTGCCAAACAAAGGATAATCATACGTGTGCCCACTCATGCCTCCACCTCTCGAATAGCCTCAATCATCGCGCCAGGACCTGGAGGGTCAATAAAAACACAAAAGGTGTGAGTGGACAAAAATGAATCAGTTATAAAACAGTTACAGAAAGACATTTCTACCCTCCACGTAAAACCAATGCATGCATTCGAAAATCATTTACAATCCATTTCGTTTCCAATATAAGAAAACTGTGTATGAAAATCAAAATCATTTTCCTTTTCTTTTCTTAACCTTCGGGTCTTAGCCCGCAATCATAAACACCGGGCCTCAGCCCAAAATCATGAATCAAATCCGAGTACATAACATAACCCAAAAATCCATCAAGCCATATAAACCGGGCCACTGCCCAACACATCCGAAAACATTAGAAATCAATAGTAAACCACAAGCCAATCAGTTTGCTGGATATCAATTACCGAGTCTTTAAACTCACATATATCAGGCCTTCCCGGGATATCAACGAGTCTTTAAACTCATAACATAATCAATGACCTCGGGGGGTATCACAATAACCGAGTCTTTAAACTCCAGAGTCTTTAAACTCAATCTGGGTCTTTAAACCCAATCCGGGCCCGCCCCCGTCATCAATTAACAGGGTCTTTAAACCCAAAACACGTGTAAGTCACAACCAATCCAGAATCCATCGGAATTCAAATTCCAAAACCAAATCTGACATCACGTTTTATCGAAATGGAACTCATGTCTGAACTTCATATTCAAATCTCAAATCATATCCATCATTCAATTCCAAATCCGAATTCGAAACCATTATTCCATAAGCTAGCATCCGGAATAACCATTCCGCACCCAAATCCAGAAATTCACTTTCAAGTTTCTGAAACCCGAAATCTCAATCATCATAATTACTTTTATGCCTTGGGCATCAAGCCCGAAATCAACTTTTCCAAAATCCGTTTTAAATATTTGAAATCAATCATATTTCAAATCCCAAAGTCAAAGCATCAAGACCATGATCAAATCACAATATACTCTAAATACGTGCCAAAACCTTAAATCATACTTCTAATCATAATCAAAACATTCTCAAAACATGATACGCATAAATCATTTAAAATCGTTCATCAAACCATCATCAAAGCATAAGAGAAACCATAGTCTCGAAATACGTGCAATTACGTATTGCATATCAAAATACGTATAAATATGAAAATCGTAATGATCACAAGTCATAATCATAATCATAGAAATCATAGAAACATTTATGCTTGCATTAAATTTTAGAAAGCAAAGTCCACTCACACACCGTCCATATCGCTCGCTTTTGCGCTACACGCGTTTTCGTAATTTTCGACATTTTCCAGAAATCTCGAATCCTGTCCGAAATCATTCCTCAGTGTCATTAAGGACTCAGATAACATCATAGTAATTTCCCCTAATTTTTCGGGAATTTAATATTAATTAAAAACATAGCATAGACCTTCGGACCCTCGAAATAATATTGAAACGGTGTCCAATTAACTCAAAACCAACGCTAAAATGTTCGTTACATTGCATAGGATAAAAGTCGTGTTGAACTCACCTCGAGAATCGGGCCCACGCGCCCTCAAGCGCAGCCGTGAATGGCTGCGCGTGAGTCCACGCGCCTGCTACAGTAAAGTGCACAGTCGTCGTCCCAACTAGTCTGACTGATAAACAGGTCTGGTTGGCCCGCAACGTGACCCGACTGGGATTCTGTCAATTAGTCATCGATTCCTTCAATTGAATCATCGAATACCATCTTCATACATCTAATTATAGTTCTGTAAACTCAATTGCACAATAGTTTACCTTAAACCGTCAATTCGAACTCATTTTTCCGTTGAACATCTGAACACCGTTCCTGCATCAATGTTCATCGATCTTCATCGGTTTCTTCAATTGGTTTTCCCAGAAGCTTCGTAGGATCCAGGAGACCAGACTTCCAAGCTCAATTTCAAGCTCTAATCCCACTAACCATCTTAACTCCACCTCGACCTTTTCCAGAAACTGGAACTCCCGTTCGAACTCAAAACACGATCAATTTCCTTCCATTTTTGCGTGGTTGCAGTCGACACAAGCTCAGGAAGTTATTTTTTTATCTCTGTTTGGGCCCCCTCAACTCACAATTTAACATTTGAATTTTTCCCTCCAATTTCCTAAAATTGCAAATTTCCGGTCTCTTCCTCTTGTTTTTCCCTAATTCGATCTCTCCAGTGTCTCTGTTTCTCTCAATCCTTCCCAGGATTTGACAAAGCCACTTCGCTCAATTAATCAAATGTAACCAATGCTCTATTTGTTTTTCAATTCCAAACCACCACCTAGTTCCAAGTCCCAATTCAACCACACTCACACACTAAACAAGATCAGCGTGCACTCTCTGTCTCTTCTTTCCGTTTCAGCACTCAGTCCCTCTCAAATTGGTCTTGGGAAGTCGATCATGCGTTAGAGACAGCTTCTGTTTTTTCCAATTTTCAGAAGCACCAGCAGCTATTCCTAAACCCACTAACACTCATTTTTCTACCCGTGCTCATGCCCAAACCACTCAATTGTATAAACAAATCAAAAGCAACGGTGCTCCATTCCCAACCTCACTCGTGCACACACACTCCTGCCCATACTCTATTCTGAGGATTGTTCCCTCTTAGTGAAATTACTAATTTGCCCCTCCTTCGCAATTTACCAAAATGCCCCTCACACTTCTAGACCCGTAACTTGGTCATCCGAACTCTGATTGATGCCTGCCGCCTATCTTCGGATTCAGCGTCTCGAGACCTACCCAATGGTCATCGGCTTGCGTGATAAATAGTGGTCGAACAAAAAGTCAAAAATTTCCTTCTTTTCAACTTAATTACGAAAATGCCCTCAAGAGTCCAATTGTCACAACTTCTTCCCCGATCGTCGGAATCGGACGTGCCACCTGTCTATGGACTCGTGACATCCTGAACTACGTCACAGTTATCGGTCAAAGTCCGTTTGACTGCTCAAGCAAAAAGGCAACCATTTGCCCAATTTCCAGGGGCAAAATCGTTTTTTTCTTCAAATTTTCCAAATTTCCCTTTCCCGAAAGTCCGGGTCGTTACAACCTACCCCCCTTAAAGAATTTCGTCCTCGAAATTCCAATTAGTGGGAGCCATACAATTTCCCGAGGATACATGTCTACGATAATCCCGAAACATAATCACTCTCAATTGGGTATAAGTCATACCCAACTTATAGAAATCATACCACTAGCCTCAATCCTCTTGTAAACCCCTGCCCCATGGGCAGTCATACCACATACAGGCTCAGAATACATAGCCTAGCTCACGTTCGAGTCCACACAATCCAAGATACACCATAATCAGTCAGATCTTCTCGTTTACATATCCACTCGTGACATGATTCAATGGCTAAATCCTCACATATGTCATCACGCCACCAGGCCAATAAACTCATAAGGTTCAATAACTCGGGAACTCATTCCCCCTACTAGGTCAATCACACCATATCCCTTTTCCAGGGTCACTATGTATAATGATTTTAACCTTTCCTCCCGATTCCTTCCTATTGCCAATAAGCACTCAGTACAATCGCTCGTACTCTATTGCAAGGCACATCCCTTTCTTAACTTCGACTCCACCATACACCAAGTATGGTCCTGCAGTTGGACGCCAACCATCCAAGTTATCAGAAATTTTGTGCTACTCCAATCCTATGGAGTTCCATAACTAACAGGATTTCACCTATCCTTAAGTTATCAAACGAGACAATCCTCTCCCCAAATAATACATGATCTGCCAATGTAGTCGTAATCTCACTATCCCGGCCATCACCTTATCACACATTATGCCTTTCCTTTTTATCCGTTATTACTAATCATGATGGTCGATACAGTACTCGTACATTCATTCCCAAAGGTATATGACCTCTGCATACTCAACCCCGTGGGTCGATCTCAACTCATACAAGGAAGGTCAACTTTTGAGGGTTTAACTAGCATCAACACACGACTCACCGAGTCCCAAATCTCATGGTACATATCCATATACACACAGGAGGGATCATCATCGAACATAAGTCACTATTCCTCTACTTGTAACCATTCAACCTCAGTTCTCGGTTCCAATAACTCTGACCTCCTTCCGGGTCAATCACCATAATTGGAAAACATGGTAGAGAACCCACCCCCCCTGTAACGCCCCGAAAAATCCAAAACTTGTAAAATATTAAAATAATGTGAAAATGACATTTTTACCCTTGATGACATATGGCTAAAAGTTGACTTTTTGTTTAAAATACTTTTTGCACATTTCTCGAGTGCCATTGTGTAAATCTCGGAACGCTGAATCCGTAGACAGGTGGCACGTCGAAAACGGAGCTCGTATGGAGAAGTTATGGGTTTGAGAAGTTTAGAGGCAAAATGGTCATTTGTGACCACAAGGGTAAAATGGTAATTGTGAACAGTAAAGTAATTAAATGGGACAATTGGCTGCAGTAAACTTATTTAAATGGGCTAATTGGCTGAATCAGCCCTTAGGATGACTTAGGAAGAGTTGTGAGTGACACATGTCACTCACAAATGATCATTAGTGGCACTTTGTATAATTAATGGAATTAATTAATCTGTTGTATAATTATCATATGGTTTGTATTCGACTAAGAACAGAGAACACAAAACCCCTCCCTTGATCGATTCTCGGCAAACCAACAGAAATCAGCGCAATAACGTGATCAATTAGTGTGAATTGGAGAGAAAAACCGAAAGAAAACCAAAAGAACTCGAGGGAAACCCATACTGGGAATGCCCGAAACAACCATTGAAGGACCTAAATTCGATTTCGATTTTTGAGAAGGTATTGTGTGAAATTGAGGTGAGATTAAGCTTCCTGGGAGCTGAACGACTCGAGCCCAATCAACTGGAACAAAAATTGGAGGTGAAATCGTGATGAACAGACTCTACAACCATTTCGAAAAATTGAGCTTGAGTTCGATTAGTTAGAGGTAATGGTTCTTGAAATTGATTCCATAATTATGCGTAGAATGGACGTAGGATGCTTCTTGTATGAATAATTGAATGATACGGGTTGATTTTGGGTAGAACCCGAATTCGAACCCGTCGGGTGTTCATCCTAAGTTGAGGAGGTTTAGGGTTTATTTAATCAAATTCAAGATATGGAACTGTAAGTTAGATTGAACTGAGATTAATGAATGAAAGAACGGAAGAAATTGAGTTGGAATTGAAGGAAATCGAGTCGGGTTTGATCGCGGGTTGCAGACCCGTTTATCAGAGAAACGGGGGAGGAAGGTGCACTGTAGCAGGCACTAATCACGGCGTGTGGCTGTCACACACAGCTGCTTGTGGTGGCGCGTGGCTGTCACGCACAGCTGCTTGTGGCGGCGCGTGACCGGGAATCTGAAGAAGGGTCCAACAACAATTTTAATACTCTCGATGATACGGACATATTAGCGTTGGTTTCGGGTCAATCGGATATGAACTAAGAGGAGTTTTGTATACCCGAAGCATATAGGTTAGGTTAAAAATAATATTATTTTATTCCGACGATTAGAAAATTCGTACAGAGGATTATGTGATAAGCTAGTAATATTATATTACTTGTTCGACAGGCCCGAATACTTTCAGGACGTCGGAAGAGTACGAACAGCTCGAAACGGAACAATCTGGACGGTGTGTGAGTGGACTTTTGTTTTCTACCCTAAATGCATGCATATTTCTTTTCAATGCCTTATAATATGATTTGAAATGATTTGGTATGATTGATACTTCGATATGATGATTTCCGGATTTTTGGGAATATTATATTATTTTATATGCTTTTGGGCACGATTTTCGAGAAAATTGTGAAACTGATATTTTGAGCTAAGGCTCGGGGTTTGAACTTGCTTTTGACTCGGATTATGAGTCTGGTGTTGGATTTGATGAATTTCTGTCATCAATAAGATTGTGATTGCGCAGGTTTGCGTGGATTAGTTTATGGATTTGAGAAAAGTGTTTTTAGGCTTAAAGCCCAGTTCAAAAATAGTTTTGATATTACATGCAACTGTTTTCACTGGTTTTCATGATGATGATATATGAGGGCTTTCGGTGTGAAATATGTTTCCCCCCGAAATGGACCCTGGAGATAACGCTCGCCTCCGGGATGGAAATGTTTACCCCGGAGAGGTCACGTAGCACGGTATGTTGTCGTGCAGCCAAATGGAGGCTCGACTCAGACCATATGTGCTGGATTATATGGAGGTCAGTTAGTGATATGTTCGTGACGACCTGGATTGCCGGCTGGTAATGTGTGCACAACGGCGGATGCTCGGGATTTGAGCGGTCCTTGAGCCTATTGATTTGCACGCGTTGCAGGGATAACGTGACTCTATATTGGACCTGGATCCTGTGTTTTTATTGATGTTTGAGATTTATATTCATATCTTAATTATTTGATTTATGAGTTATGATATGCATGCATGTTTGTGAAAACTGGAGGGTAAGACTATATTTTGATAAATGTATTTCTAAACTTGATTTTTGTCCACTCACACCTTTGATGTTTTATTTGCCCTCCAGGCCAGTGCACAGATACTTTTCTAAACTTGATTTTTGTCCACTCACACCTTTGATGTTTTATTTGCCCTCCAGGCCAGTGCACAGATACTGAGGCTAATATCGAGGCTGGGGAATAAACGGACCGTTGCGTACTCAGACACTTTGCAGCATAGGATTTTGCTCCCTACAAGTAAATATTTCCTATGCTCTGTAAACCTGTTGACTAGGTCAACAGTCTCGGAATACTGAACTATCCCTTGTCTGATAATGTTATTGTTTATATATGTTATATGTATATATTTGAAACTACTTTTGGTACTTTCGAGTTATTATCAGACGGGAGCAGGATCTATCACGGTTATCGAGGGATAATCGGGATGGGTCTTGTCAATTGGTATCAGAGCACTAGGTTGCGGTCTGAGTCTTGCACATTGTGTGCATACCTGGTTAACTGATCTGTTTTACGTACAAATACCTCTATATGCCTCCGCGACGCGAGCCTCGTGCACAGCCTGGCGAAGAAATGGAGGGTCCAGACGTAGAGAGAGCTCAATGTTTGGGGGCCACGAGTTTTATGGGTCAGACTAACCCAGATGAGGCATATGATTGGGTTACACAGTTGGAATGGATTTTCGAGATCATGCGATGTCCACCAGGAGACATGGTTCCTTTAGCCACATTTATGCTGAGTAGTCAGGCGTATCGATGGTGGCGTGGATTGCAGTTGACGGGATTGGATGCCAACACCCTGAGTTGGGAGGATTTCAGGTACCGTTTCCTAGATCAGTTTTATCCTCGTTCTTTCCGTAATGCCAAGGAAGTGGAGTTTCTTCAACTGAAACAAGGAGATCTATCTGTGGCTGATTATGAGCAAAAGTTCTTGAACCTAGCAAATTTTGCCCCTCTATATGTGTCTACCGAGGAGGACAAGTGCAGGAGGTTTGAGCAGGGGTTAAAGAATGAGATCCGTGGTGCCGTGACAGTGGGATCATATGCTTTTCTGAGGGAGTTGTCCGATGCAGCTGCCAGAGTTGAGGTGACTTTACCAGCACCACAGCAGTTTTCAGGCTATGGTCGGCGCCGAGAACGACAGTATCAGGGAGCGCCGAGTCAGAGATGGCCAAAAAGGGGCAGTTCTAGTTCTGGATGATCTGGTGGTACTCGTCCGAGTTATGGTCGTGGGAATGCACCGAGATTTGGGTCTCAATCTTCGGCAACAGTGCAGTCTAGTGAAGCATCAGTGGGATCAGCCAACTGACAGAACAGCGGGCCCAATCGGGGTAATGTGCTTGTTTGCTTTTACTGTCGGGAGCCGGGCCATTTCAAGAAGGATTGCCCGCGTTTGGTTGGTAGTGGTACCGACTGGGGCACTGCCGAGCAGAGTCAGAGTACGGCATCAACTTCTGATACGACTGGGGGGAGAGGAGCTGGTCGAGGACGTGGTAACTCACGAGGACGTGGTCAGACGTCGGGACCACAGGCTCGAGTATTTGATGTTACTCAACAGGAGGCTCGATCTACCCCAGGAGTGGTGACATGTATGCTTCCTATTTTTGGTCATCATGCATGTACCTTAATAGACCCGGGAGCTACTCATTCATTTGTTTCTTGTACTTATGCAACCTTAGCTGATAGAGAAATTTCTGTACTTGGTTGTGATATGGGAGTCGGTACGCCGACTGGTGATATTTATGTAGTCAACCAAGTGATACGAGAGTATCCTGTATTGATAGGGGATGTGCATCTCGTGGCTGACTTAATTTTGTTAGCTTTATGCGATTTTGATGTTATCCTTGGGATGGATTGGTTGGCAACCCATCATGCCTCTATCGAATGTTTCGATAAGAGGGTGATACTCCGGAGTCCAGGATTACCGGAAGTCATATTCCAGGGAGATCGGCAAATGTTATCCGCCAAAGTCATATCGGCTCTCACAACAGAGAGATTGTTGCGGAAAGGTTGCCAAGGTTATCTAGCACATGTGATTGATGTACGAGATACCCCAGTTAGGGTCGAGGACATCCCTATTGTATGTGAGTTCCCAGAAGTGTTTCCTGAGGATTTACCAGGGTTACCACCACATAGGGAGATGGAGTTTACCATTGATTTGATTCCTGGTACACGACCTATTTCTTTGCCTCCTTATTGCATGGCACCAGCTGAGTTAAGGGAATTAAAGGTGCAATTACAGGATCTAGTCGATATGGGATTCATTCGACCGAGTGTATCACCTTGGGGAGCCCCCGTACTGTTTGTGAAAAAGAAAGAAGGCAGTTTGAGAATGTGTATGGATTACAGGAAACTAAACATGATGACGATCAATAATAAGTATCCTTTACCTCGAATTGATGATTTATTTGATCAATTAAGGGGAGCTACATATTTTTCGAAGATTGATCTTCGTTCTGGTTACCATCAGCTGAGGATTCGAGAAGAGGATATTCCGAAAACAGCCTTTCGGACTCGGTATGGTCATTATGAGTTTCTCGTGATGCCCTTTGGGTTAACCAATGCTCTGGCAGCATTTATGGACTTGATGAACCGAGTATTCCGAAAATATCTTGATCAGTTTTTAATTGTGTTTATTGATGATATTTTAGTATATTCAAAGACTGCGAAGGCGCACGAGAAGCACCTGCGACTTGTGCTTGGAACTCTGAGGGAGAATCAACTGTTTGCTAAACTGAGTAAATGCCAATTTTGGCTGACGAGTGTGGGATTTTTGGGACATGTGATATCTGCGGAAGGAATTTATGTTGATCCCCAGAAAATTGAAGGAGTGGCAAATTGGGAACAACCCACAACAGTGACTGAAGTGAGGAGCTTTTTGGGTTTGGCCGGTTACTACAAACGTTTCGTGGAAGGATTCTCTAAGATTGCTGCTCCTTTGACTCGTTTGACTAGGAAGGGAGTTAAGTTCATTTGGGATGAGATTTGTGAGCAGAGTTTTCAGGAATTGAAGAAACGATTGACATCCGCTCCAGTATTGGCTCTTCCAGATGACAGTGGAGAATTTGAAGTGTATACTGATGCATCCTTACACGGTTTAGGGTGTGTACTAATGCAGCATGGAAAAGTGATTGCTTATGCTTCTCGACAATTAAAACCGCATGAGCGCAACTATCCTACCCATGATTTGGAATTGGCTGCAGTAGTGCATGCGCTAAAGATCTAGAGACATTATCTATATGGGGAGACCTGCCGACTGTTTACGGATCATAAAAGTTTGAAATACTTTTTCACCCAGAAGGAGCTAAATGTGAGGCAGAGAAGATGGTTGGAATTGCTTAAGGATTATGATTGCACGATTGAATACCATCCTGGAAAGGCAAACGTAATGGCTGATGCATTGAGCCGGAAATCAGCACATTCAGTAGCCCATTTACAGACGATACACTTGCCTCTATTAGTTGAACTGCGTAAGACTGGTGTTGTGTTGGGATTTGATAGTCAAGATGGTTTGATAGAAAATTTCCAGGTGCGACCAATCCTGATTGATCAGATCATTGATGCTCAATTTCAAGACGCAACTTTATGTATCCTTCGAATTGAAGTGGAAGCCAGACAACGGCAGGATTATGCAGTGAATGAGGACGGAGCCTTAACCATAGAAGGGAGATTATGTGTACCTGCAGATGAAGCATTGAAAAAGGAGATTCTGGCTGAATCTCATAGTTCTGCATACGCTATGCATCCGGGAGGAACAAAAATGTACCGTAAGCTCCGAGAACATTACTGGTGGCCTGGTATGAAACGAGAAATTGCTGAGTATGTGAGTAAATGTTTGATATGTCAGCAAGTGAAGGTTGAAAGACAGAGACCTTACGGAGCACTACAACCACTTCCTATCCCCGAGTGGAAATGGGATCATATAACCATGGATTTTGTGTTTAAATTTCCGAGGACGCCCAGAGGCCACGATGGCTTTTGGGTGATTGTAGACAGACTTACCAAGTCAGCACATTTCTTACCTGTGAAGGAAGACTTTCAGATGACTCAGTACGCTAACTTGTTCATTAATGAGATCATCCGGTTACATGGTACACCTGCCTCTATTGTCTCAGATCGAGATCCGCGATTTACATCTAGATTCTGGCAAAGTTTACAGGAAGCTTTTGGGACAAGATTGCATTTTTGTACGGCGTTCCACCCTCAGACAGATGGACAATCTGAACGGACCATCCAGACCTTGGAAGATATGATGAGAGCATGTGTTCTGCAATTCCAGGGTACTTGGGAGTCACATTTGCCGTTGATGGAATTTTCCTATAATAACAGTTATCAAGCAAGTATTGGAATGGCACCTTACGAGGCCTTATATGGACGCCAGTGTAGAACCCCTTTGTGTTGGACAGAAGTGGGCGAAAGAAAATTGTCTAAGTCCGAATTGATTGATCTGATGACAGAGAAATTTAAGCTCATCCGAGATAGACTCAAGGCAGCCCAGGACAGGCAAAAGGGCTACCTGGATCGGCGAGTCAGAGATCTTGAATTTACAGTGGGAGATTGGGTTTTTCTGAAGTTATCCCCTTGGAAAGGTATAGTACGATTTGGCAGGCACGGGAAATTAAGCCCCGTTCCATCGGACCTTATGAGATTATTGAGCGGATTGGCCGAGTTGCTTACCGATTAGCATTACCATCGGAGCTTTCCAGAGTTCATAATGTCTTTCATGTATCAATGCTACGGAAATATGTGTACGACCAGTAACCTATTGAGCTCAAGGAAGACCTAAGCTTTGAGGAACAACCTGTACAGATCCTGGATCGAAAGGATAAGGTACTCCGCCGAAAGACAATTCCTCTAGTGAAAGTGCTTTGGCGAAATCAGAATGTAGAAGAGGCTACTTGGGAACCCGAAGCTCAGATCCGAGAACAGTACCCGTATTTATTTCCGTGAAATTTTGGGGACGAAATTCCCTAAGGGGGGGAAGGTTGTAACGCCCCGAAAAATCCAAAACTTGTAAAATATTAAAATAATGTGAAAATGACATTTTTACCCTTGATGACATATGGCTAAAAGTTGACTTTTTGTTTAAAATACTTTTTGCACATTTCTCGAGTACCATTGTGTAGGTCTCGGAACGTTGAATCCGTAGACAGGTGGAACGTCGAAAACAGAGCTCGTATGGAGAAGTTATGGGTCTGAGAAGTTCACAGGCATAATGGTCATTTGTGACCACAAGGGTAAAATGGTAATTGTGAACGGTAAAGTAATTAAATGGGACAATTGGCTGCAGTAGACTTATTTAAATGGGCTAATTGGCTGAATCAGCCCTTAGGATGACTCAGGAAGAGTTGTGAGTGACACATGTCACTCATAAATGATCATTAGTGGCACTTTGTATAATTAATGGAATTAATTAATCTGTTGTATAATTATCATATGGTTTGTATTCGACTAAGAACAGAGAACACAAAACCCCTCCCTTAATCGATTCTCAGCAAACCAACGGAAATCAGCGTAATAACGTGATCAATTAGTGTGAATTGGAGAGAAAAACCGAAAGAAAACCAAAAGAACTCGAGGGAAACCCATACTAGGAATGCCCGAAACAACCATTGAAGGACCTAAATTCGATTTCGATTTTTGAGACAGTTTTGTGTGAAATTGAGGTGAGATTAAGCTTCCTGGGAGCTGAACGACTCGAACCAAATCAACTGGAACAAAAATTGGAGGTGAAATCGTGACGAACAGACTCTGCAACCGTTTCGAAAAATTGAGCTTGAGTTTGATTAGTTAGAGGTAATGGTTCTTGAAATTGATTCCATAATTATGCTTAGAATGGACCTAGGATGCTTCTTGTATGAATAATTGAATGATACGGGTTGATTTTGGTAGAACCCGAATTCGAACCCGTCGGGTGTTCATCTTGAGTCGAGGAGGTTTAGGGTTTATTTAATCAAATTCAAGATATGGAACTGTAAGTTAGATTGAACTGAGATTAATGAATGAAAGAACGAAAGAAATTGAGTTGGAATTGAAGGAAATCGAGTCGGGTCTGATCGCGGGTTGCAGACCCGTTTATCAGAGAAACGGGCGAGGAAGGTGCACTGTAGCAGGCACTGTTCAAGGCACGTGGCTGTCACGCGCAGCCGCCTGCGGCGGCGCGTGAGGGCGCGTGACAGATAATCTGAAGAAGGGTCCAACATCAATTTTAATACTCTCGATGATACGGACCTATTAGCATTGGTTTCGGATCAATCGGATATGAACTGAGAGGAGTTTTGTATACCCGAAGCGTATAGGTTACGTTAAAAATAATATTATTTTATTCCGACGATTAGAAAATTCGTACAGAGGATTATGTGATAAGCTAGTAATATTATATTACTTGTTTGACAGGCCCGAATACTTTCAGTACGTCGGAAGAGTACGAACAGCTCGAAACGGAACAATCTGGACGGTGTGTGAGTGGACTTTTGTTTTCTACCCTAAATGCATGCATATATGTTTTCAATGCCTTATAATATGATTTGAAATGATTTGGTATGATTGATACTTCGATATGATGATTTCCGGATTTTTGGGAATATTATATTATTTTATATGCTTTTGGGCACGATTTTCGAGTAAATTGTGAAACTGATATTTCGAGCTAAGGCTCGGGGTTTGAACTTGATTTTGACTCGGATTATGAGTCTGGTGTTGGATTTGATGAATTTCTGTCATCAATAAGATTGTGATTGCGCAGGTTTGCGTGGATTGGTTTATGGATTTGAGAAAAGTGTTTTTAGGCTTAAAGCCCAGTTCAAAAATAGTTTTGATATTACTTGCAACTGTTTTCACTGGTTTTCATGATGATGATATATGAGGGCTTTCGGTGTGGAATATGTTTCCCCCCGAAATGGACCCTGGAGATAACGCTCGCCTCCGGGATGGAAGTGTTTACCCCAGAGAGGTCACGTAGCACGGTATGTTGTCGTGCAGCCAAATGGAGGCTCGACTCAGACCAGATGTGCTGGATTATATGGAGGTCAGTCAGTGATATGTTCATGACGACCTGGATTGCCGGCTGGTGATGTGTTCACAGCGGCGGATGCTCGGGATTTGAGCGGTCCTTGAGCCTATTGATTTGCACGCGTTGCAGGGATAACGTGACTCTATATTGGACCTGGATCCTGTGTTTTTATTGATGTTTGAGATTTATATTCATATCTTAATTATTTGATTTATGAGTTATGATATGCATGCATGTTTGTAAAAACTGGAGGGAAAGACTATATTTTGATAAATGTATTTCTAAACTTGATTTTTGTCCACTCACACCTTTGATGTTTTATTTGCCCTCCAGGCCAGTGCACAGATCCTGAGGCTAATATCGAGGCTGAGGAATAAACGGACTGTTGCGTACTCAGACACTTTGCAGTGTAGGATTTTGCTCCCTACATGTAAATATTTCCTATGCTCTGTAAACCTGTTGACTAGGTCAACGATCTCGGAATATTGAACTATCCCTTGTCTGACAATGTTATCGTTTATATGTGTTATATGTATATATTTGAAACTACTTTTGGTACTTTCGAGTTATTGTCAGACGGGAGCAGGATCTGTCACGGTTATCGAGGGATAATCGGGATGGGTCTTGTCACCCCCCCCCCCCCCCCCCCCCACACACACAATCCGCTGTGGTCTCCAACGAATCTCAGACCAACTCATGTTTCCCCAAACCTACTCTGGTCTATCAGACCGAACACTTATTCAACTATCTCTCTCTCTGAGGGTATTCAATACACCTATTCAGTACATTACACGCCCATTGGTACATGTAAGTACACCAACCAATCATCAATCATGGTACCTTACATCATCTAAATGTGGTCAGACTACCCAACTCCTCATCTCTCAACTATAACTAGCCCATTTAGCCATCCAAGGGTATCACCATCAACTAACCTTAGCCATATCAATCCGAACATTATCCTTTTCCCTCTTTTACTCGAAATCGACAATCATCACCATGTTGGCCTCTCTTAATAAGGTCACTACTCACAACCTTCCCACGATACCATAATTCCTTAACTCGTGATATGGAATCCTTATTCCATACTGTTATCTTATTAAGTCGTCCATAATCAACATGTAAACTCAGATCATCGTAAACTCAATTCCCCATCCTGGCAAAACCTCAGGAATATGTTGAGAAATCTGGGCATCCTCAGCCCTCACTAGGCACCTTATACACGAAGCACAGACACCACACATGTGACCAGTAAACTTGAATGCCTCACACCAACCATCTATTTCTTGTGAGGATCAAAATCATCCTAAATGGTAACACCCTCGAGTCTCCGTGAAATATAACCTCTGGAATCCTAGATTCCACATATCACTTCCTAATCGACATCTTCGATAGAGGTCTCATGAGTCATCAACCCATCCAATCCAAGGATTACATCCAATTCATCCAAATCTAAGTCAGCCACTAGGCGAATAACATCCGTCATCCTGGGTAACCTCACATCAAGAGGTCTACCCCCCTTATATCTCACCAATTTTACCATATACAATTACCAAGGTTACCACATAACTATTATCAAAGTATCACATCGATAACTCTAGTCAGTTCAACGACTTCTATACCAAAACCAATCACAAACAACAACATATCTGACCAATAGCCAATCTCAAGACATGGAAGAGTGGATAGCCCGGGACCTACCCAATACATATTCATGACCACCAATAATAGGTATCCAGGTCATCACTCCGGGGTTATTCAGCCTTCCTACGAAGGAGTAGCAAATCCCCGGGCATGTGGTCCCAACTGACCACGCCCCTATAGTCCATCACGGGCCCCACCAACTTTTCCCACTCTTGCCACATCAACAACCAATATAGGAGCCAATCTTCACTTTATCACACCCCAAAAGTGCCATCTCACTATATCCATCAATCTATATAACCATTTCTTTATGATGTGACAAGACGACTCACAATTATAACTATTACTATATAAGTACCCTTGTTACTTTACTTCCCAATGGGCCCGACTTGCGTCCCACTGAACTGAACTATCTCCTAAGTCCAAATCCTTGTATACCTCGGGTCTCCACCCGAACCTCAGTCACTAAGGACACTGACGCGTCCCACAAGTCCAAAACAAGACCAAGCCATGATTTCCTAACTCCTCCGTACCTGACCATATACCAGTCCTTGGCATCCTAAGTGCCAAACATTCCTCAATCAGCCTTTCTGGCTCCTCTCGAGCCTTGATACCTTACCATGGCTCATCTCAAGTCTCTAACCAAAATCTTAACTCATTTGAGTCCCGCATCCAAATCTCGACTCCTCTGGAGTCCAATCTCATACCAATCAATTATGCCATCACTGACATACCCAGTCGCCGAGCAAATACCAATGGTCAACCAAATCTTATACGACCGATAAGGCCTAAGAGATATCCCATCACATTTTGGACTCCTTAAACACGCAATCCACTTAAGGATTTCACCGAAAATAATCCCATCACGAGTGCAATTTGCCCAATTATACAGCCTTTCTAGCCACCGGGCTCATTCGTCCCTGCGACCCACACAATTCTATGTCTAACAAACAGTATACACCGATTTACATCTAACACTCAATCCAGGGTCAATCTCGTACCAGATCTATTACGAGGTCTCATACTCCCTCGTCTACTGGTCTCACTACCAGGTCGCGCACGAGGCTTACGCTTCAGAGGCAAGATATGGTAACAGAATCAGCAACCTAGTGCTTTGATACCAAGTTGACAGGACCGTCCCCGAAGGGACATTGATAACCGTACCCGGCCCTGCTCCCGTCTGGCAAGTCGATTGAAGTTCCCAATTTACCCTCAGTACTTGCCAAACAAGGGATAATCATACGTGTGCCCACTCATGCCTCCACCTCTCGAATAGCCTCGATCATCGCGCCAAGACCTGGAGGGTCAATAAAAACACAAAAGGTGTGAGTGGACAAAAATGAATCAGTTATAAAACAGTTACAGAAAGACATTTCTACCCTCCACGTAAAACCAATGCATGCATTCGAAAATCACTTACAATCCATTTCGTTTCCAATATAAGAAAACCGTGTATGAAAATCAAAATCATTTTCCTTTTCTTAACCTTCGGGTCTTAGCCCGCAATCATAAACACCGGGCCTCAACCCAAAATCATGAATCAAATCCAAATACATAACATAACCCAAAAATCCATCAAGCCATATAAACCGGGCCACTGCCCAACACATCCGAAAACATTAGAAATCAACAGTAAACCACAAGCCAATCGGTTTGTTGGATATCAATTACCGAGTCTTTAAACTCACATATATCAGGCCTTCCCGGGATATCAACGAGTCTTTAAACTCATAACATAGTGAATAGGCCTCGGGGGGTATCACAATAACCGATTCTTTAAACTCCCAAGTCTTTAAACTCAATCCGGGTCTTTAAACCCAATCTGGGCCCGCCCCCGTCATCAATTAACCGGGTCTTTAAACCCAAAACATGATCCAGCAATGGTACCAGGTCTTTAAACCCAAAACACGTGTAAGTCACAACCAATCCAGAATCCATCAGAATTCAAATTCCAAAACCAAATCCGACATCATGTTTTATCGAAATGGAACTCATGTCCGAACTTCATATTCAAATCTCAAATCACATCCACCATTCATTTCCAAATCCGAATTCGAAACCATTATTTCTTAAGCTAGCATCCGGAATAACCATTCCGCACCCAAATCCGGAAATCCACTTTCAAGTTTCTGAAACCCGAAATCTCAATCATCAGAATTACTTTTATGCCTTGGGAATTAAGCCCGAAATCAAATTTTCCAAAATCCATTTTAAATATTTGAAATCAATCATATTTCAAATTCCAAAGTAAAAGCATCAAGACCATGATCACATCATAATATACTCGAAATCTCGTAAAACGCGCAAATCCGTAATAATCTCGAAATACGTGCCAAAACCTTAAATCATACTCCCAATCATAATCAAAACATTCTCAAAACATGATATGCATAAATCATTTAAAATCGTTCATCAAACCATCATCAAAGCATAAGAGAAACCATAGTCTCGAAATACGTGTAATTACGTGTTGCATATCAAAATACGTATAAATACGAAAATCATAATGATCACAAGTCATAATCATAATCATAGATATCATAGAAACATTTATGCATGCATTAAATTTTAGTAAGAAAAGTCCACTCACACACCGTCCATATCGCTCGTTTTTGCGCTGTACGCGTTTCCGTAATTTTCGACATTTCCTAGAAATCTCGAATCCTGTCCAAATTCATTCCTCAGTGTCACTAAGGACTCAAATAACATCATACTAATTTCCCCTAATTTTTCGGGAATTAAATATTAATTAAAAACGTAACATAGACCTTCGGACCCTCGAAATAATATCGAAACGGTGTCCGATCAACTCGAAACCAACGCTAAAATGTTTGTTACATTGCATAGGACAAAAGTCGTTTTGAACTCACCTCGAGAATCAGGCCCACGCGTCCTCAAGCGCCGCCATGAATGGCTGCGCGTGAGTCCACGCGCCTGCTACAATAAAGTGCACAGTCGTCGTCCCAACCCGTCTGACTGATAAAAGGGCCCGGTTGGCCCGCGACGTGACCCGGCTGGGATTCTGTCAATTAGTCATCGATTCCTTCAATTGAATCATCGAATACCATCTTCATACATCTAATTATAGTTCTGTTAACTCAATTGCACAATAGTTTACCTTAAACCGTCAATTCAAACTCATTTTTCCGATGAACATCTGAACACCGTTCCTGCATCAAAGTTCATCGATCTTCATCGGTTTCTTCAATTGGTTCGCCCAGAAGATTCGCATGATCCATGAGAACAGACTTCCAAGCTCAATTTCAAGCTCTAATCCCACTAACCATCTTAACTCCACCTCGACCTTTTCCAGAAACTAGAACTCCCGTTCGAACTCAAAACACGATCAATTTCCTTTGATTTTTGCATGGTTGCAGTCGACACAAGCTCAGGAAGCTGTTTTTTTTTATCTTTGTTTGGGCCCCCTCAACTCACAATTTAACATTTGAATTTTTCCCTCCAATTTCCTAAAATTGCAAATTTCCTGTCTCTTCCTCTCTTCCTCTTGTTTTTCCCTAATTCGATCTCTCCAGTGTCTCTGTTTCTCTCAATCCTTCCCAGGATTTGACAAAGCCACTTCGCTCAATTAATCAAATGTAACCCGTGCTCTGTTTGTTTTTCAATTCCAAAGCACCACCCAGTTCCAAGTCCCAATTCAACCACTCTCACACACTGAACAAGATCAGCGTGCACTCTCTGTCTCTTAATTCCGTTTCAGCACTCAGTCCCTCTCAAATTGGTCTTGGGAAGTCGATCAAGCGTTGGAGACAGCCTCTGTTTTTTCCAATTTTCAGAAGCACCTGCAGCTATTCCCAAACCCACTAACGCTCCTTTGTCTACCCGTGCTCGTGCCCAAACCACTCAATTGTATAAACAAATCAAAAGCAACGGTGCTCCATTCCCAACCTCACTTGTGCACACACACTCCTGCCCATACTCTGTTTTGAGAATTTTTCCCTCTTAGTGAAATTACTAATTTGCCCTCCTTCGCAATTTACCAAAATGCCCCTCATGCTTCTAGACCCGTAACTTGGTCATCCGAACTCCGATTGATGCGTGCCGCCTGTCTACGAATTCAGCGTCTCGAGACCTACCCAACGGTCCTCGGCTTGCGTGAGAAATAGTGGTCGAACAAAAAGCCAAAAATTTCCTCCTTTTCCATTTAATTACGAAAATGCCCTCGAAAGTTCGAACGTCACAACTTCTTCCCTGATCGTCGGAATCGGACGTGCCACCTGTCTATGGACTCGTGACATCCTGAACTACATCACAGTCATCGGTCAAAGTCCGTTTGACTGCTCAAGCAAAAAGTCAACCGTTCGCCCAATTTCCAGGGGCAAAATCGTTTTTTTTTTCAAATTTTCCAAATTTTCCTTTCCCTAAAGTCCGGGTCGTTACATTTAATGTTTGACCGCTGTTCGGCGCATTAAATCACAAATTTAAGGTGAATCATATTGTAGATAATAATCCACTATTCGGTGCATTTATAATATGAAAAATGTATGCATGCATTTGAGATGATCAAGGTAGGATTTCGTGATTGGTTCAATATCAGTATGATGTTAGAGTGTTGGTAAAAATATTTGTTTGAAGAAAGTTCACTTGTACAAAAGTTAAAGTAGAAGTAGAATTAAGTTCTTAATTAATTTTACTTGTTTTCTTTATTCTATGATTACAATCTTTTCAAACCCCCTTTTAATTCTTTATTCTTTTATTCTTTTATTCTTTTATTCTTTATTTCATTAATTCATTAATTCTCTTATTCATTAATTCTTTTATTCTTTAATTCATTTATTCTTTAATTCTTTAATTCTTTAATTCTTTATTATTTAATTATTCAATTATTTAATTATTTAATTCATTATTCTTTGATAATTCATTATTCTTTGATTATTCATTATTCTTTGATTATTCATTATTCTTTTTAACTAACATATTATTAATATTCTCTAATTTCCCCGGTTAAAAACGATCCCTATTTACCAATACTACATCTACACAAAAAGAGTTTAAATTGCATAATACTCGAATTACGTATTTAATTTAATGCGTAGTTTGGGCGTTATCAGAAATCCAATAATCATGTTTACCATATATCATAAAACCAATCCTGTCACGGTTTCCAAAGTTACGCACATGCTACCCGGGGTCTTAAATCCTAAGCCTCCCCAAGGTCCACCCAGGTTAATGCCTGCACATCAATGACCCTCCCTGGGGGTTATAATTCATAATAGCCTTCCTGAGAGTAAGGTACCCAACGGGGGCGACTCCACTCAGTTAGTGCTCCGTGGCTACTTCGGGGTCCACCTAGGCCAACGACCTTACCCAGAGGAGACAATCCATAAATATATAAGGATGGTATATGAAAAACCATTTGGAAATCATTCTCAAAACCTTTGAAAGGTTCATGCTCAGTCCCCATAAATCATCATGAAACTAGAAATCCATCCTTTCCAAATCCAAATCCGTTTAGGGTCTCCGAACCCAAAATCACATTTATAAACCATAAATGGGACTCAAGTCTGATATCATAACCAATTGGGCCTCAAGCCCGATCATGTAAACTAACTGGGCTTCAAGCCCGATTGCGTAAATCAACTGGGCCTCGAGCCCGACTTCGTAAATCAACTAGGCCTCAAGCTCGATTCGCAAAGCAACTAGGCCTCCGACCCGAATCGTAAACCAACTGGGCCGCGAGCTCGATTTGTAAACCAACTAGGACTCCGGCCCAATTCGTAAACCAACTGGGCCTCCAGCCCGATGCCTTATTAAATCAAATGGACTTCAAGTCCGAGAGTTCGTAAATCAAATAGGTCTCGTGCCCGATTCCATATTTTCAAATCTGAAATCAATTCACGAACCAATTGGGCCTCTAGCCCGATAACGCAACTAAATGGACTTCAAGTCCGGGGGTTTCCAAAACAAATGGGTATCGTGTCCGAGTTAGCTTTTCAAATCCAAAACCATTTCATTAAACCATTACCGAAACCATAGGCACGTATAATCAGTGCAAAACCACAAACCTCGATATACGTACAAATACGTAAATCACCTCGAAATACATGTAATCATGTAAATCACTAATCCACAATCATCATGATAGAAATAATATCTAGGAAACATATAAAACATTTATGCATACATCATAGTTTAGAAAACACGGTCCAATCACAAATCGTCCTATGCTGCCGCCTCGATATGCATGCCATAAGCCTCCCCGGGCTAATCCGACCTCTCCAGGTCATCCGGACTTGTCCAAATCATACCCCAAAGGTTACTACTAACCTATACAAGTCCATAAAATGAACCCTAAACTTTCCAGGAAAAGTCAACGTGTCTTGGACACGATTCTCGAGGAGAAAAACCTCGTTTTGACCAACCTAATGATCTCCGATCGACCCAAAACCATTGCTATTGAATTCAGATCGTCGAAACCTTTAAAATGACATTGGGCCCACCTTGATTACTATTCACACGAGCCCACACGCGCTGGTTAACGTAAAAGTCAAACCTGTTGAAAAGTCAACGCTGACGTCAACATGACATCAGCACTAACAACCTGACAGTCCCACGTGTCAAGCGCCCATTGGTCTGTAGTCTGACATGGTCATATCTGACAATCTGATGTCATCGTGATGACGTCATCAGTCGTCCCTGACCTTCGGTCGGACCGACCCGAATTCTGCAACCGGGTCGCCGTGACTCGATCGCAGTTTCCGTTTTCGGCCACCATTTTCAACGGGGTTTGTTCCTAGAGGTTCGTCTAAGTCTGCTCTACAGGTCTGTGACCTCAAAAACCAGAAAGGAAATTGAGATCTATACCTGTAACTCGAAGAAAACCTGCAGCCTACTCCGGTCGTCTTCCCCGTCACCTCAGCCTTTTTCCAGCTTCGAAATTGGCCTCTCCTAAGTCGTCACCATTTGTAGAACACGTCCCAACAAAAAGAAATGATTCATACACGTCAAAACCAAACATTTGAAAACTGGGAAAAACATAGGGGCACTCGAGTTTTCCGGCCTACCTCCGTTATGTCGCCGTCGTGGGTCGTCCCGTCCGTTTCTCAGTCGTCCTGACATCCTAACGGTCCTAGCCTAATGTTGGTTCGAGGTGTAGAGGTATGGGTTGAACATTTTGGGTTCCTAGATCCGTTTGTCCTTCGCGGGTCTGGGGTCGGTGTTTCGGGGTTGCAGACAGAGAAGAAGAAATGATGGTGGTGGCTAATGATGAAGATGATGTGTGGTGAGGATGGTGTGCTCGATCTGGTGGTTGGGGATGAAGTAAGTAGATGGCGAAGGTGGTCGGTGGTGTGTTTGTTCGTGATGGAGGGGCTGTGTGTTCTTCACGAGTGAGAAATGTGAGAGTGAGAAGGAAAAGAAAATATAAAATAATAAAACCTAAATAAAATACTAATTTATTTCATTGAATCCACTTTTTGGGGAAAGCCACCAATGGGATGGGTGACACTTGTCACTCATCCAAGGGCCCCACAATTAACTAATCTCCCAATCATAATTAAATAATATTTTATTCAGATCCCGAGACGTAAATTCCCGACTTCGATCTAGTGACCATAACTTCTCCGTTCGACGTCCGATTTCGATGTGCCGCTTGTCTACGGACTCGTGACGTCCCGATCTATGTCACAGTCATCGGTCCTCGTACATTTGACTCCTCGAGTCAAAAGTCAAAATGTTGCCCACGACCAAGGGTAAAACGATCATATCGACCTCCTTAAAGAATTTCAACCTCTAAATTCACTATAGCCATTTCGTCATCGAAGTTCACACCTACCTCTGACCAAAAATGTGGAAATCCAATCTTATCTCCAAACCAAGAGTCTCACGTGGTCATATCCATGTCCAAATGTCACTCGACATCAACCACAATCCAACGATCAATGCTAAAACTTGGCACATTCTTAGTGACTGTATTCGACACATGAGTGATCAAATTGTCACTGGAAACCTCCAAGGCTCAAATCTCAAGTCTCGCTCGAGACATTGACGCTAGTCGACCTCACCTGCCATCCACGCGGTGCACTCAGAACCAAGTCTGACATATCTGCTCCGACTTAGCAATCTCAAGTCATCTGTCACTAGACAGTCTATAACTGTAAAACATATCCATGACAAACTATTATTACTAGCCAGAAACTCATCGGCTTCATTGTCTCCGCTCGAGTCACTATCAACTCGCTCTGGAGTCCGATCATGATATCTCAATTGGCCTAGATAACAATTCTATAATCCTGCCTTTTTTCGAGTCCTCATCTGGCATCTCCCTCATCCAGAATTCCTTTTAACCACATAAAATACTTGCTCTAGATTAGATAATCATAACTCAATTTCACTAGGGTTCCTCTGGCCAACCATGGACCTGAGCTCCAAGCTCACGCAATAATCGAACCTTTTAAAAGTCCCTCACATCTAAAGCATAGTACTCAGAATATCGTCAATTCTCTCATCGAAAAATCAACATCAGATCCAATCCGATTGCCATGCCAAATTCATTTCGGATCCAATCCGACTATCACCTAGATACCATGCCAATCATGGCCCGACATTGGACCCTGTCTATCCGGTCTCAAATCCAGACAATTCGCATACTGAACTCAAATCCTTTCTAAGTTCTTCTGGTTACTCGAACAACACTCGAGACATGTCCAACACGTACTCTCCGAGAACTCCCAAGACAAACCGACCAATTCAAATTCCCAGTTAACTTCCAGGGTTGACCGACCTACGTCTACCTAGACGTACCATTCTTGCCTGAAAAATATTGTTGGTTACTTACCACGACCCCCATCCTAATGATGTGAATGGTCAAATCTTGAAACTGTGATGTAACGTCTAATCCATCCATAGAGGTCTCACAGGGACAATCCATTATTGCTGTTATTTCCAAACTTTCACTATCGTGAAAGATAGTCAAACTGGAGTAGTAGTCAATCATTCCTCAATTATTAAGAATCCTTGCTCACACAAGTTAATCTCAAACTAATTTGACTCCCTTCCAAGGCAATCGAGTAAACAGACTACAATCACAAGGAATTCCACTACTAAACGCCCGTAATACTCAACCATTCCAATATACTCTAGATCTCGATTACTATGCTTTGTTGACGCTAATCCACACTATCTCGATACTCTAAGGATCCACACTAATCTTACAACAATAAAATCATGACCAGAAAACCAACACTGGTGCAACAAAACTGATACTTGTTCAACTATGCATACCACTGCTTCTCTTGAGGGCAATCACTACTAGGTTTCAATATTCCGCATGTGCCTTCGCACTCCTTGCATACGTCAAGATAATTTCAATAACCCAAATGGCACGATCCAAACTCACACAGTCCATACTGAGTTCAAAAGCGATTATAGGAATATCCAATTCCTTGATCCTCAACTGACGCCATCCAAGTTCATCCAACACAAGTGTGAATACAAATCCAAGCTACACTTATCAACGTTAGGTGACACCAAGCACCTTCCGCTCTTCAACGCATTCGAATTTGGCCCGCAGCTAACTCAGTGTCCAGTTACTTTGTCAAATCTAACTCTCAAAGTTCTATCCAATTGCAAACAAAGAACACTGGGGGCCCCCTAAAGTGACATTCTAAGTCAAATGAACCCCAATTCTACTGAATCCTGCCACTAAACTCTCAATACTCTCAACTCTGTTGGTACCTTCCGACAAGGTGGTTGCAATATGGATTGAGTACTTGGAACCTTATCCTGAGGTGGCTACCACGTAAATCCTCTAGCAACACATCCGAAGATTACTGCACAACCAAAATCTCCCCAAGCTCACTGAGATACCTAAAAACATTGCAACACGTGCCCCAACATCCATAACAACCATTCTGTAATAGTTTCCCGGTACCAAGCCATAACTCACTCGAAACATCTACCACGTTTCCAATGTGGGATAGATATAAGGAAGTATCCTCTAGTCCCACCAAAAGATAAAACGTGACAAATCAGGACTACCAAATACAACTAGTCCCTCAAACACTCAATAGAGGAGTAACAGGTACTCCGAAAATCCATCCCTAAGATCACATCCCCAAATCATAAATCTCCAGGGAAATCTAATATCTCCTTTATCACACCTTCTACATAAATCAAAGAGGTGATTCCATCACCACACTAGTCGGAGTACTGGCTCGCATGTCCCAAACCAATGGGAAGCTGATCCCAAGAAAGAGTGTGTGAGTCCAAACTCCATCGAAACTCATGAATTCTGTCCAAAGATAGCTAGGGTACTTGTAACCAATCCAAGCATACCTCGTGGCTCCAGTAAACCAACTAAACTAGGAGGATACTAAAATCTTAATTGAGCCACTCGGGATCCTCACTGTCCCTCTCATTGACCACTGTAATCGTACGATTATCACTCAAAAACTCAGAGATAGAGGCATTCCTCTGAAAAGTTCCCTAGTAAATGCATCATCTAGACGCCCTCGACGTCCGCGAGAACCATCTGATTACCGCTAGAATTCCAACAAACTCATCCCCATCTAAGATGTCACATCAAATAGAGTCCAGAATGTGGTAAATCCTTTAGCCAGCACCATCGCTCGAGTCTTACTCCAAAGTCCCGATGCAAACCGACGAAGCCTTATTGCCTTAATCGTTGTTGCACCTAGTGCGAACCGAGCCAAAACCACAAATATCTGCTCATAACGAGCAACAGTCAAGTCCTTGCTCCAGACGCAGGAACTTCGCCTCTCGGCATCCCTATAAGACTAGGGCGTGAACAACGTTAGAAACATTCCTCGAACGTCGCCTCAAATGCTCAACACTAAAAAAACGATGTGCTCAAGAGGGAAACCAGCGTCCATACAATCCGCTACAAGCGTAAGATCCATTAATTGGCCACCTCGTGACCCGATCCACAAGTACACGTTTCAGGTACTAAAGTTTCATCGTTCATGATCCAAGGTTGTCTTCAACCTTCTATTAGGAACATCACATCCAAACTGGTAAACCATCGGTCACAACTCTGAAAAGTCACCATACTGGGATCTAATCAACCAGTAACTCCAGAGCTCCAAGCCACTGGGTCTACAAGAAAATTGATCCTACTCGGAACTCGAACCCCTAAAACTCTTCATCTAATGACTAATCTAACCAATGGGTTGGTTCTTCCCGTTTAACTTTCCTATTCTTATCGTCACTGTCAAGTTGATCATGGGGCTGTTATCCTAAAGCATCGCATCTGAAGCAAAACTATGGTGCACCCTCTATGCGCGACACCACAAGAGCAAATCAGTGCTCTAATACCAAGCTGACAGGTCTCATCCTCAATCCATCAGGATTAGCATGGGATGACCTGCTCTTGTCTAACACCATGTGTCAGACCAGGGATATTGACATGACCCACTCAGGGTTTCCAGAGTACGCAGCTTCATGTCATGCCTCGGTCTCTCCTAGAGCCCGCATCCGCGATCAACCTGAAGGGTACCAAAACTAATAAAAAGTATAGAAAACTCGGCATAAGCCCAAAGGATAACACAAAGCATAAATCTCGAAATACGTTCACAATAATATTTTCCACAAAAATGATCAACAATAATACTTAAATTGACACGACCCATCCCAATCCCCCCGGGATTATTGTGGGATGTGCTATGCTTTTGTCTAAAACGAAGTGTCAGACAAGGGATATTATATACCTTAGCCCATACGGGGCTCCTAGAGCGCGCCAGGAACGGTAGAGGACTGTGATGTCTCGGTCTCTGCTACAGCCCGCATCCGTAATCAACTTGAAGGGCATTAAACCATTCAGAAATGTGAGTGGACGAAAATCAACAATATCATTGTGGAACCCTAAAATCATCCGAAAATTGTGGCACTGTCACGTGGCCCATAATTCCCAAAATGACCAAATTGCCCCTGGAAATAATGCTAGTCATTTGAAAACACCCACACATTAAATAATCTATTTACCAGCTAAATACGTTATTTAATCGGGTAAAATCTCTGTGATATTAATATTCTCCCCGAGAGTTAGTTTTCATTATTCTTAGTAACGGACAATTAATATTAATATTAAAACATAATAATTATCATTATTATCATAATGAGCTATTATTATAATTATTAAATAATATATTTAATTAATAATATATTATTTATTAATTACAAATTCAACCGACCAATCAGAACGCTCTGAGGCTCACAAGATTTCTCTATAAATAGCGGCACACATTTCATTTCCAAGGTACGTCGATTCTTCGCTTCGAAGTATATCATTTTCCTCTCTCAAAGCTGAATTAGACATCAGAGTGTTCTTGGTCGAGCAACCCCCCGGGTAATCGATCGAGGCAACGATAGCTAATTTTTTGTTGTTTGTAGGAATTGTGAGGACCTTTCGCGGCGGGTTCGATTTTTTATTCAAAAATTGGTGCTTTCATTGAGAGCAATTGACGAATACTCAGAAGAAGCTCTCTCGTTTGTTCATCGTTCTTCAACGGTGTTCATCGTTCTTCAGGAAATTGTTCATGGTTCATCTTTCTTCATTCATCATTCATCGACATTGTTCGAAGATTTTGAACGTTGTTCAGATCATCCATCAACAACATTCCTGTTCAAAGATTCTTTGATTTGACATGGCTAGGCTTAATCGATCCGTTCGATCAGCTGGAGAAGGTGTTTCTGCCTCAATTGCTTACACGAGGAATGAGGCTCGCATAGAGACTCCGGAGGAGCGGCCAATTCGACCCAGGAGTGTGTGCATAGAAGCGCCCATGGAGACGCTCGGAGGGAGGCCAACATTCAGCTTCGGAGCATTCCCCTCTCCAGCTAACCAAGTGCCCGCGCTAGGGGAAGGAACTTCGGCTTTGCAACAAGTAGGCGGGCGGTTGATGGGAGGTGCATCACGGCACGATCAGCCCACAGCAAACATGGATCTAAGGGATTTTCTGGATGGGCATCACGACATCTCAGGCAGAAGTTACCACCAACCTCCTCAGGAAAACTTGGCGCAACAAGTTGAAAGGTTGAGCAGCTAAGTTCAACTTCAGATAGAACTCTTGCAGCGACTCTTGACAGAAAAAACAGTCCAAGAGCCAAATAGACATTCCACGTCACATGGAAGACAAGAGAATGCTCTAAGGTGACCTGGGAAAGAACCGGTCCGCTGCCGAACAATGTCACGAGACACTTCACTAAGCGACTCCAGTGAAGAAAGTCACACTCACCGAGCAAAGAGCCCACAACGCCCAAGGCCATCAGTACATGAGAGGCTAGGAAGTAGGATCAGGGCAACTTCACTGGTAGAGCACTCTCAGCGCTCACATGGGAGCAGGGGGCAATCTCAGGCTCTACACAAAGACCCAAGATGATCTGCCCATGGCAGTGAGAGGGAAGATGAAGCCTACTTCCCTGCACGATCCCAGAGATCAAGGGGAGAAACTCAAGGAGGTTCTCGGTGATTAGCACGAAATGACTCACTACCTCTGCAAGGTGCATTGCGGGCTAATGATGTTCAAAGAATGCTGGACAGGCACCTTCGTGCTTTCGTGTGCCCGGGAGATACACTGTTAGGGTGACGGGAACACTATGATGTTGCTGGTTGGACTTTAGATGTCGTAATGTGTGGTTGATTCGTGGACTTACCGTAGAATGATGTTGGAAGTACGTGAGGATATACTCTACGAGCTATGTTGAGGTATTCTAAAATATCTTTGTTTTATTCCAGTTCGTCAGATTGTCCTTGCGTGCGTATGGTGGTATGCACCGTGGTTCCGGTCAGTGGTAATTGGTGCATGTACTTGAAATGTGTACGTACTGATTTTGCAGTGTTCGGTACCATGCCGATGTAATTGGACGGGCAGCGTGATGTTTTGGTAAAAGTGTTGGTGATCCGCTTAGTGCCGAAGGATGTGTTGGATAGATGGATGATCGGCGTAGTTTCGATATGTGGGATTTTGACGGAGCATGTGGACTGGATCTGGGTGATCCAGAGTGATCTGTTGATTATTACTTACATGAGCTGGATGACTCAGAGCCATGAGTGGATGGTGGGACCCTGATATTGAGATGTGTAAGCACGGTTAACCAGATCTGTGATAGGGTCCGGTTGCAGACAGGTAGTGTGGGACGTGGATAATGTTCCCACAGGTTGACAGTGTTAGTGGTTAGTCGAACCACTGGTGAGAGGATTGGTTGAATTAGGGGTATAGACGAGTACGTTGTGACTCCAGTGAGGTCAGCGCGGATCGCTGACGGAAGTTGTATTGAACGTTCTAAAAATTGTGATGCATAGGAGTACTGAGACCGGTAGATACCATCTTATGAATGGGTGTACTTGAGATTTGTGTTTGTTGACGGTGAACTCGCAAGAGGTACTGGGACATTGGTACGAGGTACGCTCGACTCGAGAAGGAGATGGAAGTGTTGAAACTGGTAGCCGGGGTGTTGTGGTGTACTTAGTGTTGGTTGAGCCGTGAGTGTTAGCTAGAGTGACGTGGGAGGTACCTTGGGTACGAGTTGGAATGTGTTGACCTCGGTAAGAATGAGATAATCGGCAGATGGACGGAAGTCGGATGAGTTGGTTCGCTTGACCGACTTGGGGTGACAATTTGGGAACTGTCAAGATAAGTTGGATTGGTAGGTGCTGGACACCGGGTAGGAGACCCAAGTGTGAGATCAGTTGGATTTACCCCTATTAGCTACGGAAGTACGAGATTCAGAATTTCGGGGACAAAATTCTTTAAGGGGGGTTGATTGTAACGACCTGTCCTGGAAATCGGGATTAGCTTAGTGATTAATAATGGATTAGTAAGGTTAATCAGTAATTAGGTGGACGAATTCGGACGGACGGTGCAAAATGACGATTTTGCCCTTGGAATGGGTAAAATGTTGACTTTTTGTTCAGGCAGTTAAATGGACTTTGACCAATGACCATGACGTAGTTCGAGACGTCACGAGTTCATAAACAGGTGACACGTCCGATTCCGACATCCGAGGAGGAAGTTATGACGTTCGGAAGGTCGCGGGTATTTTGGTAAATTGGTTGAAATAGGGCTAATGGTTGACTTTTTAGACGACAAGTGATTTTCATGGATTCCCAAGACCGTTAGGTAGGTCTCAATCCCCTGAGTATAACGACAGAAGGCACATCATCATCGGACTTCGAATGAATTAATTATGGGTCTAAATGTATGAGTGGTAAAATGGTAATTTTGTACGGTAGTGGTAAAATGGTCATTTGGCTTGAATTGGGATCTGTGCGCAATTAGAATTGGACACTTGGATGGCCTTGGAAATTGTGTCCACAGGATTTTGGACGCCTGGCTTATCCTGGATGTTGGTAGAACCCTCTCACCGTCTCTTGATCATGTTTAAAAATATCGTGCACGGTTTGGACAAAAGAGAACAGGAAGAAACAGAGTGTGTTCTATGTGTGACCGTTAAACCTAGTGATCATCCTCCTTGGCTATGAGAGATGTGTAAAGGTAAGAGAGAGAATTGATGATGAGGTTGTGGGTGGTGCTGTCACAACGGGCCATCGTGGACGGTGGCCACGACACCGTGAACAAAGGAAACAGAGTTGTGAACTCGTGAGAGAACAACTCAACCCAATCACATCCAATAGGATCCTCTGCTGGTGGTTTGTGAGGTGAAATGAGAGAATAAGGTAAAACAAAGATGATGGTGGCCACGGTGGTGCACAATGACGGTGGTAGGTGAGTTCCCGTGAATTTTTGTTCTGATTCACATATGGCAAGTTGAGTTTTAGACGTTAATTGTTGAATTTGATGTCAAGGTGACGTTCTATAGATGATAAGGAGTGGGTCAAGCTCGGTTTCGAAGACTAAGAGGGATGGTAATGCGGTTTCCCGAAAACGTCCAGTTTGTAAGTCAAAAATGGTGAACCGTGCTTTGGTGGTTGCTGACGATTTTTGTTAATTAGGTGAGCATCAGAAGGTGGCCGGGAGTCGTTTGGGACCAACATTCTGGCCTATGGTGGTCTGTGAGGGCCGAACCGAGAAGAAGAAAAACTGGTTTTGATGCTAGGTTTGGAAGGTACCTTACGGACCTTGCTTTCATGATTTTATTAAGCTAATCGATTAGACATCAAGGGACGAATCTAATGGAAGGAATAGGATTAAAGTTGGACTAAAGATGGACGAAAAACCGTGAACGCCGGTTCAGTTGAACCGGTCTAAACCGGTCGACTGAAGCTTGAAAGACGATGAACAGTGCAGGCACGTGAGACCCACGTGCAGCCCCTTTGGGCCACCCGTGAAGGCACGTGGCACTGTTCATGGGGAAGTTGTCAACATGATTTTTTATCGTATCGATGTAACGAACATTTTAAGATTGGTTTCGAGTCGATCGGACATCATCTCGATATGTTTCGGGATGTTCGAAGGTTTTAGGCCTAGGTTAAAAATAGTTAAAAATTCGGAAAAATTACAGGGATTTAGTATAAGCTTTATAAAGTAGTTAGGGACCTTATTATGGGATTTGTACAGGTTCGGGAAAGCCGGTGATAGCGGATTAGTTGGGAACGGCATAAGTGCACGCGTATCGAGGCAGCGGCGTAATGGTCTGTGAGTGGACTTTGCTTTTGAACTTATGATGCATGCATATATGTTTCTATATGTTTTCTATACATGATTTCTATACATGATTTGATATTGATGATTTACAGTTTGGTACGTATTTCGAGAAAATGACGTATTTGTACATTTTACGAGTTTTCGATTTATATTGTGATTTGATCATGATTTTGATGATTGGATTTTGGGATTTGAAATATGATTTGATATCAATGTTTTATAACGGATTTTGGAAAGTGATTTCGGGCTTGAAGCCCTATTCATGTGATTTCGATAAACGAGATTTCGGTTTTGGAATAGGATTTTGAAAAGATGATTCTTGATTCGGTTTTGAAACTTGAAAGAGAAACTCTGGATTTGGGTTCGGGATGATGGTTCTGGATGCTGGCTTACGGAATCATTATTGCGAATTCAGATATGGATTTTCTATGGTTTTCACTTGGTTGAAAATTGGTTTTGGGTTTAAAGACCCGGAAAAAGGAAAAAACGGCTGGATTTGGTTTTGAGTTTAAAGACTCGGTTGATTGACGGGAGAGGGCCCTGGATTGATATGTTTTGAGTTTAAAGACTCGGTTATGATATCCCCCGAGGCCTGTTGCTTGTGTTTTGAGTTTAAAGACTCGTTGATATCCCAGGAAGGCCTGATTATGCGCATGGTTTTGAGTTTAAAGGCTCGGGCGCCCTTGAGATCCAGCAACTCACATGATTGATGTTTTTCACTGGTTTCAGATGTTTTGGGAAGAGGCATGGATGATTCGGCTTGATGAGTTTTGGGAATGAGTTTCCGTACTTTGACGTTTGATTTATGATTTTGGGCTGAGGCCCTGGATTTGAATTACGGATTTGAGAAAAGGGAAAGGATTCTGGTTTCCAATAATGATCTTCTTTCTTAGATATGAATGGTTTTATGAAATGGTTTGATATGAATGCATTGGTTTTTAAATGGAGGGTATAAAAGTACTTTTCTTATAAATTTTTTTCTACTTATCCTTTATTGTTGTCCACTCACAGTCTTTTTATGTTTTCAATACCCTCCAGGTTTGATGCGGCGTGGGCTGTTGTTAGAGAGACGGAGACATCACATACACGATCGATAGTAGATTCTGCGTGCTCTGGGAGGTCCGGTACTTTCGGACAGTTCGTTTTGGCAATCCCTTGTCTGGCTTATGTGTTACATGGGGGTTGAAAGTCGGTTTAGCCTTCGTGTCACACATAAGTCACACCACTTAGCCTCTAATCCCGGGGGATTGGGGTGGGTCGTGTCAATATAACCAACCTGCGAGAGATCTTTAACTTGCTTAAGAAGTACAAAATGAAGCTCAACCCTCTAAAGTGTACTTTCGGGGTATCAGCAAGGAACTTCTTAGGATACCTTGTGACTTATCATGGGATCGAAGCAAATCCAAAGCAACTCAAGGCAATTCTCGAGATGAAGTCTCCATCAAGTCTGAAAGAGATTCAAAGTCTCATTGGACGAGCTGCAGTATTGAACAGGTTCTTATCCAAGTCAACTGATCGATGTCGACCTTTCTTCCAAGCAGTAAAGAAGGCATCCAGAGATAAGTGGGATGAAGGTTGTGAGAAAGAATTTCAAGATCTCAAGGCCTACTTGAGGTCTCCACCGCTTCTATCAAAACCCAAAGATAACGAGGACCTGTTCCTATATCTGGGGGTCTCTGATGTTGCTGTAAGCTCTGCACTTATCTAGGAAGAGAATGGGATTCAACTGCCTGTGTTCTACACATCCAAAGCCCTTCTTGATGCTGAGACACGATATCTGAAATTCGAAAAGAAGATTCTGGCATTACTGGTTACCACAAAGAAGTTGAGGCCCTACTTTCAAGCTCATCGGGTAATCGTCAGGATAGGATATCCACTCTGTTTGTTACTTCATGCACTCGATGCATCGTCACGGGTAATGAAATGGGCCATAGAGTTGAGTCGGCATGATTTGCTCTATCGTCCACGAAAAACTGGCAAAGGCCAAGGCTTAGCAAATTTTGTTGTGGAGTTCACACCAGTGTCACTGGAAGGAAGAAATGGCAATAAGCTTGGCAATGCCCCCAGTGCCGCCGACACTTCCTAGTCACAAGATCATGGAGACAGTTCCTCTTCTCTGCAACCCTCAACTTCCAATCATTTATGGAAGCTCTTTGTTGACGGTTCCTCAAACTAAAAGGGGGCAGGAGTGGGGAATGTCCTTATCACTCTTAATGGCTCAATAATGGAGCAGGCAGTACAGTTTGGATTCAAAGCCTCTAACAATGAAGCAGAGTATGAAGCTTTGATTTGTGGGCTCACACTTTCCAAGGAGTTGGGAGTCAAAAACTTGCTATTCATTCGGATTCGCAGCTGATCACTAACCAATCGATCAGTGAATACGCTGCGCGTGATGCAAGGATGCTCAGATATAACAACAAGGTCCAGGAAATACTTGTTTTTTTCTCGATTTTCACTTTTCATCAACTTCCACGAGCCAAAAATACACAAGCAGATGTATTGGCCAATCTAGTGTCATCACTTGACTTTCGTTTCAAGCGCTCAATCCCGATTGAGTATCTCAAGCAGCGAAGGATTGATGTGAAGGAGATTGAAGTAAGACAAATTGATTCATCTCCAAGTTGGAAGGATCCTTTTATCAACTATCTAGAGCATGGGGCATTGCCTAATGAACGATTAGAAGCCCGCAAAGTCCAGATGAAGGTTGCGCGGTACTATGTTGACAAAGGTTGACTTTTTCGTAAGAGCTTCACAGGACCAAACTTGTTATGTTTGAAGCATACTGAAACATTGAAAGTCTTGGCTGAGATTCATGAAGGACATTGTGGGAATCATTATGGTGGAAGATCGCTTGCTCAAAATACGCTTAGTGCAGGATTTTACTGGCCTACTCTACGCCAGGAAGCTCTGCAGTATGCTCAGAAATGCGACAAATGTCAAAAGTTTAAGCCTAACCAATTGGCACCACCGGAAGAGCTGCATGCACAAATGAGCCCTTGGCCATTCATACAATAGGGAATTGACATCGTTGGACCGCTCCCAAGGACTCTAGTTCCAAGCAAGAAGTTTTTGATCGTTGCCACTGACTACTTCACCAAATGGGTGGAGGCAAAGGCCTTGGCCACTATAACTCAGGTTGATGTTCAAAAATTCATCTGGAGCCAGATCATCTGCCGATTTGGACTTCCTAAGTTCATTCTAACAGACAATGGAACTCAGTTCACTGGTGCCATAATCAACGAGTTCTTTGAGTCTTGGAAGATCAAGCATTTCACTTCAACTACATATTACCCCCAGGGTAATGGCCAGGCAGAAGCTTCAAACAAGACGATCCTCGACTGTATCAAGAAGCGACTCGATGATAAGAAATCAAGTGGTGAAGCGCATCTCCAGCTACCAGCAGCAAGTGAGAAGTTCCCACAACAAGAAGGCTTGACTCCGACACTTTTTTTCAGGTGACCTTGTTCTCAAGAAAAAGTTTGCGACACCCAATCGTCCAGGGTCTCAAAAACTCAAGTCCCCATGGGAAGGACCCAACCGAATCTACCAAGTAGGCAGAAAGGGAAGCTACACCTTAGAGACAATGGACGGAAAGTTAGTGAGTGGTTCCATGAACGCTCATCACCTTCGAAAATATTATGTATAACGCAAACTAGAGCTCAAAGCTAAGCTAGTCTTTGTTTTGTGCCAAATATAGACTTTATTTTCAAGAATGATGTATTTAGATTTATCAATAAAGCTATCAAGTCATTCCTAGTTCACCTATGTGTTATTGTACTTTCGGCAAGGTTCACAAAGCCTTCCTCCGGGAAGCATCCAAAACCTTCTTCCGAGAAGCACTTAAGCCTTCCCCTACGGGAAGCATCCAAAGCCTTTTTCCGAGAAGCACTCAAGCCTTCCTCTAGGAAACATCCAAAGCCTTCCACTCGGAAGCACTCAAAGCCTTCCTCTTGGAAGCACTCAAAGCCTTCCTCCGGGAAGCACCCAACGACTTCCTTCAAAAAGAGCTCATAGCTTTCCTACGGGAGGTAAGTAGAGATTTATGAAGGAAACGCTTAAATCCATCCACCAGGAAGCACACCAGGTCTTCCTCTAGGAAGCATTTCCAAAACCCCCTAAATTTGAAGCGCTCGAGCTTTCCAGTAAGCATTTTAAGCTTTCAGTTAGAAAGAGAAAAAGTTCTTCTTTGAAGGCAACATACCAAAAACTTAATCATTTAACGATTCAAGTTATTTAGAACTCGTCGTTGCTGCAGTGGGATATGAATGAGCTCATTCCGACACATTGACAAGCATTTGAAAGTGTTTGCTTCTACATATTAAAAAGTACATAAAAGAAAGTTAACACTTGCGTTCCAACAATTTTTCAAACAATTCAGCATAAATGATTTTCTTTTTTATTCATTTGGATGGTTTTTGGCACATCACATGTCGATTGCTCACACCGATTATTCACTATTGGAATTAAAATTACAAACAAAAGGGAAATGACATAAAGAAACTACGGATGCATGTCTGCAAAACCCATTGTTTTTCTGAACTCTTCCCACTCTTCTGCTGAAAGTAGGGAAGTGTCGTTAAACAATGATTCAGCAGTCTCAGGGGCACTTTCCTTTCTGGTCTCGGTCTCAAACTCTGGTTCAGGTTCCAATGCAGGCTCATACTTTTTCTCCAACTCTGGTTCCCGCTCTTTGGTGGTGATCCCACTGCAGCTTGCCATGTCCAACTTTTGCACCTCATTTTCTTTTTGGCACAAAGTTGTGGGGGCATGTGGTGGCAGTAAATGATCGTGTCTCGGAAACCTTCCAGTCTTTAGATTCTGGATTTCCACCTCCAAAAGTTTGATTCTCTCATCTGAGTTCTGCAAATGTCTACGCCGCAAAGTGACCTCGTTTAGGGCAGCGTCTCGCTCATTCTCTATCAGCATCCTCTCTACATGGCTTGTCTCCAGCTTGCCCACTTTGCCTTCCAATGTATGGATTCTTCCCACCAAGGCTTCGTTGTTCCGTCTAGAGTGATCTCGGGCTTCTCCAAGGCGTTTGCACTCACTCTTCATCAGCTTGTTTTCATCTCCTAGATTAGCATTTCCACGAAGCATGCCAACCAACTTGTAGGCCCCAGCTTTCGTAATCCTAAGGTCTTGGACTACCTTGTCTTAAGTTCCTTGTGGCACCGTTTTTGGGCTTTCATCTGCTATGATGGGGGCAGCTATCATATCAGGAGTCTTGGATGATGACCGTGTTTCCTCCACTAATCGGTCTGAGCCTTCATCCCTCAACGCTTCAATTACTTTAGGGGAAGCGGGAATCGCCTTCATCTTCTTAGGTTGTTTGGCTGCATCCTCACAAGGACCGTCTGAGGTTTTTCACTTGCTAGATGACTCCGCAGGACTAGAATGGTTGGGCTTGGAAGGAACTTGATGATCATACTTTCTCTCCAAAGAGCAAGTGGTTCCTTTCTTGTTGTTCTTATTCTGGGTAAAGGGTTTTTTCAAGCACAGTGGAGCGCTCAGCCATTCCTTGATTAGGATGTCTGAAGGCCTCCCGCCATTCATGTCTCTGAGTGGAGAGAGTAGCTAGCTCATGTCTCGAAACTCTGGAGGAATTTTCAGGGCCATGTCAATCTTTTTGAGATCAGGATGACCTACAAACCCGCTGTACAACTCATTAAACATGCGGAAGTGCGAGGCAATCCTTAAGTCCGGGGAGGCATTTTTATCCCATGCACCACTAACTTCGATGCAGTTGAATCTGTACGTGTTGTCATCAAACTCCGTCCTCAAAAATAACTCCACCTTGGGTAGGACTTGAGAAAGCCGACCGCCGGTAATTCCGTTGTGCGACACGGAATAGCAATGCCAGAATTCATCTTCAGTGAGTCCCAGACCAAAGAATTTGTTCAGCTTCTCAAAGCACATGATGTGTCGATAGGAATCGACGTCCAGTTGAGCAGGCTTGCATCCCATCCGGCCAATAATCTTAGAGAAGAACTTCGAGAACGGGAACTTAAAACCCCACCCAATGATCAAAGGGTGGAATTTAGTCCATTGACCGTCAACAGGGTTTTTTCCTGTTCCATGCTTAAAAGCCTTCATGGAAGAACATCTGTCGCCAAGCTCCAAGAAGACGTCATCCGGAAAGGCAATTTGAATGAGCGCTTTACACTCCATAAAGTCTTCAGGCTTCTCGAACTCCATATCTTTCCCTCGGAATGGACTTTGGCTATGAGAACCACCACGCTCCCACAATGCGAGCCTGCTAGGTCTCTCGAGAAGTGCATCTTAACGCATCTTGGAATGACCGCCTCAAACAAATAAAGTGGGTGCTGCTTGAATCGAACCCAACGGACGTCCTGAACTCCCGGAATGAGCAAAAACGTTCACCTACAAGAAAGGAACAAATTCATTAGTTTCCGGAAATAAATATATGCCACGTATATACATACTTGAATATATACGCATATGGTTATTCAAAATATGTATGCTATTATCAAACACTTTAATAATATATTAAATACATATTACAATATATTAATATATATATATATATGCATTAAATACGCAAATAAATATACCTGCAAAAAAAATCAAATATATGAATTTGAGTTATATAAACAGCAGTTATTTATATATAAAATACACTTCGTAAATATATAAATATATTTATATTAAATATGCGAGTAAATACTCTTGCAAAAAAAAATCAAGAGCTATAAATATTTATATAAGTATTTTTGGGCAAAAAGCAGGCCAAAATGGACTCCGAATGTGTGCCCAGAATATGCCCATTGCTCGTCACGTGGCAGCTAGTGAATGGAGGATTCAAAATGAGCCGAGATAAACTCACTCGCCAGTCCCCAAAGCCCCGAGACAGCTCAACCAGAGCCCTTCACACGGCAAGGGGACTCTAACCTCACCTGCATGTGACCCGTCGCGTGACTGATTGGCACCTACCGCCTGACACTGTCGGTTGTGTTTGCCAATCAAAGGCCGACGCGTGGAAGGCCTCTCTGCTGCAGCTCCGACAGGCGGGTCCCACACGCTGAGCTCTCCAATCAGTGGCTGCCACACAGACGGTCTCTCAACCACTTTCCTGCTGCCCAGCCAACCCGAATAGCTCCATTGCCCCTTCCATCAAATCTGATGCGTGGAGAGCTAATTATAGGCACTAACAAAACAACATTAAATGTGGGTCCGCCTGCTAGTGCTCACCAATTAGTCATGTCGCACGGAATTTGGTCCAAGCAAATTGGGCAGTGACGTCTCCCTAACTCGCACCTGGCCTATCAAAGAGTGTAGCACGCATGCGGGCCTAATTTCTTTCAAGTCAACGAGCAGTTGGCCATTTCGCAGCCTCTATCCACGCGTGGCGTGGACGCGCCAGACGCCACCACAACACTACTACATTTGACTTAAAAGTAAACAATAATAGTAATAATAAACAGGAAAAACTTGACATGAGATACATTACCTAGTCTCAAAGTTCCTTCAAGAAAAATGCTGAGTTTCTTTTTCCCTCCACACCACCATATATCTCTTCTAAAGCAGGCAAAACAAAGGCCAAGTTGAGCCCATCCCTTCTAACAGTTATTTAAACGAAAGGAAATTCTCAACGGCTCAATTTGAGCAAGAAATTCATTTAATTAAAATTAAAATCATTTAATTGGAAAATTTCATTTAATAGGGATGAATTTCATTTAATTCAAATTAGAGCTATTTAATTGGTACATTTTTCACTTAAAGTTGACTAAAATCTTTAAATCTCATAAAGGTTAGCTCAAAACAAAAATGGAAATAAACCTATTCTCAACACAAAAATACGTGTATACATACATGTATATCTTACTAATTAGGTTATGAGCTCAACACTTTTCCTCAACACGAAGAGAGAGTAAAAACAAAAAGAATTCCAAGAATGTACATCCCTTCGGATTTCCCGAATTCCGAAGCGATGTAGGGGCATTTGTAAAACCCTAAAATCATCCGAAAATTGTAGAGCTGCCACGTGGCCTATAATTCCTAAAATGACCAAATTGCCCATGTCAATAACGCTAGTCATTTGAAAACACCAACACATTAAATAATCTATTTACTAGCTAAATACGTTATTTAATCGGGTTAAAATCTCGGTGATATTAATAGTCTCCCCGAGAGTTAATTGTCATTATTTTAAGTAACGGACAATTAATATTAATATTAAAACACAATAATAATTATTATTATAATAATGAGCTATTATTATAATTATTAAATAATATATTTAATTAATAATATATTATTTATTAATTACAAATTCAACTGACCAATCAGAACGCTCCGAGGCTCCCAAGATTTCCCTATAAATAGCGGAGCACATTTCATTTCCAAGGTACGTCGATTCTTCGCTTCGAAGTATATCATTTTCCTCTCTCAAAGTTGACTTAGGCATCTGAGTGTTCTTAGTCTAACAACCTCCCAGGTAATCGATCAAGGCAACGATAACTAATTATTTCCTGTTTGCAGGAATTGTGAGGACTTTTCACGGCAGGTTCGATTTTTGATTCAACAATCATAAAAACACATTCATAAAAGATATTTAAGCCCTTCACTAAAAAGTATGCATGCATCAAAAATCAGTAATAAAAACATTTACTCAAATAAGCCATTAGGGCCTTAGCCCAAAAACCGTAAATTCGAAACCAAGTGGGCCACGACCCAAATCCATAAACACAAAAATACCCGAAAAACCATTTCATAGATCCAATAGTCCATATTTACCACATAACCATCCTCGGCAGCCCAGATGCTAAGCGTCCCAGACGCTTGACGTTCCAGACGTCATATCTCATGGTAATAAGCAACGCGTGCTACCCGGGGTCTCTCCGGGTCAATATCTCTGACATCCCAGATGTCTGACGTCCCAGACATCTAATCATAGCATTCCTGCTCCTGAGTCACTATACAGTCTAGTAGCTCTGTATAATGACCCTTCGCAGGAAATGCACCGTGACATCCCTAGTGTCCCAGACACCTGGAAGAGACCATCACATATCTTCGGATCAAGATGCTATATGGAAAACAGTTTTACAAAGTCATTCCAAAACATCTCAATGGGCGCTGCTCGAAATCTCCATAAAACATCACAAATCCATTTAGGGTCCCCAACCCGAAATCACGTTTATGAAACATAGGGTCCTAGACCCGAAATCACATTTATAAAACTCAACTGGGCTCCATGCCCGATTTTGTAAACCGCTGGACCCCCGGCCCAATCACATGACTCAACTGGGCCTCATGCCCGATTTCGTAAACCTCTAGGCCCTTGACTCGATCACATGACTCAAAAGGGTCTCAGCCCGATTTCGTAAACCACTGGACCCCTGGCCCGATCACATAATTCAAATGGGTCTCATGACCAAATTCATCTTTCCAAAACCAAAACCATGCCACATAATCATTATTAAACTCACAATCACATAGTAATAGCATAAACTCGTAAACCTCGAAATACGTGTAAATACTGGTTTATCTCGAAATACGTGTAATTGTATAATCCACTAGTGCCACAATCATCATCATAGAAATCACATATGTAAATCATATAAAATAGTTGTGCATGCATCACAATTTAGAAAACTAAGTCCACTCACAGACCGTCTTACGCTGTCCCCTCGATACACGTGCTAAAAGCCCTCCTGGGCCCCATCACTAACACCGGGACTTCCAAACCTATCCAAATCACACTACAGGATTACTAACCTCTTTATTAACCTCCTACTAAAGCCCCGTAATTTTTTCCAATTTTTAACTATTATTAAACTCGATTCAAAACCTTCGAACACCCCGAAAAATATCGAAACGGTGTCTGATCGACACGAAACCAGTCCCAAAAAGTTCGTTACATCGAATAGATTATTTAACTTGTTGAAAGTTTCCACAAAATTCCCCTCACGCGCCCCTATGCGAGCCCCAAAACCCCTGCGCATGAAACCCACGCACCGAGCACTATTCATCATCTTCTCCACTGAGCAGACCGGTCTGGTTGGTTGGGTTTGGTCCGGCTAGGCAAACTAGACTGGCGTGGCCGGTTCGACCAATTTACACCCCTTCCTCAATTCGTTTCCATCCCAAATTTCTCCTAATCCAACCTCTAAACATTCCTAATCTATTTGTGAGCTCAAAACTTGAAAACCAAGTATAAAAATCATACCTTCCATTCAATCCTTGAACCGACCAACCATTACTGGTCAGTTTCCTATGTTTCAGACCAGCCGGTTCGGTCCTGTTCTGCAACTTCGACCGGCGTGACCGGTCTAGCTATTTTCCCCCTATTTTTAAGTACTTTCCTTCCCTTTTTGATTCCATTAATCCTATCTAATCCCTAGGAGTCTTTTTGTGTGAAGAAACTAGGAAAAACCATACTAAATCGACCCCCTTTGATTCTTCCCTCATGGCCCAAATTTTCTGATTGCCCCCAGGGCTTCACCGCCCCTCTCAGCCCTTAAAAACAGTCCCTGGGCACTCCTAATAACCCCTTAAACCCTTTCCAATAAAAAAAAACCGTCCATAACAAGTAGAACCAAAGTTTCAATTTTAAAAAGGAAATACAGAGTTGTCGGGTTTACCTGGCAGTGGAACCTCCGCCGTCTACGGCGGCTCAGGCCGCACCCAGCCACCTTCCACAACTCATCTTCACTCTCTTTCTCTCTCTCTCTCTCCCTTCAGTTCAGGAGCAAATGGGTTCAAGGGTTTGGGATGGTTGTTTGGGTGAGATCGGGGAAAATGTGAGAATTGAGGAAATGGAAATATGCATGAATCAAAAGGAATGGCCAGTGGATGGGTGACACTTGTCACTCATCCATTGGTCCAATGAAAAATATTTGGCCCACTTAATTCCAAAAAGGTCCTTGTCTCGTAAAACGCACAATAGTACGTTCGAACTTCCGTGAACCGTAACTTCGTCGTCGAACGTCCGAATTTGACGTGCCGCCTATCTACAGATTCATATCATCCCGATCTATGTAACGGTCATTGTCCCTCGGCCATCGGACCTCCCGGGTCAAAAGTCAATTATTTTCCCTTTTTCAACTAAATTACCAAAACGCCCTCGAACTTCCAAACATCATAACTTCTTCCACGAATGTCGGAATCGAGCGTGCCACCTGTCTATGAACTCGTGACGTCACGAACTATGTCACAGTCATCGGCCAAAGTCCATTTGACCGCCTGAACGAAAAGTCAACGATTTACCCATTATAGGGGCAAAATCGTCATTTTACTCGAACGTCCGCTTATCCTTGCCTAATCCCTGATTAGCCTCGCTAATCCGTCATTAATTCTTAATTAGTCCCACTAAATCAGAACTGGTCGTCACAAACTTCCGCCCTTAAAGAATTTCGTCCTCTAAATTTAAATTGACCCGATTCCACAACCAAACTATGGAATCCAACCATGTTCCTCGACTCGGATCGCTACACCCACACGATAATACTCGTGTAGCAGTACACGTCCAACACACATACTGTACTCATTGGTACGTACCGTCACCAGAGCCTCCAAAGCTCCAATTCATTTCCTAAAACTACACGTCAGCTCGTACGCCTCACTCGAGACAAAATGTCGACATTCGTTGATTACGCCTGTCACTCACTTGACAGGTCAGCAATACCAATCTGACTTTCCAACGAATTTTTAGTCTAACACTCTGACACGTTCCCTCCTACAGTTGTCGGGCTGAAAAACTCATTCCCACTAAGGGCTATCACAACTAAGCTGACATCCTATTCAGCATCTAACCCAACAATATTTTATAGATCTTGCCATCACAATAGCACGAATCCCATCTCGTAGGTCATCCTCAGACCTATGTCCATACTGACTCTAAATACTCGAACGAATTAACTCTCTCAAATTCCTATACTCAAAACTAACTCTACTTAAAGTCCCATCACTCCACATCGATCCGAACGCATCAGATACCTATCTATTCGTTACCACGCTATGTCACGCTTTCGTGACCAGCCGACAACTCTCGGTTCCACTGCGCTTCGCTGCTCTACTCTGATCTCGACTCGTTCTCGAGTCCTCGTATCGTATCTCGTGTCACTCAGTAATCTTCGCTGACATCTAGACTCACCTCGAGTCTCCACCTGTTACTATCGGATCTAATCCGATCACTACTCATGTCCATCTAGACGCCATCCAAAATGCAACATAATCATACCCTCGGACACTCTCACCTGACATACTGATTGACCTTGGTCAATCCCATCGTCCAATGTTCACAACACACCGGTGCACCCACATCACATCAATCATCAAGGCCCTACTCTACCTGTTCACAGATTGCACTCTGGCAACGTCCAACCACATACTACTGTCCGCGTTCCAACCATGGTTCAGACCCTAACCGTCCGTCACCAGGCGAACATCAAATCCACCACTTCGGATACTCACTTGTCACATCCCATGACGCTAAACACCATCTACTCATCAAGTTAAACAAGATTGACCCACAGCCTAGGTGTTTGGTTCTTACACCCTCTTTGAACCCTTAGTTGTCATATCACTCCTCGTACGTCCCACCTAGGGAAGAATCAAGGAGAATCCAAGATGATGACATCAAAGTTCATCCAATGTCATCCTCTGGCACCCAACAGTATCTGCTACAACGTCACACTCAGTGACCTCGGAATAGTCATCACCAATACGGAATTCAAGCACTCTTCTCACCGTCTCAATGAAAACTTCTTTTGATTCCGTAGTTCCAATCACGTTGGAGACATGCCTCTTTTCCAATTACTGCACTCACTCAACACACAAACATTCTCACGTCCTATAGGCAAACAAGTGCCATGTCCTCAACTCAGGAGGTATGGTCAACCGTGGTCAACCAAAACCAATCCATAATGGGCTCTCAAGTCATCAGCTCAACTGGACACCATCCACGCGTCCGTGAATTTCGTCTATGTAGGTTCACTCATTCCGAGTGGAATTCACGCGACTCAAGGTTAAACCTTGCATACTATTTACAAATGTGCATAAACGACCTCTAACACGCACACCTCGTACCTTCAATTAACATGATCCAACTCTGACTCGCAGAATTGGTCGGAATCCATTGACATCAGTTGGTAGGCTAAACAGATCGCAACGTCTATCGTGATCTGAAGCCAAAGCTCTGCGTACTACCATATTTGACCAATCAACCTTTTGGTCATAAGACGTCACTTACGTCATCCATTCGTACCTGGATCTCGCGGTTCACCTTAATAGTCACAACTTCTAGGCACACCCTCTCGACTCAATCTCGCAGCACTAGGGGAACTAGTCTCCATTACGGGAGAAACTTATCTCCATCACCGGGGAAATTGGTCTCCATCACTGAGGAAACTGGTCTCCATCACTGGGAAACTGGTCTTCATCACTGAGGAAACTGATCTCCATCACTGGGGAAACTGGTCTCCATACCAAGTACTCCCGTACCTCGCACTGAGCCATTCTAGATCCTCTCTGTCCCACTCTTAACAACCACCTTCGTAGGGGTAGCGTAGCAAGTATGCCAGCACCCAACATCAACATCTCATTCTGCGATCAGACTCAGCCGTCACCAAGTCGAATCTAGAATCACTGCTCGTACTGTGCGTCACTCACGCACCTCGTATCATCGTCACGACTGATGAATCCCATCGTCACAATCATCATGGTAACATGATTCTATCCAACTCGATAAGACTCGATCACGTCCATCGATAGCAGCGTCTGCCACAACCTCGTGCAGACCAATCTCAGAAACACTCTGCTACCGAAACTCCCAATCCATGCGGTAGTCTCACCACTGGTACCAACCACTCCGCACGCAACATCCATCGATCGGTCCACCTTGGGATCCGATCACAAGTACCTCACTCCTGGTAACTTGTCCCAACAATCACCTACTAGGGTTATCACAAACCCGGCTGCCCGTTGTAGCTCTACCATCCTAACCGTTCCCTCGCTCTCGACTCCGAAGAGTCGTCCTACTCCAATACTGGAACCAAACCAACCAAAACCACACTCTGAGGATCTCGTCCTCTCGTAACTCTACGGCTCTCAGCCGTCGGTCTCCATAAGAACTGGCCGTACTCTGGGTCCAATATTGCACACGCGCTACGTGCGCAGTCGCATCCTATCGCGTCACACCACATCTACTCCGGGCATTTCCTGCCAGTCGACATCCCTGCTAGTTGACATCCTCTGCTAGTTGTCATCTAGGAGGGATTTGACACACTGAACCATGGCATCACATGCCAAATAGAATCACACGTTCCTATTCCCAACCGTCGTGAGTGTAGTCGTACAGGGTCATCGTATACTGGGCGACCCTGACCTCTGACCACCACTGGTATTAATCTGTACATCCTCTATCCGACACGACCCTATTGTCGAGCGGTCATGACTCTCAAGTCATCGTACTGTATCTACGGATCCACTGGGTTCTACTCACTAGTGGCACTACGGCTCTAAACCATTAGATTCACACAAATACTGATCCTACTCGGGATCCAACCTCGAAACACGTGGAATTCCATGCCAATTGAACCTCAAACTATCGTATCGAATTTCGTTTAGCACGTGGTGCTTCCTACTCATACCCTAACTATCAGGTTGATGACGGGCTGTTATGACCTCAGAGACATCACATCCTCGACCTGCGCGTACTCCACGAGCAAAACATGCTCTGATACCAACTTGTCAAGACCGATCCCAAATATCCCGGGATTAATGTGGGACCCGCCTGATCCCGTCTGACACGAAGTGTCAGACCAGGGAAAATTCTGTCTCTAGCCCTCACCGGGCTTCTAGTGTGCGCCAGGATCGTAGGAAGAGGAGTGTGATGTCTCGTCTCTGCAACAGCCCGCATCCGCGATCAAACTGAAGGGCATTAAAACACAAAAACTGTGAGTGGAAAAAAATAATCATTTCATTAAAAACATTTTTGCATAAAGACATTTATGCCCTTCATAAATACATACGCATGCATTCAAACCATTTATCAAACGTTCATAAAAACCTTTGTCAAACATTTACAAAACCTTTCAAGGGTTCATGCCCGGCCCCATAAACCTTCATGACCCATAAATCCATTTGGGTCCTCGACCCAAAATCACAACTCAAAAACCACCATCAACCATAACATGTGGGAACTCAGCCCAAATCTGTTCTCAGTGAAATATCAAAACATACCATACGGGGTCTCCGCCCCAAACCATTTCCAAAACATCGTATATGGGGTCGCCGCCCCAAATCACTTTCTAAATCATAAAACACGGGATCTCCGCCCCCAAATCACTTTCTGCAAAACCTCATACGTACTCGTACGAATAACCCATCCTAGGTACTTCCGGAGAAGATGTCAACTCGGGGCACACAGCCCCTAGGGAATACATCCCCGATATAGTCACGATGTCATCATATCTATCTAGTGTGCACACTACTCGGGGTCTCACTCCGATCTTCTCCCAGGAATCTCCATCTAGGAGGCTCAATCTCTGGATCTAGTCCGAGCTCTTTCTTTGGATCTAGTCCACATATCTCTCCGGAATCTGGTCCGGGACCACATCATATCTCGTAACCTCCACACCTGGAACGGGATCCCTATGGGGATACCCACTCTGGTCTGTAGATCGTGACTCTCTAGGTCAACGTCTGGAGGAGACCATATAAATCATATGGAGGGTTTCATATACATTTTCAATTACTTTCTTTCTTTCTCAAAACTCATTTCTCAACTGGGTCTCATACCCGATTCATTTCAACAGGATTCCTCGAATCCGATTCAAATCACTTTCATAGGCCTCGGCCTAAATCCACAGTTCAACAGGGTCTCATGCTCGAACACTCATTTCATAAACTGAACTGGGACTCAAGCCCGATGTTACATTCAACTGGGCCTTTAGCCCGATACCATGACTAACTAGACCCTATGTCCAAAACCATAAAGCAACAGGACCCCACGTCCGATTTCACAACCAACGGGGCCTTAAGCCCGATATCTCAACCAAATGGGTCTTAGGCCCGATATCATAAATCAACGGGGCATCAAGCTCGATCGTACAACTAACCTGGCCTCAAACCCAAATCGTAAACCAACTGGACCCTCGGTCCGATCGTATAGCTCATATGGACCCTCGGTCCGATTCCTCGTCGAATCAAATGGACTCCAAGTCTGAGAGTTCGTAAATCAAATGGGTCTCATGCTCGATTTCATATTTCCAAATCCAAAACCAATTCATTGAATCCTCATTGAAAACCTAGCATGTATAAGTATCGTATAAAACCGTAAATCTCGAAATACGTGCAAAGACGTAAATCCTAGAATACCACAAACAAATGCACTCATGGCATCACAAAATATATTGTAAAACAATTATAAAACATTTATGAATGCATCTAATTCATAAAACAAGTCCACTCACAGACCGTCCGAAGTCGCGCCTCTATACGCGTGCCATAATCGTCTTCCGGGTCAATCGTCACCTCCGGGATTCCCGAACCTATCCAAATTCATTTACAGGGTTACTAATAGCCTCATTAACCTCTCATTGAAGTTCCATAATTTTCCCAATTTTCTAACTATTTTTAAAGTCGATCCTAAACCTTCGGACGTCCCGAACTATATCGAAACGATGTCCGATTGACACGAAACCAGTCCCAAAATGTTCGTTACATCAAATAGATGATTTCGTGTGTTGGAACCACCCCCAAAGAACAGCTCACGCGCCAGCACGCGCCCCTAGAAGGGACTGCACGTGGGCTTCATGCGCCCTGTACAGTCCTTCGTCTTCAACCCGTGGCCAGTTCAGAACAGCCGGTTCGGTCCTGTTCTGCAACTTGGACCGGCGTGATCGGTCTAGCTATTTCCCACCCACCCCCCCCCCCCCCCCCAATCCTTTCCTTCCCTTTTTGATTCCATTAATCCTATCTAATCCTTAGGAGTCTTTTTGTGTGAAGAAACTAGGAAAAACCATACTAAATCGACCCCCTTCGATTCTTCCCTTATGGCCCAAATTTTCCGATTGCCCCCAGGGCTGCACCGCCCCTCTCAGCCCTTAAAAACAATCCTTAGGCACTCCTAATAACCCCTTAAACCCTTTCCAATCAACAAAAACCGTCCATAACAAGTAGAACCAAAGTTTCAATTTTAAAAAGGAAAAACAGAGTTGTCGGGTTTTACCTGGCCGTGGAACCTCCGCCATCTACGGTGGCTCAGGCCGCACCCAGCCACCTTCCACATCTCATCTTCACTCTCTCTCTCTCTCTCTCTCCCTTCAGTTCAGGAGCAAATGGGTTCAAGGGTTTGGGATGGTTGTTTGGGTGAGATCGGGGAAAATGTGCGAATTGAAGAAATGGAAATATGCATGAATCAAAAGGAATGACCAGTGGATGGGTGACACTTGTCACTCATCCATTGGTCTAATGAAAAATATCCGGCCCACTTAATTCCAAAAAGGTCCTTGTCTCGTAAAACGCGTAATAGTACGTTCGAAATTCCGTGAACCATAACTTCGCTGTCGAACGTCCGAATTCGACGTGCCGCCTGTCTACAGATTTGTATCGTCCCGATTTACGTAACGGTCATCAGCCCTCGGCCATCGGACCTCCCAGATCAAAAGTCAACTATTTTTCCTTTTTCAACTAAATTACCAAGACGCCCTCGAACTTCCAAACATCATAACTTCTTCCACGAATGTCGGAATCGAGCGTGCCACCTGTCTATGAACTCGTAACGTCACGAAATACGTCATAGTCATTGGCCAAAGTCCATTTGACCGCCTGAACGAAATTTCAACGATTTGCCCATTCTAGGGGCAAAATCGTCATTTTGCCCGAACGTCCGCTAATCCTCGCCTAATCCCTGATTAGCCTCGCTAATCTGTCATTAATTCTTAATTAGTCCCGCTAAATCAGAACGGGTCGTCACACCGACACACCCTGACTCACTCTAGAGTCGTACCAAGGTACCTCGTACCAAAATTTCCTCGTAATCCATGCTGCCATTAGTAAGAATCACAGAGTAGCTGATCCATGCAAAACAACCTGTGGTTACACCAACCACCAACTCACTCAAACCTAAGTATACGTATACCATCATCTCACTCGACCTGCAAGTAACTGGACCTCATCGAATACCTGCCCAGCAGTAATACACATCCAAACGCTAGGGTTCCATTAGCCATTCACGGCTCTGAGCACCTGCTCCTACAATCTCTGAATCCATCAAAATCACTTTGCCCAGTGCATAGTATTCGGTGTTCAGTTCACGTCCTCAACCAATCCAATGATATCAGAACTAAGCCGACTACCAACATGCTCAACCACGCACAACTGGTACATCCTATGTACCATCACCATGCACCACTCGGCCGATCCAGTATCGGTCCTCACAAAACGTACCCAGTACGTACATCCGTCCACCAACCAACCTACTGCTTAGTTCAAAGCTAAACACGTTTCAATTCTAGGGTCTATCTATCTAATCCAGTACTAGACAGATCAAATACATCAACTCATCATCCAGTCTGAGTCCTATGGTCACCCGACCAGCATCACAACGTCTACTCCCAAACACGTAATCCAACACGTACCAATCTGACTCATGCCTACCAAGGCGTACCCATTCATGCAAATTGAGTATCCAAACTTACCCACGTCTACCGAGACGCACCAACTCTGAACCTATCCGTTACATGCTCATTCGATTAACACATTACATTCGATTGACTTCATAGGGGAGCCGATCCCACCATCCACACATCTAAGATTAACCAAATTCGACCCCATCGGATACCCACTTCTTCACAAAGTCAAATATCCAAGTCAAATCATAAACATCTCAACTCACTCAAGTACCATCTCATACAGGATTAACTTCGAAAAGAAGTTCAGCCCCAACATTCCTATATCCAAATATTCACGACAGGGCAATAAACTCTCCACCTAACCTGATTAACAAGATCATGAGTCGAATCCAACACCTCGTCACCCGACCGGTAACATCACGATCCTAGATCGTCACAATGCCCAATGTCCACAACATCACAATCTTGCTCCACATAGGATCCACACATGCTCACTCAGCTAACACTCCACCTGAAATCTATTTGTAGGGTCTTACACCCTCTTTGAATCCTTCGTTAGTCACATCATTTCTCAACTATTTTCACATCTAATCACTCAGTCAAAAACGAAACTTGTCTACACTGTGGGTTCTTTCCAATTTCTCATATCGATCCTTGTCATTCCACCTAGGAAAAATTAAGGATGATCCAAGACGATGACGTCAACATCCATGTTACGTCAGTGCAAACACAACTCACTGCACCCACCATACCGAGTAACCCAACATCGTCTGCCACCAAGCAGCAAATGAGAAATCTCATTTACCTAACCTCGAAATACATAACTCCTTCTGATGACCCAAGACAATTCCCGGGTCCACCAACCAATACACGCTCAAAGTACTGGTAACAACAACCATAACCTTCCATGGGTAGAAAAAAAGAAGTCACCCGAATGACCTCAGAATACTCATCACCAATGCTGAAATGAGCACTCCTCTCGTTGCCTCAATCACAACTGCTCTCGAGTTGAAGTTCCAACCGTGTTGGAAATAGATATGCTTCTATAAGTGTCAAGTCCAACCACTGGACTTCCAAAATCATCAACTCACTTGGAAAACCACGTGCCCGCAATCAATCTAATACCCAGATCTCATGTCCATTAATAATCATTTATGCACATCCAAAAGGATGTAATTCGTTACTATCCCGTCCTCACATCTCAACCTTTACAGGCTCAACTCTCGGGTTTCCATGTTATTCGCAATCACAAAATCTCACATCAACATTACCAATGATTCTCTTCGACTTCTTCCAATTTCAATAATTTCATTGTACTTCCTCGGGATACTAGAAACACACAACCACACAAGTTTCGGGGTTAACGACAACTCCCCGAATCGCCCGATTTCCATGACGTCCTCTGCGTCATCCAAGACTTCTCATGTCTTAATCGTACCTTTTCATCCATTCAACATTTAGTCATCTCACAATTGTTGAAGCTTATTCTGACACATCTCAACTCCTGCTGGATCCCGTCCAAACCAACTCACCACTATTGATAGCGCCCAAACTACGCATTAAATTAAACACGTAATTTGAGTGTTATCCAATTTAAACCCTTTTTGTGTAGATGTAGTATTGGTAAATAGGGATCGTTCTTAACCGGGGGAATTAGGGAACATTAATAATGTGTTAGTGGGAAAGAATAATGAATAGAAGAATAATGAATAAATTAATGAATTAAAGAATAAAATAATCAAAAAATTAATTAATTAAAGAATAAAAGGATAAAAGAATAAAGAATAAAGAATAAAGAATTAAAGAATAAAGAATAAAATAAAAGTATGAAAGAATCAAAAAATAAAGAATTAAAAGAATAAAAGAATAAAGAATAAAGAATTAAAAAGGGGGGTTTTTGAAAAGATTTGTAATATAAACTAAAGTAAACACTAACTAAGAATTAAAATGCAAATGCTCATGCTAATTAGAACTTACAAACCATAGAGTAGTTTCATAGACAAAACCCACACTTTTACGTAAGTAATTTCGAATTAACAATCACATTAATTAAACTACTCCTAAAAATAGACTTCCTTCGAGTACAAATTTTTGCCAACACTCTAACATTTTGCTCATAATAAACCAATCACGAAATTCTACCTTCATCATCTCAAATACTTACATATATCTTTCAATATTACAAATGCATTAACCATTAATGTGAGTTAAACATCAATATACTTCAAACATTTACAACATGATTCACCTTAAGTTTATAATTAAATGCGCCGACAGCGATCAACATTTAATCTCTTCAATTCTACTCTAAGTGCACCGACAGTGGATAAAACACTAAATATCGAATTGAAGTTTAAGCACTAAAACATATGAAGTAAAAGAAATTCAGAAAGTAAAACACATGGAGATTGTATTCATACTTACAAATGTTAGAAAGAAAATACCAACACATATATTGAATTATAAGTAAAACCAAAACAATAACAAGAATTTAAGTAAAGGGAATAAAGTTACACTTTCGGAACCCAATAACAGCTTATGATTCCGAAAGTGGATGGAAACAATGGAATGTTATTCATAAGTAACACCGACAGCGGCTGGAACCTTATGAAGATGGAGGATAAAACATAAGAATGCGGACTTAAATTCTAGAATTATTTCGGAAATACTTGGCCTAGGTATTTCTTAAGGAAAGCATAAAAATGTAATTAAAGATAAGTTTAAGAAATTCTAAGAACATAATAAAGAAAATGAAACTAAGATAATTAATTAAGAAGAAAATTACAAGAAGTTACAAATGGTCCCCAAAAACAAAGAACAAAATAAAGAAGATGAACTAAAAGAAGAGAAGAACTAGAGAGAAAATATAAGAACCTAAACTAAGAGGAGAAACAAAATGGGAAAAATGAGGACTAAGGGAGACTAATAGGGACTAATGGGGACCCCAAATACATGAAATGGCCTCCCTATTTATAGAGGAAGTGCCACAATTGTTTAAATAAAAGTACAAAATTAAAATATAAAAATAACAATAAAATAATATATGAAGAAGTGATGGAAATGATGAGATTGAGTGGATTTTGGGGAAAAGATGCTGATTTTGGAGAAAGATGCTGATTTTTTTTGCTTGGGCTTCTAGATTTCAGCAGCTTCCCACCGAATTTCCTTGCGATTTTCGGTGGCTTCTCATATTTCGTCCATAATTTCTTCGTTATAATTCCGATCGGGACGATTCTTTCACCAAAATGCTCCAAATTCCAAGTTTTATTTATTTGCAAAAATATCACAAAATAAATTATTTTGTTTAATTATTTATTATTTTAATATTAAAAGTCAAGTATAAAGGGTATAAAATAATATAAAATAATGCTTAATTAACGACCTATCAACTACCGAACCTCAGATACCGAACATATGTCCATCACAACGGAGTCACAAGCCAACTCATGGCTCATCGTCATAACAATCATCGGAACCAGCACACTGTGTGCGAATCAGACAACTCTGAGTCGTTACTCATACCGAGCAACAACGACGTATCTCCGCTCAGGTGAAAAGAACTCTGCCTCTCTTGTACCCCACAACTATGGGTACCACCAGTCTGACAATCCACAACAAGATAATGAAAGTTCCTTGAACGTCCCTTGATCCTCAACTACCACAACTACATCAATCACCCTCGATAGACAGCCATCTCCACACGACTGTCGACCAACAATCATCGCTATCGAAATCTGTATCCACACATCACACTATTATCCAGTCCAACCCAAAATTCCATATCTTATCCCAAAATTGTACTCGTGAATCGAATCCTATTATTTCACTTTGTGTCGGGCCAACCAATTTCCATAGTTTCGACTAGACTCACTAGAGTCATCCACATGGTCATCCACGACCTCAGCCGCTCGTTGCAGCACAAGTTCCAATCCAATAGTCACAATTTAGGGTTCGACTCGACAGACCACCCCGACTTCGGAAAGCCGTCCAATCCTCAGAAACTACGGACTTATAATACTAGTTCATCAACCACAACTAAGGTTCACCTTTCTAATCCATCTATCCTAATTTAAGGTTCCACAATCACACCCTAGGGTTTCTCTGAACCTAACTGCCCTCTGCAGTATAATACACCAATTTGACCGACCTCGCGGTCCTGACATCTTATGGATGTCACTCCAATCCTACCATCAACTAAACGGGGGTTCCACCACTAAGGTCATTAGCTAACTCATGTACTAACATTCCCCATACCAGCAATCACCACTAGGGTTCACATTCTCAAACCATCACTCAACTGAGGTTCAAATTTCTAGATCACTACTCAAATGGGGTTCCCCAAACCCAACTGCTCCCAGCAGCACCACTATCTCGTATCACATGACCGAACCAACGATCCCACATTACCAGTTCGTCACATACAACCCCACTTGGGTCTAACCACACTAACTCACGGCGTATCGGGCAAATCACACTATATCCACTATTCAATCCCAAAAACTATTTAACCGGCATCCTACTATTAGGTTGATAACGGGCTGACCACATAGAGACATCACATCCTCAACCTGCGCGTACCTCGAAAACTACTGAATAGCGACAACCTCCCTCTGATACCACTTGACACGACCCATCCCAATCCCCCCGGGACTATCGTGGGATGTGCCATGATCCCATTTAACACGAAGTGTCTGACAAGGGATATTACATACCTTAGCCCATATGGGCCTCCCAGAGCGCGCCATGAACGGTGGAGGAGTGCGATATCTCGGTCTCTACTACAGCCCACATCCGTGATCAACCTGAAGGGCATTAAACCATTCAGAACTGTGAGTGGACGAAAATCAACAATATCATAAAAACACATTCATAAAAGATATTTAAGCCCTTCACAAAAAAGTATGCATGCATTGGAAATCAGTAATAAAAACATTTACTCAAATAAGCCATTAGGGCCTTAGCCCAAAAATCATACATCGGAAACCAAGTGGGCCACTGCCCAAATCCAGAAACACAAAAATACCCGAAAAACCATTTCATAGATCCAATAGCCCATATTTACCACATACCCATCCTCGGCAACATAGATGCCTAGCGTCCCAGACGCTTGACGTCTCAGACGTCATATCTCACGGTAATAAGCAGCACGTGCTACCCGGGGTCTCTCCGGGCCAATATCTCTGACATCCCAGATGTCTGACGTCCCAGACGTCTAATCATAGCATTCCTACTCCTGAGTCACTATACTTTCCGGTAGCTCCGTATAATGACCCCTCGCAGGCAATGCACCCTGACCTCCCCAGTTTCCCAGACATCTAGATGAGACCATCACATATCTTCGTATCAAGACATCACAAATCCATTTAGGGTCCCCGACCCGGAATCACGTTTATGAAACATAGGGTCTCAGACCCGAAATCACATTTATAAAACTCAACTGGGCCTCATGCCCAATTTTGTAAACTGATGGGCATCTGGCCCGATCACATGACTCAAAAAGGTCTCAGCCCGATTTCGTAAACCACTGGGCCCCTAGCCCGATCACATAATTCAAATGGGTCTCATGCCCGAATTCATCTTTCCAAAACCAAAACCATGTCACATAATCATTATTAAACTCACAATCACATAGTAATAGCATAAACTCATAAACCTCGAAATACGTGTAAATACGGGTTTACCTCGCAATCATATAATCCACCAGTCCCACAATCATCATAATAGAAATCATGTATGTAAATCATATAAAATAGTTATGCATGCATCAAAATTTAGAAAACGAAGTCCACTCACAGACCATCCTACGATGCCGCCTCGATACGCATGCCAAAAGCCCTCTCGGGCCCCATCACTAACACCGGGACTTCGAAACATGTCCAAATCACACTAGAGGATTACTAACCTCTTCATTAACCTCGTACTAAAGCCCCGTAATTTTTCCGAATTTTTAACTATTTTTAAACTCTATTCAAAACCTTCGGACACCCCAAAACATATCGAAACGGTGTTCGATCGACGTGAAACAAGTCCCAAAATGTTCGTTACATCGAATAGATTATTTCACTCTTTTAAAGTTTCTCCAAAAGGTCCTTCACGCACCCCCCACATGAGCCCCAAAGTCCCTGCGCTTGAAACCCACGCGTCGGGCACAATTCATCATCTTCTCCACTAAGCAGACTAGTCTGGTCGGTTCGGTTTGGTCCGGTTGGTCCAACTGGACCAGCATGGCTGGTTCAGCCAATTTCAACCCCTTCCTCCATCAGTTTGCATCCCAAATTTCTCCTAATTCAGCCTCTAAACATTCATAATCTATTTGTGAGCTCAAAACTTGAAAACCAAGTATAAAAATCATACCTTCCATTCAATCCTTGAATCAGCCAACCATTACTCGTCGGTTTCCTATGTTTCCGGCCACCTTTGGCCACCCTTTCAGGTTCATTAGGTTCCTAGCGACCCCTGATACAATCCTTACCTCCGAATTGATGCCGCCGTGCACGACGGTGCAAGCCACGACCGTTATCCTTCTCGTCTCACTCACTCTCACTCTTCCATTCACACATCAAGGTCAACACATGAAGATTTAAGGATCAATGGAAATGGGTTTGGTTGTTCACATTTGCATTTTCACGGGTTTAGGAGAAAAGGTGAAAATGATCGATCATGTGGGAAGGGAAAATATCCAGAGTGTGGGGGAATGGGCCAATCAGATGGGTGACACTTGTCACTCATCTGGTAGTTCCTTCCAGAAGGTTCCCAATCAACACCTGCCACATGTCCCCGATTCTCGGTTTTTGTGCAATACTGCCGTTTCCCATTTTGGACCCATAGCTTCTCCGTCGAACCTCCTATTTCGACGTGCCAGCTGTCTACAGACTCGTGACATCCCGATCTACGTCACAATCATTGGCCCTCGTACGTTTGACTTCTCAAGTAAAAAGTTATCATTTGCCCACTCTCAAGGGCAAAACGGTCATTTTGCACCGTCCGTCTGATTTCGTCCAACTAATCACCGATTAATCTCACTAATCCTTCATTAGTCACTAATCTAATCTTGGAATTCAGGACGGGTTGTTACATAAATCATTATGCAATCATTTCATTTCAAATCACGATCATAAGACATTTAAATCATTTATGCATGTATCACATTTATAAAACAATGTCCACTCACACACGGTCCATCATGTGCGCTCAAAACCTGCAGCATAGGCCAATCCAAGTTTTCAGAACCACTTAACCTGTCAAAGTCACACTCAGGGGGTCACTAACAATCTATACAAGTTCATACGTAAACACCCCCTAAACCTCGGTACAAAAAATGTGTCCCAAACACGCTTCCCGAGGAGAAAAACCTATGAAAATACCAACTAAACGATCTCTGATCGACTTAAAACCACCACCATTAGATTCAAAATGTCAAAAATTTTCGAACAAAATCGATTTGACCTCAAAATTTGTGCCCACGCGCCCTCATGCGCTGGTCAAAGTTCACAGGCGCCTAGTTAACGCTGATGACACTACTGACGTCAGCCCTACTAACATCTGACAACCTGACAACTGCCACGTGGCACTCTCTGACAGGTGCCAGGTGTCACCCTCTGACACGTGCCAGGTGTCACACGATGTCGTCATGTCGACCCCACTAATGACGTCGTCACTGCCACGTGTACTATCACGTCACTCTGGAAACTCTGACATGTTGCCACATGGCACCACCTGACTGGTTCACGTGGTCTGAAAATGTTAACTTGGACTTGCCACGCCACCTGACACGTCAACTTGACAATCTGACAACTCTTTGACATGCTACCACCGCACTGGTCCATGTGGTCTAATAGCGCTGATGTGGCACTGCCACGTCGATCCTAATTGGACCTAACAGGTTGCCATGTGGCCCTACCAGATTTTCCACGTGGCCAGACATGCCACGTCATCATCTCCTACCTTCAGACAAGTCGACCCGTTTAACTATAATGGGTCGTTCGACCCGCGACCTTGATCCGACTCGTTCTTCACCATTTCTCAACCAAATTCCACCCTTCTTTTACCAATCTCATCGTCCTCAACCCAGAAACAATCCTACGATGCTAAAAGTGAGAAAATAAACATGTAACTCCCCAGGTTACGATCGACGCTCACGACCAACCTTTGAACGTCCTTCTAGGGCAATTTCAGCGTCTTTTTTCCTTTTTTCTAATCCAAACGTACTCGAAAGGACACAAACAAGATGACTATGCTCGGAAAAGAGGGTTTCAACCCTAACAATCCAAACCCAGAAATTCCAACCTAAACAGGTTTCAAGCTTACCTGGTTTTTCACTATTTTCGCCCACCGTCGTGGCTCCTCGACTCCTCCACCATCTCTGTTTGTCTCTCAGCCTCACTCCTACTCTCTCTCAGGTAGCCCAGCTGCTAAAGCAAGGGGAAAATGGTTAGGGTGTGTTTCAAGTTAGATGAAATGAAGAAGGAAAATGAGGTGCATGAATGTGAGTTGTGGACCGAGGGATGGGTGACACTTTTCACTCATCTATTGGTCCAGAACTAGATATTTGGGCCCACTAAAAACAAACCAAAAGTCAACTCTCATCATAAAATGTGTAATTGTAAAACAATTCGTACATTCATTCTAGACCCGTAACTTTCTCGTACGATGTCCAAATTCGACGTGTTGCTTGCTTGTCTACGCACTCGTAATCCCTCGATCTACGTAATAGACCTCGGTCCATGTGTAATTGACCTCCCATGTCAAAAGCCAACATTTTTCCCTTCTAAGGGCAAAATCATCATTTCATCTCGACTATTCCCAATTAGTCTCGATTAATCCTTGATTGGATCTCGATAATCATGAAATTTCGTGACGGGTCGTTACAGTGTACCTAAGATCTCATGTCATTTTGATGAGCTTCCATTGAAATCTTTTCCCAACTGTTTCCAGTGCATTGACGAAGATTTGACCTCATCGTTTGACCATCTAGATTCGATATCTCGCCACCAAACTCCTGATGAGCCTTCTCCAACTATCCAACTAGTTTTCCCCTTATTTTTTGGGTTTTCCAACTTGCGTTCACACTTGTTCTCCATGTTATGTTTAATTGGGATTCCAATCCTTGGTTTTTAGGAAATATAATTTTTACTCCTTTTATATTAATGAAAGGTTTATAGTTAGTTTTCCTTATTATTTAGGAAACCTTTTTCTTACAAAATTAAATGTAAATTTCTAGTTTTTTGATGATTAATAATTCTCTATAAATAGAGGTGTTAGGATCTTTGTGAAGGCGGAATAAAAAATATGTATAGAGCAACAAGCAATTGTAGTTTTATTTTTAGGTTAGGGCTTATTGAAGCCCTAGCCAAGGTTATTATTTAATTTTATTTTGATGCTTGATTTGATTATTATGTTGGTCTTGGTGTGTTTATTTATTGTTTAAATTGATATTCTTTTGTGTGATTCAAGTTAGCTACTTTAATTGCATAAATCATAGATGACTTGCTCAAAGGATTACCTTAAGTAATAACCTTGTAATTTAACACATAATATTTCTAGGATTGCATACCACTTTCTAAGATTAGTTAAGTTTTTTATACCTAAGAAAAATTCTACCTTAGGCCAAAGCAAATGACAGAACGAATTAAATGCCCAAATAGTAAAGACCAACCTAATAAGCGCCCACTTGGAACGTGCAAACGTGAAAACCTGTAGGAAAGGGAGTCGGCTTTGACACGCGCAAAAAAAAAGAAGGCAAAGGAGATGTTCTCAACAAGCTTACCGCAGTATGGGTATGCCAAAAACAAACTACTAACTTAAACATCATATAAATCACATGAACTTGGACTAGATTAGAAGGAAAATTTGTTAAAGATCATTGGATACATGAAAAAGAAGACATAAAAGAACAAGAAGCTATTTGCCTACTTTTCTCACAATCACATGATTATAAGAAAGGTTCTTCCGCAAACAGAACACATCTATGGAAAGTTTGTGGCTTGAATGCCTTTCAATTCATTGCTTTCAAACTATCCAAATAGTCCATACAACACACCACAAGGAAACCCACACAAAGCCCGCTCCTTCACTTTGCAACCAAGTTCCACATTGAACTCACCAAAGGTGACCACAAGTTTGCTATCATGGACTTCTAGGCAGAACATAATTTGGCATACCCAGTAAGGCTCTTTCTAGTGCATGTCCAAGTTTAGATACTCCCAATAATGCCAAGATACTAAGGGAAGATTTCTGAAAGATCTTTCCCAAGAACCGGTTCCTAATTTGTCAGTATCAAGCACTCACATGGAAATCCCTCGTGGTGGAGATAATAAAAAAAGCACTCACATGGAAATCCCTCGTGGTGGAGATATTAAAAACATTACCAATCAGGAGATAACGAAGGAAGAATTGATAAAATTCTTCAAACTACGTATCCCTCCATGTATTTGTGCGTTTCTATTTTTACTTTATTTTCTATATTTATTTGTTAAGTATTTGAGTTCATTAATCCATTTAAAACGTTTAAGTGAAACATGATGAAAACAAGTCCTCTTTGAATAAGACCCTTGTTTATATGATACAATACCAACACGACTTGCAAAATTAAACTGAATAATATATGATTCATATTTATGATGCCTATTCTATCCAACTGCCACGGGTAACACGTGAACTAGCCAGGTCTGGATGCGCACTTCATCACTATTTTAAACCTGATGGATCGCCCCACGCATAAACTGATTAATATGAAAGAGAATGAAATAATTATCAAATACATAGGGCCTCTATATTGTGCTAGCTAGGGTTAGATGGGAAAATTGTCCATTGAAGAAAGCATAAAAGAATGCTGTTGGCTTTTGGGCTTCAAAAAGTGGGGAAGGGAAGTGAGACTATGAGATGACTTTCCAGACGAGGAACATCTACTAGTTAACAAAAACTGATGCCAATTGAAAACAAATACATAGGAAACGCTTTCATCTTCAAATGCAAGTGAGACAACTTGTTGCGAGGGGTAGGTTAGGTATCAGTCCAAATCCATTTCAAACTCTATTAAAGCACACGGCATACTTTATCATTTCCTAGCCACCGGACTTTCTCTTACTCATTTCTCTTTCTTTGCCAACGCTTCGCCTTTGCACTCACTTCCAGCAGTAACCACATAGCCTGCACCAACCTGGAGCACACCAAAACGTAATTAGGTATGCCAGCCACTGAATGAGTGTGGCAGCAAAGGGGAGCGGGGGAAGGGCAAGGAGAGGCAGATACAAAATTATACTTACTTGACAATCTTTTAGTACAACGCGATCTTGGAGCTGTACATTGCTGCAAATAACTGAATTTTGGATCGAGCAACCATCGCCAATGGTAATATGATTCATAACAACTGAATTCACTATCTGCGGAAATTAAAAATCAAGAATTGACAATTATCTGACCTCCAAATATTCCGTTTCTTTGTAGGCAAACTTCTAAAGAAAATTATCTTACCTTCACATTAGAGCCTATCCGGCAATGACGGCCAATAACTGATCTTTTAACACTACATTTATCACCCATTTGTGAACCTTCCCCAAGCATACAATGTGGTCCAACCTAAATACACAATCCCACCACCTGATGAGCACCATAATGACCTTAAAATAGAGTTACTCCAGCACAATGGCCTAAACTTCCCCAAAACTGTCAGAAAACCCAACAAGATCGCATGCTAATTTAGCAATCAATTGTTGACGTTAGTAAACAGTTTTGACTTACAGTTGTTTTTGATCCAATTTCTGCTGAAGGATGGATGACGTTATTTTGTGCAGAGAATGAATAACCTGACAAATGGCTTGCGTCTCCTATGACCTGAGAGAATTTAACACGTGGACAGGCCAAAATGGTCAGGCTAACAGTAAACAGCATGAATGCAGAGCATAATTTTCATCGAAAACACCCAAATAAAAGAAATTAGTCATGAACTAACGTCTCGATTAATGTCACTGAAGGCTTGAATGGAATTTAACCGCACACAGTAGCTGCTGCTTCCAGCAATATAAACACAGCATTTATGGGTTCTTTGAACAGGAGAAGAGCCATTTAGACCTAGCGAATACCGCTCGTGGAAGCTTGGTGTGGAGGAATTAGCCAGGATCTGAGAGAGAACTAGTTGGTTGTTCTGTGAACTAGCCTTTTCATTTCCATTTTCTTCTGGTTGTGGTGCACCATTTAACACTTCTGAATTCTAACGTTCATCCAAAGAAATATGAACCCGTCATGTTCTGGGAGCACTAGCATACAAAAGGAATAAAAAAGAAACCTCACTGAACTAACCAGCTGGCAACGAACAAGATAAGGCAATACATCCTGCTTTAAACTTTGAAATGCATCCTTTTGATCCAAAACTTCCTGCAGTGCGGACCTAAGAGGTATTGAAATGATATATTGTAAGCATGCATAAGGATCAACTTGTACGAAACAAATATTATTTTGAAAGAAAAAACAAAGGAGGTATAACCTCTTGAATGCATATAAATGAGCATCCATAAGATCAGATCGAATTTCCATCTGCCAAAAAAAAAAAAAAACCGTGTAAGCAAGTTTCTTGTATCTATAGTATTTTTGCCTAGGTGGACCTCTCTCTCATTTAAAAAAGTCTGGAATGTTAAGTTACTAATTGGAGGAATACTAGGTAATCAAGACAATTCTTAGAGGGAAACCAACTACCTGGCCAACTGCACGGAGTATGCTCTTCTGAATTCGAATATCTTTTTCGAGTTCGACTCCTAGTACAAACCAAAAGAAGCTAGATCAGAAACACGTAAGGATTAATGACAAAGAAAAGGCAAAAGAAAACTTCTAACCTGTTGCTAAGTACAGTAAAAACTGCTTTGTGGGATCCAGCCCAATGATATTGTAGCGTGCAGGTTTCTTGGCTTTGTCTTTTCCACCAGAGGATCCTGACTCTGAAGGTCCACTCACAGGAGAAGAGCATAGCATTGCAGTTAATACTGCATCATGACGCCTATGAGCAGCTGCTACTGCACCAGGAGAAACATCAGAGACAATATCACCACTCACAACCTGCAGCAACACAAGACTTGAAGGCTAATTAAGAAGTTTTTGAGAAGTAAAAACACCAGAAAAGATAAAGAGAAGCTAACCAAAATATCTTTTGCAGTCAGGTGGTGTGCAATGGCCCTAAGTGCACCAGCTGTTCCAACATCCTCTGGGACTGCTGCAACCTGCACTATACCGTGTTATGCAATGCTTCTGTAGATGGAATAATTGGGTAAACAGACACAGAGGGAAAAAAAAAAGACAGACCAGTATAATTGTAACTATAAGCTTTTATACAATGATGAATGCAATATAGATGAAGTGGCTAATCGAAATGCAAAATGCAAGGGATGTAAATTCAGCTTCATGGAAATGGAGATTTTTTATGGAAAAACGGGATTCTGATTTACGTCCAAGGCATGTGATAAGGATCCACCAGAATCAAAGGAGATTGAGGATCAATCTCCTCGATTCTCCGATATCCTAAGTCAAAGGAATCTCTCTGATTCCTTCCTAGAACTGCACATATATTTCTGTAGATACTTTCCTAGTTTAGTCCTAAGATTTACTTCCTAGTCTAAACATGTATTTCCTACTTAGTCTCTATTAGAAACAGTACATACATGTCCTCTCAACTGTAAAGATTCATTCGAATATACAAGGAAATTCCTACTTCTTTATGGTATCAGAGCATTAAGGCTCCACCGAGCCACAACCCTTCACCCTTCTATCCTCCTTCAATCGCCGCTCCACCCACCTCACCTGTCATCATCAACCCACCACCAAACACCGATACCACCTCCCCCTTCCCCTCTCTCATCTCCATTAATGCTGCTCAGATTCTAGTTAAACTCACAGCAACAAACTTTTTCCCTTGGAGAGCACAGTTCAATGCTCGCCTGCTCGGATATGATCTTATGGGGTACGTTGTATAAGGTATTGAATTTTCTGGTATTATTTCAATAATCTTAGTTGTACAATAGTGGCAGATTTATACAGGTTCTAGGAGAGTCCTAACTAGGTAAGATTCTAGTAGAGTCCTAACTAGGTAAAATATAAACAAAGAGCCTAACTAGGTAAGATACAACATAGGTATTAAGGAGGAGATTGATCTGCAATCTCCTCTGATTCTACAGGATCCTTAACACGCCCCCGCAAGAAGGTGGAGCCATCTGCAACACCAATCTTGTCACGTAGGAGCTGAAACCGGGGTCTGGATAAGGGCTTGGTGAGGGCATCAGCAAGCTGATCATCAGTGGCAACATGGGAGACAGTGAGTAGGCCACGGGAGGCATGATCACGGACAAACTGAAAATCAATGTCCACGTGTTTCATACGAGAGTGTAGGGCTGGATTGGCACAGTAGAAAGTGGTGCCAATGTTGTCACATGAGATATTGGGGCAGGCCGAGATGGAAAGGCCCAGTTCTTTGAGGAGGGATTTCACCCAAGTTAGTTCTGCTGCAGTTGCTGCAACTGCGCGATATTCAGCCTCTGTAGATGATCTGGAGACGGACTTTTGTTTCCGGGAGCTCCAGGAAATGAGGTTCCCACCAAGGTAAACTAGGTAAGCTGTGGTGGATTTGCGGTCATCTCGATCAGCAGCCCAATCAGCATCAGAAAAGGCAGCTAATGTGTTGAATGCATGAGTGACAGCACGAAGTTCATGGGTGGACTTCTTGTGGTGGTGAAGTCCGTAGAGGATGGTGCCCGTAGGATAGTAGTGGGTTTTACTACAGGGCTGTAGGTCTCTGTGAAGTCTAGTCCTGGACGCTGGTGGTAGCCCTTTGCTACTAGCCGGGCTTTGTAGCGGTCAACAGTGCCATCCGGGTGTCTTTTGATCCTGAATACCCATTTATTGCCAACCAGATTCTGGTGTGGGTGAGAAGGTACCAACTCCCAGGTACCATTTTGGATCAGGGCATTAAATTATGCGGACATAACAGTTCGCCAAAGAGGATCCTTGATGGCCTGGGATACACAAGTGGGCTCGGCCAAGGTGAGGAGTGTAGAGGTGGTTGCAGTGAGGGCATAAGTGGGTACAGGGGGAATGGTGCCTGTTTTGGTACGAGTGAGCATAGGGTGAGTGTTTGGGGGTGGGGCGGTGGTGGTGGAGGGGGAGGGAAGGGTGGGGGAAGGGTTAGGAGAGGGAAAGCGGGGTTGATGCCTGGTGTAGGTGCGGAGTGGGGGTGCAGGGGGTGGTGGGCAGGGGCTGATAGCAGCTGGAGCAGGTGAGGCAGCAGAGGAGGAAACAGGGAGGTTGCTGATGGCGGGTTGGTGCTGAGGCAGGGAGGGATTTGGGGCTGGTGACGGTGCAACTCCAAGACCAGGCAAGTGCAGTGTGTCAGGGTGGTCTAGTAATGATGCAGGCGCCGGTGGTGGTGCTGGTGTGGTGGCAGGGGATGGGGAAAGAGCAGTTACGAGAGGAAGGGTGGACAGCCATTGGTCAAAGTGATCAGAATTGACTTGAGGGGCAGTAGAGTGAGAAGGGATACCCGAGAAGGAAGACTCATCAAACTGAACATTCCTAGACACATAAAGACGACTAGAGGAGGGATCAAAACAGAGGTAGGCACTCTGGTTGAGGGAGTAGCTGAGGAAGACACATGGGGTGGATTTTGGTTGCATTTTTTTGGTGGTGTAGGGACGCAGCCAGGGAAAACAGAGGCAACCAAAGACTTTTAGACGTGAGTAATTTAGGGGTTGGTGAAAGAGGGTAAAGTAGGGAGTAGAGTTCTGGAGAGTGGGTGTGGGTAAGCGATTGATGTGATAGACAACATCCTTAAAGGCATACGGCCAGTAGGAGAGAGGGAGATGAGCTTGATGAAGAAGAGTAAGACCCGTGTCCACTACATGGCGGTGACGCCGTTCTGCCACCCCATTATGTTGGGGTGTGTGAGGGGGGTGAGAAGATGGTGAATACCCTGGTTGGCTAGGAAGGCTTTGAGTTTGATAAACTCTCCACCACCATCAGTGTAGAGAGTGACAATGGAGGTTTGGAAATAATTTTCAACCAGTTTTTTGAAATCAAGGAAGGTGGGAAAAACATCAGATTTCTTTTTGAGTGGGTAAAGCCATGTATATCTGGTGTAATGATCAACAAAGATGACATAATAAGTAAAGCCTTCAGGAGATTTGTAGGGGGCGGGACCCTAGACATCTGAGAAAATTAGTTGGAGAGGCCGTGTGCTTGTAAGAGGTCTCCCCAAAGGGGAGACGATGACTTTTATTGCATTGACAAGAGGAACATACAGAGAGGTTGGATTTTAAAGGTACTGAAATAGCAGTAGAACGAAAAAAAGACTCTAAGACTCGAACACTAGGATGACCAAGACGACGATGCCACAAAGTAGGGGATGCCACCACACCAGTAATAGCTTGAGGTTGCAGGGAGGTAGGGGACCATTCATACACACCGTCCTTACTCGGGCCTTGAAGAAGCACGGCCCCCGTGCTGAGATCCTTCACCTTGAAAAATTCAGGATAAAATTCAATTGAGGTGTGGTTAGTGGCATTAAATTGGGAGATAGAGAGCAAGTTTCTGGTCAAGGTAGGAGCACAGAGAACATGTTTAAGGAGAAAAGGACGAGAGGAGGGAGAGGAGAGTGTGAGGGTACTAGTGTGGGTTATGGGTAACCCCTTACCATTGCCAAGGATGATTTCATCGGGTCCATTGTAGTTGTGGACTTCTGTGAGGTGATGAGGGGTGGAGGTGACATGATGGGAGGCACCGGAGTCCAGGAGCCAAGGAGAAGAGTGAGTACGAATAGTGGGATTAGCCACGGGGGGCTGAGAGGAATGTTGCTGGAGCTGGGGGCAGCGCTTAGCACTGTGGCCTTGGGTGCCACACCACTGGAAAAACCCACGGTAGCCACTTCCTTGGGTGCTGTTGGACCTGTGCTGGTTGCTGGGGGGCAGACCAGAGCACTGGAAGGAGGGACTACGGCTGTCAAAGGCCTGGTTGGAGGATCGTTGGTCGGAGGGGCCACGGTTGTGGCAGTTGTAGTTGGGACCACGGGTTGTTTGGGTTACATGAGCAGTGATGGTAGATGGAGGGGGGTTGGGGGCGGCTCGATTGGCTGCATTTTCATGCTGAACCAACATGTCATGCAAGTTCTCAAAAGGAACAGATGCGTCTCTGGACCTAACAGCAGTAGCTAGGTCTTTGAAGTCAGGGCCAATGCCATTGAGGACATGGAGAAGAAGGTCATCGTCAGACAGGGGTGTATCAATGGCTGCGAGTTCATCGGCAATGATGCGTACCTCCTGAAGGTATTCAGAGACTGGCCATGAGTCCTAGAGGAGGAAGGTCAAATGCTCCTTGAGTCCTAGTACCCGAGCTCTGGCTTTGCTCGCGTAGAGACGGGTGAGACGGGTCCAGGCAGCAGCTGATGTTGGGGCTGCAGCAATTAGGGTGATGACCTGAGGGGAGACAGATGCCGAAATGGCATGAAGGAGCAACTGGTCCTGGCAGATCCAGAGGGCTAGAAGGGATGTTTTCTTCTGCAGGTGGGCAGGGATGCGTGCCATCCACGTAACCCATGAGTTCATACCCACGGAGGAAGGCGTTGAACTGGGCGCGCCAAGGGAAGAAAGTGGTGGAGGTGAGTTTGACAGGGAGCTGGGCGGCGGCGTTGATGGTGATGAGGGCGGGAAGGGTAGAGGTGGTGTCGGTTGGTGGTGGGAGAGTAGGGTTGACAGGGGCGGGTGTGGATTGAGCAGCGGCAGCTGTAGGTTGGGCGGCCATGGATTAGGGTTTTTTTTTTTAGGGGTCGCTTGATGGAGCTTTTAGGGCTCTGATACCATATAAGGTATTGAATTTTCTGGTATTATTTCAATAATCTTAGTTGTACAATAGTGGCAGATTTATACAGGTTCTAGGAGAGTCCTAACTAGGCAAGATTCTAGTAGAGTCCTAACTAGGTAAGATACAACCTAGGTATTAAGGAGGAGATTGATCTGCAATCTCCTCTGATTCTACAGGATCTGTAATAGGATCCTTAACACGTTGATGGTACCCGCCCCTGCCCACCGCCCACTAAAACCGTGTCTCGTGCTCTCTGGTTTCGCCAGGATTAGCTCATCCTTCATGCTATCCTTAGCTCTATTTCCCCTCAGGTGGTTACCCTGATAGCCGCTGCAAAAACCTCTAAAGCAGCCCGAACCCGCCTCACACGACTCTATGCTAGCAAAACTCGAGCCCGTGTTCTAGGCCTCAAGGTGCGGTTGACTCTTCTTCTACGTTAACAACCGGCTTGTCACTGAATACCTCAGGAGGTTCGTATCCTTTCGAACGAACTCGCTGCCACTGACACCCATATATCAGTTGATAATATCCTCCTCTACGTCCTCAATGGTGTAGGCTCCGCTTTCAAGGACATCTCAGTTGCAGTTAGTTCTCGAGACACCCATATCTCGTTTGAGAACCTGCACGACATATTGGTACAGCATGAGGCAACCACTTCCCGTGAAGCTCCTACTTCCCCTCACCCTGCAATCACTGCCAACCCAGCCCAAGCAGCTCGTGGCTCCTCCTACAACCGCCCAACCCGAGGCCCTTCGGACCACAGAGCCTCCAACAGTGCTTCGACAGTTGCGGTCCATCTTGCCAGCGCTTCGGCCAGCCCCACAACCCCAATCGCAGGTCCAATAGCAACCAGGGCAGTGGCTACCGTGGGTTTTGACAATGGTGTGGCACCCAAAACAGCAGCCTACCTCATTAAGCCAACATCCCTCTCTCTTACACCTATGCCTTCAAAACAGCAGCCTACCTCATTAACTGACCTCCCACTTCCACTCTCAACAAGTCCCCATACACGACCCTCTTTACCCTTCCACCAAACTATCATCGCCTCCGCACGTTTGGTTGTCTCTATTTCCCCTGGTTACGTCCTTACAACTCCAATAAAATGCAACCACGGTCCGCTCCCTGCCTCTTCCTTGGCTACTCACTCAACCAACGTGCATACCTTTGCTATGACACTTCCTCGCATCGTCTCTACGTCTCTCGTCATGTCCAATTTGATGAGTCCACCTACCCTGGACTCTAACTACCCTCCCAAGTCCCTCATGTCAACCTAGAAAACTTTCAGACCTGGCTCTCCTCTCTGCCCCTAGTCTCCTATCTCCCTGGTCCTGCCTCTGCTGCCCCACCAGTGCCCCCACAGGCTGCTCCTTCCTCTGAAAGCCCCTTGAACTCGTCCTCCCTACTTAGTCTTTCCATTGCAACCGCCCCAGCTACGGTCCAGGTCGTGCCAACACCAACCCAGGCCATCACCACCACAGACAACCGCACTAACCTGGCCTCGGCCACCACAGTCACCCTTCCTCCCACTACACCGCCGCCTCCTCTTCGAACCTACACACGGCGACCCTCACGACTACCTCTAATCCCTGCTCCACCACCACCAGAGGCCTCTCCTACTGCCCTATCTTTCTCCACGGCCCCGGCCCCCATACAGGAGCCTCTTTACCCTTCCACCAAACTATCATCGCCTCCGCACGTTTGGCTGTCTCTGTTTCCCCTGATTATGTCCTTACAACTCCAATAAAACGCAACCACGATCCGCTCCCTGCCTCTTCCTTGGCTACTCACTCAACCCATGTGCATACCTTTGCTATGACACTTCCTCTCATCGTCTCTATGTCTCTCGTCATGTCCAATTTGATGAGTCCACCTACCCTGGACTCTAATTACCCTCCCAAGTCACTCATGTCAGCCTAGAAAACTTTCAAACCTGGCTCTCCTCCCTGCCCCTCGTCTCCTATCTCCCTGGTCCTGCCTCTGATGCCCCACCCGCACACCCCCCCAATCCTATGCTCACCCGCAACAAAACAGGTTGTGTTTTCCCTGTCCCTAGCTATGCTCTCATTGCCACCGCCCACCACCTCCCTGACCTCATTGAACCTATGTCTCCCAGACCGTGAAGCACCCCCAATGGCGAGCCGCTATGTCTGACGAGCTCAACACTCTTATACGCAATGGCACCTGGGTCCTAGTTCCAGCACAGCCCAATCAGAACATTATTGGAAATAAGTAGGTCTTTCGGATAAAACGAAAGGGTTCAAGGCCCGCCTCGTGGCAAAGGGCTACCACCAGCGCCCAGGAGTGGACTACTCTGCCACCATCAACCTCGTGGTAAAGCCCACCATAATTCGGATCATTCTCCATCTTGTTGTAACCCAAGGCTGGCCCATCCGTCAATTGGATGTGGACAATGCATTCTTTCATGAAACACTAAATGACACCATCTGCATGGCCCAACCCACCGGGTTTGTGGACCCCCACAACCCAACTTATGTCTTCCAGCTCAAGAAAGCCCTCTATGGCCTCGAACAGGCCCTTCGGGCCTGGTACCAGGAGCTCCACTCATTTCTTCTGGCCTAGGGCTTTGTCAACGCACTGTCTAATGCTTCCCTCTTCCTCCTCAGGTAAGGTTCTCACATCCTTTATTTTCTGGTTTATGTTGACGAGATCTAATTGTTACAGGCAGCGATCAAGCTCTCATCTCCAGCTTTATCACCACCTTGGCCAGCTGGTTCTCGGTCAAGGACCAGGGCCCTTTGCACTATTTCCTTGGCGTGGAAGTCATCGCCACTAAGGACGGCCTGTTCCTGTCCCAGCACCAGTACTTCCAGGACATCCTCACTATGGTACACATGGAAGGGGCCAAACCATTGTCCACTCCCTGGCTGTCTCCCCACCCCTCCACCTCAATGATGGTTCCCTTCCAACTGATGCCACCTTTTTCCGCCGAGTTGTGGGCACCCTGCAGTATCTGAATTGTACCAAACCCGACATCTCCTATGCTGTCAACCGTCTCTCTCAGTTCATGCATGCCCTAGCGGATCTCCACTGGCAGGCCCTGGAACGTGTCCTTCGCTACCTCAAGGGCACACTCCTCTTCGCCCCCCCCCCCCCCCCTACCGCACCGCCACCAACCACCTCCATGCTGTCACCCACTCCTTCAGCACCCTCACTGCCTTTTCAGACGCTGATTGGGCTGGTGACCAAGACGACCGTAAGTACACTACCGCCTACCATGTTTACCTAGGTGGCAACTTGATTTCCTGGAGCTCCCGCAAGCAGCGGTCTGTCTCTCACTCCTCCACCGAGGCAGAGTACCGCGATGTCGCCTCCACCACTGCTTAACTCCTTTGGGTCCAGTCCCTCATGCGAGAGCACCAGTAAACCATCCATCTCCTGCGACAACATAGGCACCATCTTCTACTGTGCCAACCCGGCCCTCTATTCCAGGATGAAGCATATGGACATCGACTTTCAGTTCATTCGTGACCATGTCACACGTGGTCTCCTCCATGTCCACTATGTGTCCACGGATGACCAGCTAGCTGATGCACTCACCAAGCCGCTCCCACGCCAACGCATCCAGCTCCTCCTCACCAAAATCGGCGTCGCCGATGGCACCACCGTCTAGTGTGGGCATGATAAGGATCCACCAGAATATCAATCTCCTTGATTCTCCAATATCCTAAGTCAAAGGAATCTCTCTGATTCCTTCCTAAAACTGCACATATTTCTGTAGATACTTTCCTAGTTTAATCCTCAGATTTCCTTCCTAGTCTAAACATGTATTTCCTACTTGGTCTCTACTAGAAACAGTATATATGTCCTCTCAGCTCTAAAGATTCATTCATTCGAATATACAAGGAAATTCCTACCTCTTTAGCATGAACAACAAGCTTCTACGAAAATTAAGCAGTAGAAAAAAAAATTGGAAGACAGGTGGATAAATAATCCACCCAAAAAAAAAACAACATAAAAAACAAAACTGTCTACGTCTAATTTAAAAGCTAAAACTATACATTGCAGCTTTTGAGTCTAGGATAATCTCATAAGAGAATTGTTTCTAAATGCAGGGAAAAATAGATGCCCAACGCGCTACCCAATACTTTACTTTTCCACACCTCCAATTCCAACACTCTAGAATCTTTAAAATTCACTCATTTCTAACCAATAGACCATATAGTGGCCGTCAATTTCCACTTTAGCCTTTTTTCCACCACAAACAACTTTAAAGTTACTACCCAGCAAACAATCTTTTGGAAACACCCACACATCTTAATCTCTTTAAGAAGATGCCACCACAAATTCCAACTAAATGGGAGGAATATGTAAATAGGATCAACACTCCCCGGGGACCTTGCATAATACACCAAGGAGGGCACATACTAGATTGCATTTACAACACTCTCCCCAGTGATCTTGCACAAAATACACCAAGGTGGGCACATACTAGATTGCATTCTACGTCTTTAGATTACATCACAAGCGTTCACCTTCCTGTGTGTGTACCACTAACCAGACTAGAACGTTGACCTAGGAATAAATATGGACGGCTACCTAATCAACAAACAAAGCACATCTTGTATAGACAATTACTGCCGCCATCGTCATCATCGTCCTTCTCTTTGTCCCGAATGTACGGGATCAGCCAATTAAATTTTGATTTCCATTCTTTGTTGCAATTCTAGATGAGGAATAGTCAAGTGTGTTTTAGTCTTTCAGTTTTATTTATTTTATTAGGTTTAGGCCTTTATTAAAACTATCGTTGTAATCCCTAGAGGAGAGTTTTGATGTTGAGTGAAAATTGAAGAGCTTCCTTTCCCTCCAGATTTGTGTGATGCAACCTAACCCTAGGTCTGATGGCTAGAAACCCTACTTGAGTAACGCTAGTAAGGCCGATCCTATCTTTAGTAAGTTGATTTGAGTTGGATAATTTAAGTATAATGCATTACACAACTTTACATGTGTCAATGAAACACCCAAAACAAGCCAAATGACAATGGTTGGGAGGCCCAAGACTTATATATTCAGATGCAAGGACATGTAAGGTTTCCAATGATGTATGCATAACATTTCTATTCACGACATTGAGAAGCATCCGGGAAAGAAGGCAAAAGTTTCCTAAAGTTAATGGCGTCGAGACTTTGTGCAATAAAGTTTCAATTTTGGACATCATAATGGGTTTGGTTTCTTCTGAATATCGAGATATACTATTTTCCTTCGCTAATGGAAATTGGAGGACTACTGTTACCTTAGATCAAATTCTGATGTAATGCAGTTGTTTTTTTTTTTAACTAGTTAATACTGTTATATTTTAGATTTTTCTTCATTGAACAGCTTGTCACTGTGGATGTAATAACTTAGTTTGATAACAGTTTTGCTTCTCATAAAACACACACACAAACACATACCCTATCACATGCCTACCCTCACAATATACAATAATAGTATCTTTAGCAAGCTAAAAGCAAAAATCACATGACTACTGTTACCTTAGATCAAATTCTGATATAATGCAGTTGTGTTTTTTTTTTAACCAGTTAATACTGTTATATTTTAGATTTTTCTTCATTGAACAGCTTGTCACTGTGGATGTAGTAATTTAGTTTGATCACAGTTTTGCTTCTCATAAAACACACACACAAACACATACCCTATCACATGCCTACCCTCACAATATACAATAATAGTATCTTTAGCAAGCTAAAAGCAAAAAGCACTCAAAATCCAGCTGAAAGGGAAAGAAGCAAGCATACGCAAAAATATATATAATAATAGCAGAGACAATATCACAAAACCACAATCATCCAAACAGTTTTCTAAACTGTCAGCAAATAACAAATTCAATTACTTATAAAAGTGCATTCTTTTTTCTAAACTGTAACAAAACCTATCCAGGAGTCAAGATTCCAATATTCAACTCCTAGAATAATCAACACAGATACAACCTAGCAAACCTAGATCCACAATCAGAATTACAATCCTGTTCAAGCCCTAGATTAATCAGAGCAAAGGAGAAGAGTATAGATACTACATTATTAATCCCCAAACAAATGAAGCATTAATGTGGATAAAATTATAGCACAGAAATCAATAGAGTGAGATTGAGAGCCTTGGGAAACCATTCTTCAATAAGCAACTCTCTATTCCACTAAATAGGGTTGGACATTGGAGTTGAGTCAATAATAGAAAACTTTCTTTTTCTTGATCTAGGTTCACACAGGCATTCTGGATTTGGTCCTGGGTGAATAGATATACCCAAAATCAGAGAGATAAAGGATCTGATCCCTCCAAATCAGAATCAATAAAATTTTATCCATCCTTTCTTTATCATCACTCGGATCATGCTCTGAAGCCAAGGATTCCTTCTTTTTATTATTATTATTATTAATAAGAAACAAACTTTCGCTCATGAAAAAAAAAGGAGTAGGTAGCAGAGGACAAGGTGTCACTTGCATATAAAACAGCTAATCAGCAATTATGAATAATTACAAGCAAATTTTGAAGATAATATAGTAAGATATAGAAGTGGCCCAATCAGAAGAAAATAACAGAAAAAGAAAAGTCCCTAATCTCTATGGATATTGCAGGTCTATAAGGATGCCCAAAATAGACCCTCTACCAAAAGTAATCCACTTGCTCACACTAGCATCAATAAATATCCTTCTATTTTTGTCTCCAAATTTTCCATAAACAACCATCAGAGCACATATCTCCAAGACCGCAAGGGAACTGAAAATTTGGAGTCCACTATCAACTGTGAGAAAGGTAGTAAATAGGGCAACTACTTCGAAAAGATTGGATAGATCCCAACCCCCCACACCTCCACCCACTCTTGGCAAAAGCCTTCCTCCAACCATGTAGCCTTCTCTATCCAAATACTCCATATCCTCCCATCCCCACTTCATACTGCAAACCATAACTAGCTCCTCCACATTTCCTTCAAAACTGTTACTTTACAATCAAGGATTTCAGTTTATCATGCCCCCAACTACAGTTCTCTTTTTATTTTTTCAGAACAGAAGGGGCGTGTTGTCCCAAACATGAATCGACACAGATAGACGATTTTCACCACATATCTTTCTAACATTCCCCTTGTCAGATTGTTACTGAGCATTTTTTGGATATCAAACAGACAACCTCCAAAAGGGTTTTATTTTTTCCTTTAGTTCACTTATTTGGCAAACAATTTTGCTATGGCACAAACAGTTCTTGCTACTATTCCTTAGTTTTCATCTACAAACAGCTTTTAATAATTTATTGGAGATAAGCCACTCTCTGCAAGAACCATCTCATGTCTAGAACTACATGGTTCCACTCTGCAAGAACTCTTAATTACCCTCTTGAAGCTCATGAGAAGCGAAAATCTGAAATCATCCATGCCCACTAAGAGGAATGAGAGGGAAGATGATGATTCCTCTCATGTCAACACAGCATCGTCCCATTATGGGAGCTGAATTTTAAACAGGAGAGGTGTTGTGATTTCGTTTTTAAGAATGGGAAAGGCAAACAAACTCTGTAAACCGAAGAAAGTACGAAAGAAGATAAAAAACACAAATAATTAACGTGGTTCGGCTGTGTGCCTAAGTCCATGGGCAGCAACAACAAAAACTTCCATTATTAAATAATGGGTACAACAAATTATCTTACCAAGCCTCATAATTGGCTCATGAACAACTAGCAAAAACAAGAAACATAAACAAAGCACTCTTATCTCTTTTCTTCTCTCTTACAAACTTTACGCTATCAATATTCTCTCACTCGGACACTTTGAGATATATAACACGGTCTTCCTTTCTTGCTAGACAATCAGACACCTTCAAACTAGCGCATCAGCCCCCTTTTTAGCCACAATAATGGCCTTCAATTCGGAATCCTAATCCTAATTGGAATTTAACTATGTTTCCAATTGGGAAAAAAAAAAAAGGACTTCTATTGGGACTACAATTTCTATCCTACTAATTCCTAATAGACTTAGGAACCTCATCATGGGCTGGAAGATACAACAAGAGGATGGGAGGTTCTCTCAACTGAGCCTGGGTAAGTCTTTTGAGCCAGCTGAATATAGGGCCTATGTATCTTATTTTATTACAAGGGGGTTCTTTTCACCCAAAATGTTCGTTTCAAGTTTTGATAGACCTGAGTGTTTCTCATTTTTGCTTCAGGGACTAACAAATGTTTGTTTTAACTTCGAAAAAAATTATCGACCAAATTTACATTTGTTAACATTTTTATCTACCAATACAATACTGTCCATATACTTTTCCCAATCTCTGTTTATCGTATGATCATGACGCTGTTAAAATACGGCATATCTACTACAAGAGGGCCTATCGAAACAGAAACAAACAAAAGAAATGAGAAACTCAATTATAAACGATGCAAGGAAGCAAAGTTGGGTAAGTACCTCAACATGTAAACGATCGACATAAGCCCCTGAAATCCAATTTCCAACGAGTTCAGCCGCATCTTGACCTTCAACAACCTAGAAAGAGAATATGCACAAAGAAAAATCAATAGTAAGCCCTGTATGGTTTCTTCCATTAAAAAAAAACAATAATCAAAACATAAACTACACTAGGCCATGACTACTTTAAACTAGAAAAGCCACTACTCATGATCCGCCAAACAAAAAGCATCGACTCGAAAGAAGAAGAAATCTTACAACAATGAGATCCTTAAGGTTACTGAGTTCTAAGAGCTCCAGAACGTACGATATAACCGGACGGTTCCCAACTGGAAGCAAAGCTTTTGGGACCTCCTGGCGTCATCAGAACCCGGTAAGAAATCATATCAAAATTAAAAAATTAATTTCAGAAAAAAAAAACATGGGTCGAGTGTTTGGCTGACAAGAAAATTGGAGAGAAAGCATGAGAAAAATAAATTGAAATAGGATAGATATCGTTCCGAATAATTAGACTGGCGGAATATTTGGGGACCTTGGAAACGAGAGGAACGAGATTCTTCGAGGTGCCACCAGCTAAGACTACCACTTGGAAATCCATCGGAGCAGAGCGGAAGAATAGTGCTCAAGGCTTCTTTGCGTTTTTCTGTATCTTAGAACCTCCTTGGCTTTGCGCCTCCCTAGTCCCCACACCAATTCACAATTGTCAGCTGGGTTTATTGCTCTGATTTCTTTTCACTCTCAGAGTTTTAGGTCTTTTTCAGTCACAAATCTTCTTATTGACAAATTTTTTTCCTTTTTCATTTTCATTTGAAGGCTTGGGCCTACACATCAATTCCTTTATTCTGCAATTAATTAAAAAGTCCCTGTTGATAGAGAGAAAATTCAAAAGTTCAATTCCAATTTCCAACCATGCTAGTTATCCACTCCATAAAACCTAGAGTAGTAAAAACATTTAGACGAAAGAAATAAATTATGGGAATTATAATTCTGTCATTTAATTTTTTATCAATTATAAATTCTCATATTTAGACATTATGTATATAGGAATTTAGAAATCATACCAATTTAAAATTTAAGTGTTTTTGATAGTTTAAAAATTTTACAATCCTAAAAAAACACAAAAAGATAAAGACTATATTTAAAAATTAAAAACTACAACCACTACCAAAACATATGAAAATGGAGGCCGAGAACAGAGATAGCATGGAAGCATATTCAGCAGATAAAGACTCATTTAGTAAGCTGTGAATCAACAGTCCACATGGAAAAGGAAAGAACAAAGATAGCATGGAAGCACATTCAACAGATAAAAACTCATTTAGTAAGCTGTGAATCAACAGTCCACATGGAAAAGGATAAAACGTACATTACATATCTATATTCATATTCGTCAAATAAAGAAACATGTGAATCCTTTTTCAAGCAAGCACCAATTATAATTAGTAAGCAGCACAACTCAAAGAAACCTGCTAGCACCACCACTGCTAGCACCCTATCATGTGTCCTCATAATATTAATGCATTGTTTAGCTAAGAACTAGCTCCCCAGTTTTCCACTTTGCATGACTAATGAGCATTACAACTTGCAGAGGGTCGGAATAGACTGAAAGATGATATCGTAATTGTGAGTAGACTATCCTATTTGTGGTTGCTATCGGGAAGTTGAGAAAGTGTAATGTTCGGGCTTTGGAAGACCGGGGGATCCTTGGGGGATGTATTTCCCATATACTTGGTTTTGTGAAGTAGAAAAGTACGTGATAAAATGGCAATGAAACCACACAATTCAGTCACAATCTGAGATCCACTTTGTGACTCCCAGTCCTGCAGTCAAAAGGAGAAGGAAAAAAAACTAAAAACTATCAAGCCTAAAGTATTACGAATGTCTACAAAAGTGAAATGATCACAATGAAACTTTCTGCACTAACATAATAATAGCAGCAAATCTACAAGTTCACTTTAGAAGATTTTATCACAATCCTATTTTGTATGCTATCTTTTTCTATCATCTTTACCATGAATCAACATCCAGAAATAAGGTTGCGACAAAAATCAAATCAAACAATAGATTTTAATCATTCAAGGCATAACAAGCCTTGAAATGTTCATATGATTAGGAGTTGTGTTTGTTAATAAAAAAAAAAAACCATTTCCTTGCCAAAAAATTAAGAAAAGAAATGACATGATCATCCCCGTAATCCCCCTTGATTAGCTTGGGAGGATGTGCTCCCATCTGACACGTCATTGCAAAATGATTAAAGTACCATCGAGATTAAAATTAGCATACCTACCACGTGTTAGGGAAGAGATATAACCATACCCCACTCAGGATATCCAGAGTACGCAAATCCACGTGATGCCTCAGCCGTCACACAACCCGTATCCACAATCAACCTAGAGGGTGCCAAAACCAACAAAAAGTGTGAGTAGACAAAAGATAAAGCTTTGAAAACCCATTTCTGAAAACATTCTTTAACCCTCTGTTTTATAAAACATGCGTGCATAGTCAAATAAACCATTATTTTAAAATCAACGCAATATATATAAACCATGGGTCCAACCGAAATCAGATGAAACACATAAAAGCCCTTTAGGCCACATTATCCCTGAAAAACACCAGCTCTAAACCTTTTTGAAAACCTTTGCACATAGCACATGTAACATCTGGACTTTTACGATTTGGTAAAGTTGAGCTTGTAATGTAAAATGACCATTTTGCCCCTAGTTGGGAGGATTTGTTTACTTTTGACTCAAATTGTATTTTGATCTTTGACTGACAAGACCTCGCCGCCGTGGCTACCGCCGTGGCCACCAACATACCCAGTTCGACTCCAGGAACTCCTTTCACCCCTCAAACACGATCAAAACCAGTCCACACTGATTTTCCAATTTCTGAGTTTTCGGACCTCTCTGTTTTTGTTTTGCCGCCGTCGTCCCTGCCGTCTCCGTCGCCTCCCGTCATCTCTCAAGCCTCACCGTAGTCAATTCACATTCCTCCGCACAGCCTCATGGTTACAGATGTGGTGGGGATGCGTAATGGGGAGCCGTGTGCGGGTGTGCATGTGCACGGTTCTGTTTTCCGGTCACCACCGCCACCCACGGTGGTCCTGCCGCCGCATGCGACACAAAACTCCTCTCAGTCTCCCAATGTTCTCTCACGGTTCCAAAATCAGAGAGGGGTTGTGTGTGTATGTGTTTCGGGTGGGAGAAAACAGAGTGAGAGAGAGATGAGTGTGATCAGAGATAAAGGAAAGGGAGAGATGAGATCAAAGGCCCAGATTTAATCTGAGGTTTGAATGGATGGTGAGGATTTAAGGGGAGAAAATGGATTAAATAATCCAATGGCCAACAAGGATCCAGATTTTTGGGAAGGTGGGGATGAGTGACATGTGGACTACATCCAAGGGTCCAGATTCGTCAGTTACTGTTCACCTATTTAAATATTATTATTTTATTCCGAGTCTCGGTTAATCGTGTTTCACGTCCTTGACCATAACTTCGTCGTCGAATCTCCGATTTCGGCATGCCGCCTGTCGTTGGATTCGTATCGACGATACCTACGTAACGGTCCTTGGCCCTCGCCCATCGGACCTCCCGGTCAAAAAGTCAACATTTGGCCCTAAACATGCCAAATTACCAAAATACCCCTCAACTTCCGAACATCATAACTTTCTCTACGAATGTCGGAATCGAACGTGCCGCCTGTCTATGAACTCGTGACGTCCCGAACTACGTCACGGTCATCGGTCAAAGTCCGTTTGACCGCCCGATCAAAAAGTCAACATTTTGCCCACGACCAGGGGCAAAACGGTCATTTTGCATAATTTGTCCGATTCCGCCCTACTAACCACCGTTCAACCTCGCTAATCAAGATTAGTCACTAAACTAATCCCGGAATTCAGGACGGGTCGTTACATTGACCCATGACCGTGACTTAGATCGGGACATCACGAACCCATAGACAAGCGGCACACTGGAATCGGAGACCGGACGGGAAAGTTATGGTCACGAAAGCGAAAATGGCACTATGCATGAAATCCCGGGAACGTTACACTTGGCTTGTAACGACCCGTCCCAAATTCCTATATTAGATTAGTGACTAATCACGATTAGTGAGGTTAATCGGTGATTAGTTAGGCGAAGTCGGAAGAACGATGCAAAATGACCGTTTTGCCCCTAGTCGTGGCAAAACGTTGACTTTTCGTTCAGGTTATCAAATGGACTTTGACCGATGACCGTGACGTAGTTTGTGACGTCACGGGTTCATAGACAGGTGGCACGTTCAATTCCGACATTCGAGGAAGAAGTTATGACATTCGGAAGTTAAGGGGCAATTTGGTAATTATGGTTAAAAAGGGCAACTGTTGACTTTTTGACCGGGATGTCTGATGGCCAAGGGCCAAAGACCGTTACGTAGATCGGTACGATACGAATCCGTAGACAAGCGGCACGTCGAATTCAAACTTTTGACGGCGAAGTTACGGTTCACGGAAGTTCAAGTGCACTATTGCACGAATTACGAGACAAGTGACATTTGGCAGCTAGTGGGCCCAGATATTTAGTTCCTGCCCAATGGATGAGTGACAAGTGTCACCCATCCACTGGCCCTTAATTCCCATTCATGCATCTCCTCATTGCATCGATCATTCATTTTCTTCCTTTCACCCAAACAAACCCGATCTCATCCTCTGTGCAACCCAAACCCATCCAATCCAAACCTTCACCCACGACCATCTGAGGAACCAGGAGAGTGAGAGAAGGACTGAGGATGATGGTGGCCCGCCAGGAAGGAGCCACCGTGCACAACTGAGACCCAAACCCGAGGTATGGCTCGGTTTTGGTTTTTGAATCCAAAATTATGTTTTTGTTGTTATGGTTAGTTTTGGTTGATTAGGACTTGATTAGTGGACTTCTAGGATGTTGTTGGAAGGGTTTTGAGGGTGGTTGGACGGCTGGGGAGCCGTGGGAGGAAGTTGGGAAAACTGAACCGTTTGGTTCAAAATGGAACCATGGGATTTGGATGGTTTTGATTAGTTTGAAGGATTGGGTTTGATAGAAAACGTGAAAATAGGATTTTAGGGATTGGATTGGAGGAAAACGGACAAAAAATGAGGGTTGTAGAGGCCTGAACCTGTCACGCTGGTCCAGTTGCAGAGATTGGACCGAACCGGCCGGTCTAAACCGGCCAGGAGGTTGAAGACGATCACTGTTCACCGGCTCGTGAGCCCACGCGCAGGGCCCTTTGGGCGGCGCATGGCAGCGCGTGGTGGGGAATCTGGGGAAGTCTTCAACACGTGAAATCTTCTATTTGATGTAACGAACATTTTGGGACTGGTTACTGTCTCGATAATGTTCGGGGCATCGGAAAGTTTAGGTTCGAGTTTCAAAATAGTTAAAAATACCGAAAAATTACGGGGCTTTAGTAGGAGGTTAATAAGGTAGTTAGTAACCTTCTATTACGATTTTGGACAGGTTCAGGAGTCTCGATGATGGTGATTGGCTCGGGAGAGCCGTATGGCACGCAAATCGAGGCGGCAGCTCGAACGGTCTATGAGTGGACCTTGTTTTCTAAATTGGTGCATACATAAATGTTTATTATATGTTTTAAATACTTGTTTGTGATACCATGAGTGCATTTGGATGTGTGGTTACGTATAGGCACGTATTTCGAGGTTTTGGCCCTATACGGTGCCTATACGGGCCTGTGTTTCTTTGATGGTCAAAATGAAATGGTTTTGGATTTCTAAAAGGATAAACTCGGGTATGAGACCCATTTGGTTTTGTCTCGGGCATATGACCCTATTGATGACCTACGGGTCTGAGTCATGGTCTCTGCAGATACTTGGTGCACGGCGACGGACGACGTGACGCTCGCCTCCGGTTTGGGATGTTTTCCTTCCGGAGAGGTCATGATGCACGATCTGTGGTCGGGTAGCCGGTGGAGGCTCGACTTCAGAGTGCTGACAGTTCCGGATATCGATCGGTGATGGGTGCACCATGATCTTGTGGTGGTCACGTCAGTTGATTCGTTCACGGCGACATACCAGGATTGAGGGCGGTCCTGGATGGATGGTTGCACGCATCACTATGATCGGAGTCGTGACTGACCCTTAGATATCGGGCAGGATGCCCAGCTGATGTCATATGTTCGGGCACAAGACCCAGTTACTTTACGGTTATGATTTCGGGTCAGGGACCCTACATAGATTTCCAAGTTCATGACGGTTTATGGGAACCGGCATGAACCCTTGTTATGTTATTGTGGTACATGAAGGTTTATGGGAACTGGGCATGGAGGATGTTTTTTATATACATATATATATATATATATGAATGGCATGGATGCTATAGATCATAATGGTTCAGGGGAACCGAGCATAAATATTTATGTTATGTATATATATGTTCATATACCTTCCTTTACTTCTATTATCTCCTCCGGGGAGGGTCGTTGGCCTGGGTGGACCCCGGAGTAGTCACGGAGCACCGACTGAGTGGAGTCACACCCCAGTTGGGTTCCTTACTCTCAGGAAGGCTATGGTTACTATAACCTCGGGTAAGATTAGTGGTCTACGGACATTGACCTTGACTTTGAGAAGACTCGGATTGAGACCCAGGTAGTACGCGCGTAGCTTTGGAAACTGTGACAGGATTGGTTGTGTGAATTATATATGATATATGATATGTGATATGTGATATGTGGTGTGCACATGTGTGCATAGGATTTGGGCAGTGGCCCGTATATTTGATTTGATTATGGTTTTGGGCTTAGTTCCCACAGATGGTTTCTTTCGGATAAATGGTTTTCGAATGCATGCATGCTTTTTAGTGAAGGGTACAAATGTCTTATGAAATGTTTTTATAAACTAGTTGTTTTGTCCACTAACAGCTTTTAATGTTTTGACGCCCTTCAGGTTGGCAGCGGATGTGGACTGTAGCAGAGACCGAGATATTACATACCTCCTCCAGATCCTGGTGTACTCTGATAGCCCAAGAGGGCAAAGGTCGGAAATATCGCTTGTCTGACACTTCGTGTCAGACGGGAGCAGGGCCATCCCGCGTTAATCCCGGGGGATTGGGATGAGTCTTGTCATGGCTGATTCCAATTGGATAAGGATAACTTGGTGGGGCCCTTGGATGAGTGACAAGTATCACTTATCCCATTGGTGGGTTTCCCATGCATTTGGGTCTTATTAGGGTTCCTAAAAACTAACACTTTCTCTTATTTTCTACTACCTTCCTCATCATTTCCCCCTAACTCTCAAACTCTCTTAACCCGTGAGGGATCAAGAACATACAAACACCCCACTAACACCATATCATCTGTTCTGCTCACTGTGAGACCGGGAGAGTGACTGGGACTAGAGATACGAAGAAGGACGACGGTGGTGCACGATGGATCACGACGGGAAGGTAAAACTCGAAACGCCTACTTTTGGCTCAAAAATGGAAAATGGATTTAGGACGTCTGTCAATCAACCTAATGGGCCCTAACATGTTCTAAGAACTGAGACGATTCTAGTAGGCTTGGTTGGAAGATTTTTGGTGGTTGGAGCTGGGAGATATCGACGGAAAAAGTCTACGACTTACTGTTCATCGAAATTCAGGTAGCTTTGAGTCCTTATCTTCCAGTTTTGATCATACAGATCTTTCAGTTAGGATGAGACGAGTGCATAGGAAGAAACTTGATCGAAAATGGTTGAGTAATTTGGGTTTTGGAATCGGGTCGGGTTGCAGGTCTATGCGACCCGAATAGCAGACCCATCAAGAGGACAAGGACGATGACGTCATCAGCTGATGTCATCACCCTATCAGATGTTAGGTGACATGGCTTATAGAACAAGGACATGTGTCATAAGTTAGCACTAACATGTCAGTGACGTGGCCCAATCAATGGATGCCACGTGTCACTGACATATTAGTGACGTGGACCAACCAGCAGTTAACAGTGGCACCTGTCAGTTTGACACTGTTAGATGACGTTAGCGGCTGACGTCAATAGTGACGTCAACGTTGACTTTGACCATTGACCTGACGTTAGCTTTGACTTTCGCTGATGGTTTCGACGATTTGGATCCAATGGTGGTGGTTTCGAGTCGATCAGAGATCATTTGGTGGATCAAAATGGAGTTTATAGCATCGGGAAGCGTGTTCAGGACGTGTTTCCGGGCCGACACTGTTCCTAGGTTTTAGATATGGGTTTTTAGAGATCACTAGTGACCCTTGAATGTGTTTGGACAGGTCAGAGACTGAGATATAGCTACATGACAGGTTTTAGACGTTGATTAAGCAGCAGGACAATACTGTGAGTGGGTCTTTCGATTTCCAATTGAATGCATGCATAACTATTTTCATTATACTAGTATATGATAGTGTGTATGAGTAGGTTGAGTCTTATTCCTGGTCTGTGTACCTATATATGTTATACTATGTGGGCATGTGACCATCTGGTGATTATGGGAGTTGTGGACTCATACCGGGATGTCACAGGCTCATACTATTACACCGGATAGATTGACCATATAGATTACTGTCTCCTCCAGTTATTGGTACCTTAGAGTGGTCACGGCGCATTGCCTGCGAGGGGTCATGCTACGGAACGACCGAACCATAGGGTGGCTCAGGAGCAGGATTGCTATTATGAGACGTCAGAGACGTTAGGCATCTGGAATGCTATACCTGGACTGGGTTCGGGGATAGGACTCGAGATTGAGACCCCGAGTGGCACGCGTAGCCTTAGGACCACGACCTTATTAGACGTCTAGGACGTCCGACATCTGGGATGTCAAGGTTGGGATATACGGTGCAATACGATTATGGTGGATGCATTGTTATTATACTATTTTGTGTGATGATGTGTGATATGTTTCAGTTTTACTATATATATATGTTTTGACTCAATGCATGCATGGTTTGAAAACGGAGGGATAAAACGGTATTTTTACTATGTATTATGAACGGTTTTGAAATATCCTTTATTTTTTACCCACTCACACCTTCATTGTTTTCTTGACCCCTCCAAGAAGTGACCCAGGGGTAGAGGCAGGTCCCGAGGCTGAGACATAGTCCCTTTACTGCTGCGTACCTGATACTCTGGTTGGGTAGCTCGAGTGTTAAGACCCGTCCCCAATCCCCCTAGGATTATCGAGGAACAACCCTGATCCCGTCTGACACGAAATGTCAGACAAGGGAAATTACCGACCTTAGCCCTCTTGGGCCATCAGAGTACGGCAGGATCCGGAGGAGTATGTGATATCTCGGTTTCTGCTACAGTTCACATCCGCTGTCAACCTGAAGGGCAGTCAAAACATTAAAAGCTGTGAGTGGATAAAACAAAAGTTTATAAAAACATTTCCGTAAAGACATTTGTACCCTTCACTAAAAAGCATGCATGCATTCGAAAACCATTTAACCAAATGAACCATATGTGGGAACTAAGCCCAAAACCATAATCGAAAGAATCATAAAGATTCAACCATACGGGCCACTCCCCAAAACCATGTGGGACTCAGCCCAAACCATAAGAAAACCACGTGCACGGGCCACCGCCCAAATCCTGTGCACATCACATATCACATCTCATAATCATATATCATATATACATATAATTCACACAACCAATCCTGTCACGGTTTTCAAAGCTACGCGCGTGCTACCCGGGGTCTCACACCCAAGTCTTTTAGAGTCAAGGTCAATGTCCGTAGACCACTGACCCGCCCTGAGGTTACGATCCATGCCTTCCTGAGAGTAAAGAACCCAAATGGGGCGACTCCCACTCAGTCAGTGCTCCGTGACTACTCCGGGGTCCACCCAGGCCAACGACCCTCCCCAGAGGAGATAATAGAAGTAAAGGAAGGTATATGAACATATATATATACATAACATAAACATTCATGCCCGGTTCCCCTGAACCGTCATGATCTATAACATCCATTCCATTCATATATATATATATATAGAAACATCCTCCATGCCCGGTTCCCATAAACCATCATGTACCACAATAACCTTTCCAGGGTTCATGTCGGTTCCGTGTCAGATGGAATCAGGGTCGTTCCTCAATAATCCCAGGGGGATTGGGGACGGGTCCTGACATCGAGCACCATTTTGTAAAAACAGTTATCCGTTCTTGTAATTTTGTTGTGCTCTCTATCCCTTGTTTAGCACTGTTGGACCCATTCTCGGATGTATTTGTTATGTAAAATGTTTATTGTACATTACTTAATTTGTTATGGGTATTCTGGTCATCTTCTGGGATGGTATCAGACGGAAGCAGGGCGCATCCCCTCGTGGTCCCCTAGGGGATCGGGATAGGTCCTGTCAACACATGTAATAAAAGCCAAACCTGAACTCGCTAGTCAAACTAGCCTGCTAGTCTAACTGGCCATAAGTCAACCTTTTCTCACCGATCAAACCAGCCAACTAGTCCAACTAGCATAACATAGGTACTACAGGTAGACATGTATAGAACTTGTGGGGTCCAACCTTGTCGACACGTGTGGAGTCTAACTCCGACTATGTCTGAATCCGCCTTTGGGTATTCTCGGAGTCCAACTCCGGATTAGCGATCCAATTGCCTGAGGTTGACTAATTAGAAAACAGTATCCATTTGAAACACATTTAACCCCCGGTGCTAGCCCAAAACAGTTACCACAAGGGCACCAGCCCAAAAACAGGGTTTCACAGGGTCACCTGCCCAAAACATTTAACTTTCGAGAACTAGCCCAAATTCTGATTTTCCAAAAACCATGATAAAATCAATATCTATAAATCACATCCATAAATATATTCAAACTGATCATAAATCCAGCAATCATAATCATGTAAAATCATATAATAAAGCTTGTAAAAACATATAAGTATACATGCATCAGAATTATGAAAGAAACTATTAACTCACAATACCGCCGCTCGCTCAAAACGTGAGTTGTAAGCCAATCTGAAGCCTCCAGGACCTCTGGGCTTGTCAAATTCAAACATGAGGGTCACTACCAATCCATATAAGTATAAACAAGGTACCCCAAAAAAATCCTGTAGCCAAAAACACATGTCGAACACGCTGCCCGAGGAGAAAAACCTCTAAATCATCAACCAAACGATCTCCGATCAACTTGAAACAACCACCATTGAATTCAAAACCTCGAAACCTTCCGAAAAAGATCAGTTTCACCTCAAAATTCGAGCCCGCGCACTAGTCAAAGTTTCACCCACGTGCGGTCAACGTTGACGTCACCTGACATGTGGCACATGCTAACGTCATCTTGACATCACATGCTAATGTCATACGGACATCATCCTGCCGCATCATCATCCTGCCAGATAATCATCGTCTCCCTCCAAGCGAGTCGATCTGCGACCTAGCAACAGGTCGTTCAACCCATATGGCTATCCCTACCCGTTCTTCTTCATTTCAAGCCCATTCTTCGCCATTCTTTCACCATTCTAATTGTCATTCACCCAGAAATTGTTCTATGGCCTTAAAATTGAGAAAAATCACTTGAAAGTCTTCCAACCAAGCTCAAACTCCACGGGTCACCTTCAAGCTTCCACCCAAGACTGTTCCAGCATCCATTCCTTTCCAGTTCTGGTTCTACAGACTCGTACGACCTCAGGAAACACGATGATGGCTTTAGTTACAGTTCTAAGCGCCAAAATCCCAAAACCCAAAATCCACAAACACAGGTTCACATGTTTACCTGTTTTTATTGGTTTCCAGCTAGCCCACACGGCCGTTGTAACAACCCGTCTAGAATTTACTAGATTATTGAGAATGAATTGTGAATTGATTAAAGATTAATTAAGGATTATCGGACGATTGGGGTAAAATGACGATTTTACTCCTGAACGAGGGTAAAATGTTAACTTTTGACCCGGAAGGTCAAATGCAAGTGTATCCAGGTTCATTACGGAGGTCGAGACGATACGAGTCTGTAGACATACGACACGTCGAAATCGAACAACGTATAGGAAAGTTAGAGGTCAATGAAGGTTTCATGGACTATTCATAATTGTACGAAAATCGAGGTGGTTGACTTTTGGGTTTGTCTTTAGTGGGCTCAAAAGATCTGGCCTGGACCAATAGATGAGTGACAAGTGTCACCCATCCTTTAGCCCAAACCCACACATACATGCATCATCTCCCATTCTTTTCCCTCATTTCGATCCAAACTCGTACCCACCCAAAACCATTTCCCCATCTCCCTGCTTGAGGCCACTGAGAGACTGAGAGGATGAATGAGAGGCTGAAAGGACGGTGGAGGAGACAACGGAGCCACAGCAGGGCTGCTAGCCGTGAACCCAGATAAAGTGGTCGTGTTACACTTTTTCTCTTCGGGAGACCCTATGGATATGAAATGATTGGGCACTCTTTGGTGAGACACTCAGGGACAGCCTGATTATGCCACAGATGAAGATGTAGAGGATGAAGTATGGTATAATTAACCTTGCACGAGAAATCTTGAATTTATTAAAAAGGGAAAATTGGTTTAAGTAGAGCTTTGATACAAATAATGAGCGACCTTTTACAAATAACCTAAGCCTCTCTATTTATAGGAGCAAAGTTAATCCTAAAATATGTTAGGACCTGACCCTCCTCGGTCAGGTCCCGACTCATCTAACACGGTATTGTCCGCTTTAGGCCTCATTTCCTTTACCCTCACGGTTTTGTTTTCGGGAGCTCACGATGCAACTTCCCAAGGGGTCACCCATCATGGAATTGCACCAGCCTCAACTCGCGTAACTTTGGCGTTCCAATACCCCCCCCAAAGCCATTTGAGCTCCCAAAAGGCCTCGCTTAAATCAGAGTTGCACAGCGGCCCACTCTATCTAACACGATATTGTCCCCTCTAGACTCACTGGCCGAACCAGCCCAGCCCGAAAGGTTTTGTTCCCGGGAGCTCACGGTGCAACTTCCCAGTGGGACACCCATCATGGGATTACACCAGCCTCCACTCACTTAACTTTGGAGTTCCCCAGGAACCCAAAGTCACTGAGCTCCTAGAAGGCCTCGCTTATATCAGAGTTACGCAGCAGCCCACTCTATCTAACACGGTATTGTCCCCTCTAGACTCACTGGTCAAACTAGCCCAGCCAGAAGGGTTTTGTTCCTAGGAGCTCACAGTGTAACTTCCCAGTGGGTCACCCATCATGGGATTGCACCAGCCTCCACTCGCTTAACTTTGGAGTTCCCCCGGAATCCAAAGCCAGTGAGCTCCCAAGAGGCCTCGTGCTAGATAGGTGTGTGCCTACACCTTTAAGGCACACCACCATTTCCTTCCCAGACCATTCCCCCTCACATGAATGTGGGATCGTTCACCGTTCCCTTCCAGGACACGGGTCTTACAATCCACCCCTCTTAGGGCTCAGTGTCCTCGCTGGAACATTTTTTGGTCGGGGTCAGGCTCTGATAGCATTCTGTCAGGACCCAATCCTCCTCGGTCAGGACCCGACTCATCTAGCACGTTATTATCTACTTTGGGCTTCCTTGCCCTTGCCCTCACGGTTTTGTTTTTGGGAGTTCACGGTGCAACTTCTCAGGGGGTCACCTATCATGGAATTGCACCAGCCATGTCAGGACCCGTCCCAATTCCCCCGGGATTAACGAGGGACGCTCCTGATCCCGTCTGACACGGAGTGTCAAACGAGGGAAAATTTGAACCCTTAGCCCGAAGGCTTCCAGAGTACACCAGGATCCGGAGGAGATATGTGATGTCTCGGTCTCTTCTACAGTCCGCACCGTATTCAACCTGAAGGGCATTGAAAACCGAAAGACTATGAGTGGACAAAAAGTATTAAGTTTAGTAAAACACATTTCATAAAAGACCTTTATGCCCTTCACTAAAAAGCATGCATGCATAGTGAAACCATTTATCAAACCACATATGTTTCAATAACCAAATCCATACGGGCCCCTGCCCAAAACCATTTATAGAAACCATAACATAGTAAACATATGTGGGATCTCGGCCCAAATCCATTTATTATCCATAAAACACAATTTCGCAAAACCAAGAAATCATGTTTATCATATATTTCATATAACCAATCCTGTCACTGTATCTAGAGCTATGCGCGTGCTACCCGGGGTCTCAAAGTCCAAGTCTCCCCAGGGTCCACCCAAGTCAATGTTCGTAGATCAATGACCCTCCATAGGGGTTATAATCTATAGCCTTTTTTAGAGTAAGAAACCCAAATGGGCCGATTCCACTCAGGCAGTGCTCCGTGACTACTCTGGGGGTCCACCCTCCTTGGAGGAGACAATTCATATATAACGGATGGTATACGAAAAAACCTTTTGAAATCATTATTAAAACCTTTCAAGGGTTCATGTCCGGTCCCCATAAACCGTCATGAACTATAAAAACCTTTCAAGGGTTCATGCTGGTCCCCATAAACCGTCATGAACTATAAATCCATTTATGGGTCCCTGACCCGAAATCATAATCTTAAAACGTAACTGGGCCCTAAGCCAGAATCCACATACAAAATGGGCCTTAATCCCCAGTTAAGAACAATGTTAGGACCCGACCCTCCTCGGTCAGGACCCGACCCTCCTCGGTCAGGACCCGACTCATCTAGCACGATATTGTCCGCTTTGGGCCTCCTTGCTCTTACCCTCACGATTTTGTTTTCGGGAACTCACGGTGCAACTTCCCAAGGCGTCACCCATCATGGAATTGCACCAGCCTCAACTCGTTTAACTTTGGAGTTCCAATACCCCCCAAATCCATTTGAGCTCCCAAAAGGCCTCGCTTAAATCAGAGTTGTGTAGCGGCCCACTCTATCTAATAAGATATTGTCCCCTTTTGACTCACTAGCCGAACAAGCCCAGCCCGAAGGGTTTTGTTCCCTGGAGCTAATGGTGTAACTTCCTAGTGGGTCACCCATCATGGGATTGCACCAGCCTCCACTCGCTTAACTTTGGAGTTCCCTAGGAACCCAAAGTCACTGAACTCCCAGAAGGCCTCGCTTAGATCAGAGTTGCGCAGCGACCCACTCTATCTAACACGATATTGTTCCCTCTAGACTCACTGGCCGAACCAGCCCAGCTAGAAGGGTTTTGTTCCTAGGAGCTCACGGTGCAACTTCCTAGTGGGTCACCCATCATGGGATTGCACCAGCCTCCACTCGCTTAACTTTGGAGTTCCCCCGGAATCCAAAGCCAGTGAGCTCCTAAGAGGCCTCATGCTAGATAGGTGTGTGCCTATACCTTTAAGGTACACCACCATTTCCTTCCCAGACCATTCCCCCTCACAAGAATGTGGGATTGTTCACCGTTCCCTTCCAAGACACGGGGTCTTACAAAATAAATAGGAGTTTTACAATTTAAATCCTAATGAAAAATGATTAAACTAATTAAATTAAAGTCCTAAAAGATAAAGGTAATAAAAATCCTAATTAAAAAGGTTTCCTAAATAATAAGGAAACAAATCCAAACTTGAAATTGACAATTTTCCTCATGAAATAAGGAAAATATTGCTGAAAATTGAACAGGAGATTATTCGGTGGCAGGCCACCGAAATTGGTGCTGGAAATCGGTGGTCAACACGTTGTCAACGTAAGAAGGAAGCTGGAAGAGGCGTTTGGTTGGCGGCGGCCGAAAGGAGAATAGGGAATTCCGTACACGTGCGTCGACGCCATCTGCAGGAAGTTGGAAGGCGCGCGCCGATGCTGGAATCATGCTTTCAGGAAGCACGCACCGGATTGGTTATGCATTACTTGGCAGACATCTTCCAAATTGGTTTTTGGCCTGATTACATGAGTTCGGTAGCCTCTTACCGAAATCCTGAGTGGGTTTTGGTGGCCTCCTTTCATTCGATCATAACTTCTTCGTTATAACTCTAATTGAGACGATTCTTTCGTCTAAATTCTCATAATTCCGTCCTTAATCCAATTCTTCACAATTTTCACAAAATATATTATTTTCTCCATTTTTTTTGGCTTTTAAACATTAAATGATAAACATAAAAGGTATAAAATGATGCTTAATTCAAGGCTTATCATCGAGCTTGGGGCTCCGGTTTCTGAGCAAATGTGAATGTGATGGTCTACCGGTAGCACACTTGTGATGTGATGATTGAAATGATATATGATGTGGTGCATGTGATGATTGATGTTGTGCTTGTGCATTGGTGATAATTTGATTATGTGTGAATTCTGTGGTAATGCTCGAGATGCGTGTTAGTGAATCTCGGACGTCGAGCTGGGCTCCGGTTCTCGAGTAAGTTTGTGGTGTACCTGCCATTGGGGCAGTGGTTTCATGTGTGACATTGTGATGATGGGTTTGGTTATGTGTGATTACTATGCTAGCCATGTGTGGATTTACGTGATGTGAAATTGTACATGAATGATTGCACTGACTTATTGGTAATTTTGATGGTTTCTTGTAGTTTTCAATTTGAGAACTATTTCATGTATTTCGAGGTTATGAAAGGTGTTTTGTTTTAAATTGAAATGAACGAGTTTTGAATTGATTTTCATATGCATACATGGTTTTGGAAAACAGAGGGTAAAAGGATAGGCGTTTTCAAATTATGCATTTAAACTATTTCTTTTGTCCACTCACACATTTTCTGTTTTTGTAACCCTTTAGGGCCGTTGCACGGAGATTGAGGCTCGAGAGGCGGAGACATGAATTAGTAGGATTCATGGTTATCCTTTGTTTGAGAACGTTTCTATCAGGCGAGAGCAGGAACTAAGAATACTGTTATGGGGTATTATGGTTGGGTCCTGTCACCTATGGCACCTCAAAATAATAGCCAATTCAATATAGGTCCTCCCAGATTCTATCCTAGGCCCCAAGGCTTCCAAGGACCCCAATCAGCACAAGTTCCTAACCAAGGGCCAATCCTAATTATGATAAAATGTTTGAGGCCATAATTGCTTCAACCAAGGCCCTCGTGCAAAGCCAACAAACCCAAGGTCAAGACATCCAAGACATAAAGAAACAAATGGGTGATGTCGTGAATACTTTGAATCAAATAAGAGAGCAAGGCAAGTTGCACGGAGGCACAATTCCTAATCCTTGCTACGAGCAAGCCAAGGCCATCACCACACGGATGGCAAGGTCCTAGAAGAGGCCCTCCCTAAGGCCCCCGCCAATGAAGATCTCACAAAGGTGCATGTATGCACTAGTCTATCAACAAAGGATCAAAGAAGTAAGGGCCTTACCTTTTCAAACTTGATTATTACTAACTCTATTCCCACGGTTCCCTTCCCAAACAGGTTCATGCAAAGTAAAAAGGAAGAGAGCGAGAAGGCTATTCTCAAAACCTTCAAGAAAGTGCAAGTTAACCTTCCCCTCTTGGATGCAATCAAGAAAATTCCAATGTACGCAAAATTTCTCAAGGAACTTTGTACTACTAGAAGACAACACCGAGAGAAGAAAGTAGTAAGGGTAAGTGAAAATGTCTCCGCAGTTCTCCATCGTCAACTACTACCTAAGTGCAAGGATCCCGGGAGCTTTACCATTCCATGCATCATAGGGGAGAACTAGTTTGAGAATACAATGCTTGACCTTGGAGCATCAATCAATAGCATGCCTTATTCATACTTGATTCCTTAGCTCAACAAGTCTTTGAAGTAATGAATGAAGGAGCTTTGGAGAGCACAAGCCCCCACGGGTCCAATCAATTCTCAACGGGCTTCTTACTTGAGCTTCAAGAAATCGATCAAGAAAGCAAAACTGTGGCAACACTCAACTCTCCAAATGAGTTCCAAGGTAAATACTTGTCCTTTCAAGTTCCCCTTTCAACTAACAAGCTTTTACCTTCAGTTTTGCAAGCTCCTTTGTAGAACTAAAACCACTACTCGAAGCCCTCAAATATGTATTCCTAGGAGAAGACAACAAAACCTTACCGAGGATCATCTCTTCATATTTAACCGAAGACCAAGAGAACAAGCTCATCAACGTCTTAAGGGCACATAAGACATCTATAGGATGGACATTAGCAGAAATTAAATGGTTAAGTCCTACCACTTGTGTCCATAGGATCCTACTTGAAGAAGATGCAAGGCCAACCCAGAGAAGCTTAAAGACGCTTAAATCCGCCTATGATGGAAGTTTTCAAAAAGGAGATAATCAAGCTCCTTGATTGTGGAGTGATACACCCTATCTCTGACTCCAAATTGGTTTCACTGATAGGTCATAATTTATGCATGTTTTATCCATGATATAATGTCTTTTTACTTATGTTTTGTTAATATTTCATTCTATGCAATTGGAGAAAATAATATATTTTGTGAGAAATGTGTAGATCAAATAGAGCTTGGAATTATGATAATTTGAGCGAAAAAATCACCTAAATCGGAGTTGAAACGAAGAAGTTATGAAGGAAAAAAATGGCGTAGGAAATTCGGTGGCCATCCACCGAAATCAGCATCAGGGGTCCGTCATGTATTACTGTAACAGCGCCATCCACTTGGCACGCGCCTACCCAACTACTTTCCTGATCTTCAGCGTGCGCGTCCTGATTCCTTATTCTCTAGTTCGGTGGACGTCCACCGAATGCCTGGAACAGTAGCTTGGCGCCTTTGACCATGGTTAACCGCGCCCTTTGACTGCGTATATTGGGTGGTTGACCACTGAAATTGGTCCTAAAGGTTTTAATTCCTAGGTTTAGGCCTTTTTTAGGATAATTCCAACTTCCTTTCACACCTAATCTCCATATTGTATAGGGAATTTAGTCCTACTTCCTTTTCTATTATTATTTTCAGTCTCTTTACTTGTAGGGAATGTTTTTAATTATAATTCTTAATTATTTAGGAAGCCTTTTCCTTATAGAATTCAATTATAAAAACTCCTACTTTTAAGAGGATTAATTATTCTCATATAAATAGGGGTATTAAGGTTTATTGTGTGGAGGCCAAATTTACCTCTTGAAGGTCCCCAAAACTCTGTCAAAATTCATGTTTTTCGTTTAGAGTTTTGTAATCTTAATTCAAGCACTCTTTACAATTCAAGCATCCTAATTTCAGTACGTCTACCTTGAGGGAGTTTTCCTTCATTCCTTTTATTATTTCTTGCTTTATTTATATTTATGCACCTTTTAATTATGTCCTTGTTTTATTCAATAATGTTTGAGTAGTGTAATTCGGGTTAGGGTTACTTGAAGCCCTAGCCATGTTAGTTCTTACTTAGATTTCTAGCTGTTGATTATGATTGTTATGTATGTCTGCATTTGTTGGATTACTGTGCTTCATGAACTCAATTTATGCTTATAAGCTTAGCTACCTTAGTTGTGTATAATTGTCGATGTAATTGCTTGACGGATCACCTCGATGTTTGTGTTCACCTTGCAATTTGTAGCATCATGTTTAAGGGGGGACTCTTATTTGTAATCTAAACTCATGACTCACTAGAATTGCACATCAGTTTGCTAGGGATAGTGTAGTGACATTAAATCTTTTCCACGTTTCATGCATTATCACGCACCATCGGTATAATTATTTAGGGGCGGACACATCACGCTTAAACATGCAATCTAAGAGAAGATAATATGTGTAGGGTGAGCATTCGCTGGACCTCTGCATGCGCACTTAATTCAGATACATGCATAGTAATCCAATCAAGGAAATATAATGGAACTATAATTGGTAAAGGTGGATAGAAACCCTAACTCAACCAAGTTAGTTATTATTAGTTAATTTACTTCCATCATAAAACATATCAAACCCCCCATTGCATTTTAATTACTCCACTAAAGTCAATTGAACCAAATCAGATTGGATATTGTTAAGCAAGTCTCTGTGGGATCGACCTTTGTTTGCATCTATACTATCTACATGTCTTGTGTGCTTGCAAAGTTTATTACACGTAGAGGTTTTTCCTAGTACATATTTTGTGCTCGGTAAAATCTCTATCACTCACCTTTGCAAATTATCCCAAAGAAATCAGGTGTAACTATAACGATCCGTCCCGGAAGTCGGGATTAGATTAGTGGTTAATGACGGATTGACAAAGTAAATCGGTGTTTAATTGGTTACTTTTAGACGGTTGGCGCAGAATGACGATTTTGCCCCTAGAATGGGCAAAATGTTGACTTTTAGTTCGGGCAGTCAAAAGGACTTTGACAGATGACAGTGACGTAGTTCGGGACGTCACGAGTTCATAGACAGGTGGCACGTCCGATTCCGACATCCGAGGAGGAAGTTATGATGTTCGGAAGATCGAGGACATTTTCATAATTTGGTTAAAAAGGAGAAATTTGTTGACTTTTTGCACGACAAGTTTTCTTCATGCAAACCGAGGACCGTTAGGTAGATTTCGATGTCCTGAGTACAACGACAGGCGGCACACCGTCATCGAACGAATAAGATATAGGTCTAGAAAGTGAAGGGTAAAATGGTAATTTGGACTTTTAGGGGCAAATCAGTCTTTTAAATACCTTGGGATTTGTGCAACTGGAGAAGGACAATTGGGCTGAGTTCATTGGATATTTTTGAAGGCTGGGCCACAGGTTGGTGGACACCTGGCTTGTGTCTAGTGGATTCTAGCCAAATCGGCCTTTCTTTTTACAAGTTTAAAATGTTGGGTTTGTCGTGCAAATGAGAGAAACAGAGAAACTGAGACCGTGAGCCATTGATCGTCCCTCTGTGTGTGTGTCCTGTGGGGCTTTGTGATAGAGTGTGAATGACCAGAGAGATTAGTGAGGAGGATCTTGGTGGAACTGCCACGAGCACCGCCGTGGGTGGTGGCTGTCATCCATGAGAAACATAGAGGGAAGTTTAGTCTTGGATTCAAGCTCCTCAAAACTACAGCAATTTCTTATGATCTGAGAACAAACATTGGAAAAGAAGATGGGACGAAGTTATTAGACTCCACTTCAAGGCTTGAAATGGACGGTAAGGTCAAGAAATCAGTGAGAGCTAAGTTGAATTCGATTATGGTAAGTTGACTTCAGTGGACTAATAATCGTATTGGTTTATAAGAACTTGTTTCTAGGAGTACCGGGAATGATTTAGGACCAAAAAACAGAGAAGAACGTTGCAGGAGGCATGGAAGCTCACTGGAGAAAGTTGGTGTTTTGACAGTGGAGCTAACAGGTATTGTTTAGACCTTGTTTTTCATGTTTAAGGTTAGAGATCAATAGGAAAACATGTAGGGAAGCTATGGGAATTAATTAGGGAGGAAAACGGACAAAACTGGACCAGATAGACCCGTGAACCGGCCACGCCGGTTCGGCCTGAACCATGAACCGGTCGGACCGGGTCGAAGCAAGGTTGACGGTGACACTGTGCTGGTGCGTGAGGCCCACGCGCAGCCCCTTTGGGCAGCGCGTGTGGGCGCGTGGCATAGATTCCGAGGAAGGTTCCAACACGACTTTTAAAGTATTCGATGTAACGAACATTTTGGCACTGGTTTCGAGTTGACCAGACATCGTCTCGATAGGTTTCAGGATGTCCGAAGATTTTAGGCCTCGGTTAAAAATAGTTAAAAATTCGGGAAAATTACGGGACTTTGATATAAGCTTTATAAAGTAGTTAATGACCTTTTTATGGGATTTGGACAGGTTCGGAAAAATCGAGGATAGCGGATTGGCTGGAAACAGCATAAGTGCGCGCGTATCCAGGCGACGTCGGAATGGCCTGTGAGTGGACTTTGCTTTCTAACTCTTGATGCATGCATATATGTTTTAATATGTTTTCCTACGTGATTCTATTATTTGCTTTATGATTTTGATGATTTACGGTTTTGCACATTTTTCGAGATATTTACGTAATTGCATGTTGTACGAGGTTCGATTTCTCTTGTGATCTGACGATGGTTTTAATGATTTTGATTTCAATGATTTAAAATGGATTTCGAAAGTGATTTCGGGCTTGGACCCCTGTTCATGAGCTTTCGGTTTTGAAATTGGATTTCGGATTTGGTTTTGATATTTGGAAAGAAAGTCGGATTTGGTTTAGGGACGATGTTCCGGATGCCAGCTTACGGAATCATCGTTGCGAATTCGACTGTGGATTTTCTATGGTTTTCACTGATTGTATGAAAAATGGTTTTGGGTTTAAAGACCCGGAAAAAGAGAAAAACCACTGGATCTGTTTTGAGTTTAAAGACTCGGATTGATTAACAGGGGGAGGGCCCTGGATTGATATGGTTTTGAGTTTAAAGACTCGGTATATGTTTTGAGTTTAAAGACTCGGTGATTATGATACCCCCCGAGGCATGCTCTTGTGTTTAAGTTTAAAGACTCTTTGATATCCCGGAAGGCCTGGTTATTTGCACATTGTGTTTTTGAGTTTAAAGACTCGGACGCACTTGAGATCCAGTAAACTTGTATGATTGATATTTTCACTGGGTTTTCACTAGTTTTCAGATGTTTTGGGCAGTGGCCCGGATGCTTTGGATTTGATGAATTTTGGGACTGAGTTCCCGGATTTGAGATTTATTTGTGATTTGAGGCTGAGGCCTGGATTTGGATAGCGGATCTGATTCGGGTTTTCATTGAAGGTTTTCGAGATGAATGATTTCATGACTTGACTTGATATGCATGCATTGGTTTTTGCGTGGAGGGTATAAATGTACTTGTTTTATGAACTGTTTTTGAACTTATTCTTTATTTTGTCCACTCATAGTTTTTTCGTGTTTTCGATACCCTCTAGGTTGTTGCGGTACAAGCTGTTTATCGCGAGAGATGGAGACATCACACCCGCGATCCACAGTAGTTCGGTACACTCTGGAAGTCAGTTAATTTTTGGATGGTTGGATCGAGAATCCCTTGTCCGACTTACGTATCACATGAAGGTTGGACGTCAGTTTAACCTTCGTGTCATGCGTAAGTTAGACGGGACTGGATTTAGCCCTTAATCCCGGGGGATTAGGGGTAGGTCTTGACGGTAACTGTAGTAAAAAAATGCTGAAAATGAGATGGTACCTTAAAAGACCATTACTGTGACGACCCGCCCCTGATTTTAGGGATTAATTAAGACTAATTACAGATTGGTGAGACTAAACAGGGATTAGCCAAGGATTAACGGACGTTCAGGGTGAAATTACGATTTTGACCTTGAATGAGGGCAAAAAGTTAACTTTTGACCTGAGAGGTCCGACGGTTGAGGGCCGATGACCATTATGTAGATCGGGTCGATACGAGTCCGTAGACAGGCGGCACGTCGAAATCGGACGTTCGGTGGGAAAGTTACGATTCACAAAGTTTCGTGGAACTATTGCACAAACTCCAGATGAATGCCTTTTGGCATTAAGTGGGCCATATATTTTGGGGCAGGCGTCATTCATCCATTGCCCACCTAAATTACTACATGCATTCCCCCATTCCTTTGTTCATCCAGAACCAAGCCCGATCTCACCCAAAACCTTGAACCCAAATCCATATCCCCTTCCTTTTGATTTTGTGAGAGGCCATAAGAGGAGGTGAGGATGAGCTGATGGTGGCCGGGTGATGACAGGGCCGCCGTGGACGGCGGTGATGTCCTAGAACCCAGGTAACCCGACAACCCAGTTTTGATTTTTAATTTGAATTTTTGGTTTAGGACGTTATGATGGTTTTGGTTGATTGGGAGGCGTTTATTAGCCTTGTAGGAAGATTAAGAGGGGTTTGGACGGCAGAGAAAGGCTGAGAAGCCTTGGGGGTGGCCTGGAAAAATAGAGGCCGTAGGGGTTCGATTTACACGGGGGGTTTCTTGATTGTTTTGTATGGTTTGAGATATAGGATGATAGGAAACTTTGAAATAGGAAGATTAGGATTGGATTGGATTGAAATGGACCAAAAATGAGGAAGGAGTGGCCTTGGACCGGTCACACGGGTCCAGGCGGACCGGAATTGCAGAACGGACCTGACCGCCAGTTCAGATCAGCTTGGCCGAAGGACAGGGATGCACTGTAGCGGCGTGTGGCTCCACGCTCAGCCAATTCAGGAGGTGCGTGCGGGCGCGTGTCCCACTTTCTGGGGAAGGTTCCAACATGTAATTTCATCTATTTGATGTAACGACCATTTTGGGACTGGTTTTGAGTCGATCGGACATCGTTTCGATATGTTTCGGGGTGTCCGAAGGTTTTAGGATCGAGTTTAAAAATAGTTAAAATTCCAAAAAATTACGGGGCTTTAATGAGAGGTTAATGATGTAGTTAGTAACCCTCTATTTCGATTTGGACAGGTTCGGGAGTTCCGGTGACAATGATTGGCCCGGGAAGGGCGTATGGCATACGTATCGAGGCGCTGCTTTGGACGGCCTATGAGTGGATCTTCGTTTCTAAATTGATGCATGTATAAATGTTTATACGTTTTTTAATACATGTTTTTTGATGCATGAGTGCATTTGATTGTGGTGTTTAGTATGTACGTATTTGCACGTATTTTGAGGTTTTCCAGTTTTATATGGTACTTCTACGTGATGTGTTTTCTATGGTAGTTTTGTGGAATGGTTTTGGATTTGAAAACATGGAATCGGGCATGAGACCTAGTTGGTTGGAAACTATCGGACTTGGAGTCCATTTGATTTAATAAGCAATCGGGCTGGTGACCATTTGAGCTATACGATCGGGCCGGGGCCCCGTTAGTTTACGAATTCGGGCTTGAGGCCCAGTTGGTTATGATATCGGGCATGAGGCCCAGTTATGGTTTATAAACATGATTTCGGGTCAGGGACCCAAATGGATTTGGATTTACGATGGTTTATGGAAAACCCGGGTGTGGCCCTTTGAACAATTTTGAAATAAATTATCAAAATGGTTTTTCGTATACCATCCTCATGAATGAATGCCCTCCAGACGTCTTGTAGTATCCTGGAGTGGCGGGTTGTCTCCTCCAGACGTCTCATAGTATCTGGAGTAGTCACGAGGCATTGCATGCGAGGGTCATTGCACGGAGCGACCAGTCCGTATAGTGACTCAAGAGCAAGGTTACTAGAGGTTAAAATCTCCCCCTAGGGAGGGTCATTGATCTGCGGGTCATTGACCTGAGTAGACCATGGGAAGACTTGGGATTTGAGACCCCAGATAGCACGCGTAACTTGGAACCGTGACAGTGTTGTGATTGTGACATCTCGAATGTCAGGCATCAGGGATGCCGAGGATTGGTTTTGGGTTGAGACCCACGTGATGTGATTTGGGCTAAGTCCCACATGTATTTGTTTTGGGCTGAGTCCCTACTGATTTGGTTTTGGGCTGAGTCCCACTGGTATGGTTTTTGGGCAGAGGCCCATATGATTGGTTTAACTTACGGTTTTGGGCTAAGGACCTAATGGTTTCATTTTATAACTGGTTTTTGAATGCATGCATGCTTTTTAGTGAAGGGAATAAACATCTTTTTATGAAATGTTCTTATGAAATTATTTATTTTGTCCACTAACAGATTTTCGTGGTTTTAATGTCCTCAGGTTGATCGCGGATGAGGGGTGCTAGTGGAGACCGAAACATCACATTTCTCCTCCGGATCCTAGCATACTCTAGAAGCCCAATGGGGCTAAAGTCGGAAAATTTCCCTTGTCTGACACTTCGTGTTAGACGGATTAGGCACATCCCGTGTTAATCCCAGGGGGATTTGGGACGGGTCCTGACAATTAAGGGCCATAGAGTTTGCATAGACTATCACAAGCTCAATGCCACATTAGGAAGGATCACTTTCCATTTCCTTTCATTGACCAAATGCTAGAAAGGCTTGCAGGACACTGCTTCTAATGTTTCCTTGAAGGGTACTCTGGTTATAATCAAATTGCAATCGCACAAGAGGACCAGAGAAGACCACTTTTACATGTCCATTAGGAACCTTCGCATATAGTCTCATGCTTTTCGGCCTTTGCAGTGCCCCTGGAAATTTTCAAAGATGCATGGTTAGCATCTTCTCCGACTAAATTGAGAAGATTATAGAAGTGTTCATGGATGATTTGAGCTTGTTTGGAAAAGTTTTGAAGATTCTTAGCACACCTAACACTAGTCCTTAACAAATGTGTTGAGACAAACCTTGTCCTAATTGGGAAAAGTGCCACTTCATGGTCACTCAAGGAATCTTGCTAGGCACATCGTGTCATCAAGAGGAATAGAAGTTGACAAGGCAAAAGTTGACTCAATCAAACACTTACCTCATCCAACGTCCATAAGAGAATTAGATCCTTCTTGGGCCATGCGGGCTTCTATAGAAGATTCATCCTAAACTTTCCAGATGGAAAGGCACTTGACTATGTTCCTCCAAAAAGACTTGGCCTTGAATCCAATGAAGATTGCAAGCAAGCCTTCAACACACTTAAAACCTTGCTCACCACGACACCTATCATGCAAGCCCAAATTGGTCCCAACCTTTTGAGTTAATGTGCGATGCTTTAGATTATGCCATTGGAGCTGTCCTAGCCAGAGAATAGACAGAAAGCTCATCTCATCTATGATGCCACACACACACTAAATGACGTACAACTCAACTTGTGACGACCCAAAAATTAGAAAAAAGAAAAATTTGGAAAAAATTGGAGGAAATGACAAATTTTGCCCCTAGTTTTGAGGTCCAAAGTTGACCTTTTGATTGGAACCTTGTTTTGACATTTCGGGAGGACCGTTGGATAGGTCCTTGAGACACTGAATTCGTAGACAGGCGACATGCGTCAATCGGAGTTCGGACGTGAATGTTATGGGTCTAGAATTGTGAGGGGTATTTTGGTAATTATGTGTGCAGGGGTAAAACGGTAATTTGATCAGTATTGGCTGATTCAGCCATATTAACTGAGTTGAGGACAACTGTGCCCACTAAATTGGATGAAATTTGGCCACCTGGTGACATCTGCCACCACACTTGACATATTGGTGGCAATTATTACTGTTTAAAACCATTTGAAAGCAAAATGCGGCTAAAGGATAAAAACAGAGTTGTACTCATGGTTGATTCTGATCAGTAGACCACAGTGAGAAACAAATTGAATTAACACCAGGGATAGAGAGTGAATGGGATATCGAGAGAGGAAAGAAAGAGAATTAAATAGTGAGTTATGAACCTTGAACCCATATGAAACTAGACTCAAAAACCCGAAAACCCTTGATGAGCATTATGTCGAATTTGAATTTTTGGACATTCATGAGTGAAATTGACCTCGGATTAAGGTTCTTGAGCTCAAACCGAGTCGAACCCAATGAAAATTGAAGGGAATTGGGGTCGTTTTGCCTTAGAACGGAAAGGGTGAGAACTTTGGATTTTCGAGCTTGAGTCGAATGGATTGGAGACCTGGAACGATGCAATTGATGTTAGAAATATGGTTGATAGAATCCCACGAAGCTCCTTAATGCATCAATTGAAAGAAAACACTGAGATTTGTGGAGATTGGATGATGAATAGTGTTCGATGTTCTTCGAAGGTCGAGTTCGAATTAAAAGGATTAAGGTAAGTTTGATACAAAATGAGTTTACAGATCCTTAATTAAGCCTATTTCGATGCTAATGGCTGGTTTAATTGTACAAATTGATGCAGAATGATGGAATTGAATTGGGTCTGGTTCGTGGGTTGTAGGATCCGTTTACAGTTAAACGGGTGAAGGTGGTGACACTGTAGCAAGCGCGTGAGTTTCACGCACAGCCACTCACGGCGACGCGTGAAGGCGCATGGGCCCGATTCCCAAGGTGTGTTCAACACAACTTTTGTTCTATGCAATTTAACGAACATTTTGGCATTGGTCTCGAGTCAATCGGACACCGTTTCGATATTGTTTCGAGGGTTCGAAGGTTTATGCTACGTTTTTATCATAATTAATTCCGGAAAATTATGGAAAATTAATATGATGTTAATTAAGTCACTAGTGACCCTTAATGATGAATTTGGGCAGGACTTGGAATTCCTGGAAGATGTCGAAATTACGGAAACGCGTGTAGGCTCGGAAAGCTAGCGGTTTGGACGGTGTGTGAGTGGACGTTTGTTTATAAACTGTTATGCATGCATCACTCAAATTTTTTACATAGATTTATTACATGATTTGAACTGCAATGATTTGGCATGATTATTTCTGGATTTAATGATTATTTTAATCAGTGTTTTGGGTATGTTTTTCGAGAAAACTGTGAAATTGCTGTTTTGGGCGAAGACCTAAGATTTTGAGATTGGTTTTGACTTGGATTATGAGTCAGGGATTGATTTTATGGATTTGTAATGTTTTTCAGATATTTTATGTATTTATGTGAAAATGGCAACTTAGGTTGCGGTTGCACGGATTTACTAGAAATGAGAAATGAGATTTGGGCTTGAGACCCGTGATAAATGGTTTTGACATGGTTTTAATGATGATTTTGAAATAAAGATTTTGATTGTGTATTCATGTCAGTGCCCCCAGATGTGTAATTCCTAGGTAGACTTCGGATGTGTAATTCCCCGAAGTGACTCCAGATGTGTAATTCCCAGAGGGACTCCGGATGCGTAATTCCCGAGGGGCCGGATTGTAATTCCCGGTGAGGCTGGATGTGTAATTCCCAGCAGAGATGGACGTGTAATTCCCAGCAAGATGATAACTCTGGGTGTGTAATTCCCAGAGGACCCTCAGATGTGTAATTCCCGAGTTATATGCTTTATTGTATGATAAAATGGTTTTATAAAACGATTCAGGTATTTGGCTTGAGAGCTGGGATTTAATACTTTTCATGTGATTTGGCTTGAAAGCCGGTGATTCATATGTTTAATTCTATGCATGCATGGTTTGATAAACTGGAGGGTAAATGATGCATTTTGATAAATGTGTTTTAAAATGATATTATTTTTGTCCACTCACACCTTTCCTATTTTGATTACCCTCCAGGCTGTGGCACGACGCTCGGGGCTGATCGAGAGGCAGAGGCATGAGCGGAAATCAGTGCAGTTATCCCTTCTCTAACAGGTACTGAAGGGTAGTTTGGGGACTTCAGTTGACTTGTCAGACAAGAGGAGGACCAAGCACGGTTATCAAAGTCCAGCTGGGACGGGTCCTGTCAAATTGGTATTAGAGCATCGGGTTACTGATTTACCATGCCTCTAAGACACGAGCCCTGTGCGCGGCTTGGTGATGAGACGAGATACGAGGGCATAGATAATCCCTAGAGTAATTTTGACCCTAGATTGGGGGTAGAACATTGCATTATATATTCTAGTTGTGTCGGACTTGTGTTGGTCCGGATGGTTGTTTACGATACGGTATATGGATGGGCATGTTGGGCCTAGGATACATTTGACCCAAGGATAGGGGGTCAGATGAGTGACTTTTGGATTTTGGATATCGAATGGGACTTAGAGGGAGTCCGGAATTGGTTTACTGTGTGTTGGGAGATCCTGAGTAGAATGCGGTTCGCTTAGGGGTGTTTGCTAGGTGACCGGATATGCCAGTGGTGCCATTGATGTTAGTAAATATTGAATTCAGACTCGAGAGGAGTCGAGACATTGGTTTTGGACTTTATAGGAGTCATGAGTTGGTTTAGGACTCAGGATGAGTCATGATGTGATATGAGGGCTCCGGATGAGCCGGGAAAGATGAAAAAAGTGGTTATGGTTGCACACAACGAGTGAGGGTTCACGTGGGAACCTGAGGTAGCGAATTGGATGTGAATTTTGTCTCCATGATTGTTTTTGGAGAGGAACACCTGAATTTCGAGGGTCGAAATTTGAAAAAGGAAAATTTGGAAAAAATTGGAAGGAAATGACGATTTTGTCCCTAGTTTTGAGGGTCGAAAGTTGACCTTTTGATCGAGACCTTGTTTTGACTTTCTAGGAGAATTGTTGGATAGGTCTCGAGACACTGAATCCGTAGACAGGTGGCATGCGTCAATCGGAGTTCGGACGTGAAAGTTATGGGTCTAGAATTGTGAGGGGTATTTTGGTAATTATGTGTGCAGGGGTAAAATGGTAATTTGATTAGTATTGGCTGATTCAGCCATATTAACTGAGTTGAGGACACCTGTGCCCGCTAAATTGGATGAAATTTGGCCACTTGGTGACATCTGTCACCACACTTGACAGATTGGTGACAATTGTTGCTGTTTGAAACCATTTGAAAGCAAAATGCGGCTAGAGGATAAAAACAGAGTTGTACTCATAGTTGATCTGATCAGTAGACCACAGAGAGAAACAAATTGAATTAACACCAGGGACAGAGAGTGAATGGGATATCGAGAGAGGGAAAGAAAGAGAATTAAATAGTGAGTTATGAACCTTGAACCCAGCTGAAACCAGACTCAAAAACCCGAAAACCCTTGATGAGCATTAATGTCGAATTTGAATTTGTGGACATTCATGGGTGAAATTGACCTCGGATTAAGGTTCTTGAGCTCAAACCGAGTCGAACCCAATGAAAGTTGAAGGGAATTAGGGTCGTTTTGCCTTAGAACGAAAAGGGTGAGAACTTTGGATTTTCGAGCTTGAGTCGAATGGATTGGAGACATGGAACGATGCAATTGATGTTAGAAATATGGTTGATAGAATCCCACGAAGCTCCTAAGGCATCAATTGAAAGAAAACACTGAGAATTTGTGGAGATTGGACGATGAACAGTGTTCGATGTTCTTCGAAGGTCGAGTTCGAATTAAAAGGATTAAGGTAAGTTTGATACAAATTGAGTTTACAGATCCTTAATTAATCCTATTTCGATGCTAATGGACGGTTTAATTGTACAAATTGATGGGAATTGAATCGGGTCTGTTCGCGGGTTGTAGGATCCGTTTTTGGATGTGTAATTCCCGAAGTGACTCCGAATGTGTAATTCCCGGAAGGACTCCGGATGGATAATTCTCGGAGGGACCGGATGTGTAATTCCCGGTGAGGCTGGACGTGTAATTCCCAGCAGGATGATAACTCTGGATGTGTAATTCCCAGAGGACCCTCGAATGTGTAATTCCCGAGTTATATGCTTTATTGTATGATAAAATGGTTTTATAAAACGATTCAGGTATTTGGCTTGAGAGCTAGGATTTAATACTTTTCATGTGATTTGGCTTGAAAACCGGTGATTCATATGTTTAATTCTATGCATGCATGGTTTGATAAACTAGAGGGTAAATGATGCATTTTGATAAATGTGCTTTAAAATGATATTATTTTTGTTCACACACACCTTTCCTGTTTTGATTACCCTCCAAGCTGTTTCACGACGCCCGGGGCTGATCGATACGCGGAGACATGAGCGGAATGCAGTGCAGTTATCCCTTGTCTGACAGGTGCTGAAGGGTAGTTTGGGGACTTCAGTTGACTTGTCAGACGGGAGCAGGACCGGGCTTGGTTATCAATGTCCAGTTGGTATGGGTCCTGTCACAACTACTCAACAATCGAAAAGGAACTCCTTGCGATTGTGTTTGCATTAGAGAAATTCAGATCCTACCTCTTGGGAACCAAGGCAATCATCTACACTGACCATGTGGCCTTAAAGTATTTGTTGTCTAAAAAGAAAGCCAAACCAAGGCTCATACGTTGGATTCTACTCCTTCAAGAATTCGACATAGAGATTAAGGACAAGAAAGGATCCCATAATGTTGTAGCAGACCACCTAAGTAGAATGGTCCAAGATAAGGATCAAATCCCTCTAGTAGAAACATTCCTAGATGAGTAACTATTCAAAATCAACACAAAGAGCCCTCGTTATGCAGACATAGTCAAATCCCTCCGATAATGTTGTCACTCATGAAGTACCTCAACATATGACAAGGGTCTCCAAAGATAGTCTCAAAAAGATTGCACGATATTATGTATGGGATGATCCTTATCTTTGGAAGCATGGAGTTGACCAAATTATACGAAGGTGTGTGCCCGAAACTGAGTTCCAATCAATCCTCATGTTTTGCCATTCAGATTTAAGTAGGCTTCGACATTGGGCCGGGCCGGGCAAGCCAGGCCCAAATTTTTTGGGCATGGGCCGGGCCGGGCTAGGCTTATTAAATAATTTTTAAATTTGCGGGCCGGGCCGGGCGAGTTTAATGACATAAAAAAGAGCCCACAGGCTTTTATCGGGCCGGGTTTATATCGGGCTTTTCGGTTCGGGCCTATTAAGCCCACTTGGATCGGGCTTACGTGGGCTTTTGCAATAAATTATGTCTCAAATTTTAAAATTACAAAAAAATATTAATAATGAAAAAAAATACACAAAGGTGTAAAAATGTGGTCTCGTTAAAATAAAATACTCAAGGGTCCAAAAATGTTGGGCTTATTAAGTAGGTGGATGAGTGGTTAGGGTTTGTATTGGGTATTGGGTATTGAGTATTGAGTATTGGGTTTTTTAAAATAAATTAGGTAGACTTGGGGCTGAGATTTGGGTTTGGGTTGAAATATTAGTATTAAGAATGGGTTGAGTATTAATTTTTAAATAATAAATATTTTATATTTTCGGGCTTATGGGCCGGATTTATTACGGGCGGGTCGGGCTGGGCTTATCGGGCTTTATCGGGCTTGGGCCTATCGCGCCTATCGGGTTTGAACACCATAAGCCCAAGCCCGGCCCGCTAACTCTCGGGCTGGGCTGGCCCACAGCCCATAGCGGGTCGGGCCGGTCTTTTGTCTATCGGGCTTATCGGGCCCCCATAAGCCCATGGGCTTTTGGGCCAAATGGTGAAGCCTAGATTTAAGTAGAGGACACTTTGGAACCAAGTATGCTGCCTTGAAAGTTCTTGAAACTGGTTTCTATTAGTCCACTATATTCAAAGATGCACGTACTTTTGGCACAACGTGTGACAAGTGCCAAAGAACAGAAAATATTGGGACACGAGATCAAATGCCTATGAATCCAATCTATACCATTGAGATCTTTGACGTTTAGGGCATAGATTTCATGGGACCTTTCCCATCATCTCAAGGGTACCTTTACATATTGCTAATCGTAGACTATGTCTCAAAGTGGGTTGGAGCAAGAGCTACATGAACCAACGATTCAAGGGTTCTCTAAGAGTTTATAAAATTCAATATCTTTGCATGATTTGGAATGCCTAGGGCCATTATAAGTGACGATGGTTCTCACTTTTGCAACCGGACCATTACTGCCTTACTCAAGAAATACAACATTACGCATACAATGTCAACTCCTTACCATCCACAAACAAGTGGACAAGCGGAGGATTCGAACCGTGAAGCCAAGCAAATCTTGGAGAAGACCGTGGGTCCAAACTGCAAGAATTGGAGTCAAAGACTTAATGAGGCACTTTGGGCCTATAGAACGGCTTACAAGGCTCCAATTGGGATATCCCTCTTCCGCATTTTTTTTGGAAAACCATGCCACTTACCCGTGGAGCTTGAACACAAAGCTCATTGGGCCATCCACACATTCAACATGGATCTTGATGAGGCAAGCACTCATAGAAAGCATCAACTCCATGAATTTGAAGAAATTAGGCATGATGCCTACGAGTGTTAAAGAATTTACAAAGAAAAAGGAAAGGCCTTCCATGATTGTATGCTTAGGGGTAAAACCTTCAATGTTGGACAACAAGTCCTCCTTTATCATTCATGTCTAAGACTTTTCCCAAGAAAACTAAGATCAAGATGGATCGGTCCTTTTCTTATCACGGATGTCTATGATCATGGTGCAATACAAATCAAAAGCTTGAAAACAGGAAGTGAGTTCAAGGTGAATGGACAGCGTTTGAAACCATACTATGACTTTTTTCAAGAACAAACTATGGAGGAACAAGTCCTTCATGACATTCCAACTTCAACAACTTAGGTAAGCACTACGTCTTGCCTAGACGTTAAATCAAGCACTCCTAGGAGGTAACCTAGCTAAGGTATGCATCTTTCCATTCTTGTTTGTCTTATGTTTTCATGATTTTCTTGGTTTCTTCTTCCTGTGATTTCTTGATTATGTTCGTATGTTTTTACATTAAGGACAATGTAAACTTTAAGTGTTTGGTGGGGGGGGGGGGGGGGGGGGGCGGGGAGGGATGACTAGAACTTTAGGATACACAAAAAAACAAGCGTGGGGGGTACGTCACCTATTTTGTTTGTTTTTTTGTTTTTTGTTTGTATCTTTAGGATACTAGTAACAAACATCATCATACGAGAATAAAAGCATAGAAGTTAAAGTGAATAGCTTTAAACCAACCACTAAAAGATAAATCCATGCGTTACAATCATATGTACATTTAAATTTGGAAACTTTGTGGAAAAAACCTTGTGAGATCTTGAGCCTACTCTCTTGCTTTTGAGTGATAAATTCGTTCTATTCTATAACAGTTATCATCCATTCTTTACTTGATCTCATATAATCAATTTTGCATTGATTCTTTCATGAAATTTATGATTACTCTTGGTTTAATGTGTTGTTTGATGTAAGACATGAAGTAGGCATGGATGCTTAACAACTAAAGGCTTTATTCCTACCCTTTTGAATCTTCTTTACCTAAGCCATGTTGAAGCCAAACACTTAAGCCTTTTCTTTCAACACCCACAACCGCCTACCTTAGAGTATTTAGCCAATACAATGAGCCATACCCTATAGCTTGAGTTTGTGCTAAGGTAGCATCAAATGAGAATCATGGTGGGAGGAAGGACATAAAGAGTTGTCGCCCTAAAATAAAGAGCATTCGCATGCATAGAAGAATCATAAGTGCAAAGCAAGTGTATGAAGAAAAGACGTAAGTGTGAGGAATGACTTTTGCATTATCTTGGTGGGTTCTAAAACATTGTTTCAAAAGAAAAGAATGAACAGGTGTTCTATCAAAAGTTCCAAGTTCTAAGAAAAATAAAGACAAAGAAAAAAAAAATAAAAATAAAGTCTCAAGTACAAATGACAGCGTGCATTACCGTGGGCCACAAGTAAAGACATTGAAGACTCAAAAGATCAAGTCTCACGCATGACTTCTCATGCCTTAGCACATCTTAAGTTCTTTGAAATCCATTTGTTCTTTTGTAACTTTGAACCTAGCCCCATTACAACCCTATAGACCTACGGGTCTTATGAAGAGCCATGCGAAGGACCAAGGTATGTAGTCATGTTCCTAAGTTTCAATTCCCATCTATGAGATCTCATTGTGCTCTGTCTTTTTGATATGTGATACTTTTACTCTTTCACATATACTTGTTGAGTAACCATAGAATTCTTGGAAATAGAAGTGGAAGCAATTTCTTCTAAAAGTGCTTGAATGAAGTTGTTTTTCAAGTTTATGGATTCGAACAAGGACTACCATATCACACATATGATTCACGGCTATGGTTAAAACTTTTGTTTTGGTTTGAACATATTTTCTTAAAGCTTTGGTTTTGCTTATCTTATAATCATGTTGTTGCTGGTTTTCAAGTAAAAGGAGACAAAACTCCTCATACTTGGTAAACCTATGGGTTTAAATGCTTATCTTAATTAGTTTGAGTATCTTTTTGTTTTAGTTTTGCTAAGGGACTAGCAAACGAAAAGTGTGGGGGTATTTGATAGCCTTAATTCTATGCATGTTTTTAATACCATTTGACAGCCAACTTACATGTTCTTAATGCAATATATAATTAATAGGAGAAAGTAATGTGTTTTGTGAGAAATTGTGCAAAAAAAAACGAAAAGATAGGTTAAAAGTCCAAAATTGGTGAAAAATGAGGAATCTGGTCCTAAGACCCTCAATCTTGTCCTAGTCGCAGACTTGTCATTGGCATGTCACTAGGACCAGTCCCAAACCATGTTCCAGCTATTGGGTCCCAATGCCAAGCCATTTTCCAGCTATTGTGTCCCAGTCTCAAGTCCTGTTCCAGCCATGGAACCACGTTTCAGGTCCTGGTCACACTTAGAGCCAACTTTTGGCATCTTGATTTGGACGTGTCAACAACGGTATTTTTGGGCCCTCTTGATGCATTCCCTATAAAAATTGTGTCATCTATTCAGGTGCCTCATTAGGGCCAAGTTCTAAGGTAGGTCAAAAATGACCGTTGTTCTAGGCCACATTTCAGGCCCTCTTGGGTTATGCTTTGTTTTGGTTCCTCCCAGCATCAAGAAAGTGATCAGGCCGTCTAGGTCTCATTCAACTATCATTGCCAAGTCAGCAATGCAATTAAAGCGCTCAAGATCGACCAAGAAGGTTCCTTCTTATGTAACGTCCCGTCCCAAATTTCGGGATTAGATTAGTGACTAATGAAGGATTAGAATGGATAATCGAGGATTAGTTGAGGATTATCAGACGTTCAGGGTGAAATTACGATTTTGCCACTTAACGAGGACAAAAAGTTAACTTTTGACCCAGGAGGTCCGATACACGAGGACCGATGATCGTGACGTAGATCGGGACGTCACTAGTTCGTAGACAGGTAGCACGTTGAAATCGGACGTTCGACGGAGAAGTTATGGTTCACGAAAGTTCAAGGAAACTATTGCACAAATTACGAGATGTATTACATTTGTACTCATGTGGGCTCAGATATTTATTTCAGGCACAATGGATGATTGACAAGTGTCACTCATTCCATTGGTCCTTAACCCTAAAAAGTGGATCTCACTTATTATTGGATGGATTTTATTATTTTATATTTTTCCCTCTCATTTCTCTCTCTTCTTCCCCGTGCACATATCTTCATCTTATTCATTCTTTTTCTTCTTCAAACCGTGAACCTCAACCTCTCACACACCCTCAAATCTTCATTAGTAGTGCTTGGTGTGTGAGGGATGATGAGAGTATGATGTGAGACGAGAATGGTGGTGAGGGTGTGAAAATGGAGTTCGGTGAGGGTCAACCGAAAGAGTGAAAAAAAAGTGAAGTGTGTGATCGTGAAACCCAAGTCCCTTGATCCTCATCTATTGCCTATGATGTGTGAAGGAAAGTTGAAGGGGAGGTTGAGGTGAGGCTAATGGTGGCGACGACGGCAATGAGAGGTGAGAACTTTTGAGGCCTGTGTTTGCATTCAAAAATGGTAGATCGTGAATTATGTGATGTTGATCGATTTGGTCGATTAGGTGAGCTTCTAGAGGTTTCCAGGAAGCTATTAGTCGTGGAACGGAGGCCAACGGTGGCCAGAGATGGGAGCAGTCGATGGAGGAGTTTGGCCATGAGTTCCTCGATCGGGAAGTAAGTTAGAAGGTTATTTTTCTAATTTTGAAACCATAAATCAACTAGAATTAGGGGGACGAAGCTATAGGGATTAGATTGGACTAAAAAAGAGTTGAAAATGGCATTGAACCGGTCATGTCGGTTTGGGTTGGACTGGGTCAATCTGGACTGGTCTGAACCGGGTCGATCTGAGGTAGGGGATGATGAACAGTGTGGCTGTGTCACGACCCATCCCAATCCCCCTCAGGATTAACACGGGATGCGTCATGATCCCGTCTGACACGAAGTGTCAGACAAGGGATAATTTAAAACCTTCAGCCCGATTGGCTTTCAGAGCGCGCCAGGATCCGGTGGAGGAGTGTGATGTCTTGGTCTCTGCTACAGTTTGCATTCGTGATCAACCTGAAGGGCATTAAAAGCAACGGAAACTTTGAGTGGACGAAAATAAATAATTTAATAAAACTCATTTAACAAAAGACCTTTATGCCCTTCACTAAAAAGCATGCATGCATTTGAAAACCATTTATCAAACCATATGTTCAAATAACCATTATTAGGATCTCAGCCCCAAGTTCGGTAAATCCGAGTATGCGGGTCATTGTCCAAATCCATTTACTATTTACAAAACACAATTTCACAAATCCAAGAAATCATATTTACCATATATCATATAACCAATCCTGTCACGGTTTCCAAAGCTACGCACGTGCTACCTGGGGTCTCAAATCCCAAGTCTCCCTAGGGTTCACCCAGGTCAATGTCCGCAGATCCATGACCCTCCCTAAGGGTTATAATCCATAAGCCTTCCTGAGAGTAAGGTACCCAACGGGGGCGACTCCACTCAGTTAGTGCTCCGTGACTACTCCGGGGTCCACCCAGGCCAACGACCCTCCTCGGAGGAGACAATTCATAAATAAAGGATGGTATATGAAAAACCATTTTGTAATCATTCTCAAAACCATTCAAACCTTTCAAAGAATCCATGCCCGGTCCCCATAAACCGTCATGAAACTAGAAATCCATTCTTTCCAAATCCAAATCCAGTTAGGGTATCCGAACCCGAAATCGCATTTATAAACCATAACTGGGACTCATTCCCGATATCGTAACGAACTGGGCCTCAAGCCCGATCATGTAAACCAACTGGGCCTCAAACTCGATTTCGTAAACCAACTGGGCCTCTGGACCGATGCCTTTTTAAATCAAATGGACTCCAAGTCTGAGAGTTCGTAAATCAAATGGGTCACATTCTTGATTCCATATTTTCAATTCCGAAATCAATTCACGAACCAATTGGGCCTCTGGCCCGATAATGCAACTAAATGGACTTCAAGTCTAGGGGTTTCCAAAACAAATGGGTCTCATGCCCGAGTTTACCTTTTCAAATGCAAAACCATTTCATTAAACCATTATCGAAACCATAAGCACGTATAACCACAGCGTAAAACCAAAAACCTCGATATACGTGCAAATATGTAAATCGTCACGAAATACATGTAATCATGCAATTCACCAATCCATAATCATCATGATAGAAATCATATCTATAAACCATATAAAACATTTATGCATGCATCACAGTTTAGAAATCAAGGTCCACTCACAGACCGTCCTAAGCTGCCGCGTCGATTTACGTGCAATAAGCCTCCCCGGGCTAATCACTGTCACCGGGACTCCCAAATCTGTCCAAACCATGCTAGAGGGTTACTAACTACTTCATTAACCTCTCATTGAAGTCCCTTAATTTTCCCGAATTTTTTAACTATTTTTAAGCTCGATCCTAAACCTTCGGACATCCCGAACTATAACGAAACGATGTCTTATCACATGTTGAAATCATCCCCAAAAGACCCCTCACACACCCCCACGCGCCACCTAAAGGGGCTGCGTGTGAAGCCCACACGTTGGAAAAATGTCACCCCTAACCTTGGGTGAACTGGGTTCGCCTGGTTTTGACCAGACCGGAACGGCGTTCACGGTTAAACTCCATTCCTCACCCGTATTCGACCCGTTTTCCTCCATTTTAATCCCTACACCTTCGTCTAACCATTCCATATCCATCTATGCTTTCAAACTCACAAAAACAGGCTAACACCATACCTCCTTGATCGAAAATGGCGACGGTCCCTACAACCTCATCCTGCCGTCGACTCTGGCCACCATTCCCTTCGAAAACGAGTCCCCTATGTTCGTCTTGGTCCCTAGATCACGTCCCAATCCATCAAATAGATTAAAACACCCTAAAACCTAACCTTTGATTTTTGAAGTAGAAACGTACCTCACGGGTTTTGTCTTTGGGCCTTCGCCACTGTCCACGACGGTCCTCCCCGACAGCCTCATCATCATCGTCTCTCTCCCCTCTCATAATTTCATTTAGGGGTGACCAATGTTAGATAAAGTTTAGGGGAGGTGGTGGGTGAGTATGGTTCATGGTGTTCGGGTTTTGAAGAAAAACAAAGAAAGATGGTGAAGTTTGATGTTGATAGTCAGATGATGAAAGATGATGGAGATGAAGGGTGGAGATGATAGGAAGAGACAGGGATGGACGGTGAGGATTAAGAGATGTGAGGAGTGGGAATTATAAAATAATATTATTTTAATACAAAAACCCACCAATCATGAAAGAGATCCACAAATTGGGGAAGATGGCCAAATGGATGAGTGACACTTGTCACTAATCCAAGGGTCCCACATTATTAAATCAGCCAATCAGGTTTATTCCTACAATTTATGCCTCGAAATGCGTGAATAGTCCAATTTCACTTCCCGTGACCATAACTTCCCCGTTCAACGTCCGATTTCGACGTGCCGCTGATATGTCACAAATTAAGCATCATTTCAATGTTATTTCTTACCACTAGTACTTATCTTTTGATTATAATCATTCAAATAATAGGAGAAAATGATATCTTTTGTGAAGTTTGTACAAATTGCTTAATTGAGGTTTAAATCACGTTTTTCAATGAAATGTGATCTTTCCAAGGCTAAATCTTCAAGGAATTTTCAAGGACTCATAAAGGGCCTCATCATCCCCCATTTACAGGACCAAGATCCACCAAGACCCTAAAATTCACGGCCTAGCCCATAGAAGCCCACAAAATGCGGCTAAGGGTTGTTTAGTGTGATTACTTGTGGATCAAGCAACTTTGGACGAATTTGCCTACCTTTCTCAATGAGGAATGACATGAGTTGACTTGGATAAGAAGACTTAATTATATTCCTAACCAGATCTGAAGTTAAAGATGGCAAGAAATAAGGAAAATGAAGTTTCTTGGAAATCAAGAAACCATCTTGTACATGGCTAGGGTTAATTAACTTCCCTAGCCGCAAATTATCACTTTTCCTTTAATTTAGGCAATGAAATCTGATTTAGGATAGCATTAAATGAATTCCTAGTCAAAGATGAAGTCAAGAAGTGGAAAGAAGGAAGGAAAGGGAGTCCTTGTACAACAAGGATCCCACAAAAATGCGGCTAAACTAGGGTTCACGGCAACAAGGAGTTTTCCACCTTGTTTTGGGGGATATTTTCCCTTTATTTTAGGGAGATGTTAGGGAAAGTGTTAGGGGTTATAAATAGATGTTTTTTCATTGTTTTTGGACGTCCAATTTACCTCTTAAGGGCCCAAAACTCTGCAAAAATTTCTGCTTAAAGTTTATACACAAAGTAGTCGCAATTTACCTATTGTTCATGCTTTTGGATTCAAGTCTTGCATCTTCTTTGTGACATGAAGTTTGGGAGAAGAAGAAGTGTTTGTGCCACTTCTCTCCCACATCATTCATCTTAGTATTTGTGTTTCTTAATCCCTAATCTCTTTAAGTTCATATGCATTCAATTATGATGTTTGTTAACTTAGTTATACATGAGTAGTTTCCTTTAGGATTAGGTCTGTTTGAAGCCCTAGCCATGTTAGTTTATAATTAGATTTCTGGCTGTTGATTATGGTTGTTATGTATGCCTAGATTTTTTGGATTACTATGCTTCATGAACTCAATTTATACTTGTAAGTTTGATCACCTTATTTGCGTATAATTGTCGATGTAATTGCTTGAAGGATCACCTTGATGTTTGTGTTCACCCTGCAATTTATAGCATCACATTTAAGAGGGGGAATCTTATTCGTAATCTAAACTCATGACTTCCTAGGATTGCACATCACTTTACTAGGGATAGTGTAGAGTCATTAAATCTTCTTCATGTTTCGTGCATTATCACACCACCGGTAATAGTTGTTTAAGGGCGGGTATATCACGCTTAAACATGCAATCTAAGAGAAGATAAATGTGTGGGGTGAGCCTTAGCCGAACCCTTACATGGGCACTTAATTTAGATATATGTATAATTAATCTAATCAACAAAATCTAAGGAGAACTTTAATTGGTAAAGGTGGATAAAATGTCCTAATTCGTCCTAATCATCCAATCAACTTTCAAATCAAGTTTTTCATCATTTTGCACTTGTTTTCATCATTCAATTTTGATTCCCCCCCCCCTTCCCCCAAGTTTTTGTACATTTTCTCAAGTTGTTTTATTCCAACTAAGTGGATTCACGCTGAATAAGTCCTTGAGGGATTGACCTTTGCAAACCTACTATACTCGTCATACGATTTTTTGCACTTGCAAAGTATTTCATTAGGAGTTATCATTCATAATTTCTTGGTTGATAAATCTTCTATCAGCCGCCTGTCTACGGACTCGTGACGTCCCGATCTACGTCACGGTCATCGGTCCTCATATATTTGACTCCCCGATTAAAAAGTCAACATTTTGCCCAATCTAAGGGCAGAACGGTCATTTTACACCGTCCATTTGATTTCGCTCAACTAATCACCAATTAATCTCACTAATCCTTCATTAGTCACTAATTTAATCCTGTAATTCGGAACGGGTCGTTACAACGTGTGCTCCACGTGCAGCGCCTTTGGGGACATGTTCAACATGGCTTTTAATCTATTCGATGTAATGAACATTTTGAGACTGGTTTCGTGTCGATCGGGCATCGTTTCGATATAGTTCGGGGTGTCCGAATGTTTAGGATCTAGTTTTAAAATGTTTAAAAATTAGGGAAAATTACGGGGTTTTAATGAGAGGTTAATGAGGTAGTTAGTAACCCTATAGTATGATTTGGATAGTTTTGGGAATCCCAATGACAGTGATTAACTTGGAAAGGCTTATGGCATGCATATCGAGGCGGCAACATTGGACGGTCTATGAGTGGAACTTGATTTCTAAACTGTGATGCATGCATAAATGTTTTATATATATTATTTCTATCATGATGATTATGGTATTGGTGATTTACATGATTTCATGTATTTTGAGGCGATTTACGTATTTGCACGTATATCGAGGTATATGGTTTTACATTGATTATACGTGCTTGTGGTTTCGATGATGATTTGGTGAAATGGTTTTGGATTTGAAAAGGTAAACTTGGGCATAAGACCCATTTGTTTTGGTAACCCTCAGACATGAAGTCCATTTTAGTTATATTATCGGGCCAGATTGACAGGACCCGTCCCCGAAGGACATAGATAACCGTGCCTGGTCCTGCTCCCGTCTGACAAGTCAACTGAAGTTCCGAAATTACCCTCAGCACTTGCCAAACAAGGGATAACCGTACCTGTGCCTACTCATGCCTCCACCTCTCGAACAACCTCGATCATCGCGCCACGACCTAGAGGGTCAATAAAACAGAAAAGGTGTGAGCGAACAAAACAAAGTTTTAAAAATATATTTATCAAAACATATTCCGACCCTCTAGTTTCACAAACATGCATGCATATCATAAAACATGAGTCATAGTGTGAAATAAATCAAGTATGAAAAGTGGACCGATAAAATCAAAACATGTTTTCCCGTGGTCCATAAAACTGATGTTCATCAAATCAGTGCACGATATAAAGTATCTGTACACAAATATCAATAAATCATAATACCACCAATCCACAATATCCAATCTCAATATCCAAGTAACCCGTCACGATATCAATGCAACGCGTGCAAACTCAGGTGTCTCATGTCTGAGTACCTCCCCAAGATCTACGACGTCTAGGGTGATATCATCTCCAGGATCTACGACGTCTGGAGGATATCATCATAATCTCACACTCCTGAGATTGAGCCTCCCTTGGAGCTACTCATCTCCAAGTAGTGGATCGTGACTACTCTAGGATCTACGACGTCTGGATGAGACTATCAAATCACAAAGGATGGTATATGTGGAACAGTCACCAATTCCAGTAATCTCATTTTAAAACCATTCAAATCTTAAATAAATAAAAAACGTTTCAAATCATAAAATAGTGTCCAGAATTCACTTTATAAATCAAAATCATCATATTCACATGTGACTCCAAATCCGAGTCAAAATCACTATCCACTTGGGTTTCAAGCCCAAAATATCATTTTCACGCAAATCCATGAACTCGCAACCTCAGTTGCCATTTTCACATAACTCCATAAGGTATATCTAAAACATCAAAATTGCATCAAATCAATTTCCCAACTCTTAATCTGAGTCAAAACCAATTTCAAATCCCGGGCCTTCGCCCAAAACAACAGTATCACAGTTTTCTCGAAAATCGTGCCCAAAATCACATAAAACAATATAATATTCCCAAAATCCGAAAATCATCACATTGAAACATGAATCATGCCAAATCATTTCAAATCATATCATAAAGCATTTAAAATATATATATATGCATGCATTTTGGGTAGAAAACAAAAGTCCACTCACACACCATCAGTATCGCTCGCTTTCCGAGTTGCACGTTTTTCCGTAATTTTCGGAAGTCACCATTCCTGTCCAAAATCAATATCGAGGGTCAATAACATCTCAATATACCTCATATAATTTTCCCCAATTTTTTCGGGATTTAAATACGTATTTTAAATGTAACATAAACCTTTGGATACACAGAACACTATCCAAACGATAACCGATTTCCTCAAAACTAGTGCCAAAATGTTTGTTACATTAAATAGGACAAAAGTCATGGTGACCTCACCTCGAGATAAGCCACCACGCGCCCTCACACGCCGCGGTGAGTGGCTGCGCGTGGGTGCCACGCGCCTGCTACAGTGTAGGGCACTGTTCATCTTCTCGATCCGGTTGTCTGATAAACGGGTCCTGCAACCCGCCCAATGACCCGATTCAATTCTTGCCAATTTCCACTCTTTCTCTTCAATTGAATCATCTAACACCATCGCTTAATCCTTAATTAAATGTCTGTGCATTAAATTACAGGATTCATTACCTCAATCCATTCGATCAAACCTTGAGTTTTTTCGTAGAAAGTTCAACCTATGACCCTTCAATTTCCATCGATTCCTTCAAATTGATTTAGTCAAAAGCTTCGTAGGATCCATCCACACACACTTCTAGGTTCAATTTCATTGTTCAACGCCTCCAATTCCACAACTCTATCTTCGAATGTTCCAAACCCCACCATGTTTGTTCTCGGCCAAAACGACACCAATTGCCTTAGTTCTTAATTGGGTTCGACTCGCCTTGAGCCCAATAACCTTAATCCAAGGTCAATTTGATCAAATAGTGTCTAACTTGAAAAACCCGAAATCAAAAGGTGATAAAGGTTTGGTTTTCGGGTTCCATGGTTTTCTGTTTTTCCTCCCTTCTTTTCATCCCTTTATTCTCTCGCCTACAGACTCTCTCTATCCTTCTTAATTGTCATCGATAAGAGGAGAATTTTTGCTGGCTTTGTATGGACATATGGAGGTCTCTGTTTTTCCTCCAAGACACACATGCGGGGTTGCTTGTACAATTCAATCCAAAACATCAGATAAGAATCAATCCACTAATCCTCATATGCATAGTGACATGTGTCACTCACAGACCTGCATGACTCACCAAAATAGCTGCATCATCAGATCTTAGCCCAGCCAAAATTACCATTTTACCCTTCTTTGACAAATTACCAAAATGCCCCTCGCCTTCGCAGACCCGCAACTTTCACATCCGAACTCCGATTGACACATGCCGCTTGTCTACGAATTCAGCGTCTCGATACCTATCCAACAGTACTTACGGAAAATAAAAACACGGTCCCGATAAAAAATTCAACAAATGGCCCCTTTTTAATCAAATTACCAAATTACCCTTGAACTTCGGAACATCATAAATTTCTCCTCGAATGTCGGAATCGTACATGCCACCTGTCTATGAACTTGTGACATCCCGAACTACGTCACAGTCATTGGTCAAAGTCCGTTTAACCGCTCGAACCAAAAGTCAACCATTCACCCAATTCCAAGGGCAAAATCGTCATTTCCTTCAAATTTTCCAAATTTTGCTTTTTCGAATTTCCGAGTCATTACATAGATGCCCATTTGGTTACTAAACCGGGCATGAAGCGCAATTGTATTTTATAAAAGTGATTTCGGGTTCGGAGACCCTAAATGGATTTGGATTTGGAAACGTAGATTTCTAGTTTCATGACGGTTTATGGGGACCGGGCATGGATCCTTTGAAAGGTTTAAAAGGTTTTGAGAATGATTACGAAATGGTTTTTCATATACCATCCTTTTATTTATGGATTATCTCCTCCAAGGAGGGTCGTTGGCCTGGGTTGATCACAGAGTAGTCACGGAGCACTAACTGAGTGGAGTCGCCCTCGTGGGGTACCTTACTCTCAGGAAGGCATTATGGATTATAGCCCCCAGGAAAGTCATTGATTTGCGAACATTAACCTGGGTGGACCCTAGGGAGACTTGGGATTTGATACCCCAAGTAGCACGCGTAGCTATGGAAATCGTGACAGGATTTGTTATATGATATTTGGTAAACATGATTTCTTGGATTTATGAAATGGTGTTTTTTGAATAGTAAATGGATTTGGGCAATGGCCCACATACTCGGATTTACGGTTTTGGGCTGAATTCCAACATATGGTTGATATGTTATGGATTTGTGTAAATGGATTTGGGCAGGGGCCCGTATGATTTGGATTTACGAAATTTAGGGATGAGACCCAAATAATGGTTATTAAAGTAAATGGTTTGGTAAATGGTTTTCGAATGCATGCATGATTTTTAGTGATGGGCATAAATGTCTTTTTGAGATAAATGAGTTTTTGTTAAACTATATATTTTCGTCCACTCATAGTTTTTGTTGTTTTTAATGCCCTTTAGGTTGATCACGGATGCTGGCTGTAATAGAGACTGAGACATCACACTCCTCCTCCACTAATCCTGGCGCGTTCTGGAAGCCCAGCCGGGCTGAAGGTTTTGAATTATCCCTTGTCTGACACTTCGTGTCAGACGGGAGCATGGCATATCCCGTGATAATCCCGGGAGGATTGGGACGGGTCGTGTCATCTTAGCCGACTTAGAAATATGCTCACACTTAGGGACAAATCAGAATCAAGCTAGAACATTTCCAGCTGTACAAATCTGAGATAATTAAGGAGTGATAGGCTATCAAGCCATGTTTTCAGCCTAGAGTCTAGCATGATAAAGCCCATGCTTTGTCCATCTCCAAGCGAGGTTTGAGAAGCTAATTCCTTGCCCCTCAAGGAATTGAAGAAACAATCAAGATAATCCAAGAAGGAATCAATTTCTGAATCCTGTTGCAATTAGGAAGCTTGGCTGAAGACTTAGTCTTAGGAGTGTTTCTATAAAAGGACCCCAAAAGCATTGTAATGGAGAGAAGAATAGTCCCACATAGATTCCTTTTGTTTTAAATTCCGTTAGTCGCAAATAAACTTAGTTAGTTTAAATTCAAGTTCTTATTTTTGTGTTTCGAATTACATTGTGGTGGTTTGAAGACTTGGACGCGGCTTCTTCATCTTCTGCTTCATTTATCCATTGTGTAATACTAACTTTACTTTACATTGTTTTTATGACTTCTTTAAGCATGTGTAGCTAATCTCCCTTTTAGTTTGGGGCCTTTTTTGAGGACCTAAGTCGTGAGTTTTTGATAATTACTTTAAGTCTTACTTTCTATACTATGTTCATGTATGATTGTTGTGGTTTTTTTTTATAACTATCTTTTATGTGGTTCATTTATGGAGTGTACACGTACTATGATAAGTGTAAGAGTAATGCTAAGACTATAAGGTAAAGCACATGGTAAGTTTGATCTTATGCTTGTAAGTGGCAAAGGATTTTTAAAGTCCTATTCACGTCAATTTAGGTTAATGAAAAGTCACTTTGAGACTTAATCTTCAATAAATGTTAATAAGCTTAATGATCTTTAATCTTGAGTGAATCGGTTTGTGCTTCACAAGTTAGAGAATTCCTTAGTTTTAATGCGCTATTGAACGAAGGTAGAATAGTAAGATATTAGGATAGATTCATGCGTTAATGGTTTATTCTAGATTGAAGGCAACATGACTTAGTAAAAGAAGTAAGATGGAAAGGTGATTGGATAAGTTAAAGGACTTAGTGGAAGATAAACGTGCTCTTAAATAAAGTTTCTCTCCCAACCAACTCAAAACCAATCAATCATTTTTACTCTAATCAACTCAACATTTTCAAAACCCCTTAAATCACCTTTTAAGTTAAGTTGTCAAACAATCAACAGTTAGGTACCCTTAATCTCCGGCTTGAACAATCCCCTACTTCCTAAATCTACAAACTACACAAAAGGGTTAAATTGAGGAAACTTTGGTTCCCATCAGCAAAGTTCAATAAATGTCAGTTTTGGCTAATTAGTGTTGGTTTTCTGGGACATGTGATATCAGCTGACGGGATTAGTATGGATCATTAGAAGACAGAACTAGTGGCCAATTGGGCGCAACCAAAGACGGTGTCAGAGGTTAGGAGATTTTTGGAATTAATAGCAGGATACTACAGACGGTTTGTAGAGGGGTTATCTATGATTGTAGCTCCGTTGACTCATTTGACTAGGAAGGGGTGAAGTTTGTTTGGGATGAGAAATGTGAGTGGAGTTTCTAAGAACTGAAGAGATGATTGAACTCCGCTCCGATATTGACCATTATTGATGATTAAGGGGAGCTTGAGGTTTATAGTGGTGCATTGTTATAGGGTTTTGGATGTGTATTGATGCAACATAGGATGGTTATTAATTACACATCTAGAAAACTGAAACCTCATGAGTTGGACTTTGTAACGCCCCGAAAATTCGGAAAATGTAAATTTGTAAAGTAATGAATAAAATGACGTTTTTACCCTTGTGTTTAGTGTGGTCAATTTGTTGACTTTTTGATTGGTAGGTCGAACGGCCGATGACCGATGATCGTGACGTAGTTCGGGATGTCACGAGTCCATAGACAGGTGGCACGTCCAATTCCGACGTCCAGGGAAAAAGTTATGACGTTTGGAAGTTCAGGGGCATTACCGTAATTTGGACGATTAGGGGGAAAATGTTGAATTTTTGTTTGACAATTGATTTTCACACGACTCGAGGACCATTAGGTTGGTCTCGAGGCCCCGAGTACAACGACAGGCGGCACGCATCAAACGGACATCGGATGACCAAGTTACGGGTCACGGATGATGATGGGCATTTTGGTAATTTGCCAACTGAGGGCATTTTGGTCATTGTGCACGGCGGTTACTGTTCACCACTGTGGAACAGAGTGTGCATGACTATGCCGTGAGTGCCCTGCACGATTTCATTGTTTAATCCTGATTGTGGAGGGCCAGAGTGATTTGTTTAAGCCCTTTGAGGCAGTGGGAAACAAGGCTGGTGGACTGAAACCACACAGAGCACGGGCTGGGTTTAAAAATTGGCTATGGTTTCTGTGTTACGGGAAACAATTTCCAGAGAGGAATCAGACGGTTTCCCACGGGTGTTGGCCATTCTGATCGATTAACCGAGTAGGGGAGTTGAGAGAGGATTCATTTTTGCATCAGTTGAGAGAGCTGAGAGTGAAAGGAACTGACGGGGAAGAAAAACCAGAAAATGGAGGGAAACTTGAAGGTTGAATTGTGAGGAGAGTTGGGCCAAACTGAGAGTGAGATTAGACTTCTGGGTTCACTACGAACTCAACCACGAAAGAATTGAAGGGGATTGAGCACTAGTTGGCCGGGAACCTGAGTGTGCACGACTATGCCGTGAGTGCCCTGCACGATTTCATTGTTTAATCCTGATTGTGGAGGGCCAGAGTGATTTGTTTAAGCCCTTTGAGGCAGTGGGAAACAAGGCTGGTGGACTGAAACCACACAGAGCACGGGCTGGGTTTAAAAATTGGCTATGGTTTCTGTGTTGCGGGAAACAATTTCCAGAGAGGAATCAGACGGTTTCCCACGGGTGTTGGCCATTCTGATCGATTAACCGAGTAGGGGAGTTGAGAGAGGATTCATTTTTGCATCAGTTGAGAGAGCTGAGAGTGAAAGGAACTGACGGGGAAGAAAAACCAGAAAATGGAGGGAAACTTGAAGGTTGAATTGTGAGGAGAGTTGGGCCAAACTGAGAGTGAGATTAGACTTCTGGGTTCACTACGAACTCAACCACGAAAGAATTGAAGGGGATTGAGCACTAGTTGGCCGGGAACCTGAGTTCCAGTTTCTGGAAAATCGCAGTGTTGAGGACGACGACTTCCAGGTGAGTTCTAGTCTAATTGGTTGTGCATTTGGGTTCGTCTAAGTCCTAGCATACTCCCTGTGAAGTTAATTTGGAATTGGGGCTAAGTTGGGTGAGTTCCAGACGTCGACCCGTTCGACTGTTCGAGTCTGGGTTGATTGATTTAGTGCTTGTCGAGGGAAATCATTGATACATAACTAACATTAAATGTTTATAGAAGATGTTAGGATCAAATCGAAAAGGAATTGGTTGAGTATTTAAGGGTAATTGGCCGGGTCGAGTCGCGGGTAACAGACCCGTTTAGCAGGCGAGTCGGGTGAGGGAGATGACACTGTTGCTACAGTGCTAGGCGCGTGGCCTTCACGCGCAGCCACTTTGGGCTGCGCGTGACGGCGCGTGTGACGTCATTCCCGATCACGGTCAACATGAGATTTAATCTTTTCAGTCTAATTAACATTTTATCTTTAGAGTTCGAGTTGATCGGTTGTCGTTCGGGATAGTTTCAAGGGTTCGGAAGATTAGGTTCTTAAATTTAATTACGTCGAAAAATCCGGAAAAATTAGAAAAAATCATATGAGTTATTTGGGGATGTTTGTAACCCTCCTTGTACGTTTTTACAGGCCCGGACATTTCTGAACCTACCGAGGAGCGCACGGGGCGCGATTGACGCGTCCGAAAACCGTGAGTGGACTTTTGATTTCTAAATCGAGCATGCATGACTATTTTTACTTATCTATCTTATGTTTTCATATATGATTTTATGATGATGCTATGATATTTCGATTTTACGTAATTTCACATTTTTCGAGGTGATTATCGTACTTTAAGTATTTTGAGGTTACAGTTTTCTCCTATGCATGAATGATGTTTTGATGAAGTATTTGGATATGATTCTGCATGTTACGTTTTAATGATGATTTGATTATATTTGTGAAGTAATTTCGGAAATTGCATGTGAAATCCGGACGTAAGTCCTATTATGACGATTTGTGATTATGGAATGATTTATGGTAAACGGATCACGAAGGATCCTGGTTTATTGTGCTTTATAAAATGGTTTTGGGTTTAAAGACCCGGTATGGTTGTTGGATCTAGTTTTGGGTTTAAAGACCCGGTTAATTGATGACGGGGGCGGGCCCGAAAATTGGGTTTAAAGACCCTATTGAGTTTAAAGACTCGCCAGTTTAAAGACTCGGTTATTGTGATACCCCCGAGGCCTATTGATTATGTTTTGAGTTTAAAGACTCGTTGATATCCCGGGAAGGCCTGATATTGAGTTTAAAGACTAGGATGGATCCAACGGCTTGATTGTGATTACTTAATCAGTTTTACATGGTTTGGTTGATTGGAAATTCGAAAATGACGATTTCTAGATTTTGTTAATATTATATTATTTTACATGAGTTATGACGGTTTTCTGTAACGTTTTCCATGTGTTTCGGAAAAAGGGATTTCAAATGTTTAGTATGCGGTTTTCGAATATCTGGTTATGCATGCGTGTTATAAAACTGGAGGGCGAACCCCGATTTCGTTAAATTGTTTTCTGTAAACTTTTGTTTCGGTCCACTCACAGTTTGTTGTTTTAATTACCCTCCAGGTCGTGGTACGAGTTCGGGGGCTAGCGCCGAGGCAGAGGCAGAGGCATAAAGTTTTCCGTTGTGGAGTAGTTAGTTCACAGAGTAGGATTTGTTCTTTATCTTGTTTTGTAATTTTATGGCTCTGTGAAACTATGGACTTGAAGTCCAGTCGGTTATATTATTTAATCTCCCTGGTCTGACAGTGGGTGTGATGTAATTTTATTTGGTTTTCTAGTCTTTTGTGTTCGACTGTCAGACTGGAGCAGGATGCTTCCCGATTATCGAGGCGATAATCGGGGCAGGTTCTGTCAGACTTACCTACACATGACTTGGAGCTAGCATCAATAATGCACACGTTAAAGATATGGATGCACTATCTCTATTTAGAGAAGAGCATATATCTTATGGACCACAAGAGTTTGAAGTATTTTTTTACCTAGAAGGACCAGAACCTGAGACGACAGAGGTGGTTGGAATTGATCAAGGACTATGATTGTACTATCGAGTATCATCCAGGGAAAGTCAATGTGGTGGCTGATGCTCTAAGCAGAAAGTTTGAGGGTTCTATAGCTCATATGTAGACAGTATACCTACCACTTCTTCAAGAACTCCAGAGGACGGGAGTTAGGCTTGGGATTGATGACTAGGGGGTACTTTTAGCCCTTTTTCATGTAAGGCTTGTCCTCATTGATCAGATCATTGAAGCTCAGTTCCAGGACCTTACCTTGTGTATCATTAGAATGGAAGTGGAAGCAGGAGATAGGCATGATTATACATTTAGCGACAATGGAGCTTTGTGGAAAGTGGGTCAGTTATGTGTACCTGAAGATGAGGGGTTGAGAAAGGAGATTATCAAAGAGGCCCATAGCTCATCTCTAGGACCAGGGGTACTTTTAGATAGTTTTTATTTAAAGCCTGTCCTAATTGATTGGATTATTGAAGTTCAATTCTAGGACCCTATCTTGTGTATCATTAGGATGGGCGTGGAAGCAGGAGTATACACTTAGTGATGATGGAGCTTTATGGAAAGAGGGTCAATAAGATGAGAGGCTAAGAAAGGAGATTCTCGAGGAGACCTAGAGCTCAGCTTATTGGATGCATCTTGGAAGAACTTAGATGTATCGTACTCTCAGAGAACATTATTTATGGACTGTCATGAAACAAGAGATAGTGGAGTTTGTGAGTAAGTGCTTGATATGCTAGCAAGTAAAGGTTGAGAGACATAAACCCTACAGAACCTTACAGTCACTTCTGATTCCTGAGTTGGAGTGGATCACTTGACGATTGACTTTATGTTTAAACTCTCAAGAACCTAGAAAGGTTATGATGGGGTCTGGTGATTGTGGATAGACTTACAAAGTTAACTTATTTTACATGTAAGAGAAGATTTCAGCATGGAACAGTATACTAAATTGTTCATTGATAAGATTATTAGACTACATGAGATCCCAGAGTTAATTGCGTCTTATCGAGATCCGAGGTTTACATCGAGATTCTGGCACAGTTTGCAGAGATCTTTTCGATGAAGTTGCGCTTTAACACTGCTTTTCACCCTCAAACGGATGGTCAATCTAAGATGACTATTCATATTTGGAGGAGATGATGAGGGCTTGTGCATTACAGTTCCATGAAAATTGGGATACCTACCTAACTCTGATGGAGTTCGCTTATAATAATAGTTATCAATCTAGTATCATAATGGCTCCATACGAGGCACTATATGGGCAATAGTGCAGGACACCCTTTTTTGGACCCAAGTAGGTGAAAGGAAACTATTGATGTTTGCGGTTAGGGATATAAAATTCTTTTAGGATCATTTCAACCCAAATTAAGTTTATATCTATCCCACTTAGTGGGGAAACAAAACATCGATTCTAGGATGATTGGTTCAATCAGTTCTCATGGCTTGAGTATTCTATTTATAAAGATAAAGCGTTTTTCTTTCCAAGTTTTCTTTTTGATATCAGTCACTCACACAAACCATTTACTATAGAGGGGTCTCAAAAAAGGAGGAGATTTTGTGGGAAAGAATGTACATTCATTACTCATGTATGCATTATAAATTCCGCACATCATTTTTCTATGCAAAAATGGATAGATTTAAAGAACCCAACCCACCATATTGATATCAGTTTTCAATCCCCACAAGAGGTTGCAAGAAACCGGTTGAGGCTTACAACCACTATAGAGGCATGTGCATTCATTACTCATGTACGAATTATAAATTCCCACATCATTTTTTATGTAAAAATGGATAGATTTAAGGAATCCAACCCATCATATTGATAGCAGTTTTCAATCCCCACAAGAGGTTGCAAGAAACCGGTTAAGGCTTACAACCACTATAGAGGCCTTTGGGCATCTAGCAAATCAAGGCACGACTTTTAGAGATGATGATGAATCAAGTGAGTCTCTTAATCGGGGTAATTTTGTAGAGTTGATCAAGGAATTTTCCAAAATGAATGAAAATGTTGAAAAAGTTGTTTTAGATCCATTTAACATACACAATGAGATTCTAAATATTTTTGCTAATAAATTAAGGAAGATGATACGTGAAGAAATTAGGGAGAATGGAATTTTTTTTTTCTCGTTAACAAGGAAGTGGACGATCCTAAGAAGGAGCAAATGACCATTATCATAAGGTTTGTTCGCCATGATGGGTTTATTCGAGAAAGATTTTTGGATATTGTGAGTGTTCATGATACTAATTCCTTAACTCTAAAAATTGGAATTTGTGAAGTTCTTGGTAAGCACAAATGGTGCTAACAATATGTGTGGTGAATTTAATGGTTTACAAGCATTATTTCTCAATGATTGCCCATATGCATATTATGTACATTGTTTTTTTCATCACCTCCAATTAGCTTTAAATGCTGCCGCGAAAGAGGTAGGAGCCATTTGGATATTTTTTTTAGCATTGAATAATATTTTGAATTTTGATGATGTTTTTGCTAAGCGACACTCTGAGTTACAATTAACTTGAAAATCTGGAATTGAAAAGTTGTTAGAGGGTGGTATACTTGGAACGAGTAAAGGGGCTAACCAAATTCATTGCTTGCAATGGCTCAGAGATACTCGTTTTTCTTTTATTATGTGTTTGATTGATTTATTTGGTTCAACCAAGACATTTATAAAGGAAATTAGTCGTAAAGGATGTAACGACCCGTCCCAAATTCCTAGATTAGATTAGTGACTAATCACGATTAGTGAGGCTAATCCGTGATTAGTAGAGCGAAATCGGACGAACGATGCGAAATGACCGTTTTGCCCCTGATGGTGGCAAAACGTTGACTTTTCATTCGGGCGGTCAAATGGACTTTGACCGATGACCGTGACGTAGTTCGTGATGTCACGAGTTCATAGACAGGTGGCACGTTCAATTCCGACGTTCGAGGAAGAAGTTATGACGTTCGGAAGTTTAGGGGCATTTTGGTAATTTGGGTGAATAGGAGGTCAAATGTTGACTTTTTGACCGGGAGGTCCGATGGCCGAGAGCCAAAGACCGTTACGTAGATAAGGACGATACGAATCCGTAGACAGGCGGCACGTCGAATTCGGACGTTCGACGGCGAAGTTACGGTTCACGAAAGTTTCGGGATACTATTCCCGGCGACACGTTTTACGAGGACCATTTGTCTCTAGTGGGCCCAGATATTTGCTGGAGGCCCAATGGATGAGTGACAAGTGTCACCCATCCAATGGACATCTTTTTCCTTCATGCATCTCACCTGCCTCTTCATCGATCATTCCTCTCCATTTCAAACCATTTTCACCCGATCCCATTTCACCCAAAATCCCAAAACCTTCATCCCTTATGATCTGAGGAACCAGGAGAGTGAGAGAGGAGGACTAGGACGGCAGCTGGTGGCTGGAACCGCCGTGGGCGGTGGCGGGAGCCCAAAACCCGATCGGGTACCCGGTAAGCCCGTTTTTCCTCATTTTTCGATGCGAGCATTATGGTTAGTTTTAAATGATTAGGGAATGATTATTAGGATGCTAGGAAGGTTTTAAGACGGTTTTGGTGAGGGTTAACGGCTGGGAAGCCGTGGGGGACCGATCGGAAAAATGGGACCGTGAGGTCCATTTCGAACCAAGGGGTTTCGGGTAGTTTTCTTAGGTTGTAAGGATTGGGATAGATTGGAAATGAGAAAATAGGAATTTAGGAATTGGAATGGAGGAAATCAGACCGAAAATGAGGGAGAAGGAGGCCTGGACCGGTTACGCCGGTCCAGTTGCAGAGGTTGGACCGGACCGGCCGGCCCAGACCGGTTCGATCGCTGGAGCAGGTGACACTGTAGCGGCGCGTGAGGCCCACGCGCAGCCACTTCAGGCGGCGCGTGAGGGCGCGTGGCAGGGAATCTGGGGAAGGTTCCAACATGTGAAATAATCTATTCGATGTAACGAACATTTTGGGACTGGTTTCGTGTCGATCGGACACCGTCTCGAGATGTTTCGGGGCATCAGAAGGTTTAGGTTCGGGATTAAAAATAGTTAAAAATACGGGAAAATTACGGGGCTTTGGTAGGAGGTTAATTAAGTAGTTAGTAACCTTCTATTACGATTTGGACAGGTTTGGGAGTCCCGGTGACGGTGATCGGCTCGGGGAGCCGTATGGTACGCAAATCGAGGCGGCAGCTCGGACGGTCTGTGAGTGGACCTTGTTTTCTAAATTGGTGCATGCATAAATGTTTATTATATGTTTTATTACTTGTTTGATGATGCCATGGGTGCATTTGTATGTGGTTACGTATAAGCACGTATTTCGAGGTTTCGGCCTTATACGGTGCTTATACGGGTCTGTATTTCTTTATTGATTTAAATGAACGGAATTTGGATTTCAAAATGATAAACTCGGGTATGAGACCCATTTGGTTTTGTCTCGGGCATATGACCTCAGATTCCGGGCACGGTGCCCAGTTGGTGTCCTATGTTCGGGTACGAGACCCAGTCACTTTACGGTTTTGATTTCAGGTCAGGGAACCTTAAATGGATTCCCAGGTTCATGACGGTTTATGGGAACCGACATGAACCCTTGTTGTGGTATCGTGGTTCATGACGGTTTATGGGAACCGGCATGAACCCTTGTTATGTTATTACGGTACATGACGGTTTATGGGAACCGGCATGTTACCTGATTATGGATATTATGGATCATGACGGTTCAGGGGAACCGGTCATGAATGTTTATGTTATGTATATATATGTTCGTCTACCTTCCTTTACTTCTATTATCTCCTCCGGGGAGGGTCGTTGGCCTGGGTGGACCCCGGAGTAGTCACGGAGCACCGATTGAGTGGAGTCACCCCCTAGTTGGGTTCCTTACTCTCAGGAAGGCTATGATTACTATTACCTCGGGTAGGGTCAGTGGTCTACAGACATTGATCTTGACTTTGAGAAGACTCGGATTGAGACCTGGGTAGCGCGCGCGTGGCTTTGGATACCGTGACAGGATTGGTTGTGTGACTTATATATATGTATGTGATGGATATATGATATATGATATGTGGTGTGTACAGGTGTGCACAGGATTTGGGCAGTGGCCCGTATGGTCGTTTTTATTGTGGTCCTTTCGACCTTAGTTTATATCTGCTTTGGGCTTAGTCCCACATATGGTTTGTTTTGGATAAATGGTTTTCGAATGCATGCATGCTTTTTAGTGGAGGGTACAAATGTCTTCCTTATTAAATGTTTTTATAAACTCTTGTTTTGTCCACTCACAGTTTTTAATGTTTTGACTACCCTTCAGGTTGACATCGGATGTGGACTGTAGCAGAGACCGAGATATCACATGCCTCCTCCGGATCCTGGCGTACTCTGATAGCCCGGGAGGGCAAAGGTCGGAAATATCCCTTGTCTGACATTTCGTGTCAGACGGGAGCAGGGTCATCCCGCACTAATCCCGGGGGGATTGGGATGGGTCCTGTCAAAGGACCTCACTCAGATTTTTACGCAAAAACAGAGAGTATTAATATTCTTTTGATGTCTTTTGATTTTGATTTTACCTTGATATTGTTGGCAAAACCATGAGATTCACTAATTTTCTTGGTCAAGAACTTCAAAGAAAATCTGAAGACATTGTATATGCCTTAAATCTTGTTTCTACTAGGAAAAAAAGGGCTTGAAGACTTGCAAAATACTGGTTGGGACGATTTCATACAAGTGTTCAATCACTTTGTGAACAACTTGGTATTAGTATGCCACACATAGGTGCCCCACATAAAATGGGTATAGGTCGTTTTTGCCAACAAAAAGATTTATTATGGTTGAGCATTATTATCATGCAGATGTATTTAATGAAGTAATCGATTATTAGTTGGGAGAGATAAATGCTAGATTTTCCATATCAAACCGTGGAGCTTCTTTATCTTAGCTCAGCATTGGATCCTATTAATAATTTCAAGTGTTTTGACATTGATTGTATATGCTGTCTTGCAAGGAAATTTTATTGTGAGGATTTCACTACAATTGAGGTGCAGGGATTAAATCAACAATTAATTTTTTTAAGATTGATATGGATCGCAATCCAACCTTCAAGAATCTTAATTCCATTCCTAAATTATTTGAGAGCTTAATCTAAATGGGATTAGCACAAACCTATTGTAACGGCCCGGACTTTCAACGAGGGTAAAATCGAAAAGTCAAATGAAATTGACTATTTTGCCCCTAAAGTTAAAGGGTTGACTTTTGACCAAAGGTCAAAGTATTGACTTTTTGACCGAGATGGCCTTTGGCTTTTTCGTAAAGACCGTTACGAAGGTCTCGGCCTCCTGAATGCTTTGGCTGGCGGCATTCCGAAAACGAAGTACATATGGTTTAATTTTGGGTCTATGTCGGGTAGAGGTATTTCAGTAATTTGGTTAATAGGGGGCATTTTTGTAATTTTCTTGTGAGATCTTTTTGGGGCTTATTAGGGAGGTGAAAAGTATCCCTATCCCTAAGGGAAGTTTGTGTTGACTTTGTGTATGTATGTGTGCTTGTTTTTGTGTTTAAGTTTTGTGTGTGTGTTATGTGTATTCTCAGCCGAGAGAGATAGAAGAGAAAAAGAAGAGGAAAAAATTGAGGAAGAAAAAAAGAGAGTGAGACGAGAAGGAGGAAGGGAAATAGATAAAGGAAGGAAATGCTGGACGTGGACTGAGAGAGAGACGGTGAACCCGTGAAGGAGGTTTTAGGTTGGAGGTTGCATGACCACATTTTCGATGAGAAAATTTGAAAGCAAGTTTGCCATCATCTTCCTCAAGTCACTATGACCCTAAAAAGCCTTTAAGACACCCAAACAGTGAGGATGTAATTTGGTCGAGAAGTTGTCGATTAGTGGATGGTTTCAGGTAAGCTTCTTCGAATTTTATATACATGGATCTTGTCTTGGGTTGATCTAGAGTAGATTGGAAGAAAAATGAGTGAAAATAGTTAAGTGTGGTGTGAGTGAGAATTGGGCCGGGTCGGGAAACTTGAAAACCAAAGAATCGGGTAGAGAAGGTGACACTGTAGCTGACGTGTGGGCTTCACACGTAGCCGCTTCAAGCAGCACGTGAGGGTGCGTGCTAGCAAATTTGAGGAAACAACCACCATGTTTTTCACTCCTTTTGATTTTACGAACATTTTGGCACAAGTTTTAAGGCAATTAGACACCATCTTGGGGTAGTTTTGGGTGTCCAAAGTGCGTAATTAACGTTAAAAAATTAATGTAAAATTCCTAAGAGTTAGGGTTTGTACTAGGAGGTTACTTAAAGGTTCTCATAACTTTATTAGCTTAAAATTGTATTTTTGGATAGGAGACGGAGCTCCTGAAGTCAACAAGGAACGTCTGGAATGCGATTAAGCAGCGAATGTGGACATTTTATTTTATTAAAATATCGTGCACACATATTTATGTGTTTTAAATGTTTTATCATGTGTTTGTGGTGATATTCGAGTGACTTTTGGTGATTTTATTATGTTTTATGATGTGTTTATAGTGATATTTTATTAAATGTTTTATTTTGTTATACAAGTTTCGGTCATTTTATAATTAATTATTGTTTTATTGCGCATTTTACGAGGTTTTTTTATAAATTACATTTCTAGATTCCATTTCGATTGTGATTTTGGGATTGATGCAGGTTATGATATGGGATATTGATGTTGGATTATTGGTGATTTTATATGATTTTCGATGGTTTTTTGGAAGTGTTTCGATGGCACGTTTTATGAGGTTTCTTTAAGTATACGTGATAGAGGCCAAGTCCACACACAATGATGATTATGTGAGACTAAACTTCTACGAGTAATAACTTTGCAAGTGCACAAGATGTGTAGATAGTATAGTGACACAACAGAGGTCGAATTCCTCAACAATATGTTCAAGGTATCCAATGTGTTAAGTTTAATTAACTTAGATATGAAAAGTACGAGATTGGGAGGGGGGGGGGGGGGGGTGTTTGCATTTGATTGCTTGGATTGCAAGTAAAGTGATGATTAGGTTTCTATATTTCTTTTAAAGGTAGAATTAGGGTTAACAATCCACCCTATCACTTGTTATCTCCCTTAGTCCTTATTAATTATCTCCATTTAGTGATTAAATTAGGTGCTCGGGCCTGAGGCAGGGCATATGCTCATCAGACACATTTTATCCTTTTCTACTTAGTATACTTAAGGCATGGAATGTGCTCCGAAGTGTCTACCACAACATTCTGGTGATGCTTTGCATGCAAAATGGATTTTAAGACACGACATTAATTGATAAGTAACAAATTAAGCATTGTTTCAATGTTATTCCTTATCCCTTTTACTTGTCTTTTGATTATAATTGCTCAATCAATAGGAGAAAATGAGATATTTTGTGAAGTTTGTGCATATCGCTTAGTTAAGGTGAAAATCATGTTTTTGCAATGAAATGTGATGATTCCAAAGCTAAATCATCAAGAACTCATCAAGGACTCATAAAGTGCCACCTCTAAGCTTGGTCCTAAATCCTCCCAAAATGCGATTAGGGTTAATTGGATGTTCTTGTCCAATGTGGAATCCCTTAGCCGCAATTCTCCCTCCCTTTCATACTAAGAATGATGTGGATTGATTTGGAAAAGAAGACTAAAAGAATTCCTATTCAAATTTGAAGTCAAAAGTGGCAAGAACGAAGGAAGAAGGAATTCCTTGCAAGCTAAGGAATCCAAATACACGGCCACCAAGGGTAATTCACGACAAAAGGGATTTCCTTCTAGTTCAGAATTTTTTATCCTATTCTAATTAGAGCAAAGCTAGGAATGGTGTGAGGCCTATATATAAATTGTTTTTCCTATTGTTTAGGTTCTCCATTTTTACCTTCTGAGATGCAAAAACTCTGTCGAAATGCATACTCAAGTTTATACATAGTTAGCCGCAATTTACCAGTTTTCAAGCTTTTGGATTCAAGTCTTTTACCAAGGTGGACGTGAGGCTTGGGAGAAGAAGGATGTTCGAGCCCCTATTTGTCAGGACCCGACCCTCCTTGGTCAGGACCCAACCCTCTTTGGTCAGGACCCGACTCATCTAGCACGATATTGTCCGCTTTGGGTCTCCTTGCCCTCACGGTTTTCTTTTCGGGAGCTCATGGTGCAACTTCCTACGGGGTCACCCATCATGGAATTGCACCAGCCTCAACTCGCTTAACTTTGGGGTTCCAATCCCCCCCAAAGCCACTTGAGCTCCCAAAAGGCCTCGTTTACGCAACAGCCCAATCTACCTAACACGATATTGTCCCAAACTGGGCGACCAAAGCTACACCCGCTGGGTTTTGACCACAAGACCTCGCTTGGCAGGGCGCACCTTTACCAACGCGGCCAAGGGAGGCCTCGTGCTAGATAGGTGTGTGCCTACACCTTTAAGGCACACCACCATTCCCTTCCCAGACCATTTCCCCCTTGTAGGAATATGGGATCGTTCACCGTTCGCTCCAGAACACGGGTCTTACAATCCACCCCCCTTAGGGCCCAGCGTCCTCGCTGGCACACTTCCTGGTCGGGGTCTAGCTCTAATACCATTCTGTCAAGACCCGACCCTCCTCGGTCAGGACCCGACTCATCTAGCTCGATATTGTCCGCTTTGGGCTTCCTTGCCCTTGCCCTCACGATTTTGTTTTCGGGAGCTCACGGTGCAACTTCCTACGGGGTCACCCATCATGGAATTGCACCAGCCTCAACTCGCTTAACTTTGGGGTTCCAATCCTCCCCAAAGCCACTTGAGCTCCCAAAAGGCCTCGTTTAGATCAGAGTTGCGCAGCGGCCCACTCTACCTGAAACGATATTGTCCCAGACCGGGCGACCAAAGCCACACCCTCTGGGTTTTGACCCCAAGACCTCACGCTTGGCAGGGCACACCTTTACCAACGCGGCCAAGGGAGGCCTCGTGCTAGATAGGTGTGTGCCTACACCTTTAAGGCACACCACCATTCCCTTCCCAGACCATTTCCCCCTTGTAGGAATATGGGATCGTTCACCGTTCGCTCCAGAACACGGGTCTTACACTTTTCATACTTCTTGCTACTCCTTAATATTTGTGAATGTTAATCCCTTATTCTCTTTACATTTTTATGAATTTGATTATGATGTTTGTTAATCTAAGTATGTGTGAGTAGTTCCCTTAAGGATTGGGGACGTTTAAAGCCCTAACATGTTAGTTCATATTTAGATTTCTAGCTCTTGATTGTGATTCTTATGCATGACTGAATTTGTTAGATTACTATGCCTCACGTCCACCTTGGTACAAGACTTGAATCCAAAAACTTGAAAACTTGTAAATTGCTACTATGTATAAACTTGAGTATGAATTTCGACAAAGTTTTTGCACCTTGAAAGGTAAAAACGGGAACCCTAAACAATGGGAAAAACAATCTACATAGGCCTCACACCAGCCCTTGCTTTGCCCTAATTAGAATAGGAAAAACAATCCTAAACTAGAAGGAAATCCTTTTTGATGTGAATTACCCTTGGTGGCCGTGTATTTGGATTCCTTGGCTTGCAAGGAATTCTTTCTTCCTTCTTTCTTGCCATTTTTGACTTCAACTTTGAATAGGAATTCTTTTAGTCTTCTTTTCCAAATCAATCCACATCATTCCTAGTATGAAAGGGAGGGAGAATTGCAGCTAAGGGATTCCACATTGGACAAGGACATCCAATTAACCCTAATCAAATTTTGGGAGGATTTAGGGCCTAGCGGTGTGCTTTGGAAGCCCATGATGAATCCTTGTCGTGTTTCCTAGGTATGAGGTGGCACTATATGAGTTCTTGTTGAGTTAGCTTTGGAATCATCATTTTTCATTGCAAAAATATGTTTTTCACCTTAACTAAACAATCTGCACAAACTTCAAAAAATATCTCATTTTCTCCTATTGATTGAGCGCAATTATAATCAAAAGAGAAGTAAAAGCGATAAGGAATAACCTTGAAACCAGGCTTAATTTGTGATTTATCAAATACCCCCAAAACCTATCTTTTTCTAGTCCCTTAGAAAAATAGAAAACAAAAGACTCGATCTAATTAAGATAAGCATTTAAACTCCCAAGTTCACCTAGCAGGAGGAGTTTTGTCTCCTGAGGGTTATAGAAGCACGATACCCACACACATTTTACTTAGTAGGAGGAGTTTTGTCTCCTGAGAAGCAGCACGATACCCACAAAAATTTTACTTAACACAAAGGATAGTAGAAATCATACGCCAACAAGTTAATAAGAACCAAGAACATAAAACAAACTCACAAAAACCAAAGAACATGCCATAACCATGAGCTCAATGTGTCAAGTGTGTATACCATTATCTCAAATTATCAAGCTAGAAAACAACGTCATCTAAACACCCTAGAAAGATTTCGCCTCGACTATAATCTTCGAAAGGAATCTCTCAATGCACACACGAATCCTAAGGTTTTCAGTAAACAAGCATATGTGATGAGTTTATGTAAAGGAAATCAAGTTATTCACATATGAATTTTAATGAAGAATAGCACTTTATGTGGAAATATGATCTCAAGAATGAATTGAAGTTTAAGAACAGAGGTATATCCCTTAATCCTTTGCATAACCATTCACAAGATAAATAGGTCTTCATTCAAGGGTTGCAATGGGGCTAAGTTCTTGGGTTTAGGGAGGAAGGTTGGAATTCAAAGAACCCAAGCCGAATCAACGCATGAGAAGTCTTGGTTTGGACCTTGACTTATAAATGATGAAACTGTGCTTTAACTCTTCACATTGCCCTTACTTGAGGTACTTGGCTCACTTTGCTCTGTTCCAAGTTCATTGTTTTCACTTTTTTTTTTCTTTAATCGCAATGTTTTCTTTTTCTTTTCTTTCATGTTTTAAATTCACTAATGAACTTGATACAATTTTTCTTTTGTTTATATGAGTTGAGCCAATATCATGCAATAACTTCCTCACTTTGCAAACAAATGAATGATCTTTCAATTCAAAAATACTTCACTTACATGAGTATAGGTAGCACAAAACATCAACACATTTCCTTCTCACCATGAATCTCATTTGATGCAACCTTGACACAAGCTTAGATCATAGGGTATGGCCATAATGAAGGGTTCAAAACTTAGGTAGGTTGTAATGTAAGTGAAGAACAAAACGACTAAGTGTTTGACTTCAAAGGGGCTTAAGGAGCATGCAATTGGGACGGGGAAAAGAAAGGCCTTTAGGAGCTAAAACACACATAGCCTATATCACATCTCATAGACAGGTACACATCAAATCAAGAGCATCCAATAGATATGGTTCTTTAAACATCAATGCAATTAGAATGAGATCATGTAGTTATGAAAAAAATGATGGGTGTTTAAGAGTAGAATTAAGTAGATCACTCAGAAAGAAAGGTAATCAAGCTCTAAGATCTCACAATGATAGTCTCCACTAATTTTCTAAGTATGCTCAAATTCAATTATTTTGGTTGCTTAATCACTTGATTATGGTATCATGAGGTGCAAGTGTGAGTTCAATGGCAATGACAATGATTCTTAGTAAGTACAAGCAATTATCATGATTTATCCATTCATATTAACTTTTTTAAGCATAATAACTAGCATAACACTAAAACAAAACAAGCAAACAAAAACAAAAAAAACAATAAACAGCAAGCTAATCAAAACAGAAAACTAGTTTATGTACCCCAAAACACCCCCAAACCTAATGACACATTGTCCTCAATGTTGCAAGCATAAATTAAGAAAAAGTCATTATAGTGAAGAAGATCTACAAGTGAAAAACATCCACAAAGAAAAGGAAACAAATCAAGACTAGGGTGCCTCCTAGGAGCACTTGATTTAGCGTTTAGGCGAGACGAAGACAACAACTTATGTGCGGGCTTACAATTGGGCATGGGTGTCTCAAGTGGAATGGGAGACGTCCCATAGTAGGGCTTGAGTCTATGTCCATTCACCTTGAATGGGTCTTTCTTAACCAGATGTTGAATCTCAATGGCACCATGAGGGAAAACTTTAGTGATAATGAATGGACCAGCCCAACGAGAACGTAACTTACCCGAAAACAACTTAAGCCATGAGTTGAATAGCAAGACTTGGTGTCCAACTTGAAAGACCTTCCTTTGAATGTTCTGGTCGTGATAATCCTTGGTCTTCTCCTTGTAAATCTGAGAACTCTCATCTGCCTCATTGCGGAGTTCATCAAGCTCATTTAGTTACAACTTCCAGTGAATTCCAGCAGCTTCTAAGTTCATGTTCATGCACTGAACAACCAAAATTACTTGTGCTCAAGTTCTACGGGCAAGTGACACCCCTTACCAAAGACTAACGGAAAAAGGGACATACCAAAAGGTGTTTTGTATATCGTCCTATAGACCCAAAGTGCAACGTTTAACCTCATAGACCAATCTTTGCGGTTAGGGTGAACCGTCTTCTCAAGTATAGCTTTGATCTATCTACTGGATACTTTGGCTTTCCCAATTGTTTGAGGGTGGTAGAGAGTGGATACTCGATGATTGACACCATACTTCTTCATCAAGGCCTCAAAAGAACGATTGCAAAAGTGGGAGCCTCCATCAGTTATGATAGCCCGTGGTGCACCAAACCTAGCTAAAATATGATTTTGAATGAAATTCACAACAACCTTAGCATCATTAGTTTTAGTGGTAAGTGCCTCAACCCATTTAGATACATAATCCAAAACAAGAAATATGTAAGCATTACCAAAAGAGTTTGGGAAAAGTCCCATGAAATCAATGCCCCAAATGTCAAAGATCCCAACCACTAGAATCAGGTTCAAAGGCATTTGATTCCTAGGACCTATATTACCCTGTCTTTTACATATATCACAAGTGAGCATGAATTCATAAGAGTCCTTGAAGAGTTTGGGCGAAAATAATCCACTTTGAAGGACTTTGAATGCTGTTTTCTTGGCCCCAAAATGACCTCCACATGCCAAAGAGTGACCAAATTCAAGAACAAAACGTACCTCATGATCGGAGATGCATCGAAAAATGATTTGATCTGAGCAATGATTCCATAGGTATGGCCCATCCCAAATGTAATACTTAGCTTGTTTAGCAAGCTTATTCTTTTGATACCTGCCCAATGACACAGGGAATTGCTTAGTGATAATAAAATTAATCAAATCAACGTACTATGGATCGATTGCATGAATGCTGAAAAGTTACTCGTCGGGGAATGTCTCTTCCCAATGAGAGGAATCATATGATCAACAAATAAATTCTCACTTCCCTTGTTGTCCCAAACTTCTAAGTCAAACTTATGAAGGAGAAGCATCCATTACAACAATCTACGTTTTTCATTCTTTTTGCTCAACAAATGCTTCAATGCTGTGTGATCCATGTAGATTATGACCTTTCTTTGAATCAAGTAAGATCAAAAAAATTTCAAGGCAAAGATAACAACAATAAGCTCATTTTCAATGGTTGAATAATACAATTGGGCATCATTCGAGGTTCGACATGCATAGTAGATGACATGAGGAAGTTTGTCGAGTCGCTGTCCCAAAATAGCACCAACCAAAAAATCATAAGCATTGCACATGAGTTCGAATGAGAGGTCCTATTTATGGGGCATAATGATAGGGAAGCTCGTGAACTTGTCCTTCAAGGTGTCAAAAGCCTCTCTCTATTCCTTATCAAAATTAAACACAGTGTCAGAACCCGTCACAAATCCCCCTGGATTAACGTGGGACGCGCCTGATCCCGTCTAACAAGAAGTGTCAGATCAGGGATAATTCTGTCTCTAGCCCTCACCGGGGCTTCCAGAGTACTCCAGGATCATAGGAGGAGGAGTGTGATGTCTCGGTCTCTGTTACAGCACGCATCCGCGATCAACCTAAAGGGCATTAAAAATATTAAAAGTCGTGAGTGGACAAAATAATATTTTAATAAAAACATTTCATAATAAGACATTTATGCCCTTCACTAAAAGCATATGCATGCATTCAAAAACCATTTATCAAAACGTTCATAAAACCATTTGAAAACATTCTCAAAACCATTCAAGGGTTCATGCCCGGTCCCCATAAACCGTCATGAACCATAAAAACCTTTCAAGGGTTCATGCCGGTCCCCATAAACCGTCATGAACCATAAATCCATTTGGGTCCCCGACTCGAAATCAAAATCTTAAAACCGTAAATCAATACATATGGGAACTCATCCCAAATCATATCGTCAGTGAAATAGCAAAACATAGAATACTGGATCTCCGCCCCTAACCATTTCCAAAATATCAAATACGGGGTCTCCGCCCCAAATCACTTTTTAAAACATGGAACACGGGGTCTCCACCCCCAAATCATATTTTGTAAACCTCATACGTATACTCATAAGGATAACCCATCTGCGACACTTTCGAGAAGATGCCAACTAGGGGCACATAGCCCCTACGGAACACATCCCCAATATATGTCACGATTCATCATCTCTATACTAGTGTGCACACTACTCGGGGTCTCACTCCGAGTCTTCCCCAAAGAATTCTCCATCTAGGAGGCTCTATTTCTGGTTCTAGTTTGAGCTCTATCTTTGGATCTAGTCCGAATATCTCTCTGGAATATAGTCCGGGACCACATCATAACTTCCACTCCTGGAACAGGATCCCTATGGGGATACCCATTCTAGTCTGTGGATTGTGACTCTCCGAGTCGACGTCTGGAGGAGACCATATAAATCATAAGGAGGGTTTATATACATTTTCAAATACTTTATTTCTTTATGAAAACATATTTCAACTGGGTCTTATACCCGATTCATCTCAACAAGATTCCTCGAATTCGATTCAAATCCACTTTCAAAGACCTTGGCCTAAATCCACAGTTCAACAGGGTCTCATGCCCGAATTCTCATTTCACAAACTGAACTGGGACTCAAGCCCGATTTCACAATCAACTGTGTCTCTAGCCCGATATCACGACTAACGGGGCCTCAAGCCCGAAACCATAAATCAACAGGGCTTTGAGCTCGATTTCACAATCAATGGGGCCTCAAGCCTGATACTACAGTCAATGCGCCTCAAGCCCGATATTACAACCAAATGGGGTACAAGCATCGTATAAAACTGTAAATCTCGAAATACGTGCAAATACGTAAATCCTGGGTTACCACAAACAAATGAACTCATGGAATCACAAACCATGTATTTAAAACAATTATAAAAAATTTATGCATGCATCGACTTCATAAAACAAGTCCACTCACAGACCGTCCGAAGCCGTGCCTCGATGCACATGCCATAAGCCTCTCCCGGGCCAATCATGGCTTGCAGGATTCCCGAACCTGTCCAAATTAATTGAGATGGTTACTAACTACTTAAATAACCCCTCACTAAAGCCCCGTAATTTTTTGGAATTTTTAACTATTTTTAAACACGCTCCGAAACCTTCAGACAACCCGAACTATATCGAAACGATGTCCGATGGACTCGAAACCAGTCCCAAAATATTCGTTACATCGAATAGATGATTTCATGTGTTGAACACATCCCCAAAAGGGGTCCCATACGCTGCCACGCGCCACCCAAATGGCAGTGCACGTGGGCTCACGAGCCACTATTCCAGCATCCCTATCCTTCGGCCAGGTCGGTCCAAACTGGCCAGTCCGGTTCACCCCTCCAACTGGGCCTGTGTGACCGGTCCAGGGCTCTCTTTCCTTCATTTTTCGTCTAATTTGATCCAATCCAATCCTGAACTTCCTATTTCAAGGTTTCCTATCTATTCCTATCGTTAAATCTAAAGAAAATTCTCAAAACTCGATTATGTGAAATCTCCCTCACGGTTTATCTTCCCCGATCATTCCCTGGGCAGAACAGCCCCTCTCAGCCATAAAAAACGGTCCTTACTCACTCCTAACAACCTAGTAATCCTTCCCCAATCAACAGAAACCGGTCCTAATGTTCAAATCACAAAAAGAAGGAAAATGGGCATAACCGGGTCTCGGGTTGTTACCTGGTTTCCAGGGCCCTCGCCACCATGCACGACGGCCCTCCCTTCACCAGTCACCTTCAGTCTCTCTCTCTGTTCCTCCCTCTAAGTCCAGCAACAAAGATGGAAATGGTCGATGGGTGGGTTTGGATGAGATCGGGTTTTTTTGGACGAACAATGGAAACGGAGATGATATGCATGAATGTAAAAGGGTGGCCAGTGGATGGGTGACACTTTTCACTCGTCCAGTGGGCCTTGGGAAAATATCTGGGGCCCACTTGAGAAAAAAGTCAATCCATCTAGAACTTCGTGCAATGGTTCCCTCGAATTTTCGTGAACCGTAACTTCTCTGTCGAACGTCCGAATTCGACATGCCACCTGTCTACGGATTCATATTGTCCTGATCTACGTAACGGTCCTCGGTCCACGATCATCGGACCTCCCGGGTCAAAAGTCAACTCTTTGCCCCCTTTCAACGAAATTACCAAAGTTGACAGGACCCATCCCAATCCTCCGGGATTAGTGCGGGATGACCCTGCTCCCGTCTGACACGAAGTGTCAGACAAGGGATATTTCCGACCTTTGCCCTCTCGGGCCATCAGAGTACACCAGGATCTGGAGGAGGTATGTGATATCTCGGTCTCTGCTACAGTCCACATCCGATGTCAACTTGAAGGGCAGTCAAAACATTAAAAGCTGTGAGTGGACAAAACAAGAATTTATAAAAACATTTTAACGAGAAGACATTTGTACCCTTCACTAAAAAGTATGCATGCATTCGAAAACCATTTAACCAAAGAAACCATATATGGGAACTAAGCCCAAAACCAAGATTGAAAGAACCATAATGAAAATGACCATACGGGCCACTGCCCAAATCCATAAGGGATTCGGCCCAAATCATAAGAAACTAACCATACGGGCCACTGCCCAAAACCTGTGTAAACACACATCATATATCATATATAGCATACATCACATATACATATAATTCACACAACCAATCCTGTCACAGTTTCCAAAGCTACGCGCGTGCTACCCAGGTCTCAATCCGAGTCTTCTCAAAGTCAAGATCAATGTTCGCAGACCACTGACCCTACTCGAGGTAATAGTAATCATAGCCTTCCTGAGAGTAAGGAACCCAACTGGGGGGTGACTCCGCTCAGTCGGTGCTCCGTGAATACTCCGGGGTCCACCCAGGCCAACGACCCTCCCCGAAGGAGATAATAGAAGTAAAGGAAGGTAGATGAACATATATATACATAACATAAACATTCATGCCCGATTCCCCTGAACCGTCATGATCCATAACATCCATTAAACAGGGTTCATGCTGGTTCCCATAAACCATCATGAACCAGAATGACCTGACAAAGGTTCATGCCGGTTCCCATAAACCGTCATGAACCACAATGACCTTTCTAGAGTTCATGCCGGTTCCCATAAACCGTCATGAGCTTGGAAATCTATCTAGGGTCACTGACCCCTCATGAACTTGGAAATCTATCTAGGGTCCCTGACCCTAAATCATCAGTGTAAAACAACTGGGTTTCGTGCCCGAACATATGACTCAACTGGGCATCCTGCCCGATATCTAAGGGTCAGTCACGACTCTGATCATAGTGATGTGTGCAACCATCCATCCAGGACCGCTCTCAATCCTGGTATGTCGCCGTGAACGAATCAACCGACGCGACCACCACAAGATCATGGTGCACTCATCACCGATCGCTATCCTGAACCGTCAGCACTCCGAAGTCGAGCCTCCCCAGGCTGCCCGACCACGAATTGTGCATCGTGACCTCTCCGGAAGGAACACATCCCAAACCGGAGGCGAGCGTCGTATTATCGATCGCCGTGCACATAGCACCCGTCGTGACCACGATTTAGACCCGAAGGTCGTAAATAGCGTCATATGCCCGAGACAAAACGAAATGGGTCTTATACCCGAGTTTATCCTTTTAGAAATCCAAAATCAAATCATTTAAATCAATAAAGAAATACAGACCCGTATAAGCACCGTATAAGGCCGAAACCTCGAAATACATGCTTATACGTAACCACATACAAATGCACCCATGGCATCATCAAGCATGGAATAAAACATATAATAAACATTTATGCATGCACAAATTTAGAAAACAAGGTCCACTCACAGACCGTCCGAGCTGCCGCCTCGATTTGCGTGTCATTCGGCCCCCCGAGCTGATCACCATTACTGGAACTCCCAAACCTGTCCAAATTTTAATAGAAGGTTAATAACTACTTAATTAACCTCCCATTAAAGCCCCGTAAGTTTCCCGAACTTTTAACTATTTTTAAACCGACCCTAAACCTTCCGACACCCCGAAAACTATCGAAACGATGTCCGATTGACACGAGACTAGTCCCAAAATCTTTGTTACATCGAATAGAAGATTTTCTGTGTTTAACATTTTTCCAAAATATGGACCACGTGCCCTCACGGGCCCCTAGAAGGTCGAAAATACTGTTCATCATCACCTACCTCAGAAAACCGGTTTTTTTTTCCTGGTTTTGGACCGGTTACTGTGCTGAACCGGCGGAACCGGTTCAGCGTTCCTCCTTCCTCGTTTTGGTCCGATTTCAACCCCAATCAATCCTATAATTCCTATTTTCATGTTTCCTATCTATTCTAATCCTTAAAACAACCTAAAAACGCCTAAATCCTATGGTTTGATTTTGAACCAAACGGTTCAATATTTCCAAAATCGTCCCACAGCTGCCCAACCGTCCAACCACCATAGAAACCTTCCTAAAACTATCCTAGCAACCTATTTGATTCATTAAAACCATTAAAACCGATCCAAAACGTCAAAAATGGAAAATGGATTAAAATGGGCTAATCGGGTACCTTGCGGGTTGGCCACCACCGCCGTCCACGGCGGCGCTCCCTGGGCTGGCCGCCGCATCCAACCGACTCCCCACTCTCTGGTCTCAGTCCTGGTCGAAATGGATGGGTTTTGGGGTTGCACGGGAATGAGAGAAATGGTGAGATCGGGTGGGTTTTGGGTGTGTGTTTGAAATGGAGAAAATGGATTGGTTTGCACAGTGCATGAAGGTAATATGGTGTCCATTGGATGGGTGACACTTGTCACTCATCCATTGGCATCAGGAAAAATATCTGGGCCCACTAGAGACAAAACTGCACTTTTTGTCTCGTAAAACGTGTCACCATAAATAGTATCCCGAAACTTCCGTGAACCGTAACTTCGCCGTCGAACGTCCGAATTCGACGTGCCGCCTGTCTACGGATTCGTATCGTCCCCATCTACGTAACGGTCTTTGGCCCTCGGCCATCGGACCTCCCTGTCAAAAAGTCAACATTTGACCCTTTTTAACCAAAACTACCAAAATGCCCCTAAACTTCCGAACGTCATAACTTCTTCCTCGAACGTCGGATTTGAACATGCCACCTGTCCATGAACTCGTGACTTCGCGAACTACGCCACGATCATCGGTCAAAATCCATTTGACCGCCCGAATGAAAAGTCAACGTTTTAACCACGCCCAAGGGCAAAACAGCCATTTTGCATCGTTTGTCCGATTTCGCTCTACTAATCACGGATTAGCCTCACTAATCGTGATTAGTCACTAATCTAATCATGGAATTTGGGACGGGTCGTTACAAAAGTACCCCCGAACTTTCGAACGTCATAACTTCTTCCTCGAAAGTTGGAATCGGGCATGCCACCTGTCTATGAACTCGCGACGTCTCGAACTACATCGCAGTCATCAGCCAAAGTCCATTTTACCGCCTGAAAGAAAAGTAAATATTTCACCCATTCTAGGGGCAAAATCGTCATTTCTCCCTGAACGTCCGTTAATCCTCATCTAATCCCCGATTAGTCTCGCTAATCCATCATTAATTTTTAATTAATCCCAATAATTCAGGACGGGTCGTTACAATCTTTCCCCTTAAAGAATTTCGTCCTAGAAATTCAAATCGACTCGATTCCACAACCAAATTGTGGAATCCAACCATGTCCCATCTACAAGGGTCGCCACATACGCACGAGAGTGCACGTGTAATAGTACACGTCCGACACACACCCCGTACTCGTCGGTACGTACAGTCACTAGAGCTTCCCAAGCTCCAACATCACTCTCATCAACAGTGTTCCGATCGTCGACTCGTGAAAGTCATCACGTCGGCTCGTAAGTCTCACTAAAGACAAAATGTCGACACTCGTTGATCTCGCCTGTCACTCACTTGACAGGTCAGTAATACCAAACTGCCATTCAATGACTTTTCAATCTACCACTCTGACACGTTCCATCATACAGTCGTCAGGCTGAATTACGTACTCCCACTAAGGGCTATCACATCCAAACGGATATCCTTCTAAGCATCCAAATCAGATAACCTTCTATAGATTCTGCCATCACAATGGCACGAATCCCACCTTGCATGTAAGACCCGGTCTTGGAAGCAAGAACGGTGAGCAAGACCCGTGAGCTTGAGAAGCAAGATCAGTGAGCAAGACCCGTGAGCTTGGAAAGGTAAGATCGGTGAACGATCCCACATCGTTAGGGGAGGGAAAGGTGAAGTACCTTATATGTGTGGGCACGTATCTATCTAACACAAGGCCTTTTGGGAGCGCAGTGGCTTGGGGGGGATTGGAACCCCAAAGTTAAGCGAGTTGAGGCTGGCGCAATCCCATGATGGGTGACCCCCTGGGAAGTTGCAACTTGAGCTCCCGAAAACAAAACCGTGAGGGCTGGGCCCAAAGCAGACAATATTGTGTTAGATCGGCCGGGTCGTGACATAATGGTATCAGAGCCGAACCCTGACCGGAAGTGTGCCAGCGAGGACGCTGGGCCCCAAGGGGGTGGATTGTAAGACCCTGTCTTGGAAGCAAGAACGGTGAGCAAGTCCCGTGAGCTTGAGAAGCAAGATCGGTGAGCAAGACCCGTGAGCTTGGAAAAGTAAGATCGGTGAACGATCCCACATCGCTCGGGGAGGGAAAGGTGAAGTACCTTATATGTGTGGGCACGTATCTATCTAACACATGGCATTTTGGGAGCTCAGTGGCTTTGGGGGGGATTGGAACCCCAAAGTTAAGCGAGTTGAGGCTGGTGCAATCCCATGATGGGTAACCCCCTGGGAAGTTGCACCATGAGCTCCCGAAAACAAAACCGTGAGGGTTGGGCCCAAAGCGGACAATATTGTGTTAGATGGGCCGGGTCGTGACATTGCAGACCATACTCAAACCTATGCCCATATTGACTCCCTTAGAGTCCCATCAATCCATACCTATCTGAACTCGTTGGATATCGATCAATCCGTTACCACTATATGTCACGAATTTGTGACTAGCCGACAACTCCCGGCTCCACTGCGCTTCGCTGCTCTACTCTGATCTCGACTCGCTCTCGAGTCCTCGTCTCATATCTCACATTACTCAGCGATCTCCGTTGAAATCTAGACTCACCTCGAGTATCAACCTGTCACTATCGGATCTAATATGATCGCCACTTATGTCCATCTAGGACTCTATCTAATCTACAACACATTTTCGACATACCGATTGACCGTGGCCAATCACATCGTCCAACATGCACAACACACCGGTGCACCTCCATCACTACAATCATCAAGGCCCTACTCGACCTACTCACGGACTGCACTCAGGCAGCGTCCAACCGCGTACTACCGTCCGTACTCCAGCCATGGTCCAGACCCTAACCATCCGTCACCAGGCGAACATCAATCCATCACCTCGGACACTCACTCGTCATATCTTGTGATGCTAAGCACCATTTACTCGTGAATTCATTCAATTTGACCCACATCCTAGGTGTTCAGTTCTTACACCCTCTTTGAATCCCTTAGCTGTCATATCACTCCTCGTCGTCCCACCTAGGGAAGACTCAATGAGAATCCAAGATGATGACATCAAAGTATGTCATCCTCTGGCATCCAGCACTATTTACCAAAGAGTCACACTCAGTGACCTCGAAATATCCATCACTCATGCGGAATCAAGTACTCTTCCCAACGTCTCAGTCACAACTTCTCTTGATTCTGAAGTTACAACCACATTGGAAACATGCTTCTTTTCCAATTACTGAACTCACTCATTACACGAGCATTCCCGCGGCCTATATGCAAATGATTTCCAAGTCCTCAACTCAGGAGGTATGGTCAACCATAGTCAACCAAAACCAATCCGCAATGGACTCGCAACTCCTCAGCTTAACCAGACCCATCCACATGTTCGTGGATACCGTTTATATAAGTACACTCATTCCGAGTGGAATTCACGCGACTCAAGGTTAAAACTTGTATAAGATTTACGGATGCGCATAAACGGCCTCCAACACTCATATCACGTACCTTTAATCAACCTGATCCAACTCTGACTCACGGAATTGGTCGGAATCCACTGGCATCAGTCAGTAGGCTAAACAGATCGCAACGTCTATCGTGATCTGAAGCCAAATCTCTGCGTACTACCATATCCGACCAACTGACCCATACGTCATATGATGTCACTCATGTCATCCATTTATATCTTTTCATCCGAATTCCACTTAGGCATTTCAACCTTTAACGTTACTACTCCTGGACACACACTCGCGCTCGAAGTCTCGTATCATTAGGGAACTGGTCACCAAACCAAGTACTTCTGGTGCCTCGCACCGAGCCACTCGGGATCCTCTCTGTCCCGCTTAGTGCCCACTGAACTCGCATGCTCGCCACTCTGGGCACCTCTACTATTTCGTCTGCATACTGGTTCGCACGTCCCAACTCTAAGGGATCAACTCCAGCACTCACACTCATGTAATCCATCCAAGGACATCTAGGGAACCTGTCACTCATCCAAGTATATCCTATTTGTCACAGTCACCTCACAGAGGTAGCGTGGCAAGTGTGCCAACACCCAACGTCAGCGTCTCATTCTGCGATCGTACTCAGCCTTAACCGAGTCGAATCCAGAATCTATGTTCGTACTATGCGTCACTCACACACCCCGTATCATCATCACGATTGACGAATCCCATCGTCGCAATCGTCATGGCAACCTGAGTCCATCCAACTCGACAAGACTCGACCACGTCCATCGATAGCAGCGTCTGCCACAACCTCGTGCAGACCAAGCTTAGAAACACTCTGCTATCGAGACTCCAAATCCATACGGTCGACTCACCGTCGGTACCAATCACTCCACATACAACTTCCACCTATCAGTCCACCTCAAGATTCGGTCGACAAATACCACACTCCTGGTAACTTGTCCAATCAATTACCTACTAGGGTTATCAAAAACCCGGCTGCCCGCTGCAGCCCAACCATCCTGACCGATCCCTCGTTCTCGACTCTGAAGAGTCGTCATACTTCAACACTGGTACCATACTAGCCAATAACCACGATCCAAGGACCTCGTCCTCTCGTAACTCTACGGCTCTCAGCTGCTAGCCTGCACAAGAATTCGGCTATACTCCGTGCCTAACACTGCACAAGCACTACGTGCGCAATCGTATCCTATCACGTCACACCACAACTGCTCTGAGCATCTCCTTCCAGTCGACATTCCTCTGGGATTTGACACACTGAAACATGGCATGAGAGGCTAAATTGGGTCCAACGTTCATATTCCCAACAATCTCACTCGGGTCAACCATGACCTCAGTTGCTCTCTAGAGCACACTTCCCAATCCGACATGACACGACCAACAACGGTCTCGACTTGGAAGTCGTCATACGGCGCCTACTAGTCCCCTACATCCTTCTCACCAGTAGCATTACAGCTCTAAGCCGTTATATTCACACGAAGATCGATGCTGATGGGAATCCTACCTCTCGAAAACAAGGCATCTTGCGCCAAACAAACCCTAAACCATTGCACGTCGTTCCAAACATAACCTAACTAGGGTTCAATTCCACTAAATCCTCATACTAATGTCGTAACTATCAGGTTGATGATGGGCTGTTATGACTGCAGAGGAATCACATCCTCGACCTGCGCACTCTCCGCGGGAAAAACCCGCCCTGATACCACTTTGTCAGAACCCATCACAAATCCCCCGGGATTAACGTGGGACGCGCATGATCCCGTCTGACACGAAGTGTCAGACCAGGGATAATTCCGTCATTATCCCTCACCGGGGCTTTTAGAGTATGCCAGGATCGTAGGAGGAGGAGTGTGATGTCCCGATCTCTACTACATCCCGCATCCGCGATCAACCTTAAGGGTATTCAAAACATTAGAAGTCGTGAGTGGACAAAATAATATTTTAATAAAAACATTTCATAATAAGACATTTATGCCCTTCACTAAAAGCATATGCATGTATTCAAAAACCATTTATAAAAACGTTCATAAAACCATTTGAAAACATTCTCAAAACCTTTCAAGGGTTCATGCCCGGTCCCCATAAACCGTCATGAACCATAAAAACCTTTCAAGGGTTCATGCCGGTCCCCATAAACCGTCATGAACCATAAATCCATTTGGGTCCCCGTCCCGAAATCACAATCTTAAAACCGTAAATCAATACATGTGGGAACTCATCCCAAATCATATCGTCAGTGAAATACCAAAACATAGAATACGGGGTCTCCGCCCCAAACCATTTCCAAAATATCAAATACGGGGTCTCCACCCCAAATCACTTTCTAAAACATGGAACACGGGGTCTTCGCCCCCAAATCATTTTCTGTAAACATCATACGTATACCCATATGTATAACCCATCCGAGGTACTTCCGAGAAGACGCCAACTCGGGGCACACAACCCCTAAGGAACACATCCCCGATATATGTCACGATTCATCATCTCGATACTAGTATGCACACTACTCGGGGCCTCACTACGAGTCTTCCCCCAGAAATTCTCCATATGGGAGGCTCTATCTCTGGATCTAGTTTGAGCTCTATCTCCAGATCTAGTTCGAACATCACTCCGGAATCTGGTCCGAGACCACATGATAACTTCCACTTTTGGAACGGGATTCTTATGGGGATACCAATTCTGGTCTGTGGATCGTGACTCTCCAGCTCGACGTCTAGAGAAGACCATATAAATCATATGGAGGGTTTATATACATTTTTAAATACTTTCTTTCTTTCTGAAAACATATTTCAACTGGGTCTCATACCCGATTCATCTCAACAGGATTCCTCGAATCCGATTCAAATCCACTTTCACAGGCCTTGGCCTAAATCCACAGTTCAACAGGGTCTCATGCCCGAATTCTCATTTCACAAATTGAACTAGGACTCAAGCCCGATTTTACAATCAACTGGGCCTCTAGCCCGATATCACGACTAACGGGGCCTCAAGCCCGAAACCATAAATCAACAGGGCTTCGAGCCCGATTTCACAATCAACGGGGCCTCAAGCCTGATACTACAGTCAATGGACCTCAAGCTCGATATTACAACGAAATGGGCCTCAAGCCCGGGTTCGTAAACCAACGGGGCCCTCGGCCCGATCTTATACTCAAATGGACCCTTGGTCCGATTCCTTGTCAAATCAAATGGACTCCAAGTCCGAAAGTTTGTAAATCAAATGGGTCTCACACCCGAGTTCATATTTCCAAATCCAAAACCCGTTCGTTAAATCATCATTGAAAACCTAGTACGTACAAGCATCGTATAAAACCGTAAATCTTGAAATACGTGCAAATACGTAAATCCTAGGCTACCACAAACAAGTGAAATCATGGCATCACAAAACATGTATTTAAAACAATTATAAAACATTTATGCATGCATCGACTTCATAAAACAAATCCATTCACAGACCATCTGAAGTCGCGCCTCGATACGGGTGCCATAAGCCTCTCCCGGGCCAATCGTGGCCTCCAGGATTCCCGAACCTGTCCAAATTAATTGAGATGGTTAATAACTACTTAAATAACCCCTCACTAAAGCCCCGTAATTTTCCAGAATTTTTAACTATTTTTAAACGCTCTCTGAAACCTTCAGACAACCCGAACTATATCGAGACGATGTCCGATCGACTCGAAACCAGTCCCAAAATATTCGTTACATCGAATAGATGATTTCATGTGTTGAACACATCCCCAAAAAGGGTCCCACACGCCGGCCAAATGGCCCTGCACGTGGGCTCATGCGCCTCCCAAAGGGCCTACGAGTGGGCTCATGCGTCACTGTTCTAGCATCCCTGTCCTTCAGCCAGGCCAGTCCGGTTCACCCCTGCAACGGGACTGATGTGACTGGTCCAGGCCTCTCTTTCCTTCATTTTTCATCCAATTCGATCCAATCCAATCCTAAACTTCCTATTTCAAGGTTTCCTATCTATTCCTATCATTAAATATAAAGAACATGCTCAAAACCCAATTCTGTGAAACTCTCCCTCAAGGTTTATCTTCTCCGATCACCCCCTGGGCAGCACTACCCCTCTCAGCTATAAAAAACGGTCCTTACTCACTCTTAACAACCTAGTAATCCATCCCTAATCAACAGAAACCGGCCCTAACGTTCAAATCACAAAAAGAAGGAAAATTTGCATAACCGAGTCTCGGGTTGTTACCTAGTTTCTAGGGCCATCGCCACCGTGCACGGCGGTCTTCCCTTCACCAGTCACCTTCAGTCTCTCTCTCTGTTCCTCCCTCTCAGTCCAGCAGCAAAGATGGAAGTGGTCGATGGGAGGGTTTAGGTGAGATCGGGTTTGTTTGGACGAACAAAGGAAACGAAGATGATATGCATGAATGTAAAAGGGTGGCAAGCGGATAGGTGACAGTTTTCACTCATCCAGTGAGCCTTCGAAAAATATCTGGGGCCCACTTGAGACAAAAGTCAATCCATCTCGAACTTCGTGCAATAGTTCCCTCGAATTTCCATGAATTATAACTTCTCTGTCGAACGTTCGAATTCAACGTGCCGCATGTCTACAGATTCATATCGTCCTAATCTATGTAACGGTCCTCAGTACTCGGCCATCGGACCTCCTGGGTGAAAAGTCAACTCTTTGCCCCCTTTCAACCAAATTACCAAAGTACCCCCGAACTTCCAAACATCATAACTTCTTCCTCAAATGTCGGAATCGAGCATGCCACCTGTCTATAAACTCGTGATGTCCCGAGCTACGTCACAGTCATCGGCCAAACTCCATTTGACCGCCTGAACAAAAAGTCAACATTTCACCCATTATAGGGGCAAAATCGTCACCCTGAACGTCCGTTAATCCTCGTCTAATCCCCGATTAGTCTAGCTAATCCGTCATTAATTATTAATTAATCCCGATAATTCGGGACGGGTCGTTAAGCATAGCATCCTTTTCAAGCAAAGCACACATAGGCCGAGAGGCCTTAGAGAAATCCTTGATGAACCTTCGGTAAAATCCAGTGTGACCCAAGAATGATCTAACCTCCTTAACCATGGTTGGGTGGAAATCTCTCCACAACATCCAACTTAGCTTTCTACACTTCAATACCCTTACTATAAATTAGGTGTCCCAAGATAATACCTTGTTGAACCATGAAGTGACACTTCTCCCAATTTAGCAATAGGTGACTTTCTTCGCAGCGTTCAAGTACCTCGGCAAGGTTGACTAAACAAAGCTCAAATGAGTGCCCAAACACAGAGAAGTCATCCATGAATAGCTCAATGATGCCATCAACTGTATATGAGAAGATACTCATCATACATCGTTGAAAAGTGGCAGGTGCGTTGCATAAACCAAAAGGCATCCTCCGGTAAGCGAATGTTCCATAGGGGCTGGTAAAGGTCGTGTTTTCTCGATATTCCCCGGAAATTGGAATATGATTATACCCAGAATATCCATCTAGGAAATAATAGTATGAATGACTTGCCAATCGTTCCAACATTTGATCAATAAAAGGCAATGGAAAGTGATCCTTACGGGTGGTAATGTTGAGCCTTCGGTAATCGATCCATACTCTCCAACCAATTTGAATCCTTTGAGGTACAAGCTCACCTTTCTCATTCGTAACCACGGTAATCCCACTTTTCTTGAGCATAACTTGTAATGGACTTACCCATTTAGAATCACTAATCGGATAGATGATTCCTACATCCAAAAGTTTGAGGACCTCATTATTGACAACTACCTTCATAGGCGGGTTCAACCTTCTTTGTGCCTCTCGGGTGGGCATGGAGTCATCTTTAAGGAGAATCCTATGCATACACTTTTCTGGACTAATGCCTTAAATGCCAGCAATAGTCCAACTTATGGCCATTTGATGGGTGTGAAGGACTTGAAAAGTATTTCTTCTTCAGATGGACTCAAATTTACGGCAATGATGATGGGGAGGGTAATGTTGCTGCCTAGGTAAGCATATTTGAGATGAATAGGGAGTGGTTTAAGCTCAAGGACATGATGGGAGACATGAGATGGCAAGGTCTTTGTGGTGGTGGGGGGCAAGGCTTCAAAGGGTTCCTTATACAGATGCACTGGGGGTGTGGTGTTGAGATAGAGGACCTCGGCTATAACATTTGGGTCCAAGGATCTCTTGGGTTTATTGACAATACTGAGGGATTTTCTAGGTCATCTCCCACATATGATTGCTTTAAGTTCTCATTAAGAAGCATATCCAAAGTGTTTAAAGGAAAATCAATGATAGGTTCCGCTGGATAATGCATAGTATCATGTATAGAAAAAGTACGAAGCTCAATTAAAACTCGTATAGATACCATTCCATTCCTCACATGAATGAGGCATTCAGCTGTGGCCAAACAAGGACGTCCAAAATATATGGGGGCTCCTCATTATTGTCAATTCTATCGATCTTGAAGACATAAAAATCCATGGGGATACAAGTATCTCCAATTTGAACCACCACATCCTCAAGCACACCTACAATGGTTAGAAACCAAAGCATTTGTCAATCTAACACATAAATGAGTAGGTTTAATCTCTCCTAAGTTCAAGTACATGTAAATATGAAAATGCATAATGTTAATTGAAGCTCTCGTGTCGCATGAACAATACTCAAAATGTTTAGATTGAATGACACAAGGAAATGAAGGGGCCCCAGGATCGTTGACTTTAGGGGGCCTGGACACTAGGGCTACCTTGTATGCTTGAGGTAATTCCAAGATATTAGAAGCATCAAACCCTCTTTTTTTTTTTTTTTTTTTTTTTTATAGAAACTAAGTTCTCTATGAGCTTTGCAAAGATAGGAATGTGCTTAAGGATCTTGGAAAAATGGTGTGATTTGAAGCTTTTGCAACATCATGATGATCTCATCCTCGAACGCGTCCTTGTTTTTGTCTTGATTCTCAAACCTACGAGGAAATGGATAAGAGACATTGTTAGAAAAAACTAAAGACACCCTCTTAGACAATTTATTGGAATTAGAAAGAGTTTTAGAGGTAGAGATTTCAGTATGTTGCTGGGGTATTGTAGTAGTGGCCGAACTGGGTGCTTGTTGCTCCAATGTCGTGTCTTTGGGTTGCAAGGGCTGCTGTTTAGTGCATGACATTGGTGTCCTAGAGACCTTATTTTTTGGTTCTTCATCTTGAATCCGATCTTGAGGTGGTGCCATGACAGGACCGCTCCCGAAAAGGGCAATGTTAACCGTGCCCAGCCCTGCTCCCGTCTGGCAAGACAACTGAAATCCCCAAGTTACCCTCGGTACGGCGTGCCAGACCAGGGATAGCCACACGTGCTTACTCATGCCTCCGCCTCACGATCAGTCTCGAATAATGCGCCACAACCTGGAGGGTCAATAAAAACCAGAAGGTGTGAGTGGACAAAAATAAATCAGTTTATAAAACCGTTACCGAAAGACGTTTTTACCCTCCACGTAAAAACAATGCATGCATACAAAAATCGTTTCGCAAACCGTTACATTTTCAACATAAGAAATCCGTATATGAAAATCAAAAACATTTTCCATTTCTTAATCTTCGGGCTTAGCCCGTAATCGTAAACACAGGGACTGAGCCCAAAACCACGAAATCAAATCAAAGTATACAACATAAACCAAATCCATCAGCCATATAAACTGGGCCACTGCCCCACACATCCGAACATCATAGAATAACAATGATTCACAATCGATCAGTTTGCTGGATATCAAGTGCGCCCGAGTCTTTAAACTCAAAACCATGCGCATAAACAGGCCTTCCCGGGATTTCAACGAGTCTTTAAACTCAGAACATAATCAATAGGCCTCGGGGGTATCACAATAACCGAGTCTTTAAACTCACGAGTCTTTAAACTCATTAAGGGCCCTCCCCCGTCATCAATTAACCGAGTCTTTAAACTCAAAACGTGCTCCAGCAATAGCACCGGGTCTTTAAACCCAAAACAGTTTCCAACGGGTCTTGAAACCCAAAACAATTTTCAATCACAACAATGAGGGATCCATCCCGAAATCGTATTTTTCACAACAGGACTCATGGTCCGAATTTCCATATTCAAATCCCCAAATCATACTTCACAAAACATATTCAAATCGTCATTAAACACGGGGCATGCAAAATCATACCAAATCACTTTATTAAACCCTCTTTCATTCCCGAATTCGAATTCGCAATAATGATTCCGTAAGCCGGCATCCGGAAACATTATCCTGAACCCAAACCAAGAATCCGTTTTCAAACTTCCGAAAACCGAAACCTTGTTCATCAAAATTACTTTTATACCCCGAGCATCAAGCCCGAAATCACCTTTTTCAAAATCCATTTTAAATCCTTGAAATCACATCGTTTTCCAAATCCAAAAGGTCAAAGCATCAAAACCACAATCATAATCACCAAAATCACGGTTAAATCATAACATACTCGAAATCTCGTAAAACGTGCAAAATCGTGTCATTCTCGGAATACGTGTCAAAATCATAAACCATACTCACAACCGCAATCAAAACATCTTAAAAGCATAATAAGCACAAGTCATATAAAATCTTTCGTTAAATCATCATCCAAAACATACGGGACCCATATCTCGAAATACGTGCAAATTTGTGTGCATGAAAAAAATACGTATAAATACGGAAATCGAAATCAATCACAAAATCATAATCATAATCATAGAAATCATAGAAATATTTATGCATGCATTAAATTTTGAAAGCAACGTCCACTCACAGTTTTCGGACGCGTCAATCGCGCCCCGTGCGCTCCCTTGTAGCTTCGGAAATGTCCTGGTATGTAAAAACGTACAAGGAGGGTTACAAACATCCACAAATAACTCGTATGATTTTCCCTAATTTTTCCGAATTTTTCCGCGTAATTAAACTTAAGGACTAAATCTTCCGAACCCTCGAAATTATCCCGAACGACTCCTGATCGACTCGAACCCTAAAGGTAAAATGTTAATTAGACTGAAAGGATTAAATCTCATGTTGACCGTGATCAGAAAAGACCTCGCACGCGCCGTCCAAAGTGGCTGCGCGTGTAGGCCATGCGCTTGCTACAACGACACTACTACAGTGTCACCATCTTCACCCGTTTCCTGCTATTCGGGTCCTCAACCTGCGAGTTCAACCTATTCACTTAGCCTTCAATTCTCAATCAATTGCTCTCGTTTTTTATCCTAACTTCTTCTATAACCTTTTAATTTCAGTTCTATGTCGATTATTAACCTCGACTTGGACCTAATCGACCAATCCAAACTCGAACCTCAAATCGGTCGAAGTCCACAACTCACCCAAATCGAACCCATTCCCAAATTAATTCAGACAGTAGTTTAAGGGGACCTAGACGAACAATTTAACACAGTCAATTGAACAAGAACTCACTTGTAGACGATCGTCCTCAATATTGTGAATTTCCAGAAGCTGGAACTTGAGTTCCTGAGCAAACCGTGATCAATCCTCTTCAATTCTTGCACGGTGATGTTTGTAAAGGTCTCAGAATGCTAACACGGCCCTCGGTTTCGTTCGACAAGCCTCAGGAATTAAACTGGATTTTCCCATCCATTTTCTGGTTTTTCTTCCCCGTCTCAGACCTCTCACTCTCAACTCTCTCTCAGACTACCAAATGCTTGCAAAATGATGCCAAAATGAAATCCACTCTCGCTCCCACCTCGGTTAATCGATCAAATGGGGCGGGCAACTCGTGGGAATCCTTCAGCTGATCACTGTGCAGTTTTTTTCCCGCAAACAGACCCCAAGATCAATTTTAAAATCTCACCCATGCACGACATACAGTCCCAACCATCATGCCTTGTTTCCAATATCTTTAATCCAATTAAACAAATTACTCTGATCAGTCCACTACAGGATTTAACAAAGAAATCGTGCAGGGCACACACGACTACACTCTGTTTTTCACGGTGGTTGCTACAGTAACTCGTGTAAAAAGACCAAAATGCCCTCCAACTTTCGTGACCCGTAACTCGGTCATCCGATGTCCGTTTTCAGCGTGCCGCCTGCCGTTACACTCGGGGCCTCGAGACGAACCTAACGGTCTTCGGGTCGTGTGAAAATCAATTTCATTTCAAAAAGTCAACATTTTCCCCCTAATTGTCCAAATTACGGAAACGCCCTTGGGCTTCCGAACGTCATAACTTTCACCACGAACGTCGGAATCGAACGTGCCACCTGTCTATGAACTCGCGACGTCCCAAACTATGTCACAGTCATCAGTCAAAGTCTGTTTGACCGCCCGAATTAAAAGTCAACGTTTTACCCACGACCAGGGGCAAAACGGTCAATTTGTACCGTTCGTCCGAATTCACCCAACTGATCACCGATTAACCCCGCTAATCATGATTAGTTGAAAATATAATCCCGAATTCCGAGATGGGTCTTTACAATCTTCCCCCCTTAAATAATTTCGTCCCCGAAATTCCAACCGAGCAAGTATTAACTGCTCCGCCCCTTCTTAAATTAGTTTCGTTCTCAAAATTTCCAAACATCCTTATTTCACGTCCACCTCGCGGAAAACATTTGGACCTCGCAACACATGTACACCCGTACACCAACTAACTCATTTGTACTCAGACGTCCCAATACCGTCTCACGCCGCACTGATCGCACTAGACCACCGCGAGTGAAATTGATCTCCTAACCCGTGCTAATACCGCTTGTCAATTTCACCATTTAGCTGACTCTTTCAGCTAGTCGGTTCCTCTCAATCACTAACATACCTGACGTCTACTCCCTCTAGGAGTCACCAAATCCAACTCGTCAGTCCACGCTGACGCGACCAGCCAAACCGTCATCACTAAGCTTACCACCCTAGTAAAGCTCCAATCATCAGCCAATTGGTGTCAACACCCCGTACTACAACTCGCCCAATAAAGCCTACGATCAACAACAGAAGCTCATCTCGTAGGGCAAGCCCGACCCTGCGACATATATCAAGCTCAATGTCCACAACTGTCAACTCCCTCAGCGACCTTGCGACAAAAGTGATCCGCATCAACTAGCTGCATGTCAAAATTAGAGAGACATAGAAGTCTATGAACCTTTCAATTTTTCTTTTCAATTTGCCTTCTAAATTCAAGTATCGGGCATTTGAAATATCAATAAGATTGAAAAATTATTCTGAATTCATACCAACAAGTTTGTACAATTTTCAAAACTTATACCCTCGAGCATCAAAACCTTCGTCATCGAAGCATCCAAGTCTTCGCCCTGTGAAGCATCTAAGCCTTCACCCTGCGAAGCATCCAAGCCTTTGCCATGCGAAGCACCCAAGCCTTCACCATGCGAAGCATACAAGTCTTCGCTTTGCGAAGCACACAAAGCCTTCCTTCGGGAAGCATCCAAAGCCTTATTCCGAGAAGCACTCAAGCCTTCCTCTGGGAAGCATCCAAAGCCTTCTTTCGGGAAGCACTCTAGCCTTTCTCTTGGAAGCATCCAAAGCCTTCCTCTCGGAAACATCCAAAGCCTTCCTCTCGGAAACATCCAAAGCCTTCCTCTCGGAAGCACTCAAAGCCTTCCTCTCGGAAGCACTCAAAGCCTTCCTCCCGGAAGCACTCAAAGCCTTCCACCAGGAAGCGCCCAAAGCCTTCCACGAGGAAGCACACAAAGCCTTCCACCCGGAAGCACACAAAGCCTTTCACCAGGAAGCACCCAAAGCCTTCTACTAGGAAGCACTTGAAGCTTTCCACTAGGAAGCACCCGAAGCCTTCCTTCAGGAAGCACCCCTAGCCTTCCTTCTGGAAGCACCCCAAGTCTTCTCCATGGAATCACTTCAAGCCTTCTCTTTAAGAACCATAAGCCCTTCCTTGAAGGCAATACCAATGCAACTGATAACAAAGTTAGTTAAACCCCAACGTTGGACGCAACAGGGGGCATTTGATGAACAAATAAATTTGGGATACATCAAATAGTTGGAATTTGACAAAGAACTTGGAGAAATTTTTTTTTCATAAATATTGTTTTCATTTGTTCATTTGAAGAATGGTTGACTAATCACATCTCGATTGCTCAAACCAATTATTCAATACAAAAATGAAAATCAAATAGTCAACATACACACGTAAAGAAACTATGGATTCAAGTCTTCACAGCCCATGGTTCTTCGGAACTCTGCCCACTCTTCTGCGGAAAGTAGGGAAATGTCGTCAAAAAGTGACTCGTCGGTTTCAGGAACATCTGCTTTCTTAGCCTCGTCCTCAAGATCAGGTTCAGCCTCGGGTTCCACCTCTAGTTCAAGCTCTTGCTCTTTGGTAATGATCCCGCTCCGGCTCTCCGTACCCAACTTTTACACTTCACTTTCCTTGAAGTGCAAAGTTGTGGGGGAATGTGGTGGTAATGAACAATTAGCTTTTAGATTTTCTATTTCAACTTCCAGGAGTTTGACTTTCTCTTCCGACTCATGCAAACGCCCATGCAGGAAACCAGACTCGTTAAGGGCAGTGTCGTGTTCACTCTCTACCAATAACTTTTCTGCGTGACTTGTCTCCAGCTCAAGCATTTTGTTCTCTTATGAACGAATTTTCCCCGTCAAGGCATTGTTGTTTCGTCTGGAATGGTCGCGACCCTCTCGAAGGCGGATGCACTCTAATTTCATTCGTTTATTCTCCTCTTCCAGCCTCGCTTGTCCACGAAGTATGTCAACTAGCTTGTGTGCCCCCGCCTTTGCGATCCTGAGGTCTCTAGCAACTTTATCATACGCAGCATGTGGCACAACCTTCGCCATTTCCGCAATCTCAGGGGTAGCCTCTGTATCCACGGCCCTAGAAGTTGGTTTTACTCTTTCCACCAGACGTTCCAAACCATCCACCCGAAGGGCTTCAATCATTTCAGGGGAAGTAGAGACAACCTTCAGCTTCTTGGAAGGATCATCCACTTGTTCTGATGGACCACCTGAGGCTCTACGTTTACTGGATGATGCTGCTGGACTAGCTTGACAAGGTGTGGTGTCCGGGACATTTTTAGGAGGTCTTCCGTCATCAGCATCTCTGGATGGGCAAAGCAGCCAGCTCATCTCGCGAAATTCAGGAGGAATCTGAAGAGCTCTGTCTATCTTCGCAAGGTTAGAATGGCTCTCGAAATCTTAGTACAGTTCATCGCTAGTACGGAAGCGAGATGTAATCCTAAAATTTCCACTGCAGTTGTGATCCCATGTACCACCCACCTCAAAGCAGCTCTGCCTGTATGCCCCGTTGGTGAATATAGTGTTCACGAACAACTCAACTTTGGGGACGACTTGCATGAGACTTCCTCCAGAGAGCCCATCGTGTGCTATGGTGTAGCAGTGCCAGAATTCCTCGTCAATAAGCTCCAATTTGAAAAATTCGTTCAGCTTCTCAAAACACATGACGTGTCTGTAAGAGTCAACGTCCAGCTGAGCAGGCGAGCAACCCATCTGACTAAGGATCCCGGAGAAAAACTTCAAAAATGGGAATTTGAATCCCCAGCTGACAATCAAAGGGTGGAATTTGGTCCATCTGTTGGACTTCAGATTCCTTCCTCTGCTACTCTCGGGAGCATTCTGGGAGGAACATCTGTCGCAAAACTCTGTAAGTACCCCTTTCGGAAACGCATTTTTGTAGCGGATCCTCCACACTTGGAAATCTTCAGGTTCTTCAAAGTCCTTGTCCTTCCCTCGGAATGGAATCTGACTACGTGAGCCGCCCTACTCCCACAATGCGAGCCTGCTAGGTCTCTCCAGAAGTGCACCTTGACGCATTTTACAATGACCGCCTCGAACAAATAAAGTGAATGCAGCTTGAACCGTACTCAACGGATGTCCTGAACTCCCGGAATGAGCAAAAACGTTCACCTGCAATAAAGGAACAAATTCATTAGTTTCCGGAAAATATATAGATACCACGTATATACACACTTGAATATATACGCATATAGTTTTTCAAAATATGTATGCTATTATCAAACACTTTAATAATATTAATATATTAAATACATTTTTTAATATATTAATATATCTATATGCACAATAAATATATGTATTTAAATCACATAAATAGCATTTATGGATTTACTTAAAGCATATGTTTAAAACATCAGTAATAATGCATATAAATATATGCAAAATGTAAATAACTACAAAAATTTATGCAAAAAAGACCAATCAGATTGCGCCACGTGGAAATCAGGTATCCACAGCCCACTCGCTTGCTTCACTGGGCAGTCACCGAATAAGAGAAACGGTCCAACCAACGCCATCCATGTGGCCCTACTCCATCACTCAACTCCTGCCATGCGGTATTTCTGCACAGACCAACCGACAGGTGTGGAACCCACCGTCTCCAATCGATAGCAACTCCTGCCACCCGGACTCGCGTGGCCAAGTCGCCATCTCAGTCGCACCAGCGTGTATGACGCGTACGCACCTAGCCTGCAACGCTCACCACACCAAAACATCCACATGTCAGCGCCGAACTCAGTCTGTCAACGGCCAGGCCCCGCAAGTTGTTGTGCCTCATGGATACACGCCACGCGTCTATACGCTGGCTTTATCTTCCGCACAGTCCCACACGTCCTTCTTTGGATGAGTTCCCAACATAAGGCGAGACACCATGCGCCCGTGTAACTGCTCCAACATACGCCGCCTGGCACGCGGGCCCCTTGGCCCACACCTCTCCAACCATGGGAAGCCATATGTCCTACAAAAGTGGTCTCCTGCCAACCTTTGTGCACAAACATTGCAGCTCTAACCCGTTCTAGATAAACCTTGACGGTTTCACATGCACCAACTTCCAACCATGCATTTTCTCCACCTTTGACATAAAAAAGTCAGGGAAGGAGGAAAGGAAAATTACCTGACGAAGTCTCTTCTCACTTTGGTAAATTGACAGCGGCTTCTCCAAAAATTACCAACTCTGGGAGTTTTGCTTTTCTTTTTCCCAAAGTAAAGCCACAAACGTCCCTTTTAAAGAGAAGTTAGACCAAAATATTGGAAATGAAATTAATCTCATTTTTTATGGGATTAATTGTCATAATTGGCTGATTTAAGTCTCTGGATTAAAAAAATGAGGGTTACAAAGTCAAAAATGCTTTTTCCTTTTTCGAAAAATGAAACTACTCACAACATTTTAAGGAAAAAAATTACCCTAGGTTTAACTTTAATTGAGCCATCAGAAAAAATAAGTTACAAGCCCAAAATTTCTTCAAGTTAAAAGGCCAACCTATTTTCAGACTTCAAGCCCAATTTTGCTAGTATGAATATTACAATTCGAAGTCAAAATTTTGTTTGAACCACAACACCAAGCCTAGTGAAACTTCCTGAACATATTCCAAAGTTTGTACATCCCTTAGGATTCCTTGAATTCCTAAGCGATGTGGGGGCATTTGTGGAACCCATAATCACCTGAAAATTGTAGAGCCGCCATGTGGCCCATAATTCCTGAAATGACCAAATTGCCCCTAGCACTAATACAAATGACTTGAAGACACCCATACATTAAATAATCTATTTACCAGCTAAATACGTTATTTAATCGGGTTAAAAGTCTCTGTAATATTAATATTCTTCCCGAGAGTTAATTGTCATTATTCTTAATAACGGACAATAAAATATTGATATTAAATCACTATAATTATCATTATTATCATAATGAGCCATTATTATAATTATTAAATAATATATTTAATTAATAATATATTATTTATTAATTACAAATTTCACCGACCAATTAGAATGCTCTGAGGCTCCCAAGATTTAGTGGAGTACATTTCATTTCTAGGGTAAGTTGATTCTTCGGTTCGAAGTATATCCTTTTCCTCTCTCAAAGCTAACTTAGGAATCAGAGTGTTCTTTGTCAAACAACCCCCGGGTAAACCGATCGAGGCAACGATAGCTAATTGTTTGCTGTTCGCAGGAATTGTGAGGACTTTTCGCGGCGGGTTCGATTTTCGATTCAACAACAATCATGCTGGCCTTTCTCCCGTCTAACAACAATCTCGGATTTACTAAGACTCACCCTTAATCTTTTCCAAACAAGCGATTTTCTTGTTTTTAACCGTATTAACATTTTGATATGTTAACTAGATAAAGTCCACACCTTGAAGGGTAACCGCCCACATCCAACCCATTGGCCCTGTTAAGTAGTGGAATTTGAGTCTTTTTCCAAGTTATAACCCATCGTTTGTATACTATTTCAAAGTAAGTCCTTTTATAAGTTAATTTATATAGTAAATATGCACGATAATATATTCACACACATTGTGTTCTTAGCTTGATCCTTAGTTGTACACCTTTTTACATTTTTTGTAATCTTTTCATTCATCATAATTAATCATTATAGCTCATTAATAACCCAAGTTAATCTTATATTAATATTCCTTAAGTTTGGAATTAACATATGAATTCAAAAATTACATATAATACTTCGGATAATCAAAACTTCCTAGAAAAGATATCTTTTGGTCTCAAAAACCGCACCGTTAGATTAGTAGCTTCGAAAATGTAAAGTTTCATGTCTACCAGATGACGAAGGCCCACCGCACAGGCCTCCATGCGCTTGTGAGGCTTCTTGAGCGTGGTGGCAACGCATCTGTCATAGTTGTCTTCAACTCTAGGCGGGCTGACCTGTGGGTTTGCGCACAGGGCTCAACCCAGTCCTAATTTCTTCGTTTTTCATTATTTTTCTTCCATTTTACGTCTAATACACTCTAATCTTACTCAAAATAAGTTTTACCATCTAAAAAATGTGGAAACTTACCTCAACTTCGATAAATCCTTTCAAGCTCTCGGTCGTCCATCGTGCCTTCTTGTCCAGTTGATTTCCTGTGTTCAACTATTTTTTTTCACTAGCTTAAAATGATCGTATTAGTCAACACAAACTTCTTGGATCCTTGGTTTAGTGCTAGAAACCCCTGAAATAAAATGACCCTCCACGAGCTAATTTTGAGCCCTCACGGGTTTATTCTCGGGTCTAGATGGAGACATCCACTCTAAGCCCTTTTTTGGTCCTCCCCCTCCTCCTCTTCTTTATTTCTCTCATTTTCCTTTTTTCTCCTCTCCCCCTTGTTTTTCTCCCTGTTTCCCTTCTTGTTTCTTATTTTGTTCTTTTCGGCCACCACCCCGCCAACACCATACTTGCACAGACACACATATAGAGGAAGTATGTTAGAGGGGAGAATGGGAGGGAAAATACTAGATCCCTCTAGACACATGTCACCATCACATAACATTTCACATATAAAATTACCAAAAATACCCTATATTCCAAAATTACCATAATACCACTAGTTGAATTCGACCCATATCAAATTATCCAATCTTCGATTCGGCATACTACCTGTCTAGACTCAGGAGTCCAAGACTATCGTAACGGTCTTCACAAAATATCTAGAAAGTGTCCAAGTTAAAAAGTAAACTCTTGACCTTACAAGGGCAAAATTTTCATTTCATTTTTAATTTCCGAAATTTATTTTTCTTGAATTTTCGGGCCGCTATAAGTTACCCCCCTTAAAAAATTTCGTCCTCAAAATTTTAAACCACTAGGTTGGGTTTTCATTATTATTTTTGAATCCTTCGTCAGCTCCCATGAAGGATTTTTGCATGGGGTAGAATCAAGAACTACCTTATACACACGATTTGACTTTGTAGTCATATCTAACGCACTGATAAGTTCCCTAGCCATGAATAAATTATGGGTTAGAAATCCAGTCATATCTCCATACTTATATTGGACAACTGAGTTGCTCAAAGTTAATCAACTTATCAATTTCTTTTCGAAAAAGGGATACTAAAATTCAACTTCATTAGACATACACGACTTTGGGATCCCATGTAATCTAACTAAATCACACTCGAAACTTTGGAAACTACACTAGGTACCCTCCAAGTCACATTTAGTAACTTATCATAAATGTAATAAATATTTCTCATGAGTTAAATCACACCAGCCTCATAACCATACTTAACCATTTCTGAACTTGAGTTTCTTTTATAATGTATCATGCTCTACGTGTAGGTTACGTAGGAACTAAATGAAGAATATCTGAACCAGGTCCGAGAACTGCATCATCCGAACATGTCTGGAAACTACATGTAGCACCATCAAGACTATAACAATATCCCCCGGGAACTACATGAGGCACCATCTACGACATATCAGCTACTGGTAGACAAAACCACTCGGGGATACAACATTCGAGTGCCCGCTCAGGGATACAACATATGAGCGTTTATCCGCATATAAATCACTCGAGAAACTGAGCCCAGCTCTAGATGCCTGAGTGTGTGCTGACCCATAAAACAAAGTCTAGCTACAGATGTCTGAGTCATAGCCCGATCACCAATCTCAAGAAATAGAGCCCAGCTCTAGACATATGAGACTACTTCAATCACCCGTCCGAGGAAATGGAGCTTGGCTCCAAACGTCTAAGACGAACCAATCAAGCCGTTCAGGGATACAACATCTGAGCGTTAATAAAAAATCTAAGGGGATCTTTCCGTAGACACAACAGTTCACAAATGACGAGAAAACACACATTTATTACATAAATCAATTCCCTTAAACAGAATCCGTATTTTAAAATCTAAATTTAAACTGATAACACAAATTAGGCAAAATTCGTAAAACGTGTACTTAAAATAATTCCAGTGAATATCAACAAAATTATTTATAGATCATAATCGAATAATCATGTAATAAAGTAATTGAAATAAAATTCCACTTGCACACATTATTGTTACCTCTGGGCACGATACTTGTAATCCAGGGTCCATTCCAGCCCAAGTCTGTCTTAACTCGTTTACTTTACCTTATTTCCAAGCTATAAATGGAACTCACACCTCAAGGGCACGATATTCATGATCCATGCTCTGATACCAAGTTGACAAGACCCATTCTTGAACTACTTTGATAATTATACTCGTCCTACTCCCGTCTGACAACAATCTCGAATTTACCAAGACTCACCCTAAATCTTTTCCAGACAAGAGATTTTCCCATTTTAACCTTAGTCATATTTTGATATGTTAACCAGATAGAGTCTACTTCTTGTAGGGTACCCGCTCACATCTAACCCATTGGTCTCATCAAATAGTGGAATTTGATTATATTTCTGTCTTAACCCATCATTTTTATAACATTGCAAAATAAGTCCTTTTATAAGCTAATTTATATACTAAATATGCATGATAATATATTCACACGCATCGTGTTCTTAACTAGACCCTTAGTTGTACACATTTTTTTGTAATCTTTTCATTCATTATAATTCATCTTTATAGTTCATTAATAACCCCAGTTAATCTTATATTAATATTCCTTAATTTTAGAATTAACTTATGAATATAAAAAATACACATAATATTTCGAACAATTAAAACTGCCCCAAAATGACATCCGATCATCTCAAAAAATGTACCGTTGGACAATGAAGGGACGTTGCACATGCCCCCACTCGCTGGTGAGGCTCCCTGTGTGCGGTGGCCACACGCCTGTCATAGTTGTCTTCAACCCTAGGTAGGTGGACCCGAGGATATATGCACACAACTCGACTGGGGCAACTCGACCTGGTCCCAATATCTTTGATTTTCGTTCATTTTCTTCCTTTTTATGTCCAATATACCCCGATCTTACTCAAAAGAAGTTCTACTAGCTCAAATTTGCGGAAACGTACCTCACCTTCAATAAATCCTTCCAACCTCTCGATCGTTCGTCGTATTTCCTTGTCTTGGTGATTTCCAGTGTTCAAATATTTATTTTTCTAGCTTAAAAAGATCATAAGAGTCCATGCAACCTTCTAGGATGCTTAGTATCGTGCTATAAACCCTCAAATGGGACTGACCCTCCACGGGCTAATTTTGAGCCCTCAGTTGTTCTCGAGTCTAGGTGTAGTCATCCACTCTAAGCCCTTTTCTGGTCCTCCCCTCCTCCTCCTCCTCCTCATCTTCATTTATTTCTCTTTTCTTTTCCTCCTCTCCCCCTAGCTTTTCTCCCCGTTCTTCCTCCTTTGTTCTTACTTTATTCTTTTCGGCCACCACCCCTCGAACACCATACTTGCACATACACATACCTATATATAGAGGAAGTATGTCAGTGTGAAGATTGGAAGGGAAAAATACCAGATCCCTCTAGAAACATGTCACCATCACACAACATTTCACATGTGAAATTACCAAAAATACCCTCTATGTCAAAATTACCAGAATACCTCTAGTTGAATTTGTCCTGTATCGCACTTATTCAATCTTTGATTTTGGCTTACTACCTGTCTGTAGACTCAGATTCCAAGACCTTTGTAACGGTTGATAGGACGCGCCCCCAAAAACACCTCATAAACCACACCTGGGCCTTGCTCTTATCTGCCAAGTAAATCAAAATACCAAAACTTCCCCTGACACTCGCCAAACAAGGGATACTTGTACCATCGCCAACTCATGCCTCCACCTATAAAGCAGCTTCAACTCTAGTGTAACGACCCTAAAGGGTTTCAAAATCAAGAAAACGAGTGAGTAGGCGAAAATAAGTACTTTTAAAACATCGTTAGAAAAACATTAGTAATTCCCTAAGTCTTATAAAACTATGCATGCAATAGATAAGTTCTCAAATCTCGAGAAAATAGATAGAAAACAAGTAAACTCGAAATATGTGCAAATACTAGAAATTAGTAATCTCATAAAACAAGTCCACACAAGACCATATTAAAGTACCAACGCATGTACGGACATACCAATTCACAATCTTAACAATCATAATGAACCACCAAATCATACCGAACGAACCCATCCTCAACGCCAAAATCTCAATCAACGTTTGATTTCTGCAATATCGCTATGTCAAATCACTAGGAAAAATAAAGCCCTGCACTGGACGTTCGAATGCTTGGGAAAATAGAGCCCAGCTATGGACGTCTAGGTATAACCTAGGAAAACAGAGCCCAGCTCTGGAAATCTAGGTGTGGCTCGATCCCAGAAAAACAGAGCCCGGTTCTGGACGTCTAAGACACAACTCGAGGAAGGTTGTCTAATCACACAATCCATATAAATCCAAAATCACATCCAATTATACCGCATGTATCCATAAATCACATAATCATCTTACTCTCATTTCTATAATCCAAACCAAGTTTCGAAACCAAATCCAAACCTCGAAACCCATGCCTAACCAATTTCCACAATTCAATTTAAAGCCAGAACACAATATAAAAAAATTCCTCGTAAAACGTTCAATATAGTAATTACCATAAAATCTCCAAAAATCATATAAAATCATATAAATTATACTTAAATCATGATCAAGAAAATCACGTATTAATCATGTAAAACCATATAAATATTCATGCAGAGGGTTTAGGAAAAAGAAAGTCCACTTACACATAGTTCGCGTAGTCCAAAACTGACTTACACACACTTTTGTATTTTCCGAGACCCTAGCAGCTTGTCACAACCACTCCTAGGGTTCACAAATCATTCCAATTAACCCACATGTTAATCCCATAATTTTTTGGGATTTTTAAACGGACTTAAAAACAAACATAAACTTTTGGGCAACCAAAACTGTCCCGAAACCATATTAGATCGTCTCAAAAATTGTACCATTAGACTCGTAAGGAAAAATACTCAAACTTTTGCGTTGGCCAGATTCCCATAATGTGTGTCACACGCCCCCACATGCCGATCAAAGGCACTTCTTGTGGTGGCCACGCACCACTGTTCATCGTCTTCAAGTCAAGGTTGGGTCAACTCGCAGGTGACCCGACTCGGGCTACTAGAAGCGGCTTTAGAACATCCAATTTACACTGTTTTTCCTTCCTTTTCCAATCACTAGATTCTAATCTATATGAATGAGAGAGCCATGATTTCAAAACTAGAAAAGAATAGTTGAAAATTGAGGGACTATACCTTCTTTTTTCGGCCAACATTCAACCTTCATCCCTGATTGTTTCCCTCATCCAAGACTTTTATTTTCAAACTCGTCTTGATAAAAAAATCCCTCATAAAGGTCATAGGAAACTTGATACCAAGTTCCCAGGCCTTAAAAACCAAACCCGAACCAAGAACCCAAGGATACTATTTTTCGGGCTCATGGGTGAGCTCAAGCCTCCTCTTCCTCTTACTGTTCTTCCATGATTTCCTCTAATGTTTCTTGCTTCTCCTTCATTTTTCTCCCTTCCCAAGCTCTCTGTCTCTCTGGTTCTACCTCTCCCTCACATTATGTGTTTTCATGACATTTCATGGGTTTCGACCCATGACCACCAAACCATTATAACAACACACACACCGCAATATGTAGGATGGTAAGTTGTTGGATGGAGCAAAATATCAGACCTTTCTAGACATGGCACTTGTCAACATCCAATAAGATCTCATTGTTAAATGACCATTTTACTCCTAACGCTAAAATTATAAAAATACCCTTGATTTTTCTAGACCCATAATAACTTCATTCGACCTCTGATTACTGCGTACCGCTTATCTACGTATTCAAGAGTCCAAGACCTTCGTAACGCTCTTCGTAGAATGTCCAATAGACACCTGGATTAGAAAGTAAGTCAACATTTAACCATTTTAAGGGTAAAATTGTCATCTCCACGAAAGTTTCCAAATTTTATTTTCCTCCAATTTCTTGGTCGTTATAACAGTCTTCGTGAAACATCTAGAAAATGTTCAGGTCAAAATGTCAACACTTGACCTTATAAGGACAAAATCGTTATTTCTTTTTTAATATTCCAAATTTATTTTTCTTGAATTTTCGAGCTATTACAACTTTTATTTTTGGTAGATCGAATAAATTTGAAAGTGAAAAAATTCTAAAAATCGAATGGTGGAATAATATAGAATATAAAGATAAGTAATGTGTAAATAATTATGAATTTACCTTTAGGGAAAAAATCAGTATTTCACCTGCAATACATTTAATTATAAGGAATAAAAAAAATTTAAAGATAAATAAAATACCTATATGATTGTATTCTTGAAAAAATATCATATACTATTTAAAAAGTTCAGAAGAATAGAATGACCCGTAAAAATAAATTGAGTGGAAATTTATTCGGAATAATTATCTTTATCAAAAATAAAAATAAAAATAAAAAGATTTAGAATTTTAAACGACATCTGATAAATAGACTCCAAAAAAATAGGTAAATAATCGATGAAAATAGTATAATGGGTATTAGGAAAATAAAAAAATATTTTAAAAAAAGATGAAATACTTCAAAGGAATCTGAGAAATCAGTATGTTATAACTCAAAAGTTGATTAATGTATAATGTACTTTTTATTTTTCACGTTGTTTGTGTAATGAAAATATGATATAGAATGGGTGTGTGAAAAAAAATCAAAATCTAAAAGATAAGAAAAATAAAAACATCTAAGTATAAAATATTTTTTCATACACTCTAACTCAGAGAAGACCATGTGGACACAAATATCAAGGTATTTCAACACTTGGACACTGGGTCCAAAGTAAGAAAGTAAGATTGTGACAAAAAAAAGTTCAAATTAGACTTAATTAATATACACAATAATGATCATAAATAAAAGGACCAAAAGTAACCTAACTGTTTACATTGGATTCTCAACCTTTCTTGAAAACTACTCTTAGAATAAATTCTGAAGAATCTTCCTCGAAGCTTGTGACATATTCTTTAAGTCCATTTTGATATAAAATAGAAGGATGAATGAACAAAATATTATGTACATTTCAATGTAAAACAACTATAAGAGTGATAAAATGCCTCATTATTGGGCAAGGTTGGGCAAGCCCGGCCTAAAATTTTTGGGCATGGGCTAAGCCGAGCCGGGCCTATTTCATAGTTTTAAAAATATCAGGTCGGGCTAGGCGGGCTTGGTCATAAATATGAAAGCTTACGCCCTTTGTTGGGCCAGGCTTGGGCTGGGCATTTATCGGGCTTTACGGGTATGGCCTACTAAGCCCAAGATCATATAAGGCACAAATTGTAGTTGTCTTTTTCCGATCTGAAACATTTTCCTCACATCTGAACACGCTCCCTCACGTGTAGCAGATTTTCTAGCCTATCACGTAACAAATTGAATAGGTGTGTGTGACAGGTGTGGTGGTTAAGTCTATCACATGGGATACCATGGCTTTGATACCATGTAAAAAGTTGAGGTTCCACCCCAAAACGAATTGGCACACAAATGGTAGTAGTGTTTTTCCGATGTGGGATATTTTCCTCACATATCAACACTAAGAAGGGGAACTATTGGGTTTCAAGAATTGACTTAACCTTTCGACCACAAAGCCAAGACAGAGTAAGGAGGTCATTAATCACAAATCTACTTGAATTGTAATTAGTTATATGAAGAGTTACCCGAACGGCTAGCTCTTGAGAGATTCTCTATAAAGCTATGCTGCTCCTGGCTATCACTCAATATAGTAAGTGTATCAGAATCAAAGTGGGTCAAAAAGGGTGAATTTGGTGAATTCCCTATATTAAATTGTAATGACCCAAGTAACCTTTTCGGTAAAGATGAAACAGTAGGATGTGGAGGTGTATATGAAATGTAACAACCCGAACCTTGATTATAATTATTTTATTGTGAAATGACTATTTTGCCCCTGAAGGGGGGAAACTTTGAGTTTTAACTCGAGAAATAATTAGGACTTTGACCCATGACCATGACGTAGATTGGAACGACACGAATCCGTAGACAAGCGTCATGTTGAAATTGGACTTCGTATGAAAAGTTATGGTTACGGAAGAGTTTTAGTGAAATTTACGAACCGAGAACAAAACGTAAAATAATAATTAAATATTCAAATCTGTGCATATCCCTATATTTAATCTGAGCCGTCGGATGAGTGACAAGTGTCACTCATCATAGAGATTACTATTCCAATAAAGTTGGGCCTATCCCTATTGGTCAATTTAAAATATTAAATTTCCCTCATTGAACCCCAGCCTTTGATTTTCCTTCCCAAACAAATCTGGGCCCTCCATTTATTCTCCCCTTTTCCTTATTAATTTGCATGACTCATTTCTCTCTCACACACACACATCTGCTCGCCGTGAAGAAACATCCCACACCCGGATTGCACACTGCAACAAACACGACCGACCACCACCCCTACCACCAGATCACGACACCACGTTCATCCCCTTCATCTCCACCGTCAACCACCACCTCATCTCCTCCTCCCTCTGCCTGAAAACCAAGGAGAAAGCCCCAGACCCGAGACGGGTTCTTGGATCTAGAAAACCCAAACCACCAAACCTTGCCTTCTGGACTTGAACCAGGGCCAAGATAGGACCGTGAGGACCCCAGGAAGACGGTGAGGCAGTCGACACGGCCTACGACGGCTACACAGAGGAGGTAAACCATGAAACCCGAGAAGCCCAAGTCTTTCCTAAGTGTACAAATGAACTCTTTTAACGTCTAGGTTTCATTTCTCTTGTTTGGGACACGTTCTAGGAGCAGAGACGAGTCAAAGAAAGCTAGTTTCGACGTTAGAAACTGACGAGGTAGCCGGAGAAGACGACCGGAGCAACCGTGAGTTTCTTCGAGTTGTAGGTATGGATCTTGTCCTTGTTTTCCCTTTTTGAGGTCACAGATCCATAGAGCAGAGTTAGACAATCCTTTAGGAACAAACCCTGTCGAAAATGGTGGCCGGAAATGGATTATGGAAACAGGTCAAGCCACGGGTCGATGGTGACCCGGTTTCAGAGATCCGAGTTGACCTGGTACTGTAGCAGTGATGACGTCATCATGCTGACGTCAGCAGTGACGTCATGATGACATCATCATGTCAGAAAGTGTTAGACTAGGGACCAACCAGAGAGTGACACGTGTCCTCTGACATGTGTCAGAGATGACATCATGATGATGTCAGCAGTGACGTCATGCTGACGTCAGCAACACTGTAGCAGCGTTGACCACGCATTGATCAGGTGTGTGGGGGTATGTGTGACCAGTAATTTTGGTGGGACCAGTACCATTTTCAAGGTTTTGACGATACGGATCCAATGGCGGTAGTTTCGTGTCTATCGGAGATCGTTAGGACAGTCAAAATGGGATTTGAAGCCTCGAGAATAGTGCATGGGCTATATTTTCGGGATGATTCTATTCTAGGGTTTTAGTATTGAATTAGTAGGGTCCTTTAGTGACTCTTGGACATGTTAATACCGGTTTTGAACGATTGTTGAGCAGCGAGGACCGTGTGTGAGTGGGCTATTTGATTTACAAAAAAATTTGCATGCATAAACTGTTTTACTATTCCACTTTATGATTTAGATGGGACTATTATGAGTACTATATGGGAATTTTTAAATTACATATTATGATGTTTTGGGCATGAGACCCGTCTGGATTATATATGGAATGTTTCAGGGATGTCCGGGGGACACATGGTAACTATACTATTATTGCATTGTACTTTCCTACCTTCCTATCTTGTCTCCTCCAGGGAGGTCGTTGGCCTGGGTGGACCCTGTAGTAGTCACGAGGCACTGACTGAGAGGAGTTGACCCCCGTTGGGTTGCTTACTCTCAGGAAGGCATGTTAGTATACCTCGGGCAGTGACTGGGATACCGGGCATTGATGGACCTAAGGGAGTCTCGGGTTTGAGACCTTAAGTGGCAACGCGTAGCCTTAGAATCGTGATATCATTATTAGGCATCAGGGATGCCGGGGTTGAGTTTTACAGTGCACTAGTATGTTGGTTTTTCCCTTTTGATTATATGATTCTATGATTATGATTCCAATATGATACAATGTTTATTTCAATGCATGCAAGATTTGGAAAACTGAAGGGTAAAACCTTATGATTTACTTTATTGTGAAATTGATTTATAAACTATTTATTTTCGGCCCACTCACTCTTTAAGATTTGGGATGAAATAGTAATAATAATATTGAATTGGGTATCAATTCTTAATTTATAATTATTTTACATATTCGGGCTTATGGGTCGAGTCTACATGGGAGGGTCGAGCTGGGTTTACCGGGTCTTATCGGGCTGTGCTTACCGGGCCTTATCGGGCTCGGGCCTATCAGGTTTGAATAACCTAAGCCCAAGTCCAATCCTCCAACATGCGGGCCGAGTCGAGTTTTTTGGCTCCGGTTCTACTAGCTACCCACAAGGTCGTGAGCTTCTGAGCTAAATGGTGAGGGTTAGATAATAGTAACCCCTCAATTTTGAAATATAAGTTAAATAAAATATATAAATATATAAGAATAGCAAATATAAATATATAAGCACGCACTAAGGAATCGATATAAATGCTAAATAATAACATAGCAAGTCAAAGACAAAAGTTTAAGTGTATAAAGTCCTTGAGTGCACTTATCTCAAAGTCATGACGTTGTTACGCCACTGTAAATTGTACGTATTTCTCGTCCCTTAACCAAAGGAAAGGGCAAAGCTCCAAACTAACATTACTTAAACTAATAATTCTCACTCGCAGTCGCTAGAATACGACGATAAAATATTTCCAAATGTGTTTAAAATGTGAAAGGAGTGTTCGAAACACCCTGATATTGGGCACACCTGCCGAAAGAGGGTCCTACAAGCCGCCATGCGCTGGTAAGAGATCAGATGGTGCCTATAGAAGTAGCCATACGCCCCCACACCGTTATCATGCAGAAACGATAGGCAAGAACGTCTTCTACTTTTCTTGAAAAACTGGTCCTGTTTGCTAAAACAAGATCTTAACTTTTCCCAGTTACAGGGCCACAACACGGCGTACAAGATAACATTTTGTTCATTCCACAATCAACAATCTAATAAACTCGATCCGTTAGATGTACTCCAGTTATCATTTTGAAACGATCATGGACAACTCTCAAGCTGTTGTGATTACCCTAGTTCATTATTTTGTCACACCAAACAATTTTTGGCCTCGCAAGCTCATTACTAATCTCCGCCAAGCAATAGCTGGTTCATCATGCTCTTACTTTGAGTGCTTTGGATTGTTTTTGGGATCAACTTAGTGCTTTAGATCGGTTCCCCAACTTTAAAAGTGGAAACTTCTGTTATAGGCGAACTCGATCCTTGATATAGTTTGATTCTTAAGTATCTCAAAGCTAGGGAACGATTAACCAAAATACGTCATCAAAAGTACAATTACAGTAGCCAGAAAAAATAGGCCAAGACGTCATGAACTCTTTTAATAAATTGGTACGATTCGATAAAATGAGGTCTGAACTTTCTTCAGTTACTGAATTGGTACGCATCCTTACAAGGTAACTGTTTTTAGTTCCAAAATCTTGTGCTCGATCCGTTAGGTATGCACCAATTATCTTCTAAATGATCCTAGGCAACTCTTAGGAATTGTTAGTTAGAGGAAGCCTTTAGTTCATTTTGTGTACTAACTGATTTGTGGAGTTTCAAGGTTGTACTTCAACCATTTCACTCGAGTTTCTGAAATGCATATTTGGTGTATAGCTTGGAGGTATTTGATGAACGTCTGTTTGTTGGAGGTTGGGAAGTGGTTGAGCTGGTGAGAGCCTAAGATTGTTTGAAGTGACAGCAAATAAACTAAGCTAATCACGAGAACTTTGGGAGCCACTGTAAATCTTTAGACACTATGCCATTTTTAGTCATAGATGACACAAATATGATGACAGTTTAGATTAAAACTATCATCTTATTCTGAGAGATGACAGTTTTTTCAATATTTTAGGAATTAATACACAACACTCTTATCAAAAAGTGTTGTATATGGTTGTTTTTTCAGTATTTTGGGAAACTAATAGAGGACACTTTTTAATGAAGTGTTGTCTATTGGAGTATATTGGCAGTGAGGGAAATAAAAATTTGGCCAAAACATGAAAGCGGCAACTGGAATTGCACAACACATTCATTACTGTTTATCGTTTAAAAAAAAGGTTGAAGTTGTACAAAAGGACAAAGTGTTTCACTTCAAAACACCAAGGGCGTAAAGCCGAAACACCAAGGGCGAAACACCTAAGAGGAAAGAACCACCAGATTCAGCCAAGAAGAACAAACAAGTGAGATTCAGTTGAGAGATTCACCTATCACTATGGATCAATCCTATCACCACTACTCACTCTCCCCAATCTCCTTCTCCTTCAAATCCTTGAAAACCCACAGGATTTGATTTTCCTCCTCCCTTTCTTGCACATCTTCTTCATCCTTTTTCTTGGCTTTTGGCACCTTCTTCTCTAATCTCTTGCGTCCCCATGGTAGTGCTTCCCCTAGTTTCTCTATTAAGGTATATGAGAAGTCATTATATATGCATTGTTTCAATGCCATTTCCTATCCCTTTTATGTAGCTTTTGATTATATTTGTGCAACCAAAATGTGAAAATGATTCATTTTGTGAGACTTGTGTAGATTATGAAAGCTAAACCAATTCTGAAGAGAATGTAAAAATAATGGATGAAATTCGAGCCAGAATGAAGGAATAGCACTAAAATGAAGTTAAGGTCCCATTCAGCAGGCGACCGTCGTTCAGTCGGTAGGACTACCAAGCATGTTTCGATCGGCAGGCCTAACAACCCTGCCACTTGGCAGACTAACTCGACACCCCTCATTTGGTCAAACTAGTTGTCCATACCAACTCCATGACACACTAACTCCGGGACACCAGGAGGATAGGCATCACCTGGCACCTGCCCTAGATCTCCAGGAGCACATTGCTACACCCTAGCCACAACATGGAACCTACTCCCAAATAGTGCTCAACCATCACATTCATGACCACTGTAAACATCCCCAGATCCTTACACAAAGGTAAACTCTCGTCCGACCACTGTTGTCACTACAATCACACACGATCCACTCGGCACCCCCTAGATCACACTCTACTTACTAGGTGTTCCATGCACTTACTAACTTAAGCATCATACCTTTCTCGGCCGGCACCCCACCGGTGTCTAGTAACCCCCACTCACTCCCCTTACCGACAAAAATGTCTGCCTAGTGGGATGATGGTGAGCTCAACAACACTTCTCAGGGAGACTACAACCGAGCCAGAAATAGTGCACCCTCTAAGGACATGCTCAAGATGCTGAGAATCCTCCGATCGGAGGTATCTGAACTCAAGAAAAGCAAAGTTGCCATCGAGAGCAGGAACCATGTATGGGGAGATCAACATGGAAGCCCCCTTGCCATCCTATAATCCACACACGAGGAACTGTAGAAGCATCGAGCGACAACCAAACAGACCCTAGCTGCTGTGTCCGATCAGCTAGTGGTCGATGTTGGCTGAATGGAGGCTATCGAAACCTGCCGACTGGAGACATATGGATGTCTCCTCTTCTACCAAACGGATCTGCCTTGTCCCTCAGGAACCTAAATCTTCCAAGACATCCGCGAGTTGCTCGATCAGAGGCAGCCACAGGCCCAGACCACTATACTGACATACCTCTCAAACGATCCTCGGATCCAAGAGCAACCACCCTTGCCATTATTGCCCCAGGGTGCTCACTCACAATCAGGATCAGCCTTCCAAAGGGGACATCGACATAAGGAACCAATCCATCTGCCGAGAAGCCAACATATGCTAATCGACCAACACCTCTTAGAGGTTGATGTCGATTCATCGACTGCCATGTCGAGTTAGCAGTCAATACAACCTAGGCGGCCTAGAAAGGGCATAAGCATCACGAGTCGTCAATCTGTCACTAATAGATTTAGACCGTCAACTAACCCCACTAATTAGACAAAGTGGTCCAGGAACTTCTATAGCGTGTCCATGAACTAGAAGCTGGCAAAACCAAGGCCATCACACTGCCAAAATCCAGGGCCAACATCGGCCCCTTCATGAACCGCGTCATGCAAACAGAGGTCAAGCCCCTCAAGATTACGCTGTATAATGGGAAGGGAGACCCACATACCCACATCAACAACTTCAACTCCGCCATAGTATTCTGAAACCTCTCTAACGAGGCCCAATGTTTAGTCTTCAGCTCCACCCTCACTGAGGCTGCACTGAATTGGTTCTACCAGCTAGAACCACAATCAATCGACTCATTTGACCAGTTGCATGAAGTCTTCCTAAATCAATTCCTGAACCAAACGGATCGATTGCTCACCACCGAGGACCTGGGCACCCTCTGACAGGGAGAAGGTGAGCCTTTGTGCCAATACGCCTCCAGATTCAGCCTTGAATACTCCACATGCCACGAAACGGATGACAAGGGGGCCTACAGGGCATTCCGAAACGGTTTGTAGGAATCTACCTTCAAATACCATGACTTCACTCAGGGCTTGGACCATTACAATGAGCTCATGAGATAGGAAGCGACCCACGCAAAGGCAGAACACTTCAACTCCCCACAATTAGCACCAAGGCCACCTATGACCCCCACATACTCCGCACCCTTGAGTAATCTGTAGGCACCGCCACCTCCCTCCACCCGCAGCCCATGTACAAACCATCAGACTGACTGCACCTACAATAATGATTACAATGGGAAGAAAGACCAGTACCACAAAAAGGGACACAAACCGAACAACCATCACCAGACGAACAAACCCTATACTGGGCCGACATCTAAGTTCGAAACCTACTCCATCCTCAAAACCTCCCTCGAGAATGTACTCATGAACACCGGTGATGTAATTCCCAAATCGTGCGCGACCACAAGGCCCCTACCCTGGAGTTCAATCCGACCTGTACTGCCAGTACCACAAGTTCAATGGCCACACAATTGATGAATGCGTAGCCTTCCGCGACATCGTGGAAACCCTCATCCGGGATGAGAAATCAATCAATTCCTTCAACATGCACCACCGATACTGAACATTCCACAAATCAACACGAACAGTGGTGGCCCAACCATTTCTTCCTCATACACCTCTAACAGGGCGAAGAACTTCCTCAGGACAACGACATCCAACCAACTGATCATTTGAGCGCGGAATAATAAACGAGACACTAACAATAGACGAGCCACTAAAGTCGCACAGACTGGCTGGACACGAATCACCTTCTCGGAGGAGGAGGAGCGTGGAATAATCTTCCCTCATGATGACCCACTGATCATTTGAGTACATATTGCTAATTTTGATGTCGGGGTGAATCCTTGTGGATACCGGCAGTTCCGTCAACGTCCTTTTCATGGAGACGTTCAACCAGTTGAAAATCGACTCCATGGAGCCCACCCCAACCAACTCCCCACTACCTAGCTTTTATGGAGACTCTGTCATGCCCCTTGGCACGGTCTCTTTACCGGTATCCCTCGACAGCACACCGAGAATCACCACTGCCCTCACCACCTTTCTTGTGGTTGACTGTTCTATGGCTTACAACGTTATTCTGGGCAGGTGTGAGGTCATATTTTATGCATTTTCCATGCATTATTATCTTTGATGTAGTACAAATTTCTTTCATCACATAGGAGAAAATGATAATTTTTGTGCGAGTGGTGCAGGATTGGACATTATATTGAATTACAAAGATTTCGACGTAAGAAGGAAGAAATTCGGAGTTGACTGAGCTTACTTAAGGAGTAAGGAAAAATAATTTGGAAAACAAGAAGTTGCCACTATTCACGTGTCACTATTCACACTGGCATTGTTCACGTGAATAGTGTCAGATTCCCTTTTTTTCTTATTTGCTCTTATGCTTTCTTACCTATATAAGCCCCTTTCACTCTCAAAATAAACCCTAGCCTCCACAGAATAAAGAAATTAGTTCTAATCTTCTTTTTCATTCTCCTTCTCTTCCATTCAGAAAACCTCAAGAATAAAACTCATCATTCTATTTCCCTTCCATAACCATCCCTTTTCTTCCATCATTTTCCATCTCTCTCCAATATTCCTCAATCTCTCATCATAAAAGCCCCAAAATTCCTTCATCAAATTCATCATCAATCATCTCTATTGTGTGAAGAAGAAGCCCTTTTCAGTTCTGGAGAAGAAGATTGCTTTCTACTTAGAGTTTGCTACATCCATGTCTTTAATTAATGTTTTTATGTTGATTAGATACATGTGTAGCTAATTTCTCATCTTGGGTTCTTGATGTAACCATGTAAACTCAATTATATGCTATGATTGAAGTATTCTGATTCTTACAAACTCTTCTTTGTTTCATTCATTTTAATTATTGATTCATATGTGATTTTGGCGCTTGATCACCACTAGGCTTCCATATGCCTAGTTAGACTTAGAGCACATGTCATGCCTAAGTTTAACTAATTTAAGAATGAAAAAATAGGGTAAGTGAGTACATGCCATGCCACTGAATCTATTTGGTCAATAAATGCCATACCACTAAAAGTACATGCCATACTTAGGTTGCAATCAGAAGGATTAGATAGCGTTCCACATGCCATGGCCTATCTTACTTAAGTGAAAACGATCCTTAGAGCAGGTTTGGAAGATCAGAGTACTTTAGTCATTGTTTTCATAGAATTAAGGTTACATAGGTGAAGTCAAGACCCTAGGTTCCATTTCCATACTTTTCTATATCATTACCTTAATCTATCTTCATTTACTTAAACTTTTAATTTCAGTTTTAAGTTCTTACATATCACAAATCAAAACTCAAATATGTTTTATTTTCAGTTTTTGTTTTTATTCCGCTAGTTAGCTGGGCCATTATAGGGTTAATTTGAGGTAATTTTGAGGCCTAATCAGTCTTAGTGGTTCGACACCCTTACTTGTGCATTACCTTTACTACAATAGTAGTGTATAAGCTAGGAAACATCAACAATTTTGGCGCCGTTGCCGGGGACTGATTTCGGTCCTTTGCAATTGGTTACCAACTTAGCCCTATAACCTATTTTCTGTTTTAGTTTGTTTACAGCTTGAGTTATTGATATCTTTGTGTGTTAGGTTTTGAATGTCCAGTACGCCTTTGCTAGGCTCTGTTGCAGTTGCGATAAGGAAATCTAAAGAAACAAGAGGAAATCTTCCTACAAAAATTGTAGCTAAAAGAGCACTTCAAGAAATCATCAAGGACGAAAGTTCTGTCTCAATTCATTCAGAAGATTCAGAAGAGTTAGAAGAAGAAATTGAAGAAAATATGGCTAAGGAAGTAACTCATGCTTTGGAGTTCTACGCTCAACCAATAATCCCTGATTCACCTTCATGTGTAGTACTATCACAGGCAGCAAGGAACTATGAACTTAAATCTTCATATTTTTCTATGTTTCCTTCATTCTTTGGTTTGCCTAATGAGGATCCATTGTCTCATATTAAAGATTTTTACATGGTTGTTAATTCATTGCCCTTGCAGGGACTTTCAGAGAATGATCTAAGGTGTAGGATCTTTCCATACACATTGAAGGAACAGGCCAAGTCTTGGCTCATGACTTTGAAGCCTAAGTCCTTGGAGATGTGGGATGTTGTTGTAAAGAAGTTTATGGGCAAGTTCTTTTCCCCCCAAAAGACAGTAACCCTAAGAGCTCTAATTTTCAATTTCAGAAAAGATGGCACTGAAACTTTTAGTGAATGCAGGGAAAGATTTAGAGGACTATTGTTACAATGTCCACACCATGGGTTACCTATTTACCTTCAAATGCAAATTTTCTTTGATGGTTTAACGCCTACATGTCAATCAATGTGTGACAATGCAGCTGGTAGTGCTCTAAAGAAAAAGAGTCCAGAGGAATCTCAAGAACTCTTTGAGATGCTAGGTTCTAATATGCATCAATCAAGAGGGAAGAAAAGTGGTGCATATGAAGTTCACTCAACTAATGACGTTTCTTTCAAGGTTGACAATTTGGAAAAGGAAACTTGACGCTGTGCTTTCAAAGTTAGGCTCATCTCATGCCTCTTAAAGGGCTACATATGCCGATTACGATCAAAAGCAAGCCAATATGATGAATTGCTATAATTCAAGGCGAATGATCCATACTAAAACACTTACAACCCTGGATGGAGGAACCACACTAACTTTTCTTGGGGTGGAAATCAGAATCAAAGCCATGCTCAGCAGCAGCCTAACAACTACCAAGTTCTCCCAAGCAATCCTATGGAGGAGACATTACAGAAATTCATGCAAACCACTTCCACTTTGTTCCAAAATCAAGCTGCCACCATTCAAAAGCTTGAGACCCAAGTTGGAAAACTTGCTACTGCTCTTAACCAAGGAGAACTTGGGAAGCTTCCAAGTCAAACTGAGTTGCTTCAAAAGAATCAAGAGCAAGCAAAATCCATCACAACACTTAGAAGTGGTAAGGTTATTGATAATGGCGTTAACTGTGATCTTCTTAACACTTCCAAAATTGTGAATGCAGGTGAGGAGGAAGGAGAGGCAGAACAATCACCCAAGGAAGCTAATGATGTACCTCTTAGGACTAACAAGGATGTACCTGTTTTGCATAAGGCTCCCAAGCCCTACGTGCCACTCGTTCCTTTTCTAAGAAGACTTGCTCAATGCAACAAGGATAAGGCTTTCAAAGAACTTTATGACATTCTCAGTAAAGTTAATATTATTCTGCCTTGAATTAATTGATGATGTTCTAGCCTATGTCAAGTTCTTTAAGGAATTGAACAAGTACAAGATGAAATATGAACCACATGAGAAGGTTTTAGTCTCCGAGAATGTCTCTAACATGCTTCAAAGAAAGCTCCCACATAAACTTAAAAGATCCTAGCAGCTTCTCCATACCTATTACCATTGGGGATAAGAAGATTGAGAAGGGTATGCTAGACTTTGGTGCAAGTATCAATCTTATGCCATACACAGTTTACTTGCATCTAGGTTTGGGAGAGTTGAAACATACCATAGTATTTTTACAACTTGCTGATCATTGAGTAAAGTATCCAAGAGGTATCGTTGAAGACATTCTAGTTCAAGTTGATAAGCTGATCATACCTGCTGATTTTGTAGTGCTTGACATGGAAGAATCACCAATCGAAGATCGTGAGTTACCTATTCTTCTGGGGAGGCGATTCATGGCCACGATACGGACAATCATAAATGTGCATGATGGAGTGCTTGTAATGACAATTCTTGGAGAAATTGTCCAATTTAGAGTGTTTGAATCTCTAACTCATCCTTATTCTTCTGTCGATTGTTTCTCTATTGATATATTGGATTCTTTTGTGTTCACCAAATTTTCTCAGGGCCCCCCTCTAAAGACTCACTAGAGATTGTCTTGACCAATGTTCTAGATGACTTCAAAGATGAATGGGAGTCGGAGGAGGAAGTTTCTGCTTTGGAGGCTTTGAAGTCATATCCCAAAAACTATTTAGTCCCCCTTGAGCCACTTGATCTACCACTAATCATCTCATACCCTCAATCGTCAAACCACCAAAGCTTGAGCTTAAATTATTTCCCTCTCATCTTAAGTATCTCTTTCTGGGTGACCAAAATTCGTTTCCAGTTATCATAGCTTCTGATCTGATCTCTTTATAGGAACACAAGCTATTAAGAGTTTTGAGAGAGTTCAAATCCACCATTGGATGGTCTATAGCAAATATCAAAGGAATCAATCGCTCTATATGCATGCATAGGATACTTTTGGAGGAGGATAGCCAAGCCAGCAGTGAACCTCAATGTAGACTCAATCCCAACATGAAAGAAGTGGTTAGAGCTGAAGTACTTAAGCTACTTGACATTGGGGTCATCTATCCTATTTCTGACAACAAGTGGGTTAGTCCTACTCAAGTTGTACTGAAGAAGAGTAGCATGACTATGGTAAAAAATGATCAAGACGAACTTGTACCAAGAAGAGTCACAACTGGATGGAGAGTGTGCATTGATTACGGGAAGCTAAATGCTATGACCAGAAAAGATCACTTTCCCCTTCCTTTTATTGATCAAATGCTTGAAAGATTAGCTGGTTACAAACACTATTGTTTTCTTGATGGTTATTTAGGTTATAACCAAATCCCAATTGCACCTGAGAACCAAGTGAAAACGACCTTTATCTGCCCCTTTGTCATATTTGCTTATAGGAGGATGCTGTTTGGTTTGTGTAATGCGCTAACTACATTTCAAAGATGCATGATGGCCATTTTCTCTGACATGGTAGAGAGGTTCATGGAGGTTTTTATGGATGATTTCTCTGTGTTTGGTTCCTCATTTGATATATGTCTTCCTAGGTTTTTATGGATGATTTCTCTCTGGATGATTTCTCTAAACTACCCCCCCCCCCCCCCCCCCCCCCCCCCAGCATCTGTTGAGGGAATTCGAAGCTTCCTAGGTCATGTAGGTTTTTATAGGCGTTTTATTAAGGATTTTCAAAAATAACTCGTCCGTTATGTAACTTGTTAGCTAAGGAAAATTCTTTTGACTTTAATAACGAGTGTTTGCAAGCCTTCGAAACGCTTAAAAAGAAACTAACTTCTGCTACTATTATCATGGCTCCAGATTGGTCTTTACCCTTTGAATTGATGTATGATGCATCTGATTTTTCTATTGGTGCAGTACTAGGCCAAAGAATTGGAAAAATCCCTCATGTGATTTATTATGCAAGCAGGACATTAAATGATGCTCAGATAAACTATTCCACAATGGAAAAAGAGTTGCTTGTTGTTATCTTTGTTCTAAAGAAGTTCAGATCTTATCTTAAAGGATCAAAAGTCATTGTCTACTCAGACCATTCAGCTCTACGATACTTAATGACCAAAAAGGATGTCAAGCCAAGACTCATTAGATGGATCCTCTTATTACAAGAATTTGATTTGGAAATAAGAGACAAGAGTGGAAAAGAGAATGTAGTTGCTAACCACTTATCACGTTTGAAAAGTGAAGCAATTGATTGAAATGCAGAGTTTCCCCTGAATGAATCATTCCCCAATGAACAACATCTTGCCATCTAAGACGATGAACCATGGTAAGCTGATTTTGTTAATTTTCTTTCTTTTGGTATTATTAGAGATGATCTAACATTTCAGGAGAAGAAAAGGTTCTTTTCTCAAGTGAAGCACTACATGTGGGATGAGCCCTACCTTTTCAAATATGGACATGATCAGATTATTAGGAGATGTGTTCCTAAGGTTGAGCAAGAAAGCAAACTCAAGTTCAGTCACGAGTTTGCAAGTGGAGGTCATTTTGGTGCCAAGAAGACAGTAGTCAAGGTTCTTCAATCTGGTTTCTTTTTGCCTACTTTGTTTAAAGATGCTTTTAACTTTTGTGTTAAGTGCGATAGGTGCCAAAGAATGGACAACATCAGCAGCAGAAATCAGATGTCTTTGCATAACATTTTGGTGGTGGAGATCTATGACGTTTGGGGCATCGATTTCATGTGACCGTTCCACCCTCTTTTGGCTACAATTACATCCTGGTGGTGGTAGACTACATTTCTAAATGGGTGGAAGCAATTGCATCAAAGACTAGTTATCATAGAGTGGTGATTAACTTCCTCAAGGACATCATTTTTTCAAGGTTTGGAATGCCAAGAGCTATCATCAGTGACGGTGGTTGTCAGGACCGGTCCCAAATCCCCCAGGTTTAACGTGGGACCCGCCTGATCCCGTCTGACACGAAGTGTCTGACCAGGGAAAATACTGTCTCTAACCCTCGTCGGGGCTTTTAGAGTGCGCCAGGATCGCAGGAGGAGGAGTGTGATGACATGATGTAACGACCCGTCCCGGAAATTAGGATTAAGACAGTGATTAGTGAGCTTAAGTAGCACTTAGTTGGGTACTTTTGGATCGATATGGTAGAATGACGATTTTGTCCCTAGTTCGGGCAAACTGTTGACTTTAGTTCGGGCGGTCAATTGGATTTTTACCGATGACCAGGACGTAGTGTAGGACGTCACGAATCCGTAGACAGGTGGTACGCCCGATTCCAACATCCGAGGAGGAAGTTATGATGTTCGGAAGGTTGAGGGCATAACCGTAATTTGGGTAAAATATGGGGGGAAAGTTGACTTTTCGTATGGTCGGGTTTTGACACGTTGACCTAGGGCTGTTAGATAGATCTTGTCGTCCTGAGTTCGATGACAGGCAGTACGTATTCATTGGACTTACGAGGTGTGAGTTACGGGTCTAGAAAGGTAGTGGCAAAATCATAAATTTGACTTAAAAGGAAGGGAATTTTGGTCTTTTTGCACCTTGGGATTTGTGCAACAGAGAGGGAAGATGGAGGGCTGTGATTGAGCAACTTGTGAGAGGAAGAGGGATGATTGTGACACGTGTTGGAGGGCTATAGGCTTCTAGGAAGTACGGTCCAATTATTTAGGGCTTTGTGATCGTGTAACTGTGTGTGTGTTGTGTTCGAAGAACAGAAAATAGAGGCTGAGGAATTGGGAGATTGGGACGGTGATTTTGTGAGTTTGTGTAATTGGTGAGGGGTGAGTGATCAGAGATCCAGAGGGAGACAAAGAGGAGGTTTGGAGGTACGGTGGCAGTGTGTGGGTGAGTTGTGAGCCACAGGAAAACCAGGGAGGAAAACAGAGTGAACAGAGAGATCGTGGTGGTGGTTGTGCCGTGTTCGACCAATCGAGGCCAGAGGAGGTGTCCAGAGGCTGGAGGTGTACGGGAGGAGCCGTGTCCTCACGGCTGAGCTCACGACGGTGACAGGACGACAGGTAATTTCTGATTTTCCTTTCTGTGCTCTATTTTTCCGTCTAGATTCAGACGCTAAGTCGAGGCCTTAGGAGTTGAATCGAGGAGTCCCGTGAGGTCTAGGGGATTCAGTGGAGTCCTAGGTAACTGCTGGTTGTGCAGCCATGATGGGGAGTGCACGGTAGAGGATGGAACGACGGAGAGTACTTTTTGTCCTCTGTTTTTCCGTTTTGCGTCGACAGTTTTGGTGAGTTGGGTGAGGTTTCGGATGGCCATAGGATTAGTTTAAGCTAGCCACCGTGACGGGGGGAGACCTGGGTGGCCGGAGAAGGAAACAGGGGACAGTACGGGTTTCTATTCGAGCTTGAGTCGACGAGTTGTAGTTTGAGTTGAGGTGCTTGAGCAAGGGGAAAGGGTAGTCTAGGTCTGGACGAAACAGTGGGTGAAGAAAGGAGTAGTTTTGGTGGCGGAACGGCGGAGAACCGCTCACGCCGGTTCGAGTTGCAGGGACTGTGTTGTACCGGGTCGACGCGAGGAAGACGATGCAATGTAGCAGGCGCTTGAGGGCCACGCACAGCCACTTTGGGCGGCGCGTGGGGGCGCGTGCGGCGGTGGCGGTTAGGAAATCGGTCAACATAGTTTTTGGTCTAGGTCTGGTGACGAGTCCGTTGGAATTGGTTTCGAGTTGATCGGACGTCGTTTGAGGTTAGTTCCGCGTGGGTGAAGGTTTAGGGTTTCGGTTCGTTACGGTTAGGACTCGGGGATTTTCGGAAAAAATTAGGAGAGTCTTAGCAGACGTGTTAGTAACGTACTTCGCTGGTTGTTGACAGGATAAGGAGTTCCTGAGGAAGCTGAGGAACGTACGAGACGTTCGGGACGTGATTGAGGGCTCGGTACTGTGAGTGGACCCCTTCTCTAAACTCGAGCATGCATAACTGCTTTTAATTACTTGCTTTATGATTTTAATCATGATTTTATATTCGTTTAATATGTAATGTGGTTTTGCATAAATTGCACGGTTTTCGAGAAACAACGTATTTGGCACATTTTACGAGGAAAGTGTGGTTTCTGAATATTGAAGTTATGGTTTTGGGATTTCAAATGATAAATGGTTTTCCATGATTGTAAGTGGATTTTCATACGTGATTTCGATGATCAGGGATTTCGGTTTTAGAATCAGATTTTGGTAACGAGATTTGGTTTTAAAGTTGAAAAGTGGATTTCCGGATTTGGATTCGGAATGAAGGTTCTGGACGCCGGAAGAGTATCAGACTAGTGATTTTGGATTCGGGTTTGGATATGGATTTCGAATGGTTTTCAAATGGTTTTAGATTGGATTTGCTGGATCTGGATATTAGGTTTAAAGACCCGGATATTGATTGACGGGGGACAGGCCCGGTTTGGGTTTAAAGACCCGGATTGAGTTTAAAGACACGGGAGTTTAAAGACTCGGATATATTGATATTTCCCCCGTATGCCTGTTGAGTTTAAAGACTCGGGAGTGTAAAGACTCGGATATAATTGAGGCCTGGATTGAGTTTAAAGTCTCGGGACTTTAAAGACTCGGATAGGTCCAGCAGGTTTGATCGGAATATGATGAATTGATACCCATGGTTTATGATACGGTTTTATGATGCTTATGATATGGTTTGTATAACTGTTTTATAGTGTTTCTGTTCTTATGGCGAGGTTATGGGAATTATACTGTTTTTAAAATGATTCTGTGAATGTTTTATGGCGATTGCTTTATAACTGTTTTTGGCAACTGGGTTATGCATGTGGTTTTAAAACGGAGGGCTAAACCCGGTTTTCTTATAAAATGGTTTTGGGAACTTTTCTTTTATTCTGGTCCACTCACACCTTCTGTTTTAAATTGCCCTCCAGGTCGTGGAGCTAGAGCGGGGTTTCGGCGTCGAGGCTGCGTCTGAGGCATAGAAGTCACGAAAGCGATTCCGGAGTGTTGTAAAGTTTCCGTGTGCGTGTATCTAGTTATCGGTTTTTTCTTTCTTTTGTATTTGGGACTATGCTCTGTAAACTTTTAACTTCGGGATGTTTATAGTTTCTCCTGCGTTTGACTGTGTAGTTGACGGGTTATCGTGTGTTTACTTTGGTTTTAGTGTCGGGTTGTCAGACGGGAGCAGGATTTACCTCGGGTTTCGGGGTGAAACTGGGGTGGGTCCTGACAATTGGTATCAGAGTATAGGATTTGTCGAGTTTGTTGGGTTTGTTGGTTTGTGAGGCTGTTTGACTGTTTCTATGCCTCTTTCAGCGTGCGGTTGACGATGCCTCCAAGACGTAGACCCTCTCCACGACCTGAAGACGAAGTAGCAAGAGAGACAGAGAGTGCTACGATTGAGCGAGCCCAGCGGCTCGGGGCTACTACTTTTAGTGGTGTGGCAGATCCTGAGGAAGCCCAGAGGTGGATCACGAGACTTGAGCGGATCTTTGCAGTGATGCATTGTCCACCGGAGGACCGAGTGTTACTGGCTACGTTTTTACTGGATGGTACGGCGTACGAGTGGTGGTATACCCTCGAGTTATCTGGTTGGGACGCCCACACTGTGACTTGGGAGACGTTTAGGGAGCGCTTTTTGGATCAGTATTACCCTCGTTCTTTCCGAGATGCCAAGGAGGCCGAGTTTCTGCAGCTTTAACAGGGGAATCTGAGTGTGGCTGAGTACGAACAGAAGTTCCAGATGTTGTCTCGGTTTGCTCCTGCGTTTGTGGCTACTGAATCCAAGAAGTGTCGTAGATTTGAGTTGGGCCTGCGAGGTGAGATTCGAGCCATAGTGACGACTGGATCGTTTACTACTCTCTGAGAGTTGTCGGACGCTGCAGTGAGGGTTGAGGCGAGCTTGCCGGTGCGACGCCGGGAGCCATCTTTTTCTGGAGCTTCGAGTCTGAGGACACTGAAGAGGGGTAACTTTAGTGGAGCGTCTTCGTCGGTCGATGATCGTTTCGGTAGACCTGGTAGTTTCCAGAGTTCAGGATTCCGTGGTTACCGAGCACAGCCGACCCCGCAAGCTAGTGCGACGTCTGTTGCGTCGACGGGGAGATTGAGTGGTGGACCAGGTCGGGATGTTTGTTTCTACTGTGGGGAGTGAGGTCACTTCCGACGTGAGTGTCCACTGTTGCCATAGGAAGGTGATGTAGGCCGAGGAGCGGCAGAGCCTGGACAGAGTACAGCGTCAGGGACAGCGGGCACTAGAGGTGGTGGTGGTGCCACTAGTAGTTCGAGGGGACGTGGTAGAGCATCGGGATCTCAGGCCCGAGTATTTTCGATGACTCAGCAGGAGGTTCAGTCGGCACTAGGTGCGGGGACAGGTATTTTGACTATCCTTGGTTGTGTTGTCCCTACTTTGTTGTTGGATTCCGGGGTAGAGTCTAGGATGTTCTCTAGGTTACCTGGAGTGTTACGGTGAGTTCTGTGGAAGGAAGACGGAAGTAACGGGAAAGGAGTGACTATAACTGATCGATATGAGGTTATTGAAGGAGAGAACCCACAATCTAGTGTTTTCCTTTAGGACTTTGTAGATTTATTCCGACAAGTGGTCGAAGCAGCAACCGAGGGAGTGAGCCATTAGGTAGGTTTCCTGTTTGGCCTAGATTGTCCTGGGTAGGAGTTGAGAGAGGTTTCTGGGAAGTGCGGTGGTAGTATGTGAGGATGTACTCTATGGCTTTTATCGGGTACTCCATATGAGGTATTTTAAAATACCTTTGTTTTTTGTTCATAGGGTTTCCCTTCCGTACACCATGAAGTGTAACTGGTAGTTGGGGGTGGAGTGAAATACCCAAGGTGGAGATGATAGATAGGAAACCCAGAAGAAGTTGTTGTTAAGCTAGTGTTGATTACCGGGTAGGAGACCCCTAGGTGTCGGGAACTAGCTGTTGAATTTCGGGGACGAAATTCTTTTTAAGGTGGGTAGGTTGTAACGACCCATCCCGGAAATTAGGATTAAGACAGCGATTAGTGAAGGATTAGTGAGCTTAAGTAGTACTTAGTTGGGTACTTTTGGACCGATACGGTAGAATGACGATTTTGTCCCTAGTTCGGGCAAACTGTTGACTTTTAGTTCGGCGGTCAATTGAATTTTGACCGATGACCAGGACGTAGTGTAGGACGTCACGAATCCATAGACAGGTGGTACGCCTGATTCCGACATCCGAGGAGGAAGTTATTATGTTCGGAAGGTTGAGGGCATAACCGTAATTTGGGTAAAATAGGGGGAAAAGTTTACTTTTCGTACGGTCGGGTTTTGACACGTTGACCTAGGGCTGTTAAATAGATCTTGTCGTCTTGAGTTCGATGACATGCGGCACGTATTCATCGGACTTACGAGGTGTGAGTTACGGGCTAGAAAGGTAGTGGAAAATCGTAAATTTGACTTAAAAGGAAGGGCATTTTGGTCTTTTTGCACCTTGGGATTTGTGCAACAGAGAGGGAAGATGGAGAGCTATGATTGAGCCACTTGTGAGAGAAAGTGGGAGGATTGTGACACGTGTTGGAGGGCTAGAGGCTTCTAGGAAGCACGGTCCAATTATTTGGGGCTTTGTGATCGTGTAACTGTGTGTGTGTTGTGTTTGAAGAACAGAAAACAGAGGCTGAGGAATTGGGAGATTGGGACAGTGATTTTGTGAGTTTGAGTAATTGGTGAGGGGGTGAGTGATCAGAGATCCAGAGGAAGACAAAGAGGAGGTTTGGAGGTACGGTGGCAGTGTGTGGGTGAGTTGTGAGCCACGGGAAAACCAGGGACGAAAAGAGAGTGAACAGAGAGATCGTGGTGGTGGTTGTGCCGTGTTCGACCAATCGAGGCCAGAGGAGGTGTCCAGAGGCTGGAGGTGGATGGGAGGAGCCGTGTCCTCACGGCTGAGCTCACGACGGCGACAGGACGGCAGGTAATTTCTGATTTTCCTTTTTGTGCTCTGTTTTGCCGTCTAGATTCAGATGCTAAGTCGAAGCCTTAGGGGCTGAATCGAGGAGTCCCGTGAGGTCTAGGGATTCATTGGAGTCCTAGGTAACTGCTGGTTGTGCAGCCGTGACGGGGAGTGCACGGTGGAGGCTGGAACGACGGAGAGTACTTTGTGTCCTCTGTTTTTCCGTTTTTCTTCAGACGTTAAGTCGTGGGGTTTGTGTGTGCGTCGACGGTTTTGGTGAGTTGGGTGAGGTTTCGGATGGCCCTAGGATTGGTTTAAGCTAGCCACCGTGAAGGGGGGAGACCTAGGTGGCCGGAGAAGGAAACAGGGGACAGTATGGGTTTCTGTTCGAGCTTGAGTCGACGAGTTGTAGTTTGAGTTGAGGTGTTTGGGCAAGGGGAAAGGGTAGTCTAGGTCTGGACGAAACAGTGGGTGAAGAAAGGAGCAGTTTTGGTGGCGGAACGGCGGAGAACTGCTCACGCCGGTTCAAGTTGCAGGGACTGTGTTGAACGGGGTCGACGCGAGGAAGACGATGCACTGTAGCAGGCGCGTGAGGGCCACGTGCAGCCACTTTGGGCAGCGCGTGGGGGCATGTGCGGTGGCGGCTGGGAAATCGGTCAACATAGTTTTTGGTCTAGGTGTGGTGACGAGTCCGTTGGAATTGGTTTCGAGTTGATCGGACGTCGTTTGAGGTTAGTTCCGCGAGGGTGAAGGTTTAGGGTTTCGGTTCGTTATGGTTAGGACTCGGGGATTTTCGGGAAAAATTAGGGGAGTCTTAGCAGACGTGTTAGTAACGTACTTCGCTGGTTGTTGATAGGATCAGGAGTTCCCGAGGAAGCTGAGGAACGTACGAGACGTTCGGGACGTGATTGAGGGCTCCGTACTGTGAGTGGTCCCTTCTCTAAACTCGAGCATGCATAACTGCTTTTAATTACTTGCTTTATGATTTTAATCATGATTTTATATTCGTTGAATATGTAATGTGGTTTTGCATAAATTGTACGATTTTCGAGAAACAACGTATTTGGTACATTTTACGAGGAAAGTGTGGTTTCTGAATATTGAAGCTATGGTTTTGGGATTTCAAATGATAAATGGTTTTCCATGATTGTAAGTGGATTTTGATACGTGATTTCGATGATCAGGGATTTCGGTTTTAGAATCAGATTTTGGTAACGAGATTTGGTTTTAAAGTTGAAAAGTGGATTTCCGGATTTGGATTCGGAATGAAGGTTCTGGACGCCGGAAGAGTATCAGACTAGTGATTTTGGATTCGGGTTTGGATATGGATTTCGAATGGTTTTCAAATGGTTTTAGATTGGATTTGCTGGATCTGGATATTAGGTTTAAAGACCCGGATATTGATTGACGGGGGACGGGCCCGGTTTGGGTTTAAAGACCCGGATTGAGTTTAAAGACACGGGAGTTTAAAGACTCGGATATATTGATATTTCCCCCGTATGCCTGTTGAGTTTAAAGACTCGGGAGTTTAAAGACTCGGATATAATTGAGGCCTGGATTGAGTTTAAAGTCTCGGGAGTTCAAAGACTCGGATAGGTCCAGCAGGTTTGATCGGAAAATGATGAATTGATACCCATGGTTTATGATACGGTTTTATGATGCTTATGATATGGTTTGTATAACTGTTTTATAGTGTTTCTGTTCTTATGGCGAGGTTATGGGAATTATACTGTTTTTAAAATGATTCTGTGAATGTTTTATGGCGATTGCTTTATAACTGTTTTTGGTAACTGGGTTATGCATGTGGTTTTAAAACGGAGGGCTAAACCTGGTTTTCTTATAAAATGGTTTTGGGAACTTTTCTTTTATTCTGGTCCACTCACACCTTCTATTTTAAATTGCCCTCCAGGTCGTGGAGCTAGAGCGGGGTTTCGGCGTCGAGGCAGCGTCTGAGGCATAGAAGTCACGAAAGCGATTCCGAAGTGTTGTAAAGTTTCCGTGTGCGTGTATCTAGTTATCGGTTTTTTCTTTCTTTTGTATTTGGGACTATGCTCTGTAAACTTTTAACTTCGGGATGTTTATAGTTTCTCCTGCGTCTGACTGAGTTGACGAGTTATCGTGAGTTTACTTTGGTTTTAGTGTCGGGTTGTCAGACGGGAGCAGGATTTACCTCGGGTTTCGGGGTGAAACCGGGGTGGGTCCTGACACAGGACCCATCCCAATCCCCCCCGGGATTAATGCGGGATGACCCTGCTCCCGTCTGACACGAAGTGTCAGACAAGGGATATTTTCGACTTTTTCCCTTCTGGGCTATCAGAGTACGCCAGGATCTGGAGGAGGTATGTGATATCTATGTCTCTGCTACAGTCTACATCCGATGTCAACCTGAAGGGCAGTCAAAACATTAAAAGCTGTGAGTGGACAAATCAAGAGTTTATAAAAACATTTCCATAAAGACATTTGTACCCTTCACTAAAAAGTATGCATGCATTCGAAAACCATTTAACCAAAGAAACGATATGTGGGAACTAAGCCCAAAACCAGGATTGAAAGAATCATAAAGACTCAACCGTATAGTACAAGCCTGTCACGGTTTCCAAAGCTACGCGCGTGCTACCCGGGTTCTCAAACCCAAGTCTTTCAGATACCAAGTCAATGTCCGAAAACCAATGATCCGCCCTGAGGTTATAATACAAGCCTTCCTGAGAGTAAGGAACCCAACTGGGGCGACTCCACTCAGTCGGTGCTCCGTGACTACTCCGGGGTCCACCCAGGCCAACAACCCTCCCCGGAGGAGATAATAGAACAAGTAAAGGAAGGTATATGAACATATATATACATAACATAAACTTTCATGCCCGGTTCCCCTAAACCGTCATGATCCATAACATCCATTAACCATGGTTCATGCCGGTTCCCATAGTGATGCGTGCAACCATCCATCCAGGACTGCCTGATATCTAAGGGTCAGCCACGACTCCGATTATAGTGATGCGTGCAACCATCCATCCAGGACCTCCCTCAATCCTGGTATGTCGCCGTGAACGTATCAACCGACGCGACCACCACAAGATCAAGGTGCACTCATCACCGATCGATATCCTGAATCGTCAGAACTCCGAAGTCGAGCCTCCCCAGGTTGCCCGACCACGAATCGTGCATCCTGACCTCTCCGAAAGAAACACATCCCAATCTGAAGGCGAGCGTCGTATCGTCGATCGCCTTGCACATAGCACCCGCCGCGACCATGATTTAGACCCGAAGGTCGTAAATAGTCTCATATGCCCGAGACCAAACCAAATGGGTCTCATACCCGAGTTTATCCTTTTAGAAATTCAAAACCATTTCATTTAGACTAATAAAGACATACAAACCTGTATAGGCCCGAAACCACGAAATACGTGCCTATACATAACCACACATCCAAATGCACTCATGGCATCACAAATAAGTATTGAAAACATATAATAAACATTTATGCATGCACCAATTTAGAAAACAAGGTCCACTCACAGACTGTCCGAGCTGCCGCCTCGATTTGCGTGCCATAAGATCTTCCGAGCCTATCACTGTCACCGGGACTCCCAAACCTGTCCAAATTTTAATATAAGGTTACTAACTACTTAATTAACCTCCTAACAAAGCCCCGTAATTTTCCCGAACTTTTAACTATTTTTAAACCAATCCTAAACCTTCCGACACCCCGAAACCTATCAAAACGATGTCCGATTGACACGAGACCAGTCCCAAAATCTTCGTTACATTGCATAGAAGATTTCACGTGTTGAAAACTTCCCCAAATTATGGTCCACGCGCCCTCACGCGCTCCTAGAAGGTCGTAAACACTGTTCATCGTGCCTAACCTCCAGCAGTTACTGTGCTGAACTGGTTCACTGTTCATGCACTGTACTGAACCAGCGTGACCGGTTCAGTGGTTTTCCTCCCCAATTTTGGTCCAATTTCAACCCTAATTAATCCTATAATTCATATCTCTTCATTCACTATCATTTCCAATCACTAAAACAGTCCAAAACCCAAGATTCCATTTTGAACCATACGGTTCAAACCTTCAAAACTGCACCCACGGCTTCACAGCCATCCCAAGCTTCCTAAAACCTTCCTAACACAATCCTAATAACCCATTTAATTCATTGGAAGCAACCAAAATGACCCATAGCAATAAAAATGGAAATTGGATTGAAAATGGGCTTACCGTGAACCTCTCGGGTTTGTGGCTCCACCGCCCATGGCGGTGCCGTCCTGGGACGGCCACCACATCCACGGCCTTCCTCTCACTCTCTAGTCCTCCCAGTTGGTCATGGGTTGAAGGTTGGATGGGTTTGGGTTGCACAGAGATTGAGAGAAATGATGAGATCGGGTAATGGGTGTGGGTTTTGAAATGAAGAAATGAAATGGTCGATGCATGTATGTGAAGGAATGTCCAATGGATGGGTGACACTTGTCACTCATCCATTGGGCCTCCATTAAATATCTGGGCCCCACTAAAGTCCAAAAGTTAACCCGTTTTGTAATTCGTGCAATAGTGCATTTGAACTTCCATGAACCGTAACTTCGCCGTCGAACGTCCGAATTCAACGTGCCGCCTGTCTATGGATTCGTATCGTCCTTATCTACGTAATATTCCTCGGCCCTCGGACATCCCGGTCAAAAAGTCAACTATTTGGCCCTTTTAACCAAAATTACCAAATTACCCCTAAACTTCCGAACGTCATAACTTCCTACTCGAACGTCGAAATTGAACGTGCCACCTGTCTACGAACTCGTGACGTCACAAAATACGTCACGGTCATCGGTCAAAATCCATTTGACAGCCCGAACAAAAAGTCAACGTTTTACCCACGTTAGGGGCAAAACGGTCATTTTGCATCGTTCGTTCGATTTCGCCCTACTTATCACGGATTAACCTCACTAATCGTGATTAGTCACTAATCTAATCCTGGAATTCGGGACGGGTCGTTACATGTGATGTCTCGTCTCTGCTACAGCCCGCATTCGCGGTCAACCTGAGGGGCATTAAAACACGAAAACTGTGAGTGGACAAAAATAAACATTTCATTAAAAACATTTTTACATAAAGACATTTATGCCCTTAATAAATACATACGCATGCATTCAAACCATTTATCAAACGTTCATAAAAACCTTTGTCAAACATTTACAAAACCTTTCAAGGGTTCATGCCCGGCCCAATAAACCGTCATGACCCATAAATCCAATTGGGTCCTCGACCCGAAATCACAACTCAAAAACCATCAACCATAACATGTGGGAACTCAGCCCAAATCCGTTCTCAAAATATCGCAAACGGGGTCTCCGCCCCAAATCACTTTCACAATTTCAAATACGGGGGTCTCCGCCCCAAATCATTTTCTAAAACATAAAACATGGAACACGGGGTCTTCGCCCCAAAATCACTTTTCTGAAATTCTCATACGTACTCGTACGTATAACCCATCCTAGGAACATTCGGAGAAGATGCCAACTCGGGGCACACAGCCCCTAGGGAACACATCCCCAATATCGTCACGATGTCATCATATATATCTAGTGTGCACACTACTTGGGGTCTCACTCCGAATCTTCTCCCAGGAATCTCCATCTAGGAGGCTCAATCTCTGGATCTAGTCCGAGCTCTCTCTGGATCTAGTCCACATATCTCTCCGGAATCTGGTCCGGGACTACATCATATCTCGTAACCTCCACTCCTGGAACGGGATCCCTATGGGGATACCCACAATGGTCAGTGGATCGTGACTCTCCAGGTCAACGTCTGGAGGAGACCATATAATTAATATGGAGGGTTCAATATTCATTTTTCAAATCTCTTTCTTTCTTCCTCAAAACACTTTTCAACTGGGTCTCATACCCGAATTCTCATTTCAACAGGATTCCTCGAATCCGATTCAAATCCATTTCACAGGCCTCGGCCTAAATCCATAGTTCAACTGGGTCCCATGCCCGAATTCTCATTTCATAAACTGAACTGAGACTCAAGCCCGATATCACAACCAACTGGGCCCTAAGCTCGAAACCATAAAGCAACAGGACCTCAAGTCCGATTTCACAACTAACGGGGCCTTAAGCCCGATATCTCAACTAAATGGGTCTCAGGCCCGATATCATAAATCAACGGGGCATCAATCCCGATAGTACCACTAACTGGGCCAAACCCGAATCATAAACCAACTGGACCCTCGCTCCGATCGTATGGCTCAAATGGACCCTAGGTCTGATTCCTCGTCAAATCAAATGGACTCCAAGTCAGAGAGTTTATAAATCAAATAGGTCTCATGCCCGAGTTCATATTTCCAAATCCAAAATCCGTTTATTAAACGCTCGTTAAAAACCTAGAACGTATAAGCATTGTATAAAACTAGAAGTCTCGAAATGCGTGCAAATTCGTAAATCCTAGGCTACCACAAACAAATGCACTCATGGCATCACAAAACATATATTAAAACAATTATTAAACATTTATGCATGCATCGAATTCGTAAAACAAGTTCCCTCACAAATCGTCCGAAGCCGAACCTCGATACGCATGCCATAATCGTCTCCCGGGTCAATCGTCACCTCCGGGATTCCTAAACCTGTTCAAATTCATTTAGAGGGTTACTAATAGCCTCATTAACCTCTCATTGAAGTCCCATAATTTTTCCGATTTTCTAACTATTTTTAAAGCCGATCCTAAACCTTCGGACGTCCGGAACTATATCCAAACGATGTCCGATTGACACGAAACCAGTCACAAAATGTTTGTTACATCGAATAGATGATTTCACGTGTTGAAAACTTTCCCAAATTCCTCCTCATGCGCTCGCACGCACCCCAAGGATGGCCTGCGCGTGGGCCTCACGGGCCAGCTACTATAGACCATCTTAACACTGAAAATAAACATCACGGGAATGTGAGCCTCGGCCCTTTACGGTAACCCATATTGCCCGTGGCAAGGAATTTGGGGGTAGGCGGGACCCACATCACGATGTCATCATAAAACGTCTAAAACACTCAAAATCCAACCAGTCCAATTCTTCCTCACGGTTCAAAGTTTCTAAAACTTACCCACGGCTTCATAGCCGTCTAACAACTCCCAAAACTTTCCTATTAATCTCATAACAACCTATTCAACTCAATAAAACCGTCCAAATCGACCCATAATACAAGAAATTAAAAATGGATTAAAATGGGTTAAACTGATTACCTGGATCGATTTCCTCCTCCGCTGTCCACGGCGGAGCTGCCTGGGCCAGCCACCACCTCCTCAGTTCCTCCTCTCTGCTTCCTTCATGGTCAAAATGGGTGGAAGGGTTTGGTTTTGGGTGAAAGTGGATCGGGTTTTAGTTTGGGAAAAATGGAAAAATGATCGATGCACGGGGAAGAGATATGCATGAGTTAAATGGGCTGGGCAATGGATGGGTGACACTTGTCACTCATCCATTGGCCTGCCTAAAAAGCTGGGTCCCACTAAAGTCCAAATAAGCTTCCTTTTCGAAAAACGTGCAATAGTGAACTTGAACTTCCGTAAACCGTAATTTCGTCGTCGAACGTCCGAATTTGACGTGCCGCCTGTCTACGGATTCGTATCGTCTCGATCTACTTAACGATCCTCGATCCTCGAACATCGGACCTCCCGGGTCAAAAGTCAACTTTTTACCCAAATTACCAAATCGCCCCTGAAATTCCGAACATCATAACTTCCTCCTCGAATGTCGGAATCAGGAATGCCACCTGTCTATGAAATCATGACGTCACGAACTACGTCACAGTCATTGGCTAAAGTACAGTTGACCGCCAGAACGAAAAGTAAACGATTCACCCATTTTAAGTGCAAAATCGTCATTTCGCCGAACGTCCTCTAATCCTCGTCTAATCTCCGATTAGCCTCGCTAATCTGTCATTAATTATTAATTAATCCCGATAATTCGGGACGGGTCGTCACAGTGGTACTTACTTCTGCAACACGCCATTTGAAGCCTTGATGTAGAAGTATGGGATCACACATAGAGTGACACACCATATCATCCCCAAACTTCTGGCCAAGTAGAGATAAGAAATAGGGAGATCAAGAATATTCTAATAAATATTGTGAATTCTACAAGGAAAGACTGGTCCACAAAGTTACATGATGCACTTTGGGCCTATAGAATAGCTTATAAAACTCCTATTGGGATGAGCCCTTACATAATTGTTTTTGGGAAAGCTTGCCATTTGCCTTTTGAGTTGGACCACCATGCCTTATGGGCAATCAAGAAGCTTAACCTCGAATTCACAAAAGCTGGAATGTCAAGAAAGTTGCAACTCAATGATCTTGAGGAGCTAAGGAATGAGGCTTATGAAAGTGCGAAGATTTACAAAGAAAGGACCAAGATTTAACATGATAAAGCTCTCGCAAGAAAGATATTCTTCCCTGATTAGAATATTTTATTATATGACTCTTGTTTACGTCTCTTTCTAGGTAAACTTAAGTCTAGATGGGTTGGACCTTTCAAAGTGATCAAAGTGTATCCTCATGGAGCAGTTGAAATAAAGAATCTCAGCAATGGTAACAATTTCAAAGTTAATGGCCACAGATTAAAGCTGTACTTGATGGCTGATATGGATGTTCCCATTGGACATATGGTGGATACTCTTCCATTCCATTAAGCCCATTTACTACCACGTCTTGCCTAGACGTTAAATTCAGCGCTTGTTGGGAGGCAACCCAACCAAGTTCTATCTTTTTAGCCTTTTAACTTAGTTACTTCTTTTCTTTCTCTACTTTCATATTTCTTTTGCATTACATGCCTTCTTTTCTAATTTTTACATTGTGGACAATGTTTAGTTTAGATTTGGGGGTAGGGAATTGCAAATTTTTGGGTGCTAAAGAGTTAGTGTGTTAGAGCATTGTTGAAACATTGCAATGGAATCTTTATGCAAACTAAGGCATACATACTTCATTTAGAAGGAAGCCTTGAATAGTCTTCTGCTTACAGTATGCCATTTTTGGTCTTAAATGATAGTGAAAAGCTGTCATCTGATTGGAAAAAAAAGTGTTGTCTATGTGAGTGTCATCTATTTGAATCATATCAGATGACACTTATTAACTGTTGTCTATTAAGCTAATAGACAATAGTTTTTAGAAAAATTGTTGTCTAATGGTACATCAGACAATAGTTTTTCTAAAAACTGTCATATATTAGTATTATATTTCATAATTCGATTTGTATAATTAATTACCTCGAGCCACATATATAAATTCTTTCGAAATAAGAAAAATCTTTGAAACAAATTCATCCAACGTTATATATATATATATATAAGTACATGAATTCAATTGTAACTAATACAATACATTATGTGTTGCAACACACAGAAGAACAAAATATTACTCAACTTCTTGGGTTACTCCTCCACCTAATTTGTACAAGGCTAAAAACTTCTCAGGTCCATTAGCAATGCCATAAGTCACACAAGGCGCCCATAGGAGGCCCCAGCAAGTATAACAGGGATGAAAAGACCAGAGGGAACAACAATACCATAAGTCACATTGCCCAGAAAGTACAATACGACAAAGAAACCCAAGAGAGTGGAGAGATGGAACTCCCTATCATAGCCTGAGCTTAAGAGGCTGAGGATAGCATCATCACTGGTATTGAAAAAGAGTGAGGCGAGGCCGTTGTAGTGATTAGGTGAACATTGGAAATTATTGTAATTTCGAGAGTGACCTACGGTGGGATATTTATCCTTCAGCTCAGGGGAGCAAGGAATGCACTCCGAAAGCCATGGGAGGCCATAAGAGAAACAAGAAGTCAAAAGAGAAACAGCAACAAGAAGTAGAATTTTAAATAAAGGACCTCCCCTGCAAATCATTCTCAGTAATTAGAAACATTACAAACTACATAACCTTTTTTTCCTCTAAGTGCAATGTAAACTATTAGCAATACAAAAAATAGTACAAACATACAAAATTCTGAAAGCAATCAAGAGGAAGCAAAATGAAATTATTTACATGGTATGTAAACTCATATGCACACTTTTGTTCGCTGAAATTGTGAACAGCTTATTTTCAAACTAAATAAAACAAATGTGAATCTTTTCCTTTTTAGCTTTTATAACAAGGCTTAAGCTCTTTTCCTTTTTAGCTTTTATACCAAGACTTAAGTATCTAGCATTAGTGAGAAGGGGAAATGAAAATTTTTGGTTTATACTTGATAAAATTCTATGGCGCAAAACTTTTATGAGTGTTTGCGTGTGGATATAGTGTTGTATAGTGATAAATTTAAACAAAATTGAATTTTCAGAGCATACTAATTTATGATGGTATAAGATCGAAGGACTTTGTCCACCAAGTAATTGTAAATGCTTCCAAAAATGCCTCCGATAACTCCAAGGGATATGACTACGAGCAGATCAGCGCTGTTATAAGTGACCTTTGCTGAATTGACATCAAACATGATCAGACCTCCATTGATACCATATCGACCGACCACCCTCTGAGCACAGGAACTGCCAGGACAGAACGGATGCCGACTGGTACCCCGCTCGGTAGCCCGCTCTAGATGCTCTACAGGTCCGCCATTCGGCACCTGCTAAAACGCAGGGATCAGCTGGCTGCAACAGTTACCTGACACCAACTGCCACAACAACTCCCTGACGAGGGCAGGTTGGGCACCAGTTGGCGCCTGCTCTAGATATCCAGGAACCAACAGACGATCCTCAGCCACAAAACAAGACCTGTTCCCAAACAGTGGCCCAACTACCGCAGTTAAATACCTTGAAATCCTTCACAAAGGTACTGCTCAGAGACCCCCTCCAGATTACTGTTACTTTCATGCCTGCCGGCTTACAGGTACTAACTTAGGCATTGGAGTCCGCCGAAGGGCGAGGCCCAAAACAAAATCGTGAGCTCCCCAAAACAAAATCGTGAGGGCGAGGCCCAAAGCAGACAATATGGTGCTAGATGAGTTGGGTCCTGACCGAGGAGGGTCGGGTCCTAACACTGCCTTCTGAAGATATGCCCGAGATGCTAGGAACCCTCCGATCAGAGGTCGACGAACTCAGAAAAATTAACGGTGCCATCGAAAGCAGGAACCATGTTTGGGGAGAACAGCATGGGAGTACCCTTGCCATCCTTTAATCCATAAGCGACGAACTGAAAGAGAAACGAGAGGCAACCAAACAGGCCTTAGCCATCGCAGCCCATCGGTAGGAGTTCGACGCCTGCCGAGTGGAGATCAATGACACTTGCCGACTAAAGGCGTCCGGTCACCTTCTCTTCCATCAGGCCGACCTGCCCGGTCCCTTGGGCACACAGATCTACTGCGACGCCCGCAAACTTCTAAACCAAAGTAAAACACAGACCCAGACCAACTGTCTGACTTACCCCGCTCATGACCCTCGGATCCAGGCACAATTGTCGTTGCCGCTGCTATCCCAGCGCGCCCGGTCACAGTCCGGGTCAGCACATCGACTGATGCAGCATCTACGGGCCGCCACTCAGCTGCCAAGCAATCCCCCCTCACTGGTCGGAAGGCACCAACCGGAGGACGATGTCGGCTCGACCAAGACCTCGTCTGGGCAACAACGCTCATAACCCAGGCGACCCAAGGGAGGCGGTGGTGCAGATCATCCGCCAGCCACTGACCAGACGGCCCAGTCAAGTCAACCAGGCCGATCGGACGAAGTGGTCCAGGAATTCCTCTAACGCGTTCGTGAGCTGGAGGCTGGCAGATCAAAGGCAGGAACACTACCCACGCCCCGGACCAACATTGGTCCCTTCACGGACCGCATCAAGCGGTACCATCACGAAATGAAGGTTAAACCCCTAAAAATCACCCAGGCCCCGGACCAACATCGGTCCCTTCCGTGACATCGTGGAGACACTCGTATGGGAATGGACGATCAACTAGTTCCTCCAGCATGTGCGCCTAGTACAGAGCATGCCTCAAATCAGCATGATCAGTGGTGGCCCAACCATTTCTTTCTTTTACACCTCCAACCACGCAAAGAAGAGTTTCTTGCGAGCTACAATATCCAACCACCAAATCTTCAACATCGAGGATGGGTGAGCTGCCAAGGTCGCACGGGCAGGATGAACGCCCATCACCTTCGCTGAGGAAGAAGAAAGGGGGGTCATTTTTCCCCACGACGACCCATTAGTATCCGCGCACAAATAACCAATTTCGACGTCAGGACGATCTTGGTGGACACTGGCAGCTTCGTGAATGTACTCTTCATGGACACTTTCAACCAATTGGGCTTCGACCCCAAGAGCCTCACCCACACTAGTTCCCCACTGCTCAGCTTCTTGGACGATTCTGTTATGCCCCTTGGCACCATCTCTTTACCCATCTCTCTAGGAAGCACACCCAGGATCACGACAACTATCACCACTTTCCTTGTGGTCGATTGCCTATAGGCCTATATCAATATCTTGGGCTGAGGACTCCTTAATTAGCTTAGCGTTGTCATCTCTACTCGGTACCTTCTCATTGAATTTCCCATCCATCATGGGCACTAGCTAGGTCCTTGGTAATCAGCAATCTGCCCGCACCTGTTATCAAACCACCCTGACTAAGGTCAACCCGTGAGAGAAGAGGGAAACCATTACCGTCGCAGAAGCTGCTTACGAGGCCGACCCCGTCAACTCCGACCTCCTCAACCAAATCCGTGCATGTTCCCCTGAGGACCCAAGAGACTTCTCTGCCATATCGCAACCACAACCTGTAGAGGACAGTAGGTTGATCACTCTCTGCACACAGCACCCCGAGCGACAAGTGAAAATCGGAAGAGCAATCGCCCAAGAAACCAGGGCGCAACTCATCGAGTTCCTCCGGGACAACAGCGAAGTCTTTGCTTGGTCCTATGCTGACATGCCCGGCATCTCCACCGATGTCATCTGCCACTGACTTACCATCGACGCATCTTTCAAACCCGTCACACAAAAGCAGCGAACTTAGGACGCAGAGCGACAACTCGCCATGCAGAAGGAGATCGTCAAGCTCAACACAATCCATTTTGTGCGCAAAGCCATTTACACCACATTGGTCGCAAACGTTGTCCTAGTCAAGAAACCTTCCAAGTCCTGGCGGATGTGCATCGACTTTACAGACCTCAATAGGGCGTGTCCAAAGGATAGCTTCCCACTGCCCAAGATCGACCTCTTGGTCGATGCCACAGCCGGCCACGAGCTTCTAAGCTTCATGGATGCATACTCTGGCTATAACCAAATCAGAATGCACCATGACGTCCAAATCCACACCAATTGTCGCACTAATTTGGGTCTTTACTGCTACAATGTCATGCCCTTCGGGTTGAAGAATGCAGGCGCCACCTACCTGCGGTTGGTCAATTTCATGTTCGCTGACTAGATAGGGAAAACCATGGAGGTTTATGTGGATGATATGCTCGTCCATAGAAAGTCTGCCAGCGACCACGTGCCAAATATCCGCAAAATGTTCAAAGCACTGAACGTTACCAAATAAGGGTCAACCCGGCAAAATGCGTTTTCGGCGAACGCTCCGAAAAATTCATAGGTTATATGATCAGCCAACGTGGGATCGAGGCTAACCCCGAGAAAATTAAGGCCATCATAGACATGAAGCCTCCACAAATACTCAAGGAAGTCCAGACCCTCACTGGCAGGATCGCCGTCCTTACCCAGTTCATCTCAGGGGCAACCGACAAATGCCTGCCATTTTTCAAAGTCATGAAAACACGGAGCAAGCACATTAACTGGGATGCTGCATGTGACGCCGCATTCGAAGTATTAAAAACATACATGAGAACAACACCTCTGCTCACCCGACCCGAGACCGGCGAATGGCTCACCGTCTACCTTTCCGTCTCCACCTTTGCCATTAGTTCCGTTCTCGTAACAAATCGGGACGACACCGAATTCCCAGTCTACTATGTCAGCAAGGCATTCGAGGACGCGGTGTAAGACCCATGTCCTGGAGGGAACGGTGAACAATCACACATTCCTGCGAGGGGGAATGTAAGACCCACATCTTGGAAGGAACGGTGAATCCCACATTCCTGTGAGGGGGAATGGTCTGGGAGAGGATGGTGGTGTAACTTAAAGGTGTAGGCACACACCTATCTAGCACTAGGCCTTTTGGGAGCTCAAGTGGCTTTGGGGGGGATTGGAACCCCAAAGTTAAGCGAGTTGATGTTGATGCAATTCCATGATGGGTGACCCCCTGTGAAGTTGCACCACGAGCTCCTGAAACAAAACCGTGAGGACGAGGCCCAAAGCGGACAATATGGTGCTAGATGAGTCGGGTTCTGACTGAGGAAGGTCGGGTCCTGACAATTTGGTATCAGAGCCAGACCCCGACTAGGAAGTGTGCCAGCGAGGACGCTGGGCCATAAGGGGGGTGGATTGTAAGACCCATGTCTTGGAAGGAACGGTGAACAATCCCACATTCCTGCGAAGGGGAATGGTCAGGGAGATGATGGTGGTGTGCCTTAAAGGTGTAGGAACACACCTATCTAGTACTAGGCCTTTTGGGAGCTCAAGTGGCTTTGGGGGGGATTGGAACCCCCAAAGTTAAGCGAGTTGAAGCTGGTGCAATTCCATAATGGGTGACCCCCTAGGAAGTTGCACCATGAGCTCCCGAAAATAAAACCGTGAGGGCGAGGTCCAAAGCAGACAATATGGTGCTAGATGAGTCAGGTCTTGACCGAGGAGGGTCGGGTCCAGACAATTTGGTATCAGAGCCAGACCCCGACCAGGAAGTGTGCCAGCGAGGACGCTGGGCCTTATGGGGGGTGGATTGTAAGACCCATGTCCTGGAAGGAATGGTGAAAAATCCCACATTCCTGCGAGGGGGAATGGTCTGGGAGAGGATGGTGGTGTGCCTTAAAGGTGTAGGCACACACCTATCTAGTACTAGGCCTTTTGGGAGCTCAAGTGGCTTTGGGGGGGATTGGAACCCCCAAAGTTAAGCGAGTTGAGGCTGGTGCAATTCCATGATGGGTGACCCCCTAGGAAGTTGCACCATGAGCTCCCGAAAACAAAACCGTGAGGGCGAGGCCCAAAGCGGACAATATGGTGCTAGATGAGTCAGGTCCTGACCGAGGAGTGTCGGGTCCTGACAGGGCTCCAGGGTACATTCCCCTGGCCGATCGACATGTTTCAGCCTGGGTTACAAGTCCTCGACCGAGGAAATCTACCTCAGTCAAAGACTTAGGGGACTTATGTTGAAACCATATCAACCAGCCATGCTCTGTACAAGCCACCCAATCCGTCCAAGATCCCATTCAGCAGGCGAGCGTCGTTTAGTTGGCAGGACTACCAAAAATGTTTCGATTGGAAGGCCTAACAGCTCCTCCACTCGGCAGACTAACTCGGTACCCGTCTTCTAGTAAAACCAGCTATCCATACCAACTCCCTGACACCGGGAGAATAGGCACCACTTGGCATCTGCCCCAGATCTACAGGGGCACGCAGCTGCACCCTAGCCGCAACATGGAACTTGCTTTTAAAGAGTCCTCAACCACCGCATTCATGACCACTATAAATACCCCCAGACCCTTTCATAAAGGTAACTCTCGTCCGACCACTGTTGTCACTACAATCACACACGATCCACTCGACACCCCCTAGGTCACACTCTCCAGCATCGGAGCCTACTCGGCCAGCACCCTACCGATGTCTAGTATCCTCTCTCTGCCTTACAGGTTACCTTCCGAGCGGAAAAAGGACGCCGACGTCGCCCTCAGAGGGCCCGAAGCACCACACGGCTTGTCCTAGATCCCCTATCAAGTCTCATCACATTGGTCCAAATTTGGATCAAATAGGGTCTAATCTCCTATTTCAACTAATGAAAACCCCACGACAAAGGTTTTTCTCATTTTAGAGGTTTTTAGGGTTTTGAACCATAAATCTTTTGTTTTTGCGAAGGAGTTTTGATCATTTTTTTCCAGCAACTTTTCATTGGTCTTTTGCACGCCTAGAAAGAGGGAGTTCCTTCTTCCCTCTTTATTTTTTTTGTACTTTAAACTTATTTATCTTATTGATTCAATGAAATTTCAGATCATGCATTTGTTTAATTATACAACGTGTGAGTAGTTTAATTCGGGATTAGGCTTATTTGAAGCCCTAACCATGTTAGCTCATACTTAGATTTCTAGCTCTTGATTGTGATTATTATGCATGCTGAATTTTTTGGATTACTGTGCTTTATGAACTCAATTTACACCTATAGGCTTAACTACCTTGTTTGTGTATAATAGTTGATATAATTGTTGATATAATTGCTTGACGGACCATCATATCATCTTGAAATTTGTAGCATCGAGTTTAAGAGGGGGAATCTTATTCGTAATCGAAACTCATGACATCCTAGGACTGGACATCACTTTTCTAGGGATAGTGTAGTGTCATCAAATCCATTTTATGTTTCATGCATTATCACGCACCATCGATAATAGAAATTTTATAGTGGACATCACGCTTAAAACATGTTAATTAAGAGAGGATAATAGGTGCGGGGTGAGCCTTAGTCGGACCCTTGCACATGCACTTAATTCAGAACATGCATAGTAATTAAGTCAAGTAAATTTTAGGAGAACTATAATTGGTAATGGTGGCTAATAGGCCCTAATTCGACTTAATCAATCAACCTAGCATTCTTAGTTTCACTTTTAGCATTCATTCATTTAATTAAACAATCAAGAAACCACCCCTTTTGTCTTTACTTGGAACCTAAGTTACCTTGACCTAAACTAGTGGACATTAGTTGAACAAGTCTTTGAGGGATCGACCTTTGTTGTACTGCTATACTCATTCACACGATTTGTGCACTTGCAAAGTATTACACTTAGAGGTTCTTCCTAGTACATCTATTGTGCTTGGTAAAATCTGTATTAGTATACATATAAATCTCCCATCTTTCCTTTGGATCTACAATTTTTATGACTCATCTTTGGATGATGTATGCTTTGAGATATTTTGTATTTTGGTCTCGATTGCTGCTCTTCTGCTTATGGATTTAAATGTTTAAGTTTGAATGATAACAAAGCTATGAACTTTGTTTTTTAATTGAATTCAATTATAAGCAATCATGGATATATATATATATATATATTAGTCTTACAATGCTATTTGAGCTAATTGGCAGTGCTTTTTGCTCCGTGACCCCTAACCTCGAAGCTTATTGAGTATTAGTAAATGTGGATACTGGAACAACTCTTAACTAGATGAAATTATTTGTGTATAAAGAGACGTAGTGTTGCAATTATTGTAAGAATTCAATATCCTAAGTCTTGGCGGGGCGCTTATTATGTGCACCTGCTGTAAATATGGACAAACATCTATATGTAGGCTTTATGACAAGACTCGTTCCAGAAAGCTGAACCAGCCCTGCTCCCGTCTGACAAACCTTTGTTAGACAAGGGATTGATTTGCTTTGAATCAATGTGAATCTTTAAATAGGTAAAACAAATCTACCTCACGGGAATTCCGCCTACATCCTACCCACTTCCCGATCGGTAGTTACACTGTTTAGTTATACTAATAGCTGGTCTATAATCCTACTTCTAATGCATCTAATACTTTATTCACACACGAGCCTTTTGATAACATAGATGGATTTCCCCAGATACTTATTCACAATTTAAAACAATGGTAACTTAACAATTTCCCAAGTAACATATTCTCATAACTCTTCTTAATTGGTTTAAGAATAATTAAATAGTTCTATGACTCAATTCCTTCTTTAAATATATATCTCTATACTCTTTACCAAGTTCCATAATCAAAGGATTATTAAACAATAATTATAGGAATTTAAGGATACTCATAAAATGTAAGGCATTCAGATTTGTGCTCAAACAAAGACCAATAATCCTACAAATTATACCATTAAATACAGAAAAATATAAGGATTAAATGTCGTGTTGATTGGACCTCCCAAAACAGCCCCACGTGCCCTCACGCCCTGCCGTGGGGTCTTTACGCGTGAGGTCACGTGCTTGTACAGTGATCGTCAACCTCTGTCGGGTAGACCCGATTCTTTGGTTTCGGACGACCCAACCGGCGACGTCGACCCAATTCGTTCTACATAATTTTCCGACCAATTTTGACGTTCCTTATATGGAATTGGATCGTTTTGAGTCCAGGAGTATGTCTATGCATTCATAATTGAGTAAAACCTACTAAATGTAAGAAACCGTACCTGCTCTGTTTTAGCCATGGCTGCCGCGAGCGGAGCCTGCTATTTCCTGGGACAACTCTCCTCAATTCAAGCTTAGCATGACCCCAGAGACTTCCTTTAGCTTGTTAGGTCCTTATTTTCGCGGATAACCTCCTTGATTCGTCCAAAAACTCTTCAACCCGCAAGGAAACTTCACAGGTTGGGTTCTATCCTTCCTAGACTCATGCTCCCCTCATGTTCTTCTTTCGTTCTTTGCCTTTTTTCTTCCTTTCTCCTCGCTACTTCCTTTCTCCTCACTAACATCTTTCCTCCTCTGAATTACTCTCGTTCTCCCTTGTTTCTTCCTTTGCTTTATTTTCACTCATTTTCGGCCTTTCACTGCCTAACTGCCTCAAACACACCCATACACATATATAATCATGTAAGTTGGTGGGTTTGGAGGGAAGGGTGCATAGATTTTTAGAACTCTCTAGTCTTTGGACATGTGAATCATGTGCATAAATTAAAAAATTACCAAATTGCCCTTTTGACCAAATTACCATAATGCCCTCTACTTTTTTTACTCTAAAACCCACTCATTTGAACTCCGATTGTGACGTGCCGCCTGTCTATGTACTCAGGATCCTGAGATTAACATGACGGTCTTCTCGGATTTCACAAAGGAGGCCCGTAGCAAAAGTCAACGTTTGACCCAGGTGTAAAATCGTCATTTCAATGTTTCAAATGTCCAGGGTGTTACACTTGAGGTGGGCAAGTGGCGAGTCTTAGATATCCTATAAAGGACTTACAAACATCGAGTCTTAGATTGCCTAATTCATGTAACTATCTTGCAAGTGAGAGCTTATGTGTTTATGCATTCTAGGCTGAATGACTTTTTGTTTGTATGTTTGTCGTGTTTAGTACGGTTTAAGTTTTTGGTCTTACAGTTGACACTCACTATTATAGTTGCATTGACATCTTTGGTTTTTTTCACCGATTGCCAAAAATCTTAGGACTTAACAGTTGACAATTTTCTTTTTATGGGTCGTATGATAGGAGTAGCATTCCAGTTGTTGTTACACCTTCACTTTTGCTTTCTTTAGTTCTTATGGAGTAGAGTTATAATTTCTTAAGCTTTGGTTCCACTTTTGCATTGGGGGGAAGAGAAAGAGAGTTACTATAACACTTATATAATGTGTAGTTTTGTAAAAACATTTTGAAGACCCCTATTTTTGAATAAATTTTTACCAAACCACCTATTTCCACAAATTTTCCTTTAATTATTATGAGTTTTGATATGAAAATATTTTTTAAAATTATATATATATATATACACAAGGGCACTTTAAGTGTTGAATAATGTAGAAGACCCTAATTTGAACGTTTTCCTTGGACCCCTAACATCTTAGGGCCGGTCCTGATTTTACGTGTGTCGAACTCAAGACTCATCATTCAATAGGAATACTATTAGAGTATAACACTAAGTTGTATATTAAAATCAATTTTAATTTTCCAATAAATTTTAGCATAATTCATTCTGTTATTTTCTCCTGATATGGGCTATTTCATGGAATGGGCTTTAACATAGAAAAATAAGAAAAGGAAAACAAAAGCCATCCACGCCGCTTGGGAAGCCCGCGCCACCAACTGCTAGAAAATTCCAAACTCAAGAGTCCCATCATAGCCGTTAGATTAGACACGAATCCAACGGCTTAAATTGTATGGAAATCAGACCGTTGTGAGTATCGTCGGTTGAGCAGCTTCAAAAGGAAGCGTGACAACAACATTCTGACAAAAAATTCAGAAAATTCCAAACGCAGAGAAAGAGACAAAAGCGACTCCAAAAGGATTTTACAGTGACAGAGACATTAACGTTCAAGAAAATCAAGATCCAGAAGAAATGGCTTCAAGACGCGTTGTTGTGGTGCCTCCGCCTCACCAACAAGTTCAACGCAGAGGTAATTGACCCCTCTTTAATTTTGATTTTAATTTCAATTTTGAGTTTGATATTGATCTAATGAAGTAGCTGGGTTATGAATTGCGATTATCCATCTCTCTGTTCATCAAAAAATGGATTTTTTTATTTTTATTTTTCATTATTGCTTGGTTTTTTTTTTCACATATTTGAAATTTTTTGCATTTTAATTCCTATTTTTTTTTTTTTATCGTAGATTCATAATGAAGGGCTGATAGCCATTATTAAGTTAATAAATGATAGATAGGTTTGAACTTTGTTTCATTTATTTTCAATCATAGTCTTTTATTTTTTTATTTTTTATTTTTTGGTTTGGCAAGCAATTTTCAATTATAGTCGCTAAGGAACTGGTGTGAAGTTTGATCATTAAGTAGCTACCTTAATGAATGGTATTTTAGAGGAAGAAGATAAGCAGCAAAGGAAGAAGGCAGGAACTGGTGTAGCAGAGGCGAGAAACAGGCGAGTTCTTGCAGAGATCAGTAACCTAGTAGTAACTGCTCCTTCTGCCGCGGGGAACAATAAGCTTCCGGAACAACCTGCAACAGAGAGAGAGAAAGACAAGGTCAAGGTAGTCTTAAAAGCTGTATTCTTATTAAATAAACCAAACTCTGTTGATTTTTTGGTGTGTCAATCGAGATTCAGGTCCTAATTAAGATTTTCCTTGGCTGCAGAAACCCGTCGACCTACAATTAGTAGTTAATGCAACTGAGAAGAAACCTAAAGCCAAGCCTGAGGTGGTAATAGTGCTGAGCTCCGGTGAGAGTGACGTCAGTGGAAGAAAATCTCGGAAGAATGGTGGTGCCAGGGCTTTTACATCAACTCTGGTTGCCAGAAGCAAAGTAATGAAATGTGACTTATCGTTGTTTTCTTTTCTGTTCTTGCCGCCTAATCTTGTCTTCTCCACTGACACTGTAGTCTGCTGCTTGTGGACTCACTAGAAAGAAGAAGGGCAACAAAAAGTGGATATTGATGCGGCTGATGCTGATAACGAGTTGGCCGTAGTCGAATATTTGGATGAAATGTACCAGTTTTACAAGTTGACACAAGTATTATTATTGCCTTGAAAAGCTTTCTCTTTCCCTATCCTTAAAAAGTATATTAGATCTGATCCTTGTTGTGGTTCGTTGTGACGCAGGATGAGAATCGCGTGCATGACTACATGGCTTTACAGCCAGAAATAAATGCCAGGATGAGATCAATTCTTGTAGACTGGTTGATAGAAGTTCATCACAAGTTTGAACTCATGCCAGAAACCCTGTATCTTACCATAAACGTTGTCGATCGGTTTCTTTCCATAAAAGTTGTTCCAAGGAGGGAACTTCAGTTAGTTGGCATCAGTTCAATGCTTCTGGCAAGCAAGTATGAAGAAATTTGGGCACCAGAGGTAGTATTAATTTTTGGTTTCTTGTGTAATTAATTAATAAATTTTAGTGTTTGCCTAATCTTTTGGGGTTTGGGTTTTGAAAATGTGCAGGTTAATGACTTCGTTTGCATTTCGGACAATGCTTATGATAAAGAAAAGGTGTTGATCATGGAGAAAGCAATCCTTGGAAAGCTAGGATGGTGTCTAACAGTTCCCACATGTTATGTTTTCCTGGTTCGATATATCAAAGCATCCAGTCCATCGTCTGACGAAGAGGTAAGATTTTGATGTCAACTTCATTCAGGCGAGGGTTCAAACTTCAGTGAAATCCATGGTGTTTATACATGAAATATGTTCGTAAATGGAGAACATGGTGTATTTTCTGGCTGAGCTGAGTTTGATGGAGTACACCAGAATGATTCTCTACTGCCCTTCCATGATTGCTGCATCAGCTGTTTTTGTTGCTCGATGCACCCTTAACAAGAACCCTTTCTGGACTCCAACTCTCGAGCACTATACCGGCTACTATCAACATCAGCTTATGTAAGTAAATAAATCTCTCTCTCTCTCCCTCTCTCTCTCGTTGATCTGAATTTTCTAGTTTGCGAACCAAAAACACCAGTGAAGTACTAGATGGATTGAATGTTGTTTCTGTTGTGGAACAGGGATTGCGCGATGCACTTGGTAACCCTTCATTCCGGTGCTGCAAAGAGTAAGCTCAATGCAGCCTATACCAAGTTCTGTAGCCCGAAGCGTGCTGCTGTTGCTCTTGTTTCACCAGCAAGTACCCTCACGTTCAGATCCACCAGTAATCCAATTTAGTGTTGTAGGATGGAGATCATTTTGCTGTTATGATCGATTCACAGGCCCACCATGTTCATTCTTTGTAATACCCCCCCTTAAATGCTGCTGCCAAAAATACAGATTCTGCTGGTCTTTGAACACGCAGCAAGTAGTTAATATATATATATATATATATATAGCATATGAGCATATTCGTCATTACTGTCTTAATTTTCTCAGCATCATCATCCTACGCTCCATGAAACTCGGGATTCTCCTTGGAAACCTTTCCATCAACATAAACCTCCTTCTTCCTTCCATACTGGAACTGATGATGGCTATCTCATTGTTTACAATTAAAGAGATTTCACGCATTGTATTGATTCTTGTGCTACAAGAAATTTGGTATAATATGATTTCCACAAGAGTTTTATGTAACTCTGAAATCTCGGTTTCGGAATTAGGACTTGAGAAGAATCATCCAAAAATTAGAATTAGGCTACATTATTATGTAATGTCCTGTTAAACTAGAGGACATTCAAATTTATAATTTATAAAAGATTATAAACTACAATTCTCCACAACGACTTTTCATATCCTTACAGTTTCGCATTATAATTTAAATCATGAAAGAAATAAGAAATCAAATAATTTATAAAAGATTACAAACTACAATTCTCCATAACGACCTTTCATATTCAGACAGCTTAGTATTATAATTTGAGCATCAATAAAAAAATAAGAAATCAAATAATTTATAAAGGATTACAAACTACAATTCTCCGCAACGACTTTTCATATCCTGACAACTTTTGCATTATATTTTGAATCATCAAAGAAATAAGAAATCAAATAATATCACATTACTTCACATGTCTAAATTAAAGAAACCAAACAAGAAGTAAAATTAGTGGACAGCAAAGCCAAACAATATCACAACTCACACATGTCTCAGGCACAGCAAAGATTGAGTGAGTCGTCTCTGACTCTCTAAGAGCCAAGAAGAGGCACGCAGGTCTCAAGCACAGTAGCGTCAAGGACCAGAATTGTTCAAGGCCTCTGTTGAAGCAGAATTCGTCCTTTAAACTCAAAAGACTCAAGGATCCCTGCAAACAAGCAAAACAGTAAGCTATCGTTCGTTCAATGATCGAGACCCGGGGGGGTGTTCGACTAAGAACGCTCCAATGCTTAAGTCAGCTTCGAAACAGAAATCTCAAGAGCCTAAGTAGCGTTGAACAGAATTACCTGGAAAGTGAAATGAGCTCCGCTATTTATAGGAAAACCTTGAGAGCCTCGGAGCGTTCTAATTGGTCGTTTGAATTTGTAATTAATAAATAATATATTTATAATAAAATATATTATTTAATAATTATGATAATGGCTCATTATGGTAATAATGATAATTATTGTGATTTAATATCAATATTTAATTGGCCGTTATTAAGAATAATGATAATTAACTCTCGGGGAGAATATTAATATTACAGAGACTTTTAACCCGATTAAATAACGTATTTAGCTGGTAAATAGATTATTTAATGTATGAGTGTCCTCAAGTCATTTGTATTATTGCCAGGGGCAATTCGGTCATTTCAGGAATTACGGGCCACATGGCGGCTCCACAATTTTCAGGTGATTTTTTGGGTTCCACAAATGCCCCACATCATTTAGGAATTCGAGAAATCCTAAGAGATGTACAAACTTTGGAATATATTCAGGAAGTTTCACTGGGCTTGGTGTTGTGGTTCGAAAAATTTCGACTTCAGCTTGTAATATTCAGGCTAGCAAAATTAGGCTTGAAGTCTGAAAAGGTTGGCCTTTTAACCTGAATAAATTTGGGCTTGAAACATATTTGTTCTGATGGCCCATTTGAAGTTGATGTGGGTAAGAGAGAAATAAAACATTTTTTCCTTTTTCAGCCCCTATGAAATTCAAACCTCCCATGAATGACAATCAATTCTATTAAAAAACAAGAATTAATTTCCCTTGTGTACGTTGTGAGGTGGTTTTTCCCTATTTAAAATAGAAATGTCACAACTGAAACAGAGAAAGGAAAAATTATCCCTAGATCTTCTGTCTGTTTGAGTGTGAGGGAAAAGAATTAGCTGCTGGGGTGAGTAGGAGCGGCACGTCAATTTCAAGGTGAGGTAAAGTATTTATTTATTTGTTTTTGTCACTTTCTGGCTTGTTTTATTTTGTCTTTGGGTAACAAAGATGGAAAAAAAATGTGTGAAGCCGTTCGGAGTAGTTGATGGCAGTGAGAAAAGAAAAAATAAAATGAGCGGCTTGACTTCATGGAGCAAGGGGCTTGACTAGACATGTGGCAGGTGGTGTGGGCGCTTTGGAGTAGGTGCAGCGAACAATGGATCCCGTCAGTGGCTGTCGTGAAGGACGACTCGTGCCAAACATTTGTGGAGTGCGCCAGGCGCGTGCGTTGCATGTAACGCCCTGGAAATTCGGAAAATGTAATTTTGTAAAATATTGAATAAAATGACGTTTTTACCCTTGGGATTCGTATGGTCAATTTGTTGACTTTTTGATTGGAGGGTCGAACAGGCGTTGACCAATGACCGTGACGTAGCTCGGGACGTCATGAGTTCATAGACAGGTGGCACGTCCAATTCCGACGTCCAGGGAAAAAGTTATGACGTTCAGAAGTTCAAGGGCATTTTCGTAATTTGGACAATTAGGGGGAAAATGTTGACTTTTTGTTTGACATTTGATTTTCACACGACCCGAAGACCGTTAGGTTCTTCTCGAGGCCCCGAGTACAATGACAGGCGACACGCGTGAAACGGACATCAGATGACCAAGTTACTGGTCACGGATGATGAGGGGCAATTTGGTAATTTGCCAACTGAGGGCATTTTCGTCATTGTGCACGACAGTTACTGTTTACCACCGTGGAACAGAGTGTACACGGCCATGCCGTGAGTGCCCTGCATGATTTCATTATTTATTCAGGTTAGTGGCTGGCTAGAGTGATTAGTTTATGGACTTTGAGGATGTTGGAGGCATTCAGGCGTGGTTTGGGCAGGGATTCAGAGCACGAGTTTGTTTTAAAATGGCCATGGTTTCTGTGTTTGCGGGAAACAATTTTACAGAGACCTCAGTTGGATTCCCACGGGCTGCTGGCTGCACTGATCGATTAACCGTGTAGGGGAGTGGACAGAGGATTCATTCTACATCATTCTGCCGTTGAGAGCTGGAGAGTTTGAGAGAAAAACATACGGGAAGAAGAAAAACCAGTTTGGAGGGAAATTCAAAGATCAAATTGTGAAGCCATTTGAACGAAACCAAGGTTCGTGTGAGTCTTTTGGGTTCACTACGAACCCAATCACGAAGGAATTAAAGAAGATTGATCACGGTTTGCTCAGGAACTCAAGTTCCAGTTTCTGGAAAATCGCAGTGTTGAGGACGACGACTTCCAGGTGAGTTCTGGTCTAATTGGTGGTGCGTTTAGGTTCGTCTAGGTCCTAGCATGCTCCATGTGAAGTTAATTTGGGATTGGGTCTAAGTTGGGTGAGTTCCAAACGTCGACCCATTTGACTGTTCTGGTTTGGATTGATCGACTTAGTCCCAGTCGAGGTTAATCCAGGTCACAGAACTACAATTAAATACATATAGAAGATGTTAGTATTGAAAACGGGAGGAATTGATTGAGAATTTGGGGTTAACTAGCCGGGTTGAGTCGCGGGTAACAGACCCGTTTAGCAGGCTAGTCGGGTAAGGGAGACAACACTGTAGCTGGGCGCGTGGCCTTCACGCGCAGCCACTTTGGGCGGCGCGTGACGGCGCGCGGGACGTCATCTCCGGTCACGGTCAACATGAGATTTAATCCTTTCAGTCTAATTAACATTTTATCTTTAGAGTTCGAGTCGATCGGGAGTCGTTCAGGATAGTTTCGAGGGTTCGGAAGATTTAGTCCTTAAGTTTAATTACGCGGAAAAATCCGGAAAAATTAGGGAAAATCTTACGAGTTATTAGGGGATGTTTGTAACCCTCCTTGTACGTTTTTACAGGCCCGGACATTTCCGAAGCTACCAATGAACGTACGAGGCGCGATTAACGCGTCGGAAAACCGTGAGTGGACTTTTGATTTCTAAACTGTGCATGCATGACTATTTTACTTATTTATCATATGTTTTCACATATGATTTTATATTGATAAATATGATATTTCGGTTTTACGTGATTTCACGCTTTTCGAGATAATTATCGCATTTCACGCATTTCGAGGTTACTGTTTTTCTCCCATGTATGAATGATGTTTTGATGAAGTATTTGGATATGATTATGCATGTTATGTATTTATGATGTTTTGATTATATTTGTGAAGTGACTTTCGGGAATTGCATGTTTTGGAATTTGCATGTGAATTCGGACATAAGTCCTATTATGACAAGATATGATTTCGGAATGATTTTTGGGAAACGGATCATGATGAATCCTGGTTTATTGAGTTTTATAAATGGTTTTGGGTTTAAAGACCCGGTCGATTGTTGGATCTGGTTTTGGGTTTAAAGACCCAGATAATTGATGACGGGGGCGGGCCCGAAAATTGGGTTTAAAGACCCGGATTGAGTTTAAAGACTCGTGAGTTTAAAGACTCAGTTATCGTGATACCCCCGAGGCCTATTGATTATGTTTTGAGTTTAAAGACTCGTTGATATCCCGGGAAGGCCTGATATTGAGTTTAAAGACTCGGATGGATCCAACGGCTTAATTGTGATTATTGATTCAGTTTTTACTTGATTTGTTTAATTGATGTTTCAAAATGATGATTTCTGGATTTTGGTAATCTTATATTATTTTTACATGAGTTATGACGATTTTCTGTAACGTTTTACATGTGTTTCGGAAAAAGGGATTTCGAATGTTTGATACGAGGTCTTCGAATATCTGGTTATGCATGCGTGTTATAAAACTGGAGGGCGAACCCCGATTTCATTAAACTGTTTTCTACAAACTTTTGTTTCGGTCCACTCACACTTTGTTGTTTTAATTACTCTCCAGGTCGTGGTACAAGTTCGGGGGCTATCGCTGGGGCAGAGGCAGAGGCATAAAGTTTTCCGTTGCAGAGTAGTTAGTTCATAGAGTAGGATTTGTTCTTTAACTTGTTTTGTAATATTATGCTATGTGAAACTATGGACTTGATGTCCAGTCGGTTGTATTTGCTTAATCTCCCTGGTCTGACAATGAGTGTGATGTAATGTTATTTGGTTTTCCGGTCTTTTGTGTTCGATTATCAGACGGGGGCAGGATGTTTCCCGATTATCGAGGCGATAATCGGGGTGGGTCCTGTCACTGCAAGTGCCGACAGGGAGTACGGTGCAGAGGGCGCCACACGCTCTTCATCGATCGGATGCTTCTGCAACGTGGCGTGAATCGGACGGACCGTCGTCCTTCCTGGATGACTCACGCGTGAGGATAGGCGGCCTCATTTCAAACATGCCCCTCTTTGACTGCCACGCAGCGTGTCGCTATTGGCGATGAGGCTGGAGTCACTCCGTGTCGCCATGTGGTGAGCTTTGGCAGGCCGTTCTTGAGGTTCTGGTGACCATCAGGTGGTTCTAGGGCACGCCTCCAATGTGTTATTTATACGTATTTAATATACATGTTATATATATATATTTTCATGTTTGTTGTTTTTTTTTTTCAGGTATATATATATTTAATATATTAAACGTATGTTTAGTATATCTATATTATTAATGTGTTTAATGATAACATACGTATTTTGAATATACATATATTTAATTTATATAGATATATTAATATATTAAAATGTGTATTAATATATTAATATTATTAATGTGCTTGATAATTGCATTCGTATTTCGAACAATTATTTTGTGCATATAGTCCAGTACGTATATATTTGGTATATATTTTTTCAGGAACTAATAATTTTGTCCCTTTATTGTAGGTGGATGTTTCTACTCATTTCGAGGGTTTGGGACATCCGTTGGCAACGATTTAAGCGGTGAACTTTTGATTTGTTCAAGGCGTTAGTTTCAAGATGCGTCAAGGTGCACTTCTGGAGAAACCTAGCAGGCTCGCATTGTGGGAGCAGGGTGGCTCGCATAGTCAAATTCCATTCTGAGGGAAGGACAAGGACTTTGAAGGACCCGAAGATTTCCAAACGTGGAAAATCCGCTACAAACACGCGTTTCCAGAAGGGGTACTTGCAGAGCTTTGCGACAGATGTTCCTCTCAGAAAGCTCCCAAGAATAGCAGAGGAAGAAATCTGAAGTCCAACAGATGGACCAAATTCCACCCTTTGATCGTCAGCTGGGGATTCAAATTCTCATTTTCAAAGTTTTTCTCCGGGATTCTTAGTCAGATGGATTGCTCGCCTCCTCAACTGGATGTTGACTCTTACAGACACATAATGTGTTTTGAGAAGCTGAACGAGTTTTCCAAACTAGAGCTCACCGGCGAGGAATTCTGGCACTGCTACACCATAACGCACGATGGGCTGTCTGGTGGAAGTCTTATGCAAGTCGTCCCCAAAGTTGAGTTGTTCGTGAACACTGTATTTACCGACGGGGCATATAGGCAGAGCTGCTTTGAGGTGGGTGGCACATGGGATCGCAACTGTAATGGGAATGTGAGGATTGCATCTCGCTTCCGTACTCGCGATGAACTGTACTCAGATTTCGAGAGTCATCCTGACCTTACGAAGATCGACAGAGCACTGAGGATTCCTCCTGAGTTTCGCTAGATGAGCTGGCTACTTTGCCCATCCAGAGATGCTGATGACGGAAGACCTCCTGCTAGCATAGTCAAGGAGTGGTTAAGTGCTCCGCTTCGTCTGAAGAGGGCTATCATCCAGAAGAAGAACCATAGAAAAGGACTTAATGCACCCCCAAAAAGGAAATCAGGTCCCGAAATGCATTCACAAGATGTCCCGGACTCCACACCCTGCCAAGCTAGTCCAGCAGGATCATCCATCAAATGTAGAGCCTCAGGTGGTCCTTCAGAGCAAGCGGCGAACCCTTCCAAGAAGCTGAAGGTTGTCTCTACTTCCCCTGAAATGATTGAAGCTCTTCGGGATGATGGTTCGAAACGTCTAGTGGAAAGAGCACAACCAACTTCTAGGGCTATGGATACAGAGGCTGCCCCTGAGATTACAGAATGGAGAGGTTGTGCCATAGGATGCGTATGATAAAGTTTCTAGAGACCTCATGACAGGACCCATCCAAATCCCCCCGGGATTAGTGCGGGATGACCCTGCTCCCGTCTGACACGAAATGTCAGACAAGGGATATTTCCGACCTTTGCCCTCCCGGGCTATCAAAGTACACCAGGATCCGGAGGAGGTATGTGATATCACGGTCCCTACTACAGTCCACATCCGATGTCAACCTGAAGGGCAGTCAAAACATTAAAAGCTGTGAGTGGACAAAACAAGAGTTTATAAAAACATTTTAACGAGAAGACATTTGTACCCTTCACTAAAAAGCATGCATACATTCGAAAACCATTTAACCAAAGAAACAATATGTGGGAACTAAGCCCAAAACCAAGGTTGAAAGAACCAGAATGAAAATGACCATAAGGGTCACTGCCCAAAACCTGTGTAAACATACGTCATATATCATATCATATAGCATACATCATATATACATATAATTCACACAACCGATCCTGTCACGGTTTCCAAAGCTACGCTCGTGCTACCCGAGGTATCAAACCCAAGTCTTTCAGGTACCAAGTCAATTTGTAAGACCCGTGTCCTGGAGGGAACGGTGAAAAATCCCACATTTCTGCGAGGGGGGAATGGTCTGGGAAAGGAATGGTGGTGTCCCTTAAAGGAGTATGCGCACACCTATCTAGCATGAGGCCTTTTGGGAGCTCAGTGGCTTTGGGGGGGATTGGAACCCCAAATTTAAGCGAGTTGAGGCTGGTGCAATTCCATGATGGGTGACCCCCTAGAAAGTTACACCGTGAGCTCCCAAAAATAAAACCGTGAGGGCAAGGGTAAGGAGGCCCAAAGCGGACAATATCATGCTAGATGAGTCGGGACCTGACAGAGGAGGGTCGGGTCCTGACAATTTGGTATCAGAGCCAGACCCCGATCGAGAAGTGAGCCAGCGAGGACGCTGGGCCCTAAGGGGGGTGGATTGTAAGATCCGTGTCCTGGAGGAAACGGTGAACAATCCCACATTCCTGCGAGGGGGGAATGATATGGGAAAGGAATGGTGGTGTGCCTTAAAGGTGTAGGCACACACCTATCTAGCATGAGGCCTTTTGGGAGCTCAGTGGCTTTGGGGGGGATTGGAACCCCAAAGTTAAGCGAGTTGAGGCTAGTGCAATTACATGATGGGTGACCCCCTGGGAAGTTGAACCGTGAGCTCCCGAAAACAAAACAGTGAGGGCAAGGGTAAGGAGGCCCAAAGCGGACAATATCATGCTAGATGAGTCGGGACCTGACAGAGGAGGGTCGAGTCCTGACACCAATGACCCGTCCTGAGGTTATAGTACAAGACTTCTTGAGAGTAAGGAACCCAAGTGGGGCGACTCCACTCAGTCGGTGCTCCGTGACTACTCCGGGGTCCACCTAGGCCAATGACCCTCCCCGGAGGAGATAATAGAACAAGTAAAGGAAGGTATATGAACATATATATACATAACATAAACATTCATGCCCGGTTCCCCTGAACCGTCATGATCCATAATATCCATTAACTAGGGTTCATGCCGGTTCCCATAAACCGTCATGAACCAGAATGACCTGACAAAGGTTCATGCCGGTTCCCATAAACCGTCATGAACTTGGAAATCCATCTAGGGTCCCTGACCCGAAATCATCAGTGTAAAACAACTGGGTCTCGTGCCCAAACATATGACATCAACTGGCATCCTGCCGCTATCTAAGGGTCAGTCACGACTCCGATCATAGTGATACGTGCAACCATCCATCTAGGACCGCCCTCAATCTTGGTATGTCGCCGTGAACGAATCAACCGACGCGACCACCACAAGATCATGGTGCACTCATCACCGATCGATATCCTGAACCGTCAGCACTCCAAAGTCGAGCCTCCCCAGGCTTCCCGACCACGAATCGTGCATCGTGACCTCTCCGAAAGGAACACATCCCAATCCGGAGACGAGCGTCGTATCGTCGATCGCCGTGTACATAGCACCCGCTGCGACCACGATTTATACCCGAAGGTCGTAAATAGCTTCATATGCCCTAGACAAAACCAAATGGGTCTCATACCCGAGTTTCTCCTTTTGGAAATCCAAAACCATTTAATTTAGACCAATAAAAGAATACAGACTCGTATAGGCACCGTATAAGGCCGAAACTCGAAACACGTGCCTATACGTAACCACACATCCAAATGCACTCATGGAATCACAAACAAGTATTTAAAACATATAATAAACATTTATGCATGCGCCAATTTAGAAAACAAGGTCCACTCATAGACCGTCCGAGCTGCCGCCTAGATTTGCGTGCCATAGGCTCTCCTGAGCCAATCACAATCTCCGGGATGCCCAAACCTGTCCAAATCATAATAGAAGGTTACTAGCTACTTAATTAACCTCCCACTAAAGCCCCGTAATTTTCCGGTATTTTTAAATATTTTAAAACTCGATCTGAAACCTTCCGATGCCCCGAACACTATGGAGACGGTGTCCGATCGACACGAAACCTGTTCCAAAATGTTCGTTACATCGAATAGAAGATTTCACATGTTGAAAGCACCCTCAAATTCCTCACCACGCGCTCACACGCGCCCCTAGAAGCTGCCTGTGCGTGAGGTCACGCGCGGTGAACAGTGTCACCAGCGAGCTCCCTCCGACCGGGTTCGCTGGTTCAAACTGGATCGGACCGGCTCGACCGGTTCAATGTTCAAACCTCCATGTTTTCGATCCATTTTGTCCCATTTTCATTCTAATACCTTCCTAATCCTATTTTTAATCTGTTTAGCTATTAAAATGGAATTAAAAGCCATCAAAACTGTAAAACCCGTACCTTAACCCGTCGTTCATGGCGGCCGAACTTTCCCCCGCCGTTCACGGCTGTTCCCGGCCGTCCAACGCCTCGAAACCAGTCCCATTCATCTCCTAGGGTCCCTAGAAACCTTACCCAATTAATGGAATCGAGTAAAAACCATTCAAACTCAATTTCGAATTTCAAATATTTTCTTACCTCACGGGTTCACTCCGCCATGGCCTCCACCGTGGGCCACCATCCAGCCTCTCGGTCCTCAGCCCCTCACACTCCTCACACGGTCACTCTCAGCTCACACAAGCAATGAATGGTGATGGTGTGTGTGTGTTTCGATTTTTGAAGAAAATGAAGAATATGGGGGAAATGGTGTTTATGGGTTCGGGTTGTGAGGATGAAGAAGAAGAGATGATGGCTGATGAGAGAAGAGAGGATTGATGGTGAGGATTGAAAGATTAATTAGCAATGGATGGTTAGGATGTAAAGTTGTTAAGATTAATTATATAATAATAATTATAATATTATTTAATTAGTTAGATCCACAAATTAGGGGATCTAGCCAATGGGTTGAGTGACACTTGTCACTCATCCATGGGACCCACTGAAAATATCTAGCCCAATCAGATTTTACCAAATCATCCCGTCTCGAAGTACGTGCATAGTGAAATCGAACTTCCGTGACCTATAACTTCCCCGTTCGAAGTCCGATTTCAGCATGCCGCCTGTTTATGGATTCGTAACATCCCGATCTACGTAACGATCCTCGGCCCTCGGTCATCGGACCTCTCGGTCAAAAACTCAACATTTGCCCCTTTTTAACCAAAATTACTAAAATGCCCCTAAACTTCCGAAAGTCATAACTTCTTCCACGAACGTCGGAATTGAACGTGCCACCTGTCTATGTCACAGTCATCGGTCAAAGTCCATTTGACCGCCCGATTGAAAAGTAAACGTTTTGCCACCATCAGGGGTAAAACGGTCATTTCGCATCATTCGTCCGATTTAGCCTAACTAATCACTGATTAACCTCACTAATCGTGATTAGTCACTAATCTAATTTAGGAATTCAGGACGGGTCGTTACACCTCAGGATCGCAAAGGCGGGGGTCCACAAGCTGGTTGACATACTTCGTGGACAAGCGGGGCTGGAAGCGGAGAACAAACGAATGAAATCAGAGTGCATCCGCCTTCGAGAGGGTCGCAACCATTCCAGACGAAACAACAATGCCTTGGTGGGGAAAATTCGTTCATTAGAGAACAAAATGCTCTAGCTGGAGACAAGCCATGCATAATAGTTGTTGGTAGAGAGTGAACGTGACACTGCCCTTAACGAGTCCGCTTTACTGCGTGGGTGTTTGTATAAGTCGGAAGAGAAAGTCAAACTCCTAGAAGCTGAAATAGAAAATCTGAAAGCTGATTGCTCGTTACCACCACATGCCCCCACAACTTTGTACTTCAAGGAAAGTGAAAGGCAAAAGTTGGGTATGGAGAGCCGGAGTGGGATCACCACCAAAGAGCAAGAGCTTGAACTAGAAGTAGAGCTCGAGGCTGGACTCGATCCTGAGGACGAGGCTAAGAAAATTGATGTTCCTGAAACCGACGAGTCACTTTTTGACGACATTTCCCTACTTTCCGCAGACTAGTGGGCAGAGTTTCAAAGAACCATGGGTTGTGAAGACCTGCATCCATAGTTTCTTTACATGTGTATGTTGACTATTATATTTTCATTTTTGTATTGAATAACTGGTTTGAGCAATCGAGATGTGATTAGCTAGCCATTCTTCAAATGAATAAATGAAAACAATATTTATGAAGAATTTTGTTCTCCCGGCTTTTTGTCAAATTTTTTCCAACTATTTGATGTATCCGAAACTTATTTGTTCAACAAATGCCCCCGACTGTAGCCATGGGCATTTAATGTTGGGGTTTAACTAACTTTGTTAGCACTTGCATTGGTGTTGCCTTCAAGGAAGGGCTTGTGCTTCTTAAGAGAAGGCTTGAAGTGCTTCCATAAGGAAGACTTAGGGTGCTTCCAAGAGGAAGGCTTAGGGTGCTTCCTAAGAGGAAGGCTTGAGGTGCTTCCTGAAGAAAGCTTCGGGTGCTTCCTAGTGGAAGGCTTTAAGTGCTTCCTAGTGGAAATCTTTAAGTGCTTCCTGGTGGAAGGCTTTGTGTGCTTCCTGGTGGAAGGCTTTTGATGCTTCCTGGAGGAAGGCTTGAGTTCTTCTCGGAAGAAGTCTTTGGATGCTTCCCGGAGGAAGGCTTGAGTGCTTCTCGGAAGAACGCTTTGGGAACCTTGCCGAAAGTACAATAACGCATAGGTGAATTAGGAATGACTTGACAACTTTATTTGTAAGTCTAAACACATCATTTTTGAAAATAAAGTCTATATTTGGCACAAAACAATAACTAGCTTAGCTTTGAGCTCTAGTTTGCATTATACATAATATTTTCGGAGATGATGAGCGTTCATGGAACCACTCACTAACTTTCCGTCCATTGTCTCTAAGGTGTAGCTTCCCTTTCCGCCTACTTGGTAGACTCGGTAGGGTCCTTCCCATGGGGACTTGAGTTTTATGACCCTGGACGATTGGGTGTTGCAAACTTCTACTTGAGAACAAGGTCACCTGGGAGAAAGTGTCGGAGTGAGGACTTCTTGTTGTAGGAACTTCTCACTTGTAGATGCGCTTCACCACTTGCTCTCTTAATTCCTCGTTGAGATCAAGGGAAGTTCTTAGAGCGATGGAGTTAATTGCTGGATCATCGAGCTCGGTAAAGGGCGCTGGAACAACAACATGTGGAGGAATGACTGCGTTAGTGCCGTATGAAAGGGTGAATGGAGACTCTCCTGTTGCACGACGTGGAGTGGTGCGGTAAGTCCAGAGCGTGCCATCCAACTCCTCCTCCCACAAGCCTTTCTTATCATTGAGTCACTTCTTGATACAGTCGAGGATCGTCTTATTTGAAGCTTTTTCCTGGCCATTACCCTGGGCATAATATGCAGTTGAAGTGAAATGCTTGATCTTCCAAGACCCAAAGAACTCATTGATTATGGCGCCAGTGAACTGAGTTCCATTGTCTGTTAGAATGACTTTGGGAAGTCCAAATCAGCAGATGATCTGGCTCCAGATGAATTTTCGAACATCAACCTGAGTTATGGTGGCCAAGGCCTTTGCCTCCACCCATTTGGTGAAGTAGTCAGTGGCAACAATCAAATACATCTTGCTTGGAACTGGAGTGTTTTGGAGCGGTCAAACAATGTCAATTTCCCATTGCATGAATGGCCATGGGCTCGTCTACGCATGCAGCTCTTCGGGTGGCGCCAATTGGTTAGGCTTGAACCTTTGACATTTGTCGCATTTCTGAGCATACTGCAAAGCTTCTTGGCGTAGAGTAGGCCAGTAAAACCCTGCACTAAGCGTCTTTTGAGCAAGCGATCTTCCACCGGAATGATTCCCACAATGTCCTTCATGAATCTCAACCAAGACTTTCAATGTTTCAGGATGCTTCAAGCATAACAAGTTTGGTCTCGTGAAGCTCTTACGAAAAAGTCTACCTTTGCCAACATAGTACCTTGCAGCTTTCATCTGGACTTTGCGGGCTTCTAACCGTTCATCAGGAAATGTACCATGCTCTAGGTAATTGTTTAAAGGATCTTGCTAACTTGGAGACGAATCAATTTTTCTTACTTCAATCTCTTTCACATCAATGCTTCGCTGCTCGAGATACTCAATCGGAATTGAGCGCTTGAAATGAAAGTCAAGTGATGACGCTAGATTGGCCAACGCATCTGCTTGTGTATTTTCGGCTCGTGGAAGTTGATGAAAAGTGAAAACGGAGAAAAAAGCAAGCATTTCCTAGACCTTGTTGTTATATCTGAGCATCCTTGTATCACGTGCAGCATATTCACCGATCGATTGGCTAGTGATCAGCTGCGAATCCAAATGAATAGCAAGTTTTTTGACTCCCAACTCCTTGGCAAGTGTGAGCCCACAAATCAAAGCTTCATACTCTGCTTCATTGTTAGAGGCTTTGAATCCAAACTGTATTGCCAGCTCCATTATTGAGCCATCAGGAGTGATAAGGACAATCCCCGTTCCTGCCCTTTCTGGTTCGAGGAAACATCAACAAAGAGCTTCCGTAGATGATTGGAAGTTGAGGGTTGCAGAGAAGAGGAACTATCGCCATGATCTCGTGACAAGGAAGTATCGGCAGCCCTAGGGGCATTGCGAAGCTTATTGCTTCCTTCCAGTGACGCTGGTGTGAACTCCACAACAAAATCCGCTAAGGCTTGGCCTTTGACAGCTGTTCGTGGATGATAGAGCAAATCATGCTGACTCAACTCTATGGCCCATTTCATTACCCGTGTCGATGCATCAGGTGCATGAAGTAACGAACGGAGAGGCTATTCTATCATGACGATTACCCATTGAGCTTGAAAGTAAGGCCTCAACTTCTTTGTGGTAACCAGTAATTCCAGAATCAGCTTTTTGAATTTTGGATATCGTGTCTCAGCGTCAAGAAGGGCTTTGGATGTGTAGAACACAGGCAGTTGAATCCCATTCTTTTCCCGGATAAGTGCAGAGCTTACAGCAACATCAGAGACCCCCAGATATAGGAACAGGTCCTCGTTATCTTTGGGTTTTTATAGCAGTGGTGGAGACGTCAAGTAGGCCTTGAGATCATGAAATGCTTTCTCACAACCTTCATCCCATTTATCTCTAGATGCCTTCTTTACTGCTTGGAAGAAAGGTCGACACCGGTCAGTTGACTTGGACAGGAACTTGTTCAATGCTGTTGTTCGTCCAGTGAGACTTTGAATCTCCTTCAGACTCGATGTGGACTTCATCTCTAGAATTTCCTTGATTTGCTTTGGATTTGCTTCGATCCTGTAAGACCCGTGTCCTGGAGGGAACGGTGAACAATCCCACATTCCTGCGAAGGGGGAATGGTCTGGGAAGGGAATGGTGGTGTGCCTTAAAGGTGTAGGCACACACCTATCTAGCATGAGGCCTCCCTTGGCTGCGCTGGTTAAGGTGGTTACCTTCCAGGCGTGAGGTCTTGGGGTCAAAACCTTGCGGGCGCAGGTGCGCCTAAAGAGGACAATATCATGCTAGATAGAGCGTGCAGGTGCACGTCTCTGGTTTAGATGAGGCCTTTTGGGAGCTCAGTGGCTTTGGGGGGGATTGGAACCCCAAAGTTAAGCGAGTTGAGGCTGGTGCAATTCCAGATGGGTGACCCCCTGGGAAGTTGCACCGTGAGCTCCCGAAAACAAAACCGTGAGGGCAAGGGCAAGGAGGCCCAAAGCGGACAATATCGTGCTAGATGAATCGGGACCTGACAGAAGAGGGTCGGGTCTTGAAAATTTGGTATCAGAGCCAGACCCCGACCGGGAAGTGTGCCAGCGAGGACGCTGGGCCCTAAGGGGGGTGGATTGTAAGACCCGTGTCCTGGAGGGAACGGTGAACAATCCCACATTCCTGCGAGGGGGAATGGTCTGGGAAGGGAATGGTGGTGTGCCTTAAAGGTGTAGGCACACACCTATCTAGCATGAGGCCTCCCTTGGCTGCGCTGGTTAAGGTGGTTACCTTCCAGGCGTGAGGTCTTGGGGTCAAAACCTTGCGGGCGCAGGTGCGCCTAAAGAGGACAATATCATGCTAGATAGAGCGTGCAGGTGCACGTCTCTGGTTTAGATGAGGCCTTTTGGGAGCTCAGTGGCTTTGGGGGGGATTGGAACCCCAAAGTTAAGCGAGTTGAGGCTGGTGCAATTCCAGATGGGTGACCCCCTGGGAAGTTGCACCGTGAGCTCCCGAAAACAAAACCGTGAGGGCAAGGGCAAGGAGGCCCAAAGCGGACAATATCGTGCTAGATGAATCGGGACCTGACAGAAGAGGGTCGGGTCTTGAAACGATCCCATACTGAGTCACAAGGTATCCCAAGAACTTCCCTGCTGATACCCCGAATGTATACTTCAGAGGGTTGAGCTTCATTTTGTACTTTTTCAGCAAGTTGAAAGTCTCTTGCAAGTTGGTGATATGATCCCCTCGTTTTTCTCCTTTGACCATGATGTCATCCACATAGACCTCCATGGTTTTACCGATGAAATCTTTGAACATCCGATTGACAAGTCTCTGGTACGTTGCTCCCGCATTCTTGAGGCCAAATGACATGACTTTGTAGCAGTACACACATCGGTCGAAGACAAATGCAGTTTTGTCCTTGTCCTTTTCATACATGAAAATCTGATTATAGCCTGAGTATGCATCCAGGAAGCTCATGAGCTCATTTCCTGCGATTGAGTCCATTAGGAGATCGATTCTGGGCAGAGGATAGTTATCCTTTGGGCACGCAAGATTGAGATCGGTGTAATCAACACAAACTCTCCATCGTCCTGCTTCCTTTTTCTTGACAAGTACGACGTTTACTAACCATTCAGAGTGCGGAACATCTTCAATGGATCCAGCAACGAGAAACTTTTCAATCTCCTCTTGGATGATAGCAATTTTCTCGGGGGAAAAATTGAGTCTTTTCTGCTTGACCGGCTAGTGGTTAGGATCCTCACGCAGGAATGCTATAAGTTCTTATTTTTCTGTGTCACTCAACCGATCCCCAATGCGGGCTTCTCGCTCAGGATATTGAGGGTCAAGTTGAATGAGGGTGACGTCGTCCTCTGGCTGCCATCCCTACGGAGTTGGTGGTTTCTCATGAATGTCAGGATCTTAACCCGTGATTAGTTGCTATTTGGGAGATGAAGAAAAAAACATGCCTCTAGTGGATGATCCTGCCTTGGGAACAAACTCTTCCTCCTTGACTTCCTTTAGTCCTTTAGTGAGGCATCGCCGAGCCATCGCTTGTTCGCCTTTGATCTCCCGGATTCCACCACCGAGAATTGGGAACCGAATATTCTGGTAAAGGCTTGACGTGGTTGCGAGGATCTTGTGAAGCCATGGGCTTCCCAAAATTCCATTATAGGGAGAGTACTCGTCCATGATGTAAAAAGTCTAGGTCGTGATAATGGGATCCGAATGCACATCCAGATGGAGAGTGCCTATAGTCATACTGGTTGACCCGTTGAAACCTTGGAGCGGAACGACTCTTTTTGTTGTGAGGCTTTCTAAACCCATCTTGCGCACTGCATCCAGGCTGAGGATATTTGATGCGCTTCCTTCATCATCGTGAATCCGAGCAACTTGAGCATGTGCGATCTGGATTGACACGACTAAAACATCATCATGCGGCCAATCAAGTCCTCCATTGTATGGAGAGTACTTGAGAGACGGCTAGTGCATCACGGATCTTTCTTTTCTTTTGATTGGAGGTGGTTCCTAGCAACTCCGATTCAGCTATGATGGTATTGATGCAAATCAATTTTGCTGCAGGTTCCTTAGGTTCTTTGTCAGCGAGTCGATCCATAGCCTTCCCTTTGACGTACTCAGTGCAATGTCCTTCTTTGATGAGATTCCGGAGATATCTCTCGAAAGATATGCATTTTTCGATGTTATGTCCATAGCACTCGTGGTAGGCACACCACTTCATTTTATCAGCCTTCTCTTGATCTCCTTTGACTGGCTCCGGCTTCTTGAACCATGGTTTTTCCTTAATTTCACTGTGGGTCTGATGGACTGGCAAAGATAGTTGCAAGTTAGGTTTCCCCATAGCTGGTGCTTGGGAGGGTTTTCCCGCCTTGTTCTTGTTGGATTTTCCAGTCGCAAACTTTCCATGGGACTCATCTTTATTGGAGGCCTTTTCACTAGCCCCAACATGGTCTTGAGTATGGGTGGCGTTCTTCTCGTCCTCCCAGCTTGCATGTCGCTCGGCTAGCGAAAGTATTTTTGTGAGACTTCGCGCATTGCTCATGACGATTTCCCCATAAAGCTGGCTGTCCTGAGGGAGTCCTTGTTTAAATGTCATTGCCGCAACAAGGTCGCTACACCCGACTATTCGAGACTTCTCCTTGCAAAATCTTCGTATGTATTGTCACAGAGTTTCTTTTGCTCTCTTTCAAACAGAGAAAAGATGGTCATCCTTCACCTCGATTTTCCTAAGTTGTGCGTACTCCTTCACAAATGTCAGAGCCAACTCTTCAAAGGATGCAATCGACCTCCGAAGGAGATGATTGGACCAAGTCATGGCTTGGCCTTGAAGAGAAGCTTGAAATTTTTTGCACATGAGTGCATCGTTATGCCCGTGGGGCACCATGACTCCACGGTAATAATCTATGTATTTTACCGGGTCGGAGGCTCCTTTGAATGGAGTGAAGTTTGGCGTTGCAAACCTTTGGGGGAATGGCTCCTCCTCAATATCCCTTACAAAATGTGTAACGACCCATCCCGGAATTTGGGATTAGATTAGTAACTAATCATGATTAGCAGGGTTAATCGGTGATTAGTTGGGCGAAATCGGACGAACGTGGCAAAATGACCGTGTTGCCCCTAGTTCTGGACAAAACGTTGACTTTTTATTCGGGAGGTCAAATGGACTTTGACCAATGACCGTGACGTAGTTCGGGACGTCACGAGTTCATAGACAGGTGGCACGTTAGATTACGACGTTCGTGGTGGAAGTTATGACGTTCGGAAGTCCAAGGGCATTTTCGTAATTTGGACGAAATAAGGGAAAATGTTGACTTTTTGATCGGGGGGTCCGATGGCCGAGGACCGAGGACCGTTAGGATGGTCTCGATTCCCTGAGTCCGTAGACAGGCGGAACACGTCGATCGGAGATCGAATGACCAAGTTACGGGTCTTGGACGCGTGAGGGGCATTTTGGTAAATTGTCATGGGAGGGCAAAATGGTAATTTGGCTATGGATTTTGGGACAGCCGTGTATGGAACTGTGGGGTTCCTTTCAGGCGGCAGAGGACGGGTGAATTTTTTTATGGGGCACCTGCTTGGACTTAGTGTTAGCAATTGTTAATGTTTTGAGTGGGTTGATCAGTGCACGGGTGCAATGGTGGGTTGAGCAGGCTGCTGGTGTGTCCGAAAATTGGGAGAAAAGAAACTGAGAGTGTCCCCCACGCGTGATCGATTTCCCAAGGCCATTGGAGAGGTGAGTGCTAGTAAATTCTTTAGGAGGAGTGAGGACATAGGGACAGAAGACAGTTCACGCTGTTGATGGTGGTGGTGTGGGGACTGTAAACTGGGCGGTGAGTTTGAATTGAAAAACAGAAAATAGAGCACTTGAGTTTCTTTTCACACTGAGCAGAGCACGGGTCTTGTTGATCGATTAATTGGAGGGCTTGGATCAGTCTCTGGGTGGTGAGTGAGATGGGGAGAGAATGAGTTGAGCGTGAGGGGGTGGAAGGGAATCTGAAACCCGAAAAACTACAATTTCGAGTCTCGTTTTCAAATTTTGATTTGGGCGGCCAATTGATGGAATTGGAGCTGAGTTCGAGTTTCTAGATGTTCAAACGAGTCGAACGGGATCGGCAGCGAGGGAATTGGTGAGGATATGAGCCCAGACAGCTTGTGAGTTCAGCTTTTGGAATCCCAGTTGAGTTGGAATGGTTCGAGGGATCCAAGCTCACAATTGTGATCGAATGTTGGTTCCTGGTAGTCCTGCGAAGCTGCTGGTTCGACCAATTGCAGAAGAACGATGAGGATCAATGGACTCCAAGGAAAAACAGTGTGTGGTCGTTCATCGGGGAAATTGAGCCCAATTAGATGGTCTGAGGTGAGTTAGACTTGTATGATCTCACAGAACCTTAATTAAGTCCAAAGCGAGGCTAATGGATGGTTTAATTTTAGGAAACAAGCCGGAATTAAGGGAGACTCAGCCGGGTCGCTTCGCGGGTTACCGGACCCGTTTGTCAGAGAAACGGGTGAAGGAGGAGATGAACAGTGCCTGTTACTGTAGCCGGCGCGTGGGTGTCACGCGCAGCCACTCACGGCGACGCGTGACGGCGCGTGGACTCGAATTTCAAGGTGAGTTCAACACGACTTTTGTCCTATACAATGTAACGAATATTTTAGCGTTGGTTTCGAATTTATCGGACACCGTTTCGATGTGGTTTCGAGGGTCCGAAAGTTTAGGCTACGTTTTTAATTAACGATTAAATTCCCGGAAAATTATGGGGAATTAGTATGGTGTTATTTGAGACCTTAATGACCCGTGAATGTGTTTTCGGACAGGATTCGAGTTTCTGGAAAATGCCGGAAATTACAGGAATGCGTGTGGCGCGAAACCGAGCCTTAAAATTGGTGTGTGAGTGGACGTTGCTTTCAAAATTTAATGCATGTATAAATTATTTCTATGATTTTATGATTATGATTATAAGTTGTGATTGATTTTGATTTCCATATTTATACGTATTTGATTCCCATATTTATACGTATTTTTACTATACATGTGAAATTACACGTATTTCGAGACTATGGTCACTCGTGTGCTTAATGATGGTTTAATGAAAGAAGTTATATGAAATGGGTGTAAAATGAGTTAAGAAGGTTGTTTATGATTTGCGAGTGTGACTTACGATTTTGACACGTTTTTCGATGACGTTCCGGATTTGCACGTTTTACGAGATTTTGAGTTATTGTGATTTGATCACTGTTGATGTTTGAATCGGGGAATTAAAATGAGACTTGTGTTTTTGAGGATTTTAAAAATGGGTTTTGAGTATGTTTTGCTTGGATCGTGATTTTGGTGATAATGGTTGTGGTTTTGATGTGTTGAAAATGAGATTTGAGAAAGAAGTGATTTCTATGAATTAAAATGGATTTGAAAAAGGTGATTTCGGGCTTGATGCTCGGGGCACAAAAGTAACTTTGATTTACGAGATTTCGGTTTTCGGAAATTTAAAGTGGATTCTTGGTTTGGGTTCGGGATGATGCTTCCGGATGCCGGCTTACGGAATCATTATTGCGAATTCGAATTCAGGAATGAAAAAGGATTTAATAAAGTGATTTGGTATAATTGTACATGCCCCGTGTGTGATGGTGATTTGAATATGTTTTGTGAAGTATGATTGGGAATTCGAATGTGGAAACTCGGACCATGAGTCCTGTTGTGGAAAATGTGATTTTGGGATGGATCCCACGTTGTCGTGTTCGACAAATGTTTTGGGGTTTAAAGACCCGTTGAAAACTGCTTTGGGGTTTAAAAACCCGTCGAAAACTGTTTTGGGTTTAAAGACCCGGGTGCTATTACTGGAGCACGTTTTGAGTTTAAAGACTCGGTTAATTGATGACGAGGGAGGGCCCTTAATGAGTTTAAAGACTCGTGAGTTTAAAGACTCGGTTACTGTGATACCCCCGAGGCCTATTGATTATGATTTGAGTTTAAAGACTCGTTGATATCCCAGGAAGGCCTGTTTATGCGCATGGTTTTGAGTTTAAAGACTCGGGCGCACTTGATATCCAGCAAAATGACTGACTTGTGATTTATTGATGATTTCTGATGTTCGGTTGAGTTGGGCGGTGGCCCGGTATATGGTTGATGGTTTTGGATCATGTTGTGCATTTGGTTTGATTCGTGGATTTGGGCTGAGGCCCGGTGTTTATGATTGCGGGCTAAGACCCGATGGTTGAGAAAGAAAAAAAAATGATTTTGAGGTTCATACGAGTTTTTCCTTATGTTGAAATTTGATACACAGTCTTTCTTATGTGGGAAATCTTAACCGATTGCGAAATGATTTTTGTATGCATGCATTCGTTTTTACGCGGAGGGTAAAAACGTTTGTTGTAACTGTTTTGCTAAACTGATTTATTTTTGTCCACTCACACCTTTTGGTTTTTATTGACCCTAAAGGTCGTGGCGCGTTGTTCGGGGCTGTACGAGGGGCGGAGGCATGAGTAAGTACGTGTGGCTATCCCTGGTTTGGCAAGTACTGAGGGTAACTTGGGATTTTTAGTCATCTTGCCAAACGGGAGCAGGACCGGGCATGGTTATCGATGCCCCTTTCGGGGGCGGTCCTGTCAAAACGTGTAGAGAGTTGTATCTGGCGACGTAGATCGTCCTCTAGATCACCATTTCGTTGAGCACGAAGGTGTCTGTCCAGTATTCTTTGAACATCATTAGCCCGCAACACACCTTGCTGAGGCAGTGAGTTATTTTGTGCTAATCACCGAGAACCTCCTTGAGCTTCTCCCCTTGATTTCTGGGATCGTGCAGGGGAGTAGGCTTCATCTTCCCTCTCACTGCCATGGGCAGATCGTCTTGGGTCTTTGTGTAGAGCCTGAGGTTACCCCCTACTCCTATGTGAGCGCTGTGAGCGCTCCACCCGTGATGTTTCCCTAATCCTACTTCCTAGCCGCTCATGTACTGATGGCCTTAGGTGTTGTGGGCTCTTTGCTTAGCGAGCCTGACTTTCTTCACTGGAGTCGCTTAGTGAAGTGTCTCGTGACATTGTTCGGCAGCGGATCGGTTCTTTCCCAGGTCGCCTTGGAGCATTCTCTTGTCTTCCATGTGACATGGAATGTCTGTCTGGCTCTTGGACTGGTCTTTCTGCCAGGAGTCGCTGTAGAGCTCTGACTGTAGTTGAACTTGGCTGCTCAACCTTTCAACTTTCTTCGCCAAGTTGTCATGGGAAGGTTGGTGGTGACTTCTCCCTGAGATGTCGTGACGCCCATCCAGAAAGTCTCTTGGGTCTACGTTTGCTGTGGGTTGATCATGTCGTGATGCACCTCCCATCAACCGCCCTCATGCTTGTTGCAAAGCCGAAGTTCCTTCCCCTAGTGCGAGCACTTGGTTAGCTGGAGAGGAGAATGCACCGAAGCTGAAGGTTGGCCTCCCTCAACGTCTCCATGGGTGCTTCTATGGACACACGCCTGGGTCGAATTGGCCACTCCTCCAGAGTCTCTATGTGAGCCTCATTCCTCGTCTGAGCAGTTGAGGCAGAAATACCTTCTCCAGCTGAACGAACGGATCGTCGAACCCTGGCCATGCTTGATCAGTGAATCTTGAATGGAAATTTGTCGAACGATGAACACATTCAAGATCTTCGAATCAACGTTAAGAACGATGAACGAAGTAGGATGAACGATGAACAATCGTGAGAGCTTCTTCTTGAATATCTTCAAGCTCTCAATGAAATCACCAATTGTTGAAGCAGAATTGGTCCTTTAAACTCAAAAGACTCAAGGATCCCTACAAACAAGCAAACAGTAAGCTATCGTTCGTTCAATGATCGAGACCCGGGGGTGTTCGACCAAGAACGCTCCAATGCTTAAGTCAGCTTCGAAATAGAAATCTCAAGAGCTTAAGTAGTGTTGAACAGAATTACCTGGAAAGTGAAATGAGCTCCACTATTTATAGGAAAACCTTGGGAGCCTCGAAGCGTTCTAATTGGTCGGTTGAATTTGTAATTAATAAATAATATATTTATAATAAAATATATTATTTAATAATTATAATAATGGCTCATTATGGTAATAATGATAATTATTGTGATTTAATATCAATATTTAATTGTTCGTTGTTAAGAATAATGACAATTAACTCTCGGGGAGAATATTAATATTACGGAGACTTTTAACCCGATTAAATAACGTATTTAGCCGGTAAATAGATTATTTAATACATGAGTGTCCTCAAGTCATTTGTATTATTGCTAGGGGCAATTCGGTCATTTCAGGATCTCTTGAAACGTTGAAGTTCCTCTTCTAAACATATCCCAAAAGTCATGTCATATGGGTCAATCTAATGACATAGTACCCATAGGCCATAACCCATATCATCGAATGAAATTGACATAATCAATGACAAATTTGAATTGAGAATGTCAGTACCAAATGACCTAATGAAACAAAGATAACAAGAAAGCACGTATATCATAAATTACAATTGTTGTTATATAGAGAATAGTTAAAGGTGAACCAATAGTTCATGCATAGAACCAAATTTCATACCATGTTATAAAACTTACATTTCTTACTAGTTTCTTATGTATGTGATTGCCCACAGCACTACAAATTAAAATATAACATGACTCCAATTTCTATTTTGAAAATTACAATTTTTTTGAATGTGTATAATTGAGAGATCTCTTGTATCTTATCGCTCCTCAATTCTTTTTTTTTTTTAATAGATAAGTGCACAAAGGCTGATTTATTGCCCTATTGGATAAGACTTTATCTACCTTCCACTTTTGGTCCTACAAAAGCAATATAAGAAAAGGCATTTTGACAAATTCTCAAAATTGATCACTACTCGCATGGCCGCTAAAAGGAACAGTAATACACCTTGACCTAAAAAGTACACCAGGACACCGAAATTGAGGTATGCTGGCGACATTCGGATGCAGATGTTTGGATGATGAAAACCAAAAGTTTAAAAGGGTAAGTTTTAGGAGGTCGTGCGAAACGTAATTAGTAAAAACTAATTAGCATTTCATCGCGATAGTCGAAGTACAGAGCATAATATACACATTGATGATCATAAGGGTTAAGCAATTACTTGAGTTACCCTGATTTCCACGTGTCACACCCATACTTGCGGTGTCAATGTCAGAGCAGCAATGACGTATTTCATGGAATACGAAATACGCTAGATTCCATCAGGACTTTTGGGGTACAAAAATAGAAGGGTAAGTGGACTTGATTGCTATTTAAATGAAAAACTACATGTTATAAAAATTTACATTAACCCCTTAATTTTGAAAAATAATACTAAAAGGTTATCATAGTAGAAAATATGCATGTTTTATGAAAAATAATACTAAAACGACCCAGACATTCAAAAAAGGTAATTTCAGGAATTCAAAAAGGAAATGACAAATTTCTCTTATAGGTCAAAAGTTGACTTTTTGCCCTAATACTCTTTGGACTTCGCATGAGGACTGATACGTAGGCCTCAGAGTCATGAGTTTGTAGATAGGTGGCATGCTGGAATCGGAGATCAGACAAATGTTTTATGGGTCTAGAATTACCAAGGGCATTTTGGTAATTTTGGTATTAGGGGTATTTTGGTAATTTTACAAGTAAATATATCTTTCTGATTTTGTGAGATAGGGACAAGTGTCCCATCTTTATCACTTCCACCCTTATCTCCTTGTATGCACCGACGTAGTATGTGTTCATACGTGTGTGTGTGTGTATTGTGTTCGTGTGGGTTGGAAAACCAAAAACCTGAACAACATTCAATTGTGATCCTCCAACCCGTGAGCCAAGAGAAATAGAGGGAAAAAAAGAAGAAAAGAAAAACCAAGAAAAGAAAAGAGAAAGAAACCAGAAGCACGATGAACACAAACTTGAAAAAAAAAACCCCCCCGAAAAGAGAAGAACCTGTGATTCTCCATTTCAATTGTGAATCAACAGACGTTAATTGACCAAACTAAAATCATAAACTTCTTCTTGGAACAATCAAGAGGAGGACTGTCAAAAAATGGAAGGATATCACATAGAGACGAGCCCAGAACATAGTTCGAATTTTGATTGTGAGCTTTGATTGGAAATCTAGGAAATTCAAGGTAAGGATTCTACAAATCAAACCCATATGCTTGTTTCTGGGTTTAAATCGAGTAGATTAGTGGGTTCAATTAGAAAAAATGGAAAAAAATTGGAAGGAAATTGGAAACGAGTCGTGAAATTTGGATGGGACCCCGAGTTGCAGACCCACTCAAGGAAGACAACGACGGAACCCGCGACTGCACCTGCAAGCGAGTGAGGCCCAGTCGTAGGTGGCACGTGGGGGTGCATTCCATGTCATCTTGAGATAAGGTCAACACAACTTTTGATATTTTCGATGCTACGAACATTTTCGCTGAGGGTAGTTTTGAGTGTTTCGAAACATTATGCTTAGGTTTTTAATTAATCCTAGAAATTAGGGGAATTTAATGTGAGTTTACTTGGGACGTCCTTGGTTATGATTTTTGACAGAGAATATAGTTCCTGGAATTACAGAGACAATACAGCTAGGAATTAAGCCACTTGGAAGGTGTGTGAATGGACATTAATTTTATAAATTACGATGCATGCATAGCTAATTATTTTAATTGCATTATTGCATGATTTATGTGGAAATGATATGAATATGATTTCTAAATGGATTTTTGATGATTTTTTGGATTTATCGAATGGTTCTAGACACAGATTTTACGATTATTTTGTGGAAAATATGTTTTGGGGCTCATGCTCCGTTTTGAAGGTGTTTTGACTAGGTTTTAAGCCAAGTAACTGTGTTAAATGAGTTTTCTTGGTTTTGTTTTTATTTTCCAAGGTCAACCATCCTCAGAAATGGTCAGCGCTCAGACGTCTGGAGCTTAGCTCCGTAGATCTTAAGGCTGGAAGTATGACACCTTTCGTATGGGAGCGGCTTGAGCCTGGGTGGCTTCCTAGATGTCGCTGATTTCGGAGATGGGACTCAGACATCTGGGTCTCGATTTTACAGATCCGGAGGCTGTCTATGTAGAACATGATATTCAGTTGGAGGAGGCCAAGATGTGTAGCTAGTAGAGGCAAGATTATTGAGGATTGGTTGGTTTGATTTATCGATATTGGTTTTGGGTTTGTTTACAAATATTATGTGTCCAGTTGATATTATGATTGAGATTTGAAGAAAATGTGGACCACAAGCTTTGGTACGTATTGTGATTTGTGGGTCCCAAGACTTGTGGTTTTTGAATGATTTGAATTCTGATTGTTTATGTATTATCCTATGCATGGATTGTTTATAAAAATGGAGGATAAATGGTTTATTTTTTGAAATATGTTTTTAATGTTTATTTTTCCCCCTCACACTTTTTAATTTTTTTTATTGTCCCTCCAAGCTGTTTCACAAAGATCGGGACCAATCGAGAGGCAGGGCATGATCGGTAAATCAGTACATGTATCCCTTGTCTATCAAATATTGAGGATAGTTTTTGAATTTTCGATTGCTTGTTAGACGGGGCTAGGACTGGACACTATTATCAAAGTGTTTTTGGAGTAAGTCCTGTCAACTTGGCATCGAAGGAAGGTTGATACTGAACTATGTTTTCTAATGTCATGCCTCCAAGAAGCGAGCCCTATGCATAGCCTGGTGATGACAATGATAAGTCAGTGTCTCATTTAGAGTGAGTATTTGACGTTTTGAGATGACGAAAGATCTTCTATAGGATCTGGCATGCTTAACGATGTGTTTACCTGGTGACTAAGCATGCTAGTGGTGATATGGATTACAGAGTATCAAATGAAGACTCAGACAGAGTGAGGATACTGGACTAGGACTCATAAGGAGTCAAAATTGGGAATAAGGGCTCGAGAAGAACCAGACAGTTGAAATATAGATTACCATTTCGAATATTGAAATGGTGGTCAGCCCGAGACATTGTTATGGACCTCGTAACGATAGTTGTTGAACAAAAAGTTTGAATTTTGGAGACAAAATTCTTTAAGAAGGGTATATTGTACCAACCTAGAAATTCAGGAAAGGTAATTTAGGGAATTTAAATGGAAATTGATGATTTGAATATGATTTATAAATTATTATTTGATGATTTTCTAGATTTATCGATTGGTTCTGGACACGAATTTTACAATTTTTTCTAGCACACCGCCGCACTCCCTGGAGTCCACAGAGTCGTCCTCGCCCCCTGTCGAGCCCAAACGAACAGCACACGGCCACACCACCACCCAAACTCCTCTCTGTTCTCTCTGTTTTTCCCGTGAACTCTCCCCCTTCTCACACCAGTTCCCGTACACGAGTAGTCCTCACTACTCAATCCTCACACTCTCAGCTTCCCTTAGTCACTTACACACTCACCAATTCACACAAACATACACAGTCACCGATCAATTCTCCCAATCTCTCCGTCTCTGTTTCTCTCTGGTTCGAACACAAACAAGGGCGCACACACACACACACACACACACACACACACACACACACACACACACACACACACACACACACACACACACACACACACACACACACACACACACACACACACACACACACACACACACACACACACACACACACACACGTGCACGATTTTGAAACACCCGTGCACTCACTAGAACCCTCTAGCCAAGCCCCACGTGTCACCATCCCCTCAAGCCTCACACAAAAATCTCCTCTCTGCCCTGGGCACTTGTCCAAATCTGGCTACACCAAGCCCAAAGTACAAAAGACCAAACTGCCCTTCCTTTTAAGTCCAAATTACCATTTTGCCACTACCTTTCTAGACCCGTAATGCACACATCCCAACTCCGATGAATACGTGCCGCCTGTCATCAAACTCAGGACGACAAGATCTACCTAACGGCCCTAGGTCAACGTGTCAAAACCCGATCGTACGAAAAGTTAACTTTTCCCCCTATTTTAGCCACATTACGGTAATGCCCCCAACCTTCCGAACATCATAACTTCCTCCTCGGATGTCGGAATCGGGCGTACCACCTGTCTACGGACTCGTGACGTCCCAAACTACGTCACAGTCATCGATCAATTCCCAATTGACCGCTCGAACTAAAAGTCAACTAGTGGCCCAGACTAGGGGAAAAATCGTCATGCTACGCTAACCGACCAAAAGTAACCAACTAAACACCAATTAACTCACTAATCCCATCTTAATCACTTTCTTAATCCTAATTTCTGGGACGGGTCGTTACAACCTACCCTCCTAAAAAGAATTTCGTCCCCGAAATTCCACATCTAGTTCCTGACACTTAGGGTCTCCTACCCGGTGATCAACACTAACTCAACAACCACTACTTCCAAGTTTCCGATCTATCATCTCCACCTTGGGTATTTCACTCCATCCCCACCTACCAGTTCACCACTTCTAACCCTCTCTCAGTACCACTAGGACTTCATGGTGTACGCAAGGAAAACTCTATGAACAGAAAACAAAGGTATTTTTAAATACCTTATATGGAGTACAATAGAATTCATAGAGTACATCCTCACATACTACCACCGACACTTCTCGGAACCAACTAAAATCCTAACCCAGAACAATCTAGGCCAACCAGGAAACCCTACCTACTGGCTCACTCCCTCAGCCACTACTTCGACCACTTGTCAGAATAAATCTACGAAGTCCTAAAGGCAAATCCTAGATTGTGGGTTCTCTTCCTTCAATAACATCATATCGATCAGTTATAGTCACTCCTTTCCCGTTTCTTCCGTCATCCTTCAACGGAACTCACCGTAAGTTGTAACCTCGTCACTCCAGGTCACCTAGGGTAAGGCCTAACCAGACTTCGAAATCCAACAACAAAGGAGGTACAACACAACCAAGGATAATAAAAGTATCTGTCCCCGCACCTGGTGCCGACTGAACTTCTTGCTGAGTCATCGCAAACACTCTGGCCTGAGATCCTGAAGATCTACCACGTCCTCCCACACCACTAGTGGCACCACCACCTCCTCTAGTGCCAGCTGTCCCTGACGCTGACGCTGTACTCCGTCCGGGCTCCGCTGATCCTTGACCTACACCACCTTCATGTGGTAACAGTGGACACTCACGTCGGAAATGACCTCGCTCCCCACAGTAGAAACAAACATCCCGACCAGACGGACTCAGTCTCCCCGTCGACGAAACAGAAGTCGCACTAGCTTGTGGAGTTGACTGTGCTCGGTAACCACGAAATCCTGAACTCTGGGAACTACCAGGTCTGCCAAAATGATCATCGCCCGCCGACGATGCTCCACTGAAGTTACCTCTCTTCGGTGTCCTCAGACTCGAAGCTCCAGAAAAAGGTGGCTCCCGACGTCGTACCGGCAAGCTAGCCTCAATTCGCACCGCAGCGTCCGACAACTCTCGGAGGGTAGTAAACGATCCAGCCGTCACTATGGCTCGAATCTCACCTCGCAGTCCCAACTCAAACTTAGGACACTTCTCGGCTTAAGTAGCCACAAACGCAGGAGAAAACCGAGACAACATCTGGAACTTCTGTTCGTACTGAGCCACACTCAGATTCCCCTGTTGAAGTTGCAGAAACTCAGGCTCCTTGGCATCTTGGAAAGAACGAGGGTAATACTAATCTAAGAACCTCTCCCGAAACGTCTCCCAGGTCACAGTGTGGGCGTCCCAACCAGACAACTCGAGGGTATACCACCACTCGTATGCCGCACCGTCCAGTAAGAAAGTAGCCAGTAACACTCGATCCTCCAGTGGGCAATGCATTACTGCAAAGATTCGCTCAAGTCTCATGATCCACCTTTGGGCTTCCTCAGGATCTGCCCCACCAATAAAAGTCGTAGCCCCGAGTCGCTGGGCTCGCTTAATCGTAGCACTCTCTGTTCCTCTCACCGCTTCGTCTTCAGGTCGTGGAGAGGGTCTACGTCTCGGAGGCATCATCAATCGCAAGTTGAAAGAGGCATAGAAGCAATCAGACAACCTAAACACAACCTCACAACAAACACAACCCAGCAAACTCGACAAACCTATGCTCTGATACCAATTATCAAGACCCACCCCGGTTTCACCCCGAAAACCAAGGTAAATCCTGCTCCCGTCTGACACCCCGACACTAAACCGAAATAAACTCACGAAAAACCACCAAAATACACAGTCAGACGCAGGAGAAAATTTAAACATCCCGAAGTTAAGTTTTACAGAGCATAGTACCAAAAACAAAGGAAATAAATCTGATAAACAAGGTACACACACAACGGAAAAGTTTAAGCACTCCGGGGTCACTCTCGAAAATTCTATGCCTCCGACGCTACCTCGACGTCACAACCCCGCGCTAGCTCCACGACCTGGAGGGCAATTTAAAACAGAAGGTGTGAGTGGACCATAAATAATAAAATACTTTCCGAAAACCATTTCATAATTAAACCAAGGTTTTAGCCCTCCGTTTTGAAATCACATGCATAACCCAGTTATTGAAAACAGTTAGAAATCCTAGAAGGATCGTCATAAAAAATTTGCTGAATCATTATAAAAACAGTTATAGAAATCATATCATAAACATCATAAAACCGTATCAAAAAACATAAATATCAAGCCATCATTATCCGATCAAACCTGCTGGATCTATCCGAGTCTTTAAACTCCCGAGTCTTTAAACTCAATCCAGGCCTCAATAATATCCGATTCTTTAAACTCCTGAGTCTTTAAACTCAACAGGCCTACGGGGGAAATCAATATATACAAGTCTTTAAACTCCCGAGTCTTTAAACTCAATCCGGGTCTTTAAACCCAATCCGGGCCCGTCCCCCGTCAATCACAATATCCGGGTCTTTAAACCCAATAACCAGATCCAGCAAATCCAATCCAAAACCATTTGAAAACCAAGTCCAAATCCACATTCAAACCCGAATCCGAAACCACTGGTCTGACGCCATTCCGGCATCCAAAATCGTCATTCCGAACCCAAATCCAGAATTCCACTTTTCAACTTTAAAACCAAATCTCGTTTACCAAAATCCGATTCTAAAACCGAAAACTTTGATCATCAAATCATGTCTCAAATTCATTTATAATCATTAAAAACCATTTATCATTTGAAATCCCGAAACTATAACATCATAAGCAGAAATCAGCCTTTTATCGTAAAACGTGCCAAATACGTTATTTTCTTGAAAAACGTGCAATTATAGAAAACCAACACCACGCATTTAAAAATCATGGAATCACATGTAAAACCATAAAACAAGTATGAAAAACAGTTACGCATGCTTGAGTTTATAGAAGGGGTCTACTCACAGATACCGGCACGTCACTCGCTCCCCGTACGTCCCTTACGTTCCTCAGCTTCCTCGGGAAATCCCGATCCTGTCAACAATCACCAATGTATGTTACTAACACGTCTTCTAAGACTCTCCTACTTTTCCCCAATAATCTCCGGGACCTAAACGTATCGAACCGGAACCCTAAACCTTCAACCTCGCAGAACTACTCCGAATCGACATCCGATTAACCCGAAACCAATTCCAATGGATTCCTTATGACATGTAGAGCAAAACTCAGTTGACCGTTTTCCCAAACACCGCCGCACGCGCCCCCACGCGCCACTCAAAGTGGCTGCGCGTGGCCTCACGCGCCTGCACACAGGGTACTGTTCACCGTCGTCTACCTCGCGTGAACCGGTCTGAACCGGCGTTCCCGGTTCTCCGCCATCCTGTCTCCGTTTTCCTCCCTTTCTTCACCTTCTTCATCGTCTAATCCTAAGGAACCTATCCCACTCACTCAAACACCATGACACCGTCCCTAACCCGTCGACTCAAGCTCGAAGCCAAAACCCAAACTATCGCCTGTTTCACGATCCGACCACCTACGTCCTCCCTCATCACGGTGGCAACACTAGATGTTTCCTAGGACCTCCCTGAGTCTCACCTAACTCACCAAAACCATCGACTCAACCCCAAAAGCCACGACTTTTGTCTTGAAGTTCACGGCCAAAATAGAGCAAAAGAACGGGAAGAAGAAATTACCTGTCGTCGATCGTCGCCGTGCTTACCGCCGCACTCCCTGGAGTCCACAGAGTCGTCCTCGCCCCTTGTCGAGCCCAAACGAACAGCACACGGCCACACCACCACCCAAACTCCTCTCTGTTCTCTCTGTTTTCCCCGTGAACTCTCCCCCTTCTCACACCAGTTCCCGTACACAAGCAGTCCTCACCACTCAATCCTCACACTCTCAGCTTCCCTTAGTCACTTACACACTCACCAATTCGCACAAACACACACAGTCACCGATCAATTCTCCCAATCTCTCAGTCTCTGTTTCTCTCTGGTTCGAACAAAAACACGGGAACACACACACACACACCTGCACGATTTTGAAACACCCGTGCACTCACTAGAACCCTCCGTGCACTCACTAGAACCCTCTAGCCAAGCCCCACGTGTCACCATCCCCTCAAGCCTCAGACAAAAATCTCCTCGCTGCCCTGGACACTTGTCCAAATCCGACTACACCAAGCCCAAACTACTAAAGACCAAACTGCCCTTCCTATTAAGTCCAAATTACCTTTTTGCCACTACCTTTCTAGACCCGTAACGTACACATCCCAACTCCGATGAATACGTACCGCCTGTCATCGAACTCAGGACGACAAGATCTACCTAACGGTCCTAGGTCAACGTGTCAAAACCTGATCGTACAAAAAGGTAACTTTTCCCCCTATTTTAGCCACATTACGGTAATGCCCCCAACCTTCCGAACATCATAACTTCCTCCTCGGATGTCGGAATCGGGCGTACCACCTGTCTACGAACTCGTGACGTCCCAAACTATGTCACAGTCATTGGTCAACACCCAATTGACCGCTGGAACTAAAAGTCAACTAGTGGCCCAGACTAGGGGCAAAATCGTCATGCTACGCTAACCGACCAAAAGTAACCAACTAAACACCAATGAACTCACTAATCCCATCTTAATCACTTTCTTAACCCTAATTTCCGGGACGGGTCGTTACATCGGGTGACGCCCCGATGTTGATATGATGTGGGTGCACTGGTGTGTTGTGCACATGGGACAATGGGATTGACTACGGTCAATCGGTATGTCGGGTTGAGTGTGCCCAAGAGTACGAGTACGTTGTAAGTTGGATAGAGTTCTAGATGGACATGAGTGACGATCGGATCAGATCCGTTAAGTGACAGTTTGGAGACTCGAGGTGAGTCTAGATGACAAGTGGTATCGTTGAGTGATGCGAGATGCGATACGAGGACTCGAGAGTGAGTCGAGATCAAAGTAGCGCAGCGGAATCGTAGTGGAGCTGGGCGTTGCCAGCTGGTCACGACGGATGTGACCTGTGAGGGTAATGGATGGATAGTTATCTGATGCGTTCGGATAGATGTGGTTGATGGGACTCTCAGAAGAGTCAGTTTTGGGTATAGGAAATTGAAAGAGTTGACTCGTGCGAGTATTTAAGTCAGTTTGGCATAGGTCTGAGGATGAACTGTGAGATGGGATACGTGCCATGGGGATGGTAGGATCTAGAGGATGTCGTCTGATCAGATGCTGAGTAGGACGCCAGCTTAGATGTGATAGCCTTTAGTGGGAATGTGTTTCCAGCCTAACGACTGTCAGATGGAAGGTGTCAGAGAATCAGACTGAAAAGCCATTTGGATGTCAGTTTGGTGTTACTGACCTGTCTAAGTGAGTGACAGGTGTGATCGACGAGTGTCGACGTTCTGTCTCGAGTGAGACGTACGAGCTGACGTGTAGTTCTCGAGAGTGAATTGGAGCTTTGGAGGCTCCGATGACAGTTTGTACCGAAGACGATACTGTTGAGTACGGTATGTGTGTTGGATGTGTACTGCTACACAAATATTCTCGCGTGGGTGCAGCGATCCGATTTGAGAAACCTGCATGGATTCCACAGTTTAGTTGGGGAATCGGGTCAATTTGAATTTCGAGGACGAATTTCTTTAAGGGGGGAAGATTGTAATGACCCGTCCTGAATTACCGGGATTAATTAAGGGTTAATGACGGATTAGCGAGACTAATTGGGGATTAAACGAGGATTAGTGGACGTTCAAGGTGAAATGCGATTTTGCCCCTAGAAGGGGCAAAATGTTGACTTTTGGTTCGGAAGGCTAAAGGTACTTTGATCGATGACCGTGACGTAGTTCGGGACGTCACGATTTCATAGACAGGTGGCACGTTCAATTCCGACACTCGTGGAAGAAGTTATGACGATCGGAAGATCAGGGGCGTTTTGGTAATTTTGGCGAAAAGGAGCAAACAGTTGACTTTTGACCCGGAAGGTCCGATGACCGAGGGCCAAGTACCATGACGTAGATCACGATGATACGAATCTGTAGACAGGCGGCACGTCGAATTCGGACGTTCGACAGAGAAGTTACGGTTCACGGAAGTTCGAGTGCACTATTGCACGTTTTTCGAGACGGACGCTTATTTGAACTTTAGTGGACCCCAGCCTTTTTCTCAGACCCAATGGATGAATGAAAGATGTCATTCATCCATTCTTCATCATTTTCATTCATTCACCAAACCATTCCCCGTTCATCCATTTTTTCCCATTTTTCCCAAACCAACTCGATCCCATTTCTCACCCAAAACCCAAACCCTTGACATGTGAGCTTAACTGAGAGAACAGAGAGATGAAGAGGACTGGCTGGACGTGGTGGCTGGCCCAGGCAGCACCGCTGTGCACGGTGGGCGAGAAAAACCGATCGAGGTATCGGTTTAACCATTTTTCGATCCATTTTCCATTTTGTGTATTATGGGTCGATTTGGATGTTTGTTTTGAATTAATTAGGTTGTTAGGAGGTCAATAGGAAGGTTTTGAAAGGTTTTGGACGTTGAGGAGCCCTGGGGTGAGGTTTTGGATTTTTGAACTGTGAGAACCAAATTGGACCGGTCGGATTTAGGACGTTTTAGGAGTTCTAATTGATTAGTTTAGGTTACTAGGACGATTATAGGAAGAATAGGATCAAATTGGATTGAAAACGGACCAAAATGAGAGAGAAGGAGCCCCGAACCGGTCATGCCGGTCCAACTGGACCGGCCAACCAGTGAACCGGTCGTCGCAGGGAAGAAGATGCACTGTGCGGTGGCGCGTGAGGCCCACGCGCAGTGCAATCCGTGGGAGCGTCCGAGCGTCTGTTGAGGAATTTGGGGAAGGTTCCAACATGTCAAATCATCTATTCGATGTAATGAACATTTTGGGACTGGTTTCGTGTCAATCAGACATCGTTTCGATATAGTTCGGGCTGTCTGAAAGTTTAGGATCGGCTTTAAAAATAGTTAGAAAATCCAGAAAATTATGGGGCTTTAGTGATGGGTTATATAAGTAGTTAGTAACCCTATAAATTAATTTGGACAGGTTTGGGAATCCCGAAGGTGACGTTTGGCCTGGAAAGACGTTATGGCACGCGTATCAAGGCGCGACTTCAGACGGTCTGTGAGTAGACCTTTCTTTCGAAATTGATGCATGCATAAATGTTTATAAATGATTTTAATACGTATTTTATGATGCCATGAGTGCATTTGGTTGTGGTAGCTTAGGATCGACATAATTGCACGTATTTCAAGGTTTTCGGCTTTATGTCGTACCTTTGCATACCAAGTTTTCGATGACGGTTTAATAAATGGATTTTGGCTTTGGAAACATGAAATCAGGCACGAGACCCATTTGATTTATAACTCTCGGACTTAGAGTCCATTTGATTTGACGAGGAATCGGAACTAGGGTCCATTTGAGTTATACGATCGGACCGAGGGTCCCGTTGATTTATGATCCGGGCTTGAGGCCCATTTGGTTGTAACATCGGGCTGGAGGCCCATTTGACTGTAGCATCGGGCTTGAGGCCCTATTGGTTGTGAAATCGGGCTTGAGGCCCCGTTGCTTGATGGTTCGGGCTTAGGGCCCAGTTATTCGGGATATTGGGCTTGAGGCCCTGTTGATTGTAACATCGGGCTTGAGTCCCAGTTCGGTTTGTGAAATGAGAATTCGGGCATGTGACCCTGTTGAACTGTGGATTTAGGCCGAGGCCTGTGAAAGTGATTTGAATCGGATTCGAGGAATCCTATTGAGATGAATCGGGTATGAGACCCAATTGAGAAATGTATTTGAAAAAGAAAGAAAGTACTTGAAATTAATGAACCTCCATATTTTTATATGGTTTCCTCCAGCATCGACCTGGAGAGTCACGAGCCACAGACCAGAGTGGGTATCCCCATAGGGATCCCGTTCCAGGAGTGGAGGTTACTTATGATGTGGTCTCGGACCAGATTCCGGACAGATGTGTGGACTAGATCCAGAGAGAGAGCTCGGACTAGATCTAGAGATTGAGCATCCCAGATGGAGATTCCTGGGAGAAGACTCGGAGTGAGACCCCGAGTAGTGTGCACACTAGTATAGATTTGTCATCGTGACTATATCGGGGATGTGTTCCCTAGGGGCTGTGTGCACCGAGTTGGCATCTTCTCGGAAGTGCCGTGGATGGATAATACGTATGTTGATACGTATGAGGTTTTATGGAAAAGTGATTTGAGGGCGGAGACCCTATGTTTTAGGATTAGAAAGTGATTTGGGGCTGCGACCCCGTATACGTGATTTGAGGGCGGAGACCCTATGTTTTATGACTTAGAAAGTGATTTGGGGCGGAGACCCCGTATTCGATGTTTTAGAAATGATTTGGGGGCGGAGACCCCGTACTTGATGTGATTTAGGCTAAGTCCCTATTGATTTGACCTACGGGTTTTGAATTGTGATTCCGGGTTAGGGACCCAAATGGATTTATGGTTCATGACGGTGTATGGGAACCGAGCATGAACCCTTGAATGATTTTGAGATTATGTTTGATATGTGAAATGGTTTTATGAACGTTTTGATAAACGGTTTTTGAATGCATGCATATGCTTTTATTGAAGGGCATAAATGTCTTTATACGAAAATGATTTTAATGAAATGATTATTTTTTTCCACTCACAGTTTTCGTGGTTTAATGCCCTTCAAGTTGATAGCGGATGTGGGCTATAGTAAAGACGAGACATCATTCCCCTCCTCCTACGATCCTGATGCACTCTGATAGCCCCAGCGAGGGCTAGAGATGGAATTTTCCCTGGTCTGACACTACGTGTCATACGGGATCAGGCGGGTCCCACGTTAATCCCGGGGGATTTGGGACCGGTCCTGACACTGGTGGTGGCTTGGATTACTGAATATAGAATTCAGACCCAGACGAAGTAAGGATAGTGGACTAAGACTCAGAAGGAGTCAAAATTGGAAATAATGGCTCGGGAGGAGCTGGAAGGTTGAAAAACAGATTATCATTTTGAATATCGAATGAGGGTTTAGGTAGGAGCCTAAGCCATTTTTGTTGACCTCGTACCGACAGTTGTTGGATAAACAGGTTTGAATTTCAAGGATAAAATTCTTTAAGAAGGGTATATTCTAACGACTTAAAAATTTAGAAAAGGTAATTTCGGGAATTTAAAAGAAAATTGATGATTTTTCCCTTATAGGTAAGAAGTTGACTTTTTGCTCCAGATACATTTTGGTTTTGGACTTATCGTGAGGACAGATACGTAGGCGTCAAAGTTCCGAGTCTGTAGACAAGTGACATGTTGGAATCGGAAATTGGAAAAATATTGACGATCCTAGAATTATCAAGGGAATTTTGGTAATTTTGGTATTAAGGGTATTTTCGTAATTTTACAAGTAAAGATATTTTGATGATTTTGTGAGATGGTGACAAAAGTCCCATCATTATTGCTTCCATCCTTATCTCTTTGTGTGCACTAGCATAGTGTGTGATTATGTGTGCGTGTTGTGTTCGTTTTGGTTGGAAAAAAAAACCCAAAAAATATTTAGTTGTTATCCTCTAACTCGTGAGCGAGAACCTGTGCCCTCGATTTCAATTGTGAATCTATGGACCTTAATTGACCAAACCGAAATTAGAAATTTCTTCCTAGAACTATGATGACCAGGATCAGAAATCCGGGAAATTCAAGGTAAGGATTGCACAAATTGATCCCATATAGTTGTTTCTTGATTAAAACCGAGTAGGTTAGTGGGTTCAATTATGAAAAAGGGACATGAATTGAAAGGAAATTGGAAACAGGTTGCAAAATAGGGTTGGGACCCGAGTTGCAGACTCGTTCAAGGAAGATGGTGATTGAGCCCGTGACTACATATGCAAGCGCGTGATGCTCAGTCAAAAGGAAGGTGAATGGCATGTGGGAGTGCATGACACGTCATCTTGAGGTTGGCCCAATTCAACTTTTGATGTTTTCAATGTTATAGACATTTTGGTGCTGGTTTCAAGTTGGTCAGATATCTTCTCAGGGTATTTTGGGTGTTCGAAGCGTTATACTTAGATTTTTCATTCGTATTTAATCTCGGAAATTAGTCGACTTTAATGTGAGGTTCCTTCGGAAGTTTGTAACCCATAGTTATGAATTTGACACGCGATATAGTTCCTAGAACAATAGAGAAGCGTATAGCTGGGAAATGAACCATTTCGAAGGTGTGTGAGTGCACACTTATTTTATAAATTGTGATGCACGCAATGCATGCATAGTTAACTATTTTATGATTTGAATATGATTTCTAAATGATTATTTGATGATTTTTTTTTGGATGTATCGATTGGTTCTTTACAAGAATTTTATGATCGTTTTTTGGAAAATGTGTTTTGGGGCTTTGGCCAGTTTTTTGAAGGTGTTTTGACTAGGTTTTAAGTCAAGGAAATGTGTTAAATGAGTTTTCTTGGTTTTATTTCTATTTTCCATGGTCAATTTTCTTCAAATATGCTTAGCGCTCAGACGTCTGGAGATCAGCTCCGCAAATCTTGAGATTGGAGATATGACATCGTACGGATGAATACAGCTTGAGCCTAAAGTGCCTTCCCAAACATTGCTAATTCCAGAGATGGGACTTAGATGTTCGGAGCTAGGCTCCGCAGATCTTGAGGCTATCTATGTAGTACAGGATGTTCAGCTGGTAGAGATCAGGATGTATAGCTAGCAGGGATCAGGTTAATAAGGATTAGTTGGTTTGATTTACTTATATTGATTTTGGTTAATTTACTGACATTTTGTATCCATATGATTTTATGAATGGGATTTCAGGGAAATGTGGGCCATGTGCCTTGATATGTGTCTTGTTTTGTGGCTCATAAGACTTTTGGTTTTTGATTGATTTGAATTCCAATTGTTTATTCTTTATCCTATGCATACATGTTTTATTAAAAAAGAGGTTAAAAGGTTTATTTTTCGAAATGACACGACCCATCCCAATCACCCCAGGCGTAACACGGGATGTGCCATGCTCCCTTCTGACACCAAGTGCCAGACAAGGGATAACTTAAGGCTTGACCCTCTCAGGGCTTCCAGAATGCGCCAGGATTAGTGGAGGAGTGTGATGTCTCGGTCTTTACTACAGCCTGCATCCGCGATCAACCTGTAGGGTATTAAAAATATTAAAAGCTATTAGTGGACCAAAAGAAATAGTTTAATTAAACACATTTCAGAAAAGATATTTATACCTTTCACTAAAAACATGCATGCATTAGAAAACTTGTTATCTCAGTCATTTGCTTTAAATCAAAACATAGGCTTTGCAAATCCACTCTCAGTGAAAACATTGTTTAATCAAATCCATTTCCTTCCTCAAATCTTTAAGGCCTTAGCCCAAAACCGTAAAACCAAACCATGTGGGAACTCAACCCAAAACCAATCACGTGGGAACTCAACCCAAATCTACAAATACCAAACAACCAATCCTTTGAAATACAGTTTAGCAATCTGAGGCATCCCAGATGTCTGACATCCCAAATGTCTAATAATGTCATGGTCCAAGGCTACGCGTGCCCCTCGATCTCAAGTCCAAGTCTCCCCAAGGTCCACCCAGGTCAATTACCCTCGTTGGGAGGTGAAGGTTTTAACCTTTAGCAATCCTGATCCTAAGCCTCTCTACGGTCTTTCACGTAGAGTGGCCTCTCTCAGGAAATGCTCTGTGACTACTCTAGTGTCCCTGACACCTGGAGAGAAAAACCACACATAGGATGGTACGTTTAAAAACTGAAATCCAACCAATAGAAAACCATCGTAAAAGCATGTATACATCAAATCCAGCTTCGGCATTTCAACAGAGTCTCAACCCGAAGTATAATTTCCAAATCCAATTAGGGACTTAGCCCATTTCCAAATCCAAATCTCATTAGGGACTCAAGCCCGAAATCACATTTGATAACCACAAATGGGACTCAAGACCGGTATCATAAACCAACTGGGCCTTATGCCCGATACCACATACCAACTGGGACTCTGGTATGATATTTTATAAATCAATGGGGCCACAAGCTCGGAATGAAATTTCCAAAATCTGAAATCCTTTCTTTGTCCAAATCATTTGAAACACAAGCACCTATAAAATATGGCCTAAGTCCAAAGTATAACACAACCCATAAGTCCTCGAAATACATACAATACCACATTTATACAAAATTACCAAAACACCACAAACAGATGCACTCAAGGAATATCAAATCATGTATATAAAACACATAAAACAAATATGCACGCATCATATTTAGAAAGAAATTTTCCACTCACAGACCGTCCTTGTTACGCCTCGATAATCGTGCCATAAGCCTCACCTTGCTAATCCAACCTCTCCGGGTCATCTCCGATCGACACGAAACCACCACATTGGATCCGGATCGTCAAAACCTTTAAAATGGTACTGGTCCCACCTTGAAATTCATGCCCACGTGCCCCTATGAGTAGGTCAAAGATGTGGTTAACCCTGGTCAAAAGTTAACTACTGACGACATCAAAGTCAACGCTGATGTCAGCATGACATCATCTTGACAGCTGTCATGTCTGACATGTGTTAGACCTAACAGGTACCATGTGTCAGCATCCTGTTGTTCTACACGCCTAACATGTCAGTGACACGTGGCATCACCTGTTTGGTCCACGTCACTAACATGTTAGGCTAACTGGGCACTGACAGCTGCCACGTGGTAGTCCCTGATTGGTACACCCTAGACACCTGTCAGATGATGACGTCACCTGATGATGTCATCATTATCTTCAACCTTCATCCAGGTCGACCCGGACCTCTACAGCCGGGTCAAGCAGACCCACGACTCGACCCAGCTCCCATTTCTCAATTTCAGCACCATTTTGATCCCCGTTTCTTTCTATGGGCTCGTCCAATCCCCAACAATGGATCTATCCAGTCAAAAACACCAAAGACGGACTAGAATCTACCTGTTTCATGATGAACAGTGATGATCGATTTCCTTCTCCGTTTTCTCTCAACTCTGGCCACCCCTTTCCTTCGAAACCAGTCCATACTAAATCGTCTTGGTCCCTAGAACACTTTAGAATCAACCCAACCCTTCAACAAACGTCCAAAACATATTTTCCATTTTTTTTTTCAAAAATAGGTTACGGGTTTCAGGTTCTTACGTCCGCCGTGGTTCTCGCCGTGCTCAACCATTCTCAACCTCTCTGTCATTCTCAGTCCCTCACTCTCATTCTCTCGGTAACCACAACAAGGATGACAAATATAGTGGTGTGTTTGTTTATATTTGGGTTTGGGAGGGTTTCGGGTTAAGGAAGAAAAAAGAGGATGAAAGAGAAATATCCCAAATAATTGGGTTTTGGGCCAATTAGATGAGGGACATATGTCGCTAAATGATTGGTCCACCCAGATTTTCAACCCAATCCAAAAATGCTAGTTGTCTACTTTTCTTAGTTTGCATAAATAGTACTGTTTTCCTTCCGTGAACCCTAACTTCCTCGTCGAATGTCCAATTTCAACGTGTTTCTTATCTATGGACTCATATCAAATTGATCTACATAACGGTCCTCGGTCCTCACGTATTTGACAACTTGGGTCAAAAGTTAACTTTTGCCCATTCCCAAGGGAAAAATCGTCATTTTACACCGTCGCAAAATTCCTCAATTAATTTCCGATTAGTCCCGATAATCCTCAATTAGTCCTTAATTAATTACGTAAACTCGGGAAGGGTCATTACAACCTTCCCTCCTTAAAGTATTTCATCCTCGAAATTCAAACTAACCATAGACCACATCCAACTTGTGGAAATCCAAACCTGCCTCACATTTAGGTCTCAGATTTAGTCCTCACATTCATTCTTCACATTCAGTGTCCCCTTGTGTACATGTACACGTCCACTAGCCAATCATAGCACACTATCCCCAACGTCACACCCATATCCACGATACTCGTCTGTACTCAACCACGTTGAACATCTCGCCATAGTACTCGTTCGTACCTAAACATTACACCAATAACCACCTCGAGTGATGTTGACCACAATCCAACTCATTGGTAGGTCCGCCATACTAGTCACCTACACCAGTACCACGCTGAAAATTCTGTAATTCAGACTGACATCCTTCATCTTTTCAGCCTGACTACCCTTCTCAATCACCAATCAAACATCGTTTAGCATTTCAGCATGATGGTTCATCTCGATCTCAATTCAAGCTGACATCCTGCTCTCACTCATTTTCGACAGTTTCCTTAACGTTGTACTAAGCCGATACTCACGTCTACACTGTCACTACTCGAGTCACCCATACAAACCTGGACTCACTCTAGAGTCCTACGAAGGTACCTCGTACCAAATCTCGTCTTACTCAGCATCCAACACTGTGATTCTTGACTCGTATTCCATACTCAAACTAAATCTCAACAGAGTTCCATCAAAATATCTCATCGCCATCAGCGATCAACGCTAACATCTTACTCAGTCTGTGGTCACACTAACCACATCTCACTTAACCTGTGTATAACTAGACCTCATCGAATACTTGCTCCAACAGTGATAACACATCTCAAGCCTAGGGTTCCACAAGCCATCCACGGCTCTGAGCTCCCGCTCATACAATCACTGAACCCTTACAAGATCACTTTGGTCTAGTGCACAATGTTCAATGTCCAGTCCACGCTCTCAACAAACCGACCATATCGAAGCTAATCCAATTACCATACCACGTCCATCCCGGACTAAACCTTGAGTACCAGGTGGACATTATAAACGTCAGGTTGCCCTACACTCCATAACTACGCTGTCCAACGTGTCCTGCTCATAGGCGCACACCACGCACAACCACAACCCAGTCCACGCACCACGTGGCTGCTAGTCAATCAAGATTCAACTCTGGAGCTTGTTCGTCCAATCCTGTTCTAGACAGATTATACATTCCAACTCAACATCCATCTTGAGTCTCATGGTCACCTGGCCAACACCTGAAGAGTGTCCAATCCCACTCACGTTCTTGGAGGACGTACCAATCCCGAATATGTCGGTTACCAACTAACATCCTGCCCAAGGCATCAGCTATTCATCCTTTCCTGAGTGATACTCCGAGTATTGTCTCATTTACCACAGAATAACCTCTACTCGATAGACAAACACTTGTCCTGTCTGAGTGAATCCAAACCCCATCGTCTGACACTCATCCTATCCGGGCGATTTCAATCTCAACCGTTTTATTCCATAGCCATATGAGCCTCTACATCTCCATCCATAACACCTGCACCTCCAGACAGAGAGAAGGAAATTAAATCATAAGCAATAGAGATTTTCACCACCGACCATATGGATTGTGGATTTCCTCCACTTAGCCCAATATAATGTCGACTTAGGGTAATCCAAGATGATGACATCAAAGTTAATCCTTCGTGAGTGTAAACACCAATCGTACTACACTTACCCACTTCAGATAACACCAAGAACCCTCTGCTTCACAACTCATTCAAATTTAACCCACTTCCAATCTAGACATTCCGACACCAAGAGGAATTGCAACCATGCCACATGCACAGAAGCAGAAAACGAGAAGTCTCCTTCACCGACCAATACCATATGTTGATAACTACTGTAGTGATTTTCTCACATCCAAATCATTCTCCCTTTGGTCCGACCTTGGCCAACTTAGACTTGCAAAAATGATGAGAATTTCACTGGAGAAGGAAGTATATTTATTAGCACAAGAAGACGTGGAATTAATCTGATCAAAACCAACTCCCGAAGTTTCATCGAAAAGAGTACTGGTCTCCTATCGGTGACACTAGTCAACTGAGCGTCACGTCCTACCATTGGACTCTCAAGGCCTCATCTCTGTCGTAACCCCTCGGCATGGAGGTCGTAACTCACTCGAACATCACTTCATGTGTACGAGAAAATGATCTAACACAACCCTGACCATACCGAACCGTCTCGGCTCACCAAACTACCACCAACGTAGTAATATCTCGTACGTCCTCTATGGGATCAACTCTCGAGCACCACACTCGTGTACACTTACCAAAACAAGACTAAACACCTGTCACACAACCACTAGGGAACCTGTCACCAAACCAGGTATCTCATACCTTCAATTGACTCAAGCCAACTTCATTTAGCTGAGCCACCCGGGACCCTCATTGTCCTGCTCAACCATTACTGTACTCATCCAACTGTCACTCAAGTCTCAGAGAATTATTGTTAGCTCCCCAAATCCACTAATCCCCATAACTCCCCTGCGTCATCTGGAAGCACTCAATTAACGTTGGGATTCCATCCAAATCATTTCTACTTGAGATTCCACAACTGTTACTCGGGTCACACTCCCAAGATCTACCACAAACTGACCAATCCTCCTCATCTGGTTAGCACTGAACACGAGCACACCACAACTAAGGCACCCCCTCTTTAGCTCGGTAAGAGCTACAACCAACCTTTTCTTGTGTCAGAGGAACTCTGCCTCCAGAGTTACTCACCAACTCTAAGCAAAACCACGTAAGAAACATTCCTCGAACATCGCCCAACAATCAAAAGTCTCAACTACTACCACCCTTGATAGCAATGTTTGTCACAACCTCGTGCAGATAAAACCAAAAAACTCTCTCGATAATGAGATTCTACACCTAGATGGAAACTCACCATCGGTACCAACCACTATGTACTACCTTAACCCTATCCCCAACGGCGTAACTCAACTTCTAAACCACCTCTAGCGTGACGAACGCTCTGCTCAAGGTGTCAAAACTACTGATCTGTCCACCCCGGGATCCGATAGACAAGTACCACTCTCTGGATAATTTGCCCCACTAGTCTCAACTAGTCTCAACAACACAACTCTAGTTTCAGACCAATCATTTGTCATAACTCAGAAAAGTCGTCAAATCCAACCGTAGAGGGCTGCTCGTCTTCAGGGTCAAATCTTACTGCATTTTTGGCATAACTTTGACACAAGATTCTGAACACATCCTACCCACGATTAATTTCCTCTAGGCTCTCCTACTCTTTACCCTAACTCTCAGGTTGATGGCAGGCTGATTCCACTAGACTCTCCTACTCATTTCCACGATTCATGTTTTGACATCCTACACATGTGTGACACTCTCACAGAAAACCGTCCTCTGATAGCAATCAACTACTCTAGTTCCAAGCTGACAACCCCGCTCTGATACCACTTTGACACGACCCATCCCAATCCCCCCAAGATTAACGCAGGATGTTCCATGCTCCCATCTGACACCAAGTGCCAGACAAGGGATAACCCAAGCCTTGACCCTCTTGGGGCTTCTAGAGCGTGCCAAGATCAGTGGAGGAGTGTGATGTCTCGTTCTTTTCTACAGCCCACATCTGCGATCAACCTGAAGGGTATTAAAAACATTAAAAGTGGTGAGTGGACGAAAAGAAATAGTTTAATAAAACACATTTCAGAAAATATATTTATACCCTTCATTAAAAACGTGCATGCATTCAAAAACCTGTTATCTTAATCATTTGCTTTAAATCAAAACATAGGCTTTGTAAATCCACACTCAGTGAAAACATTATTTAATCAAAGCCATTTCCTTCCTCAAATCATTAGGGCCCTAGCCCAAAACCGTAAACCCAAACCATGTGGGAACTCAGCCTAAAACCAATCACGTGGGAACTCAGCCAAAATCCATAAATACCAAAAAACCAATCCTTTCAAATATAGTTTACAAATCCTTGGAATCCCAGATGCCTGACATCCCAGATGTCTAATAATGTCACGGTCTAAGGCTACGCGTGCCCCTCGGTCTCAAGTCCGAGTCTCCCCAATGTCCATCCAGGTTAATTACCCTCCTTGGGGGCAGAGGTTTTAACCTCTAGCAATCTAGATCATGAGCCTCTCTACAGTCTTTCACGTAGAACAGCCCCTCTCAAGCAATGCTCTATGACTACACTAGTGTCCCTGATACCTAGAGAGAAAATCCACACAAAGGATGGTATGTTTAAAAACCAAAATCCAACCAGTGGAAAAGCATCGTAAAATCATGTATACCTCAAATCCAGTTTAAGCATTTCAACAGGGTCTCAGCCCTAGGTATAATTTACAAATCGAATTAGAGACAGTCCAATTCTAAATCCAAAATCCAGATCCAAATCTCATTAGGGTTTCAAATCCAAAATCATATTTCATAACCACAAATGGGACTCAGGCCCGATATCATAAACCAACTAGGCCTTATGCCCTATACCTTTAACCAACTGGGCCTCTGGCCCGATATTTTATAAATCAATGGGGCCTCAAGCTCGGAATGATATTTCCAAAATCTGAAATCCTTTCGTTGTCCAAATCATTTGAAACACAAGCACTTATAAAATATGGCCTAAGCCCAAAGTATAAAAGAACCCATAACTCCTCGAAATACATGAAATGCCACATTTATACGGAATTACCGAAACACCACAAACAGATGCACTCAAGGCATTTCAAATCATGTATATAAAGTGATAAGTCACGAATTGAGCATGATTTCAACGATATTTCTTATCCCTTTTACTTGTATTTTGATTATAATTGTAGAAACAATAGGAGAAAATGATCCATTTTGTGAGACATGTGTAGATTATGAAATTTAAGTCAATTCTGAAGAAAATGGAAAAAGAAAGGAGGAAATCCAAGCCAAAATGAAGGAATAGCACTAAAATGAAGTTAAGGTCCCTAGCTGAAATCCCAGTTGAGGGCCTCTCGGGTTTTGTCTTTGAATTGGCATTTTTCAATGTATTGGATGTGATTAGAAGCTCATATAATCTCCAGGTGTTCCAATGAGGTGATAGCACATGTCAAGACAATCAAGATTGACCAAGAAAAGGGGTTCTTGCCTTTCTTGGTCGAGGGGGACTCCTAATCCTACAAGGAGTGTGTGTGTGACTTTGTTGATCAGAGTTGCCAGCCTTGCACACCTAGATTAAGTGGGCTATTTCAGACATTATGCCCTGGAATCTTGCTAGGAAAGTTGGCCAAAAGATCCATTAAAAGAAGGGTTCTTATCTGTTCTTTGGAACCCAAGAAACTAGGATTTCTTGTCTTATCAACTTCCTAGTTTTTAGGGATTTGGGGCAGCTGTCCTTTGGACGAATTTTCCCACCTTTCTCAATGAGGAAAGACATTGATTGACTTGGATAAGAAGACTTAATTATATTCTTAATTAGATCTGAAGTTAAAGATTGCAAGAAATAAGGAAAAGGAAGTTTCTTGAAAATCAAGAAACAATCATAAATCATGGCTAGGGTTAATTTACCCTTAGCCGCAATTTGTAGCCCCTTTCCTTTAATTTAGGGATTGTGATCTGATTTGGAAAGTTAATAATTCAATTCCTAGTCAAAGATGAAGTCAAGAAGTTGATTAAAGAAGGAAAAGAAGATTCCTTAAGCAAGAGGGACACAAAAATGTGGCTAAGGAGTTTTCCTCCTTATTTTGGGGGCTGTTTTTCCCTTTCTTTTAGGGAGATGTTAGGGCAGGTGTTAGGGGATATAAATAGATATTTTCTCATTGTTTTTGGACATCCAATTTACCTCCTAAGGTCCCAAAACTCTGCAAAAATTTCTGCTCAAAGTTTATACACAAAGTAGCCGCAATTTACCCTTTTGTTCATGCTTTTGGATTCAAGTCTTGCATCTTCTTTGTGACATGAAGCTTGGGAGACGTAGAAGTGTTTGTGCCGCTTCTCTCATGCATCATTCATCTTAGTATTTGTGTTTCCTAGTGTGATTACTTGTGGATCAAGCAACTTTGGACGAATTTGCCTTCCCTTCTCAATGAGGAATGACGTGGATTAACATGGATAAGGAAGCTTAATGATCTCCTAATCAGATCTTGAAGTTAAAGAGGCAAGAAACAAGGAAAAGGAAATTTCTTGGAAATCAAGAAACTCAAAACTCATGGCTAGGGTTAAGAAAGCTTCCCCAGCCGCATTTTATCATGTTTCCTTTATTTTAGGGCAATGTAATCTGATTTAGGATAACATTAAATGAATTCCTAGTCAGAGATGAAATCAAGAAGTGGAAAGAAGGATGTAAAGGGTGTCCTTTTACAACAAGGATCTCAAAAATGCGGCTAAATCAAAACTCACGGCTAAAGGAGTTTTCCTCCTTGTTTTGGGGGTTGTTTTCCCTTTCTTTTAGGGAGATGTTAGGGAAGATGTTAGGGGTTACAAATAGATATTTTCTCATTGTTTTTTGACGTCCAATATACCTCCTAAGGTCCCAAAACTTTGCAAAAATTTCTTCTTAAAGTTTATACACAAAGTAACCGCAATTTACCTCTTGCTCATGCTTTTGGATTCAAGTCTTGCATCTTCTTTGTGACGTGAAGCTTGGGAGAAGAAGAAGTGTTTGTGCCACTTCTCTCACGCATCATTCATCTTAGTATTTGTGTTTATTAATCCCTAATCTCTTTAAGTTTATAGCATTCAATTATGATGTTTGTTAACCTAGTTATGCGTGAGTAGTTTCCTTTAGGATTAGGGCTGTTTGAAGCCCTAGCCATGATAGTTTATAATTAGATTTCTGGCTGTTGATTATGGTTGTTATGTATACCTGGATTTTTTGGATTACTATGCTTTATGAACTCAATTTATGCTTGTAAGTTTGATCACCTTATTTGTGTATAATTGTCGATATAATTGCTTGACGGATCACCTCGATGTTTGTGTTCACCCTGAAATTTGTAGCATCACGTTTAAGAAGGGGAATCTTATTCGTAATATAAACTCATGACTTCCTAGGATTGCACATCACTTTACTAGGGATAGTGTAGTGTCATTTAATCTTCTTCATGTTTCATGCATTATCACACACCATCGGTAATAGTTGTTTAAGGGCGGGTACATCACGCTTAAACATGCAATCTAAAAGAAGATAAATGTGTGGGGTGAGCCTTAGCTACCCTTGCGTCGGTACTTAATTCGGATACATGCATAATTAATCTAATCAACAAAATCTAAGGAGAACTTTAATTGGTAAAGGTGGATAACATGTCCTAATTCATTCTAATCATCACTCAAAACCCCCCAAACGTTTTTGTACTTTTTCTCAAGTTGTTTCATTCCATACTAAGTGGATTCAGGTTGAACAAGTCCTCAAGGGATCGACCTTTGGAAACCTACTATACTCGTCATACAATTTTGTGCACTTGCAAAGTATTACATTAGGAGTTATCATTCATAATTTCTTGGTTGATAAATCTTCTATCAACTTAGACATATTTCTACGACTTCCTAGTGTCTAGGACAGTTTCCAACCACCCAGATATATTCCATGACAGGACCCATCCCAATCCCCCCAGGATTAACGCGGGATGACCTTACTCTCGTCTGACACGAAGTGTCAGACAAGGGATATTTCCGACCTTTGCCCTCCTGGGCTATCAGAGTACGCAAGGATCCGGAGAAGGCATGTGATATCTCGGTCTCTGCTACAGTCCACATCCGATGTCAACCTGAAGGGTATTAAAAACAGAAAGACTGTGAGTGGACAAAAAGAAATAAGTTTCGTAAAACATTTTAATAAGAGACCTTTATACCCTTCACTAAAAAGCATGCATGCATAGTAAAACCATTTATCCAATCATATATGTTAAAACATCCATAATTAGGGTCTCAGCCCCAAATTCTTTAAATACAAGTCACCCGGGCTCCTGCCCAAAACCATTTACAGAAAACCAGAACATAGTAAACATACGTGGGATCTCAGCCCAAATCCATTTATCATTATAAACAGAATTTCCCAAACCAATTGAAATCATGTTTATCCATTATATTTCATATCCAAGAACCTGTCACGGTAAAATAAAGCTACGCGCGTGCTAACCGTGGTCTCAAACCCAAGTCTCTCCAAGGTCCACCCAGGTCAATGTCCGTAGATCAATGACCCTCCCTGGAGGTAACAAACCATGCCCATCCTGAGAGTAAGGAACCCAACTAGGAAGTGACTCCACTCAGTCAGTGCTCCGTGACTACTCCGGGGTCCACCCAGGCCAACGACCCTCCCTGTAGGAGACAATCATATATAAAGGATGGAATATGAAAAACCTTTTGAAATCATTCTTTAAACCTTTCAAGGATTCATGCCTGGCCCCCATAATCCGTCATGAACCATAAAACCTTTCCAAAGGTTCATGCCGGTTCCCATAAACCGTCATGACCCGTAAATCCATTTCAGGGGTTCATGCCGGTTCCCATAAACTGCCATGACCCATAAAAACCATTTGTAACACATAGCTGGGCCCTAGGCCCGAATCCATATAGAAACTGGACCTCAAGTCCGAATCGTAAACCAACTGGGCCTCCGTCCCGATTCCATAAATCAAATGGGTTTCGAACCCGAGTTTGCCTTTTCAAATCCAAAACCATTTCATGAAATCATATCCAAAACCATAAGTATGGAAAATCAGTGTAAAACCAGAAAACCTCGATTTACGTGCGAGCACGTAAATTGCCTCGAAATACGTGAAACCATATAAATCACAAGAATCCAAATCAACATCATAAAATAATATTCATAATCCATAGAAAACATTTATGCATGCATCACAATTTAGAAATCAAGGTCCACTCACAGACCGTCCGAAGCCGCGCCTCGATACGCGTGCCATAACCGTCTCCCAGGTCAATCACCTTCACCGGGACTCCCAAACCTGTCCAAATTCATTTAGAGGGTTACTAATAGCCTCATTAACCTCTCATTTAAGTCCCATAATTTTCTCGATTTTCTAACTATTTTTAAAGTCGATCCTAAACCTTCCGATGCCCCGAAACATATCGAGACGGTGTCCGATCGACACGAAACTAGTCCCAAAATGTTCGTTACATCGAATAGAAGATTTGACATGTTGGAACTTTCCCCAAAATCTCCCCCACATGCCGCCACGCACCGCCTGAAGTGGATGCGCGTGGGCTTCACGCGCCAGTGAACAGTTTTCTTCAACCTCACGACTGAACCGGTCCGGCCGGTTCACTGGTTCCCAGGACCGGCATGACCAGTCCGGCCTTATTCCTCCCTCAATTTCCATCCGTTTCAGTCCAAATAAATCCTAAAATTCCTAGTTTAATCCTAGGAGTCTAATGGTATGAAGAAAACTATGAAAAACATCCAAAATCCACCTCCTTCGATTCCTCCCTCACGGCCCAAAACGTATGATTGCCCCATGGGCTTCGTTGCCATCCACAGCCGTCCAAAATCATCCTAAAACCCTCCTAACCATCTAATAATCCTAACCTAATCAACCAAAACAGCCCGTAATAACAAAATCGAAGTAAGAGGAAATTTGGGGCTTACCGGGTACCCGCTCGGGTTCTGGGTTTCAGCCACCGCCCATGGCGGTTCCAGCCATTAGCTGCCATCCTTAGTCCTTCTCTCTCACTCTCTGGTCTCAGTTATGGTTACATGGGAAGGGTTGGATTTTGGGGTCGAATGGGAGATCGGGTTTTTGGGTTGAAATGGGAATGATCGATGCAAAATCCAAGGGATGATATGCATGTATGTGTGAGATTGGCTAGTGGATGGGTGACACTTGTCACTCATCCCTTGGCTATCTAAAAAGATGGGCTCACTAGAGACAAAACTGCACTTTTTGTCTCGTAAAACGTGTCACTGTGAATAGTACCCTGGAACTTCCGTGAACCGTAACTTCACCGTCGAACGTCCGAATTCGACGTGCCGCCTGTCTACAGATTCGTATCGTCCTTATCTACATAATAGTCCTCGGCCCTCGACCATCGGACATCCCGGTCAAAAGTCAACTATTTGGCACTTTTAACCAAAATTACCAAAATGCCCCTAAATTTCCAAACGTCATAACTTCCTCCTCGAACGTCGGAATTGAACGTGTCACCTGTCTATGAACTCATGACGCCACGAACTACGTAACGGTCATCGGTCAAAGTCCATTTGACCTCCAGAATGAAAAGTCAACGTTTTGCCAAGATCAGGGGCAAAACAGTCATTTCGCATCGTTCGTCCGATTTCGCCTAACTAATCACCGATTAGCCTCACTAATTGTGTTTAGTCACTAATATAATCTTGAAATTAGGGACGGATCGTTACATTCTAGGTGTCCTAGTCGCAAGTTCGGTTGAGTCTTGGTGTACAAGATCGATCAGGAAAGATCTATATTCTTGGCCGAAAAGGACTCTTATTCACACTTGTATTTCAAAGCAGAGAATTCTCTTGTTTTTACTCGGCAAACTGTCTTTGAAGTCCAAACATGGTAAAAGCACTTATCATTATTCCTTTCTGCTAAAGGAATCCAAGAATCTTCATATTTTGAATTTCCCTTATCAAGCATTTGGGAGAGTTGATCTAATCCTATTTCTTAGGCGTTTCCTTCCGTAAACATCTCCTAATTTATAGAGGATTCTTCCTCTATATTAAGACGTCCTTCATGCAAGAAAGGGATTCCCCTAATGCCCTAATTTTCCCCTAACCGCAATCAATAATTTTCAGACTTATAAATTTGTATTCTTTTGAATTTTTTTCTCGAGTTTGGATGAGGAGCTTGGGAGAAGAAGGCTTGGCCGTGTCTTCTGCGGTGCAATATCGTTCTCTTTGATTTTTATTCTCTACCCTTATTCTTTTTACAATTTCAATGCAATTTTAAATCATTATATTTTCAGTTCTAATCATTGTGAGTAGTTCTTTATAGAACTTGGGGCGGCTTGGAGCTCTAGCTGTGATGTACGATTAATTAGATTTTGACTCTTGGTTTTGATTGTTATGCATGCTGAATAGGTTCTAATTACTGCTTTAATTACTTTTCTTTTATGTCTATGAGATTGATCACCCTGTTTACATTTAGTGATGGAATCACTTGATGGACCACTATCTAGTAATTAAGAGCACCAAGAAGTTGAGGGTAATAACCAATCTTCTAATCGGAACTCATGACAACCTACGAATGCACATCATTGTTGTAGGATAGTGTGGCATCATTAAATCATTTTAAAAATTAAGGCGACATCTTTAATGGTAGGTGATAGAAGTTTTAGGTAAACATCATGTCAGGACATGCCAATTAAGAAAGGATAAAATTGTGTCGTAAAATCAACATCAAGCCCTTCGTGTGGGCACCTAATTCATAGCATACATCGTAATTAGGCCAAGAAAATATAGCTACGAATCATGATCGATTCGGGTGGATAGTAAGCCTTGGTTCACCTTTTTCAAATAAAATCAATCAAACTTTTCATTCTTTGTGTTTTTTTTTCCATTCTTAAATCTTCATTGAAAACATATCAAAAATTCCCCCTATGTGCGCGCGTGTGTGGTAATTTGAGTTGAAAGTGATTTAAATGTATCTGGACACAACATTGATACATAGTCCTTATGGGATCGATCCTTACTAAACCACTATCTATCTTCTGATTTGTCCGTTTGTATGGTTTTAACTCTTGAAATATAGACTCCATTATTTTGTGCTTGAATTTCACCATCAATGATAATAATTGTAGTATATTAACCTAGAGATAGTTATCCAAAGATACGACTTTTAATTCAATTTCGTTGATGCACACCTACCTAGGAGTCGCTGGTATCTCATGTGGTGATCTGATTAGTCACAGACTAGACTCCACATGATCAATCACCCATGCTTGGTCGAATATTAGTTGAAAGAGTGTCAGCTGGTCCTCGGGTTCTAGGGGACATATGGTGATGGTAGGTAGATGAGATAATCGTAGGTACCCAGCCTATCATGAGTGTATGACTCATGTGACAAAGGGCATATTTAGGGGGTTATACAAATTTGAAAACGACCCGTTCCAAAAACATATTGACAATCATGCCCGGCCCTGCTCTCATTTGATAAGTGATTCGAATTTCTGAAACTATCCTCAATACTTTATAGATAAAGGATACTTGTACTGATTTACCGATCATGCCTCCGCCTTTCGATCAGTCCCAGTTTTCGTTTAACAGCTTGGAGGGTAAATAAAACCATTCAAACCATGAGTGGACGAAAAAAATATTTAAACACATTTCGTGTAACAACCCGTCCCAAGTTTAAGGGATTAATTAAAGGCTAATTGACGATTATCGGGTCTAATCGGGAAATAATCGAGGAATTTCGGACAGACGGTGTAAAATAACGATTTTGGAGAATGGGCAAAAAGTTGAGTTTTGACCCAGGCCGTCAAAAACACGATTCTGGAGAATGTGCCACTTCTCTCATGCATCATTCATCTTAGTATTTGTGTTTTTTTAGGGTGATTACTTGTGGATCAAGAAAATTTGGACGAATTTTCCTTCCCTTCTCAATGAGGAATGACATGGATTAACTTGGATAAGGATGCTTAATGATGTCCTAATTAGATCTTGAAGTTAAAAAGGCAAGAAACAAGGAAAAGAAAGTTTCTTGGAAATCAAGAAACTCAAAACTCACGGCTAGGGTTAAGGAAGCTTCCCTAGCCGCATTTTATCAGGTTTCCTTTATTTTAGGGAAATGTAATCTGATTTAGGATAGCATTAAATGAATTCCTAGTCAAAGAGGAAATCAAGAAGTGGAAAGAAGGAAGGAAAGGGAGTCCTAGGATCTAAAAAATGCAGCTAACTCAAAACTCACGACTAAAGGAGTTTTCCACCTTGTTTTGGGGGCTGTTTTCCCTTTCTTTTAGGGAGATGTTAGGGCAGGTGTTAGGGGTTACAAATAGATGTTTTCTTATTATTTATGGATGCCCAATTTACCTCCTAAGGTCCCAAAACTTTGCAAAAATTTCTGCTTAAAGTTTATACACGAAGTAGCCGCAATTTACCTCTTGTTCATGCTTTTGGATTCAAGTCTTGCATCTTCTTTGTGACGTGAAGCTTTGGAAAAGAAAAAGTGTTTGTGCCACTTCTCTCACGCATCATTCATCTTAGTATTTGTGTTTCTTAATCCCTAATCTCTTTAAATTTATATGCATTCAATTATGATGTTTGTTAACTTAGTTACGTGTGAGTAATTTCCTTTAGGATTAGGGCTGTTTGAAGCCCTAGCCATGTTAGTTTATAATTAGATTTCTGGCTGTTGATTATGGTTGTTATGTATGCCTAGATTTGTTGGATTACTATGCTTCATGAACTCAATTTATGCTTGTAAGTTTGATCACCTTATTTGCGTATAATTGTAGATATAATTGCTTGACGGATCACCTTGATGTTTGTGTTCACTCTGTAATTTGTAGCATCACGTTTAAGAGGGGGAATCTTATTCGTAATCCAAAATCATGACTTCCTAGGATTGTACATCATTTTACTAGGGATATTGTAGTGTCATTAAATATTTTTCGTGTTTCATGCATTATCACGCACCATCGGTAATAGTTGTTTAAGGACGGGTACATCACACTTAAACATGCAATCTAAGAGAAGATAAATGTGTGGGGTGTGCCTTAGTCGGAACCTTGCATGGGCACTTAATTCAAATACGTTCATAATTAATCTAATCAACGAAATCTCAGGAGAACTTTTGTGACGACCCGTCCCGAATTAACGGGATTAATTAAGGATTAATGACGGATTAGCGAGACTAATCGGAGATTAGAAAAGGATTAGTGGACGAGCAGGGCAAAATCATTGACTTTTTGTTTAGGCTGTCAAATGGACTTTGGCCGATGACCGTGACGTAGTTCGTGAAGTTACGAGTTCATAGACAGGTGGCACGCTCGATTCTGACATTCGTGGAAGAAGTTATGATGTTCGGAAGATCGAGGGCATTTTGGTAATTTAGTTGAAAAGGGTAAATAGTTGACTTTTGACCCGGGAGGTTCGATGGCTGAGGGCCGAGAACCATTACGTAGATCGAGACGATACGAATCCGTGGATAGGCGGCACGTCGAATTTGGACGTTCGACTAGAAAGTTACGGTTCACGGAAGTATGAAATAACTATTGAACGAATTACGAGACAGCTTTAGTTTTGTCCTAAGTGGAGCCCAGATATTTATCACTGGCCCAATGGATGAGTGACAAGTGTCACCCATCCATTGCCCAACCCAAATAATTCATGCATCTCACCTTCCTTTCTCATCGACCATTTTTCTCATAGCCAACCCAAAACCGATCAAACCCATCACCCCAAATCCAAACTCTTCAACCATATGATCATCTGTGAGACCCAAGAGATTGAGAGGAGGACTGAGGAAGGTGATGGCCGGCCAGGAACAACGCCGCCGAGGACGGCGGCCATGAAACCAGAGAAGGTAACTCGGTTTGCCCAATTTTCCATTTTATTTTGATTCTTGCATTATGGTTGATGTTGGGTATTAAGGTTGATGTTGGGTGCTTAGGAGATGATTATTAGGTTTCTAGGAGGATTTTAAGATGACTTGAAGGGTGGTTCATGGCTGAGGAGGCCCTGAGGGTTTCCGGGAAAATAGAGGTCGTATGGCCCTATGTTCATGGATAGGTTTTGGACGGTTTTCTTAAGGTCTCTTGATGTAAAATGGTAAGAAATAAGAAGTTAGGAAGAATGGAATCGAAAAGGGAAGAAACGGACCGAAAATGGGGGGTTTAGAGGGCCAGACCGGACTGCACAGGAGCTGGACCGGACTGCACAGGTGAACCGACCGAACCCGATTCAGCCGCTGGAGAAGATGACTGCACAGTGGGCACGTGAGGGCGCGTGCTCACTATTTTGGGGGTGGTTCCATCATGTAAAATCATCTATTCGATGTAACGAAAATTTTGGGACTGGTTTCGTGTCAATCGGACATTGTTTTGATATAGTTCGGGATGTCCGAAGGTTTAAGTTCGCGTTTAAAAACAGTTAGAAATTTTGAAAAATTACGGGACTTTAGTGAGGGGTTATATAAGTAGTTAGTAAACCTCTAAATTAATTTGGACAGGTTTGGAAATCCCGGAGGCGACGATTGGCCCGTGAAGACGTTATGGCACGCGTATCGAGGCTCGGCTTCAGACGGTCTGTGAGTGGACCCTTCTTTAGAAATTGATGCATGCAAAAATGATTATAAATGTTTTAAATACATGTTTTGTGATGCCATGAGTGCATTTGTTTGTGGTAGCCTAGGATTTACATATTTGCACGTATTTCGAGATTTACGGTTTTTTACGATGCTTATACGTGCTAGGTTTTCAACGAGCGTTTAATAAACGGATTTTGGATTTGGAAATATGAACTCGGGCATGAGACCCAATTGATTGGAAACTCTCAAACTTGAAGTCCATTTGATTTTACGAGGAATCGGACCTAGGGTCCATTTGAGCCATACGATCGGACCGAGGTCCAGTTGGGTTACAATTCGGGTTTGAGGCCCAGTTTAGTTGTACTATCGGGCTTGATGCCCCGTTGACCCATGATATCGGGCATGAGACTCATTTAGTTGAGAAATCGGCCTTGAGGCCCTATTGGTTGTGAAATCGAGCTTAAGGCCCCGTTGCTTGATGGTTCGGGCTTAGGGCCCAGTTATTCGGGATATCGGGCTTGAGGCCCTGTTGATTGTAACATCGGGATTGAGTCCCAGTTCAGTTTTTGAAATGATAATTCGGGCATGAGACCCAGTTGAACTGTGGATTTAGGCCGAGGCCTGTGAAATGGATTTGAATCGGATTCGAGGAATCCTGTTGAGATGAATCGGGTATGAGACCCAGTTGAGAAATGAGTTTTGAGAAAGAAAGAAAGTATTTGAAATGAATGAACCCTCCATATGATTTATATGGTCTCCTCCAGACGTCGACCTGGAGAGTCACGATCCACAGACCAGAGTGGGTATCCCCATAGGGATCCCGTTCCAGGAGTGGTGGTTACTTATTATGTTGTGGTCCCAGACCAGATTCCAGAGAGATGTGTGGACTAGATCCAGAGAGAGAGCTCAGACTAGATCCAGAGATTGAGCCTCCCAGATGGAGATTCCTGGGAGAAGACTCAGAGTGAGACCCCGAGTAGTGTGCAGACTAGATAGATATGATGACATCGTGACTATATTGGGGATGTGTTCCCTAGGGGTTGTGTGCCCCGAGTTGGCATCTTCTCCGGAAGTGCCTAGGATGGGTTATACGTACGAGTACATGTGGGATTTATAGAAAAGTGATTTAGGGGCGGAGACCCCGTGTTCCGTGTTTTATGATTTAGAAAAGTGATTTGGGGCGAAGACCCCGTATTTGATATTTTGGAAAGTGATTTGGGCTGAGTCCCTGTTTATTGAAATGAAAGGTTTTGAGTTGTGATTTCGGGTCGGGGACCCAAATGGATTTATGGGTCATGACGGTTTATGGGGCCGAGCATGAACCCTTGCAAGGTTTTGAGAATGTTTTCATGTGGTTTTTATGAATATTTGATAAATGGTTTTGAATGCATGCGTATGATTTTACGAAGGGCATAAATGTCTCTAAACAAAAATTTTTTTAATTAAATATTTATTTTTGTCCACTCGCGACTTTTGATGATTTAATGCCCTTCAGGTTGGTCGCGGATGCGGGTTGTAGCAGAGACTGAGATATCACTCCCCTCCTCCTACGATCCTGATGGACTCTGATAGCCCCGGCGAGGGCTAGAGATGGAATTTTCCCTTTGTGTCAGACGGGATCAGGCGGGTCCCACGTTAATCCCTGGGGATTTGGGGCCGGTCCCGACAACTTTAATTGGTAAAGGTGGATAACATGTCCTAATTCTTTCTAATCATCCAATCAACTTTCAAAATCGAGTTTTGCATCATTTTGCACTTGTTTTCATCATTCAATTTTGTTCTAATCATCACTCAAAACCCCCCAACGTTTTTGTACTTTTTCTCAAGTTGTTTCATTCCAATCCTAGTGGATTCACGTTGAACAAGTCCTCGAGGGATTGACCTTTGCAAACCTATTATACTCGTCATACGATTTTTTGCACTTGCAAAGTTTTACATTAGGAGTTATCATTCATAATTTCTTGGTTGATAAATCTTCTATCAAGTTTTTGGCTCTGTTGCTGAGGACTTGTCCCTCAACGGTGTCCATATAGTTTGGAATTATTTAACCTGGTTGGTTTATTTGTTTTTCAGGTACTAGTTCATGTCACGCAGCTCCTCAGTGGAGGGAACAACTCACGGCCCTACTTGTTCCTCCCAAAACACTTCAATTCACTGCAGCCCCCACCTAGCCCTCATGCCATGGACAACCCACAAGATCATGCTTTTGTACCTTCTCCTGCCCCTACGCTCCTTCGGGAGTTCGCAGCCCCTCATGTGCCCGAAGATCACTTCCCCATTGTCTTTCCTGCAAGCACCATTGAGAACTTTGAGCTTAAGTCTGGGACCATTCACATGTTGCCTATGTTTGATGGACTCTTTGGAGCAAACCCCCACCTTCATATCCAGGACTTTCTTTAGGTTTGTTCTACTCTTCGTATCAATGGGATGACTGAGAATGAAATTAGGTTGAGGTTGTTTAACTTTTCACTTAAGGATAGGGATAAAGCTTGGTTTCATTCACTTGCACCCGCCTCTATACATACATGGTCAGAATTGTCTACTTTATTCCTCACCCAATACTACCTCATCATGTGGTTTTATGGAGGTCTTAGTTATGGGGATCGTACTATGGTGAATTCCCTATCTCAAGGTATCTTAGGTGGAACGGTAACCGAGGCCTGAATTGCATTTGAGAAGATAGCTCAAAGAGAGAAATAGTTTAGTTACCGAGGCCACTCATCTAGGTCCATGGCCGAGCCTAGGGACAAAGATGGATCCATTACTGAACTCACGGCTTTGGTAAAGCAATTGTGCAGGGATAAGGTTAAGAATACCCTGGTTTGTGAGGTGTGTTCAGTCCAAGGATACTCTTCGGATGAGTGCACACAAGTGGGTGAAGCCAACTATGTTGGCGGGTACAATGCTTCAAGGCCCCGGAATGATCCTTTTTCGAACTCTTACAATCCGGGATGGAAGAACCATCCTAATTTCAAGTGGAACAACAGCCAATCCATGGTTAACCCCTTGCCACCCCCTGGATTCCAGCAACCTCACGTTGCTGCCCCTTCTATGCCGCCCCAAGGTACATCCTCAACTCAAGGTTTAACCGGTAAGTCATGGGAGGATGCACTTGCAACTATGGCACAGCACACTAATGCTTTCATGAATGAATCTCAGACTCACCAAGCAGCAACCAATGCCTTCATGAATGAGACTAAACATGCCATTACTAACTTGGAGAGGCAACTTAGGCAAATTTCCAATCAACTCAACCAAAGAGAGCCCGGTAAGTTCCCTAGTCAAGTTATGGTGAATCTGAAGGGTCCCCATCGACCAACAGCGAATTCCATCACCCTCCGGAGTGGCACTGGACGTCCTAGCTCAGATTACACCCCAAGGAATCATAATTCAAGACCCCAGGACCCTGTTTCCCAAACACCACAGCCATACACTCAAAATCCAGCAAGCTACCCGAGTACTCAGTGCTGGAACCATCAGGAAATTCCAGCACCCTATGGCGTGCAATCTACCCCCTATTTGACCTCGGATGAGTCCACGCACGTGGCACCACCTCAAGCTCACTTTCAAGATGAAGAACCACAGGTTAAGGTCCCTGGAACCCAAGGCCCAAGCACCCAACAGCAGCCCTTGAACTCGAAAGACAAAGCATTGGAACATGATGCCTCCATTTCAGCTACCCCTGCAGTACCCCAGCAACATGCTGGACTTTCTAACCCTAAAACTCCTTCTAATTCCAATAAAATTTCTAATAAGGTGTCTTTTGAGTTATCTAATAATGTCTCATATCCATTCCCTCACAAGTTTCAAAATCAAAACAAAAACAAGGAAGCATTCAAGGACGAGATCATCAAGATGCTGCAGAAATTTCAAATCACACTTCCTTTTTCCAAAATCCTGGAGCACATGCCCATCTTTGCCAAGCTTATAAAGGATCTAGTTGTTGGAAAAAGAGGATTTGAAGCCCCAAATTTCGTGGACCTGCCCCAAGCTTGCAAGGCAGCCCTTGTTTCCATGCCCCCGAAAGTCAATGATCCTGGGGCCCCTTCACTTCCTTGTGTCATTCAATCTAAACGTTTTGAACATTGTTTATGTGATACGGGAGCTTCAATTAACATTATGCCTTTCCATATTTATAATACTTTGAGCTTAGGAGATCTTAAACTTACTCATCTTTGTGTTCGATTGGCTAATGCGTCGGTTTCTAACCTTGTAGGTGTGCTGGAGGATGTTGTGGTTCAGATTGGGGATACGTGCATTCCCGCTGATTTCTGTCTTGAAGATGGATAGAATTGACAAGAATAGGGAGCCCCCATTAATCTTTGGATGACCTTTGTTGGCTACAGCTGAATGCCTCATTGATGTGAAGAATGGACATGTATCTATTCGGGTTTTAGGCAAGCTTCGTACTTTCTCTATACATGATACCATTCAATATCCAGCGGAAACTATTGATGGTTTCCCTTTGAATTTTATGGATATGCTTCTTAATGAGAATCTTAATCTATCATGTGTGGGAGATGACCTAGAAAAATCCCTCACCTTCCCTAAACCCGAAACCACAATGGACCCAAACACCATGGCCGAATTGCTCTCCTTAAATGCCTCGCCATACATGCACTTGTCCAAGGCCCCCTATGAAGCCTTGCCCCTCACCACCACAGAGACCTTGCCCTCTCATGTCTCTCCTCCTATCCTTGAGCTTAAACCCCTTCCGGAAAATCTCAAGTATGCTTACTTAGGCAGCAACCAAACTCTCCCAGTCATCATTACCACGAACCTTACTCCATCCGAGGAAGACTTGCTTTGTCACGTCCTTCGCACCCATCAAAAGGCCATTGGGTGGACTATTACTGACATTAAGGGCATTAGTCTAGCCAAGTGCATGCATAGGATTCTCCTTGAAGAAAATTCGAAGCCCTCAAGAGAGGCACAAAGAAAGTTGAACCCACCAATGAAGGAAGTTGTCAAAAAAGAGGTGCTAAAGCTTTTGGATGTGGGCATCATCTATCCAATAAGTGATTCAAAGTGGGTAATACCAGTGCAAGTAGTTCCTAAAAAGAGTGAAATCACTGTGGTTAAGAATGAAAAGGATGAGCTTATACCCCAAAGGATACACACGGGTTGGAGAGTATGCATTGATTATCGAAGGCTCAACGTTACCACTCGTAAAGATCACTTTCCCTTGCCCTTTATTGATCAAATGTTGGAACGATTGGCAAGGAATTCTCATTATTGTTTCCTAGATGGATATTCTAGGTATAACCAGGTTCCAATTACCCTAGAAGACCAAGAGAAAACGACATTCACCTGCCCCTATGGAACATTCGCTTACCGGCGCATGCCCTTTGGTCTATGCAACGCACCGGCCACTTTTCAAAGGTGTATGATGAGTATCTTTTCGGATATGGTTGAGGACATCATTGAGGTATTTATGGATGATTCCTCTGTGTTTGTACATTCATTTGAGTTGTGTTTGATTAATCTTTCCCGGGTACTTGAACACTGCGAAGAAAGTAACCTAGTGCTGAATTGGGAAAAATGTCACTTCATGGTTCAACAAGGTATTGTCTTGGGCCACGTGATTTCTAGCAAGGGTATTGAGGAGGACAAGGCTAAGTTGGATGTTTTTGAGAGATTTCCAGACCAAACCAAGGTCAAAGAGGTTAGATCTTTCTTGGGACACGCTGGATTTTACAGGAGGTTCATTCAGGATTTCAGCAAGGTATCTCGGCCTATGTGTGCTTTGCTTACTAAGGACGCTGTGTTTAACTTTGGTAGGGAATTTAGGGAGGCTTTTGACACTTTAAAGGAGAAGCTCACGAGCTACCCTATCATTATGCCCCCCCCCCCCCCCCCCCCCCCCCAATTGGGACCTTCCATTCGAACTTATGTGCGATACTTCAGATTTTGCGGTAGGTGCTGTTTTGGGACAGCGACGCTATAAACTTCCTCATGTCATAAACTATGCAAGCCGAACCCTTAATGATGCCCAATTGAAATATTCTACAACTGAAAAGGAGCTTCTTACTGTCATCTTTGCCTTGAAAAAAATTCGGAGTTACTTGATTCAAACAAAGGTCATAGTTTACACCGATCACGCAGCGTTGAAATATTTGTTGAGCAAAAAGGATGCAAAGCCTAGATTGTTGTGATGGATGCATCTCCTTCAAGAGCTTGACTTGGAAATTCGGGACAAGAATGGGAGTGAGAATGTAGTTGCTGATCATATGAGTCGTCTCATCCATGGATCGAATGAAGAAGAGGATCACTTGCCCTTGTACGAGACATTCCCCGACGATCAACTTTTCAGCAGGGAAGGAATCGATCCATGGTACGCTGATTTGATTAACTTTATTGTAACCAAGCAATTCCCTTATTTTTTGAACAGGTACCAAAGGAATAAGCTTGCTAAGCAAGCTAGGTATTACATTTGGGACGAGCCCTACCTATGGAAACATTGCTCGGATCAAATCATTCGACGATGCATTTCCGATTGTGAGGTACGTTCTATCCTTGAATTTTGTCATTATTTTGCGTGTGGAGGTCACTTTGGGGCCAAGAAAACAGCGTATAAAGTCTTTCAAAGTGGTTTCTATTGGCCCACACTCTTCAAGGATGCTCATGAATTCGTTCTCACATGTGATAGATGCCAAAGGCAAGGTAACATAGGTCCTAGGAATCAAATGCCTTTGAACCCGATTTTTGTGTGGAGATCATTGATATTTGGGGAATTGATTTCATGGGGCCTTTCCCTAATTCTTTTGGTAATGTTTACATATTGCTTGCTGTGGATTATGTATCTAAATGGGTTGAGGCACTTTCCACTAAAACTAATGATGCAAAGATTGTTGTGAGTTTCATTCAAAACCATATTCTAGCTAGGTTTGGTGCACCAAGGGCCATCATAAGCGATGGAGGCTCCCACTTTTGAAATCATTCTTTTGAGGCTTTGATTAGGAATTATGGTGTAAATCACAGAGTATCCACCCCCTACCATCATCAAACAAGTGGGCAAGCCGAAATGCCCAATAGGGAGATCAAAGCGATACTTGAAAAAACAATTCATCCTAGCCGCAAGGATTGGTCCTTAAAGTTGAACAATGCACTTTGGGCTTACAGGACGGCTTTCAAGACACCTTTAGGTATGTCCCCTTTTCGATTAGTCTTTGTTAAAGGTTGTCATCTACCTGTAGAGCTCAAACACAAGGCTTTTTGGGCAGTTAAGCTCATGAACATGGACCTAGACGCTGCTGGAATTCACCGAAGGTTGCAACTAAATGAGCTCGATGAACTTCGCAATGAGGCATATGAAAGCTCACGAATTTACAAGGAGAAGGCCAAGGCCTTTTATTATAAGAACATTCAATGGAAGTTCCTTCAAGTTGGCCAACAAGTCCTGCTCTTCAACTCCCGACTCAAGTTGTTTCCCGGTAAGTTACGTTCTCGCTGGTCTGGTCCATTCATTATCACTAATGTTTTCCCTCATGGTGCAATTGAAATTCAACATCCGATTAAGAGAGAACCCTTCAAGGTGAATGGACATAGACTCAAGAACTACTATGGGACGTCTCCCATCACCCTTGAGGCCCACGAGGCCCCTGCACCCGCTCTCTCATGAGCTGCTATCCTCGTCTCGCCTAGACGTTAAATCAAGCGCTCCTAGGAGGCAACCTACCCCTGGTTTGTTCCCTTTTTCTTATGGACGTTTTTTACTTTCTAGCTCATGATTTTGTCTTCCTTTTATGCTCAAAACATTGAGGACAATGTTTCACTTAGGTTTGGGGGTATTGGACTTAAGTTTAGGGGTATACAACTCAGTTTCTGTTTTGAAATGCTTGCTGTTTTTTTATTTTCTGCTCTTATTTCCTTACCATTTTTTGTTTTCTGTTTTGAATTCTTTGCTGTTTTTTGTTTTGTGATGCTACTTTTTATGCCTAAACAAGCTAATATGAGTCTACAGAACATGAGAATTTCTTGTACTTACTAAGAATCATTGCCATTGCCATTGAATTCACACTTGCATTTCACGATACCATAATCAAGTGATTAAGCAACCAAAGCAATTCAATTTGAGCATACTTAGAAAATTAGTGGAGACTACCATTGTGAGATCTTTGAGCTTGATTTTCTTTCTTTCTGAGTGATCTACTTGTTTCTACTCTCAAACACTCATCACTTTGTTCTTAATTGCATGATCTCTTTCTATTTGCATTGATGTTTAAAGAACCATATCTATTGGATGCTCTTGATTTAACGTGTAATTGTTTATGAGATGTGATATAGGCTATGTGTGTTTTAGCTCCTAAAGGCTCTTCTTTTCCCCGTCCAAATTGCATGCTCTCTAAGCCCCTTTGAAGCCAAACACTTAGCCATTTTGTTCTTCACCTACAATATGACCTAACCAAGTTTTGAACAGTTCATAATGGCTACACCTTATAATCTGAACTTGTGTCAAGGTTGCATCAAATGAGATTCATGGTGAGGAGGAAATATGTTGATGTTTTGTGCTACTTATACTCATGTGATGGAAGTATGTTTGAATGGAAAAGATCGTTCGTTTATTTGTAAAGTGAGGAAGTTATTGCAAGATCTTGGCTCAGCTCATCTATATAAAAAAAATGTATCAAGTTCATTAGTGAAAAGAAAAAAAAAGGAAAAAAAGGAAAAAAAAAATTTGTGATTAGAAAAAGAAAAGGAAGTGAACTTAGAGTTGAGTCAAGTGAGCCAAGTACCTCAATTAGAGAATTTTTGTGAGCTTAAGCAAGGTTTCATCTAGACTCAAGGTCCGAGTCATGACTTCTCATAACTTGATGCGGTTTAGGTTCTTTGAATTCCAACTTTCCTTACTAAACCCACAAACCTAGCCCCATTACAACCCTTGAATGAAGACCTATTGATCTTGTGAATGTTATGCAAAGGATTAAGGTACGTATCTCTGTTCTTAAACTTCAATTCCTTTGTGAGATCATATTTTCACATAAAGTATGTTTCTTCATTGAAATCCATATGTGATTAACTTGATTTTCTTTACATACACTCTTCACATATACTTGCTGAGTGAAAACCTTAGGATTCTTGAACGTATTTAGTGATGCCTAGTGAGGATTAGAGTCAAGGCGAAATCTGTCTAGGGTGTTTAGATGACGTTGTTTTCTAGTTTGATCATTTGAGATGTTGGTATAAACACTTAACACTTGAGTTCACGGTTATGGCATGTTTCTTGGATTGTTGAGTTTATTTTCTATTCTTGATTCTTATTAACTTGTTGATGAATGACTTCTAGCATCCTTTGTATTAAGTAAAACGTTTGTGGGTATCGTGCTGCTATAACCCTTAGGAGACAAAACTCCTCCTACTAGGTGAAACTAGAAGTTTAAATGCTTATCATAACTAGATCAACTCTTTTATTTTTTACTTTTTTGTGTTTCTAAGGGACTAGCAAAAGATAGGTTTGGGGGTATTTGATAAGTCACGAATTGAGCATGATTTCAATGATATTTCTTATCCCTTTTACTTGTCTTTTGATTATAATTGTACAAAAAATAGGAGAAAATGATCCATTTTGTGTAACATGTGTAGATTATGAAATTTAAGTCAATTCTAAAGAGAATGCAAAAAGAATGGAGGAAATCTGAGCCAAAATGAAGGAATAGCACTAAAATGAAGTTAAGGTCCCTAGTTGAAATCCCAGTTGAGGGCCTCTCGGGTTTTGTCTTTGAATTGGCATTTTTCAATGTATTGGATGTGATTAGTAGTTCATATAATCTCCAGGGGTTCCAATGAGGTGATAGCACATGTCAATACAATCAAGATTGACCAAGAAAATGGGTTCTTGCCTTTCTTGGTCGAGAGGCACTACTAATCCTACAAGGAGTGTGTGTGTGTAACTTTGTGGATCAGCCTTGCCAGCATTGCACGCCTAGATTAAGTGGGCTATTTAAGACATTATGCCCTAGAATCTAACTGGGAACGATGGCCAAAAGATCCATTAAAAGAAGGGTTCTTATCTGTTCTTTGGAACCCAAGAAACTAGGATTTCTTGCTTTATCAAGCTCCTACTTTTTAGGGATTTACGGCAGCTATCCTTTGGACGAATTTTCCCACCTTTCTCAATGAGGAATGACAAGGATTGACTTGGATAAGAAGACTTAATTATATTCCTAATCAGATTTGAAGTTAAAGATTGCAAGAAATAAGGAAAAGAAGTTTCTTGGAAATCAAGAAACAATCATAAATCATGGCTAGGGTTAATTTACTCTTAGCCGCAATTTGTAGCCCCTTTCCTTTAATTTAGAGATTGTGATCTGATTTGGAAAGATAATAATTCAATTCCTAGTCAAAGATGAAGTGAAGAAGTGCGTTAAAGAAGGAAAAGAAGATTCCTTAAGCAAGAGGGACACAAAAATGCGGCTAAGGAGTTTTCCTCCTTGTTTTGGGAGCTGTTTTTCCCTTTCTTTTAGGCAGATGTTAGGGCAGGTGTTAGGGGATATAAATAGATGTTTTCTCATTGTTTTTGGATGTTCAATTTACCTCCTAAGGTCCCAAAACAATGTAATAATTTATGCTCAAAGTTTATACACAAAGTAGCTGCAATTTACCCTTTTGTTCATGCTTTTGGATTCAAGTCTTGCATCTTCTTTGTGACGTGAAGCTTGGGAGAAGAAGAAGTGTTTGTGCCACTTCTCTCATGCATCATTCATCTTATTATTTGTGTTTCTTAATCCTTAATCTCTTTAAGTTTCTATGCATTCAAATATGATGTTTGTTAACTTAGTTATGCGTGGGTAGTCTCCTTTAGGATTAGGGTTATTTGAAGCCCTAGCCATGTTAGTTTATAATTAGATTTCTGGATGTTGATTATGATTGTTATGTATGCCTGGATTTGTTGGATTACTATGCTTCATGAACTCAATTTATGCTTGTAAGTTTGATCACCTTACTTGCGTATAATTGTCGATGTAATTTCTTGACGGATCACCTTAATGTTTGTGTTCACCCAGCAATTTGTAGCATCACGTTTAAGAGGGGGAAATCTTATTGGTAATCTAACCTCATGACTTCCTAGAATTGTACATCACTTTACTAGGGATAGTGCAGTGTCATTAAATCTTTTTCATGTTTCATGCATTATCACGCACCATCGGTAATAGTTGTTTAAGGGCGGGTACATCACGCTTAAACATGCAATCTAAGAGAAGATAAATGTGTGCGGTGAGCCTTAGTCAGACCCTTGCATGGGCACTTAATTCAGATACATGCATAATTAATCTAATCAACGAAATCTAAGGAGAACTTTAATTGGTAAAGGTGGATAACATGCCCTAGTTCGTCCTAATCATCCAATCAACTTTCAAATCATGTTTTTCATCATTTTGCACTTGTTTTCATCATTCAATTTCGTTCTAATCATCACTCAAAACCCCCCAACGTTTTTGTACTTTTTCTCAAGTTGTTTCATTCCAAACCTAGTGGATTCACGTTGAACAAGTCCTCGTGGGATCGACCTTTGCAAACCTATTATACTCGTCATACGATTTTGTGCACTTGCAAAGTATTACATTAGGAGTTATCATTCATAATTTCTTGGTTGATAAATCTTCTATCATAAAACAGTCATGCATGCATCACATTTAGAAAGCAATTGTCCATTAACAGGTCGTCCATGCTGCGCCTCGATAACCATGTCATAAGCCTCACTGGGCTAATCCAACCACTCTGGGTCATCTGGACCTGTCCAAATCACACTCAAAGGTCACTAACCATCTAAATAAGTCCTATACATAAACTCCCAAGACTCATGGAAAAGTCAACGTGTCCCGGACATGCTTCCCTAGGTTAAAAACCTCAATTTGACCAACCTAATGATCTCCAATTGAGTTGAAATCACCACCATTGGATCTGGATCGTCGAAACCTTTAAATTGATACTAGTCCCACCTTGAAATTTGTACTCACGTGCCCACAAGCACGGGTCACAGATGTGGTCAATCCTTGTTAAAACTCAACTATTGACGTCAGCAAAGTCAACGCTGACGTCATCCTAACATGTGCCACGTCTGACACGTGTCAGACCTGACAGGTGCCACGTGTCAACATCATGTTGGTCCATATGTCTGACATGGCAGTGACACATGGCATCACCTGATTGGTCCACGTCACTAACATGTCAGGCTAACTGGGCACTGACATTTGCCACAAGGGAGTCCCTGATTGGTCCACCCCTGACACCTGTTAGATGATGGACGTCACCCAATGACGTCATCATCGTCTTCAACCTTCGACCATGTCGACTCGGCTCCCATTTCTCCATTTTTGCACCATTTTGATCCCCGTTTCTTCCTATGGACTCGTCTAATCCCCATTAATGGATCTATCTAATCAAAAACACCCAAAACGGACTAGAATCTACCTATTTCATGATGAACAGTGATAGCCGGTTTCCTTCTCTGTTTTCTCTCATCTCTGGCCACCCCTACCTTCGAAACCAATCCCTACTGAATCGTCTTAATCCCTAGAACACATTAGAATCAACCCAAACCTTCAACAAACGTCCAAAACTCATATCCCATTTTTGGTGCAAAAATAGGTTACGGGTTTCGGGTTCTTACCTTCGTCGTGGTTCCCGCCGTGCTCAGCCATTCTCAGCCTCTCTGTCATTCTCAGTCCCTCACTCTCAGTCTCTCAGTAATTACACCAAGGATGGGAGATATGGTGGTGTGTTTGTTTGGGTTTGGGAGGGTTGCAGGTTAAGGAAGAACAAAGAAGATGAAAGACAAATATCTCAAATGTTTAGGTTTTAGGCCAATCAGATGAGGGTCTAGTGTGACTCACTGATTGGTCCACCTAGATTTTCAACCTAATCCGAAAATTCCATTTGTCTACTTTTCTCGGTTTGCATAAATAGTATCGTTTTCCTTCCGTGAACCGTAACTTCCTCGCCGAACTTCCGATTTCGTTGTGCCGCCTTCCTACGGACTCATATCGACTCGATTTTTTTAACGGCCCCTGGTCCTCGTGTTTTTGACAGCCTGAGTCAAAAGTCAACTTTTTGCCCATTTGCCAAAATCGTTACTTTACACCATCTGTCCGAAATTCCACGATTAATTCCCGATTAGACCCGATAATCCTCAATTAGCCCTTAATTAATCACTTAAACTTGGGACGGGTTGTTACACGAAATGTGTTTAAATATTTATTTCGTCCACTCACAGTTTTAATGGTTTTATTTACCCTCCATGTCGTTAAATAAAAATTGGGACTGATCGAGAGGTGGAGGCATGATCGGTAAATCAGTACAAGTATCCTTTATCTATAAAGTATTGAGGATAGTTTCAGAAATTCGGATCACTTATCAGATGGGAACAGGGCCGGGCACGATTATCAATATGTTTTTTGAACGGGTCGTTTTCAAATATATAGTCTCAAAACTCATCCCACAATATAAGAATACAATGTATAACCCCCTAAATATGCCCTATGTCACATGAGTCATACACTCATGATAGGCTGGGTACCTGCGATTATCACATCTACCTACCATCACCATATGTCCCCTAGAACTCGAGGACCAGCTGGCACTCTTTCAACTAATATTCAAGCAAGCACAGGTGATTGATCATGTGGAGGCTAGTCTACGACTAATCAAACGACCACATGAGATACCTGCGACTCCTAGGTGGGTGTGCAACAACGAACTTGAATTAAAAGTCGTATCTTTGGATAACTATCTCTAGGTTAATATACTATAATTATAGTCATTAATGATGAAATTAAAGCACAAAATAATGGACTCTAAATTTCAAGAGTTAAAACCATACAAACGGACAAATTAGAAGATAGATAGTGGTTTAGTAAGGATAGATCCCATAAGGACTATGTATCAATGTTGTGTCCAGATCCATTTAAATCACTTTCAACTCAAATTACCACAGACACGCGCACATAGGGGGAATTTTTGGTATGTTTTCAATGAAAATTTAAGAATGGAAAAAAAAAACACAAAGAATGAAAAGTTTGATTGATTTTATTTGACAAAGGTGAACCAAGGCTTACTATCCACCCAAGTCGATCATGATTCGTAGCTAAACTTTCTTGGTCTAATTACGATGTATGTTATGAATTAGGTGCCCACACGAAGGACTTGATGTTGATTTTACGACACAATTTTATCCTTTCTTAATTGGCATGTCCTGACATGATGTTTACCTAGAACTTTTATCACCTACCATTAAAGATGATGCCTTAATTTTTAAAATGATTTAATGATGCCACACTATCCGAGAAGAATGATGTGCATTCGTAGGTTGTCGTGGGTTCCGATTAGAAGATTGGTAATTACCCTCATGAAGTATAGTAATCCAACAAATCCAGGCATACATAACAACCATAATCAACAGCCAGAAATCTAATTATAAACTAACATGGCTAGGGCTTCAAACAGCCCTAATCCTAAAGGAAATTACTCACACGTAACTAAGTTAACAAACATCATAATTGAATGCATATAAACTTAAAGAGATTAGGGATTAAGAAACACAAATACTAAGATGAATGATGCGTGAGAGAAGTGGCACAAACACTTCTTCTTCTCCCAAGCTTCACGTCACAAAGAAGATGCAAGACTTGAATCCAAAAGCATGAACAAGAGGTAAATTGTGGTTACTTTGTGTATAAACTTTAAGCAGAAATTTTGCAATGTTTTGGGACCTTAGGAGGTAAATTGGAAGTCCAAAAACAATGATAAAACATATATTTGTAACCCCTAACACCTGCCCTAACATCTCCCTAAAAGAAAGGGAAAACAGCCCCCAAAACAAGGAGGAAAACTCCTTTAGCCGTGACTTTTGAGTTAGCCGCATTTTTGAGATCCTTGTTGTACAAGGACTCCCTTTCCTTCATTTTTTTCCACTTCTTGATTTCATATTTGACTAGGAATTCATTTAATGCTATCCTAAATCAGATTACATTGCCCTAAAATAAAGGAAACATGATAAAATGCGGCTACGGAAGCTTCCTTAACCCTAGCAGTGAGTTTTGAGTTTCTTGATTTCCAAGAAACTTCCTTTTCCTTGTTTCTTGCCTCTTTAACTTCAAGATCTGATTAGGACATCATTAAGCTTCCTTATCCAAGTTGATCCACGTCATTCCTCATTGAGAAGGGAAGGCAAATTCGTCCAAAGTTGCTTGATCCACAAGTAATCATACTAAACAACCCTTAGCCGCATTTTGTGGGCTTCTAGGGTTTAGGCCGTGACTTTTAGGGTCTTGGTGGATCTTGGTCATGTTAATGGGAGATGATGCGGCCCTTTATGAGTCAATGAAGATTCGTTGATGATTTAGCCTTGGATAGATCACATTTTCATTGCAAAACATGATTTAAACCTCAACTATGCAATCTGCACAAACTTCACAAAAGAGATCATTTTCTCCTATTATTTGAATGATTATAATCAAAAGATAAGTAAAAGGGATAAGAAAAAACTTTCAAATGATGCTTAATTTGTGACTTATCATAGGCCCCGAAACAAACCCAAATTGGGCCCTCCTTAGGTAATTTTGGAACTTGCTCCCAATTGGGTCCAGATGATGCACTTGAAGAGAGTATCGAATATGAGCGTCAAGCTCACATTAAATGGTGGAAAATATGTATGTTAGCTTGTTGGCAAAAGGAAGTCAAAATGGGGCACTGTTGGCAGATGGTGCGGCCAAGGCCAAAAACTTGGCATAGAGGCTGGGCGGGGGTTGTGAGAGGACCCAACCCGAATACACAAGAACAGTACACTCAAATCAAGCTCCCGTCAGACAAAAACATTGTCAAATAAGGGATAAATGCAAATTATGCTAATTCATGCCTCTGTCACACGAGTCTCGACCTCCGTTCAGCGGCCTTGGAGGGTTATGAAACCATAAAACGTGAGAAAGTTCAAAAGAAATAGTTTTAAAACATAATTTGAAAGCATCTACGAGGTCTATATCAAACCCAGTCACAATTTCCAATGCTACGCATGAAACTCGGGGTCTCATCTCCGAGTACTTCCCCAAGACCCAACTCAATGGGGTGCTTGCCCCGTATCCACCACGTCCAAAACGATATCATAAACTCGTATTCCTGTTACTGAGCCTCTCCTCGAAATCACTCATCATAGGTAGTGCACCGTGATTACTCCAGGATCCCAGACGTCTAGAGGAGACTAACCAACTCATCCAGGATGGTATATGTGGAACCGTATCCAAATATGGTGAAAAATCATTTTAAATCATTTATGTCTCAAATCGGTTTAAACACTGTTCAATTGGGCCTATAATCGAGGCATAATTATCACAAATCCATTCCACAAAATCCACCTAAAAACTATGTCCAGTACTTGTTTTTAAATCCCGATTTATTGTTATCCAAAGCCAGTTGAAATGAATTCATTCTTTTCCAATTTTTTGTTGACTCTAAATCTGAGTCAAATAATCATTCCATCGGGTCTCAAGCCCAAAACCTCGTTTTCACGAAAATTCGTAAAACGTTTCATAAACCAATGATCACAATCCACATCATCATTCAATAACAATATAAAAAAAAAATTCAACTTAAATCAAGTAATAAAGCATTCAAATAATGTCTCTGGGCATTCAGTCCATTCGCACTCAGTCCACGCTGCATGCTAAACCTCAGCATTATATCTATCACCGAGCTAGTCCAAAGTCTCTAGGCATGCCCAAATCATGTCTAAGGGTCACTAATATGCTATACAAGTTCATATGCTAAACCCTCACAAAGTCCAAACCTAAAATGGGTCCCCAACATGCTTCCCGAGGCTAAAAACCTCTAGATGACCAACCAAACAGTCTCTAATCGACCTGAAACCACCTCCATTAAATTCATAACGTCAAAACCTTTCCAACAAGATAAGTTTGACCTCAAAATTTGTGCCCACGTGTCACACGCGCTGTAATGACCCGTCCTAGAAATCGGGATTAGATTAGTACTTAATGACGGATTAGTGAAGTTAATCGGCGAGTAGTTGGGTGATTTCGGACGAATGGTGTGAAATGACGATTTTACCTCTAGAATGGGAAAAATGTTAACTTTTAGTTCAGGCAGTCAAATCGATTTTGACTGATGACTGTGACGTAGTTCGGGACGTCACGAGTCCGTAGATAGGTGGCACGTCCGATTCTGACATTCGAGGAAAAAGTTATGATGTTTGGAAGTTCAGGGGTGTTTTGGTAATTTAGTTGGAAAGGGGTAAACTGTTGACTTTTTATACAACAAGCTATTTTCACGCATTTTGAGGACCGTTAGGTAGGTCTCGATCCCCTTAATACAACGACAGGCGGCATGTGTCACTTGGAGTTCGGATGACAGAGTTACGGGTCTAGGAACATGAAGGGCAAAATGGTAATTTGGGAAGGCAGGGGCACTTTGGTCCTTTTGATGCATTGGGATCTGTACCCAGTTGGATCTGGACACTTGGTTGTTCTTGAAAATGTTGCCCAGAGAAAATTGGACACCTGGCTTGCTCTGGATGGTTGTGGAAGCTGGGAATGGTTTTAAAATTGTGAAGGCTAAGATGTGTTGCACGGTTTGGGAAAAATAGAGATAGTGTGTGTGCTTGTGAAATCCCACCCCGATTAACCTCTTAATCCTCATCCTTTGATCTTAAGTGAAGAATGAAAAAAAAGAGAAGTTAGTGAGAGGGTTGTAGTGGTGTGATCACGGCGGCCTGCCGCAGTCGGTGGCCACGACACCGTGAGGAACAGAACAGAGTGAGCCGTGAGGAACCCACTCCACAACTCGCTTCGATCTTCATAAAGTGCCTTGATGGTTGAATGAAAAGATTGAGGATGATGAGACACAAATGACGGTGGTGACACAACTGCTCACGACGGCGAGAGGTAGTGAAAGCCTGAACAAAACCGTGAAGTCCCTTGTCTAAGTTTGAAACTGGTAAAGGCGGTTGGAAGCGCTAATGATCGATTTGGTTCATTGGGTAAGGTGTCTGAGGTTGTGAGGAAGTGGCAGAGCCTGTTTTCGAGACCTAATATGGACGGTAAGTGAAAAACCTGTAGAAGTCTCTTTTGAGTTCTAAAATGGCAAAGTGTGTTTTAGTGATAGCTAATCAAATTGATTGTTTGGACGAGGTTCTGGAGGACTTAAGGGACTGATTGAGCTTGAAATTAAGAAAAATGGAGGCTGGGATCGTGCAGGTACGACGGTCGACGGTGGGACGGTTTGTTCTTGATAGGGAAGGTATTTTCTCGTACCTAAATCGTTGTTTTGACACCTTAAGAAGATAGGGAATCAATAGACAAAGTTAACAAGAGTAAAATGGTTGAAATCGAACTGAAATTGGACCTTGAACCGTGACCGCCGATTTAGCTAAACCGGCCTAAATCGAACCGGTTCGAATCTGGTTTAACCAAGGATGAAGATGAACAGTGCCAGTGTGTGGTTCCCACGTACAGCCCCTTTAGGTGGCGCGTGAGGGCGTGTGACACACCTTTTGAGGAAAGTTCCAACATGACTTTTAAAGTAATCGATGTAACGAACATTTTGAGATTGGTTTCGAGTCGATGAGACCTTGATATGTTTCGGGATGTCCAAATGTTTTAAGACTGGTTCAAAAATAGTTAAAAATTTGAAAAAATTACGAGGCTTTAGTAGAAGCATTACCAAGTAGTTAGTGACCTTATTATGGGATTTGGACAGGTTCGGAAAAGCCGGTGATAGTGGAGTAGCTGGGAAGCGTAATTGCACGTGTATCGAGGTGGAGATGCTAATGGTCTATGAGTGGACTTTGCTTTCTAACTTATGATGCATGCATAAACTTTTTCTACATGTGATTTCTATTTTTATGATATGATCTTGATGATTTACGGTTTTGCACGTATTTCGAGATAATTATGTGTTTGCACATTTTACAAGCTTACGATTTATGTTGTGATTTGATCATGGTTTTGGTGATTTAATTTTGGGCTTTTAAATATGGTTTGATTTCAATGATTTATAATGGATTTTGGGAAAAGTGATTTCGGGCTTGAAGCCCTGTTCATAAAAGTGATTTCGATAAATGTGATCTCGGGTTTTGGAATCGGATTTCAGAAATACGATTCGGATTCGGTTTTGGAGCTTGAAAGTGGATTTCTGGATTTGGGTTCGGAATGATGATTCCGGATACCTTCTTACGGAATGATGATTTCAGATTCGGATTTGGAAATGGATTATGGATGTGTTTTCCATATTAGAATTCTAGATTTGGATTCAGAATGATGATTTCAGATTCGGCTTAGGATTCGAAATGGTTATTTCGAATTCGGATTTGGACTTGGATTTGGAAATGGTTTCAAAATGGTTTTGGATTGGATTTTTTGGATCTGGTTATTGGGTTTAAAGATTAGGATATGATAAATGACGGGGGCGGGCCCGGATTGGGTTTAATGACCCAGATTGAGTTTAAAGACTCGGATATTGTGATTTCCCCCGTAGGCCTATTGAGTTTAAAGACTCGGGATTTTAAAGACTCAAATTATATTGAGGCCTGGATTGAGTTTAAAGACTCAAATTGATATTGAGTTTAAATACTCGGATAGATCCACCAGGTTTGATTGATTGAAATGAGTTTCAAAAGTGGTTTTCAGATGTTTTGGGCTATGCCCGGGATGATATGGATTTTGATGGTTTTGGGCTAAGGCCCAGGATTTGAGAAAATGAACTGATTCCTGGCTATTGGTTTCATAAAGGGTGATATTAGATTGAATATGAAATGGTTTTATGAAATATATTTTATATCCATGCATTTGTTTTTAAATGGAGGGTATAAATGTCTTTTTATAAATTGTTTTCTCTACTTATCCTTTATTTTTGTTCACTCACAGTCTTTTATGTTTTCGATACCCTCCAGGTTCAATGCGGTATGGGCTATTATTAGAGAGACGGAGACATCACACACGCGATCCACAGTAGGTTCTGCACACTCTGGGAAGTCCGGATATTTTTGGACGATTTGCTTGGGAATCCCTTGTCCAGCTTACGTGTTACATGGAGGTTGGACGTCAGTTAGCCTTCGTGTCGCACGTGAGTTAGACGGGAGCATGACTTAGCCCTTAATCCCAGGGGATTGGGGATGGGTCATGTCACGCGCGGGTCAAATTTTTTATCAACGCTGGCCAATGGTCAACGCTGATGTCCGCAAAGTCAACGTTGATGTCATCGGTCAATGGTCAAGGGCTGACGTCATCATGACATCATGCTGATGTCAGCCTAACAGGTCTGACAGCTGTCAAGTCCGATACCTAACATTTGTCAATCTCTAATTGGTCCACGTGTCTTGCCATGTGTCCCTTTACACCTCTAACATCCTGCCACATGGCACCACCCGATTGGTCCACGTGGTGACACGTCAGCTGCTGACTGTGTCTGACAGCTTGCCATATGGCACCACCTGATTCGCCACATGGAATGACATCTTCTGACAGATCATGACATGTACTACCACGTAATCATCGTCAACCTTGGGTCGAGTTGATCTGTTTCTCTATAAGGGTTCAATTTTACCCGCGACTCGACCCGGACCTATCTCACTCATTTCTCAACCATTTTTCACCATTTTTGTTCCTAAATGATCGTAATTATCTCAGGAAGGGATCCATGGACTCAAAATGAGCTAAAGTGGTTTAGAAAGAACCTTCCAAGCTTGATGCAATTCGGGCAAGCTTCCACCTTACTTTTCTTGGCAGTTCAAGCCACCACAATCCACGAAAATGGTCTCTATGAGTTCGTCTAGTCCCTAGGAACATTCTCTGATCATTAAAAAAGCCCAACAAACCCTAGAAAATGAATTCGAATTTTTGAGCCAAATATGGGTTTCGGGTTTTTACCTAGGCCTAGGTTCCTCCGCCGTGCTCAGCCTTGTCTCTATCGTGTTTCAGCCTCCCTTTCACTTTCACTCTCTCAAGCAAACACAAAAGATGATGGATTGATGGTTGGGTTGGGTTTGGTGTTTGTATGTGTTTGTGTTTCGGGTAGGCCGAGAAGAAAGAGGATAAAGATGAAATAATGGACCCAAAATTTTGGGGGTTGGGCCAATTGGATGAGTGACACTTGTCACTCATCAATTGGTCCAACTTTGATATTTTGACCAATTAAATCCTGCCAACTATACACGTCCTCGAAATGCATGAATAGTGCCAATTTTCTTCCATGATTCATAACTTTCCCATCGAATGTCCGATTTCGATGTGTCACCTATCTACGGACTCGTGATATCTCGATCTACATAACAGGCCACGACCAAAGTCCAAATAGAGTCCAGGGGTCAAAAATCAACATTTTTCCCTAACTAGAGGTAAAATGGTCATTTTACATTTATTTTCGATTTTACAGTAAGTGAAAAGTTCAGGGCGTTACAATCTACCCCCCTTACAAAATTTTCGTCCCCGAAATTCCCTCAAATAAATGTGGATAATGTTCTTGCATCAGGACTACGGGCTACCAAGTGGCTTCTTCCGCATTATGGTTCCTCCTCAACACTTTTTCCAAGGGAATGGTCTTGTTCCGAAAGACCTTCTGTTTTCAATCCAGTATCTGTACTGGTTGCTCCTCGAAAATTAAGTCGGTCCTGAGTTCCAACGGTTGTTCTTCCAGAAAATGTGATTCCTCACGCACGTACTTACGAAGCATAGAAACATGGAATACATCGTGCACTCTCGTAAGCTCTAGGGGGAATTCCAATCTATATGCCACGTCTCCAATCCTCTTTGTAATCTCATACGGCCCAATATATCATGGACTTAGCTTCCCACGACTACCAAATCAGACATTGTCTTTCCATGGGGATAACTTCAAGAAAACCCAGCCTCCCACTGTAAATTCTAAGGCTCTAATCGGATGATTAGCATAACTTTTCTAGCAATCTTGTCCTGCCTTCAGCCTTTCCTTGATGATCTTCATCTTCTCTTGGGTCATATCCATGAGATGTGGTGTTAATACAACCCTCTCACCTACCTCGGTCCAACAGGTCGGTGTTCTGCACCGTCGACCATATAGTGCCTCAAACAGTACCATTCCAATGCTCGCCTGATAACTGTAGTTGTAGGCAAACTCCATCAACGGTAGGAGCGCCTCCCAAGTATCCTAGAACTGTAGCACGCACGTTCTCATCATATCCTCTAAAGTCATAATGGTTCTCTCAAACTGTCTGTAACGACCCGTCCAAAATTTTGGGATTAGATTAGTGACTAATCAAGGATTAGTAAGGTTAAACGGTGATTAATTGAGCAAAATCGACCCGACAGTGTAAAATGACCGTTTTGCCCCTAAGCGTGGGCAAAATGTTGACTTTTGACTCGGGAGGTCCGATGGCCGAGGGGGGAGGACTCTTACGTTGATCGAGTCAATAGGAATCCATAGACAGTTGGCACGCCGAAATCAGACATCAAACGAAGAAGTTATGGTCATGGGAGCGAAATCAGGGATTTAACGTTTCGGGAATCGAACAAAATATTACTTAAATCCAATTGGGCAGATATTTTGTGTGGGGCATTTGGATGTGTGACAAGTATCACTCATCCGATTGGTTAATTTTCCCTAATTGATGGATCTATGTCCATTGGTCACTTGTTTATTTAATTAATTAATTAACTCACCCCTCACATCTCTCTTCCCACCCGTGTAACCATTTCCACCTCCTTCATTCTCTGAAAAACCCGAACATCCATTCCATACAGTCCTCCAATCCCGTCATCTGTTTGTGTGGTATGAGTGAAAGAGTGAGAGTGAGATGAGACGTGAAGGATGACAGCCAGAGATTGCATCGTCGTGCACAGTGGTGGTAATCCTGAGGTAAGGCCGAAACTGTGGCTTTTAAATTCAAAAATGGCAATGCAAGACTTAGTGAGGCTCGATCGATTCCATTAATTGGTTGATGTTTCTGAAGTTGCTAGGAGACGAATAGGCTTGAATTAGTAGCCAAAGGTGGCCGGAATCCAGGAAAACCGGCGAGGCTTGGGTGGCCTATTCTAAGAAGAAATCCAAGGTATAATTTTGAGACTCATTTTTCCTATTTAAAAATCATAAAAACATTAGTATTGTTTAGAGGATAGTTTAGGAATGAAAATGGAAGAAATTGGACCGAAAACACGAGGCATACAGGACCGAACCGGCCACGCCATTCTAGTTGGATCGACCGAACTGACCGGACCGGTTTGCTGAGACACATTTGAATTATGTGATCGAGCCAGGGGCCTAGTTGGTTTATGAAATCGGGATGAGACACTTTTGAGTTATGAGATAAGGCTGGCGGCCCAGGGGTTTACAAAATCGGGCATGAGGCCCAATTGAGTTTTATAAATGTGATTTCGGGTCTGGGACCCTATGTTTCATAAACGTGATTCCGGGTCGGGGACCCTAAATGGATTTGTGATGTTTTATGGGAATTTCGGGCAGGGCCCATTGAGATGTTTTGAAATGACTTTGTAAAACTATTTTCCATATACGATCTTGATACGAGAATATGTGATGGTCTCCTCCAAGTGTCTGAGACACTGGGGAAGTCACGGTGCATTTCCTGCGAGGGGTCATTATACGGAGCTACCTGACCGTATAGTGACTCAGGAGCAGGAATGCTATGATTAGACATCTGGGATGTCAGAGATATTGACCCGGAGATACCCCGGGTAGCATGCGTCGCTTATTACCGTGAGATATGACGTCTGGGACGTCAAGCGTCTGGGACGCTAGGTATCTGGGATGTCGAAGATGGTTATGTGGTAAATATGGATTATTGTAATCTTGAAATGGTATTTCGGTATTTGTGGATTTGTCCTAATTGATTTGGGCAGTGGCCCACTTGATTTTAGATTTACGGATTTTGGTATTCTACAGTTTTGGGCTGAGTTCCCACACATGGTTTTGAGTTACAGTTTTTGGGCTAAAGACCTAATTGACAGGACCCATCCCAATCCCCCCGGGATTACCATGGAATGTGCCCTGCTCCCGTCCAACAAGGGGTGTCAGACAAGGGATAACCAAAATTCACTACCCAAACGGGGCTTCCAGAGTGCGCAAGGATCGATGGAGGAGGCGTGCAATGTCCCAGTCTCTGCTGCAGTCGTATCCGTAATCAACCTGAAGGGCATTAAAACCAATAAAAGCTGTGAGTGGACGAAAATCATTAAGTTCATTAAACACAGTTATAAGACATTTATGCCCTCCAATAAAAACGTATGCATGCCACGAAAACCAGTAACCAAAACGTTTGTTCAATCAAGCCATTAGGGCCTTAGCCCAAAAACCGTAACTCAAAACCAAGTGTGGGAACTCAGCCCAAAACTGTGGAATACCACATCCAGACATACAAAACCATGTGGGCCACCGCCCAAAGCCATAAACATAAATCCATAAATCCAAAACCATTTAGGGTCCCCGACCCGAAATACCATTTCAATAACCAATGATCCATTTTTACCACATAAACACAAATCCAACCGAAAATCCATTTCATAGATTCATTAATCCATATTTACCATTACCATCTCTAGCATCCCAGATGCTTAGCGTCCCAGATGCTTGACGTCCCAGACGTCATATCTCGTGGTATAATAAGCGACTCGTGCTGCCCGGGGTCTCTCCGGGTCAATATCTTTGACATCACAGATGTCTGACATCCCAGTCTACAATCATAGCAATCCTGCTCCTGAGTCACTATACGGTCCGGTAACTTCGTACAATGACCCTTCGCAGACAATGCACAGTGACTTCCCCAGTGTCCTAGACATCTGGAGGAGACCATCATATATCCTCGTATCCAGATGGTATATGGAAAACAGTTTTATTAAATCATTTCACAACATTACATTGGGCCCTTGCCGGAAATCTCCATAAACATTACAATTCCATTTAGGGTTTTTGACTCGAAATCACATTTACTAAACATAGGGTCCCAGACACGAAATCACATTTATTAACATAGGGTCCCAGACCCGACATCACATTTATAACCCAACTGGGCCTCATGCCCGATTTTATAAACCGCTAGGCCCACGACCCGATTTTATAAACCACTGGCCCACGGCCGTAATTCGTAAATCAACTGGGCCCCTGGCCCGATAATATAACTCGAATGGGTCTTAACTCGATTTTGTAACAACTGGGCCCCTTGCCCGATTTCATAAAACAACTGGACCCCCGGCCCGATTCCGTAACTCAAATGGACTCCAAGTCCGAGGTTTCCAAAACAATTGGGCCTCAAGCCCGAGCTCATCTTTCCAATTTCAAAACCATTTCATCATATTATATCCAAGTCATAAGTATGGAAAATTCGTGTAAAACCGAAAAACCTCGATTTACGTGCAAGCACGTAAATCGCCCCGAAATACGTGAAACCTTATAATTTACCAATATCCAAATCAACATCATACAATCACAATCATTATCCATATAAAACAGTTATGCATGCATAGAATTTATAAAACCAATGTCCACTCATAGACTGTTTAACAGTGCGCCTCGATACGCATGCCATTGGCCTTCCCGGGCCTCGTCACTAACACCGGGACTCCCAAACCTGTTCATATCACATTAGAGGGTCACTAACCTCTTCATTAACATCCTATTAAAATCCCGTAATTTTCCCAAATTTTTAAATATTTTTAAACTCGATTTAAAACCTTCGGACGTCCCGAACAATATCGAAGCGGTGTCTGATCGACACGAAACCAATCCCAAAATGTTCGTTACATTAAATTGGACAGAAGTCATGTTGACCTCACCTCGAGATTCGTGCCCATGCACCGTCACGCGCCGCCATGAGTGGCTGCGCGTGAAACCCACGCGCCTGCTACAGTGTCATCGTCCCAACCCGTTTGTCTGGTAAACGGATCTTGTTGGCCCGCGAGCTAACCCGATTCGTTTCCTATCAATTCGACACCAATTCATTCAATTGAACATTCAGTTAGCTTCGTTTTACGTCCAATTAAAGGTCTGTAAACTGATTACATCAATCCTTATTTGAAATCTCACGATTCGACGATGAACAATGAAGAACACCCGTCACTGTTCCTTCTTCGAAATTCGTCCATTCCAACTGATTTCTTCCAATTGATTCTCCCAGAAGTATAAGTGGACCATGAGAAACTCATTTCCAAAAGCAATTTCATCGTTCGAACATCCCACGATAACGACTCAGCCTTCAAATTTGCTCACGGTCATCAAGTCCGTTCAGAGCCAAATTGTCACCAAATTGTTTCCTTCTTTCCATGGTTCTGATCGTGGCACTCCTAGAAAGCTCGAATTGAGCTCAATTCTGATCCTCGGAGCCTATCTCTCAGTATTCGAATTTCCCCCCAAATTTTCTAATTTTTTATTTTTGATTTCCAGTTCCCCCTTTGTCCCCGTAATTCCCTCGTTAATTCTGTCTCTCAAAGCTCTCAATTTTATCCTCAAAACCGGTTGTGGAAGGGAGCTCAATTCTCCCAATTTCTGATGCTCATTATTCACGGTTTGAAGACAAAGAAGATGATTAATGGAGGATTAAGGGTAATTAACAAATATTAGAACATAATGATGATGTTGGTAGGGAAACATGGAGCAGATCCTTGGCCTTAAAACAAGGGATGGGTGAGACTTGTCACTCATCCAAGCAGCCACATCAATGATCACTATTCATTATTATAATATTATTTTAATCGGAGCCTCGGTTCGTTCGGGTAATCGAATTCGTTCTCTTGACCATAACTTCGTCGTCGAATCTCCGATTTCGGCATGCCGCCTGTCATTGAATTCGTATCGACACGTTCTACGTAAAGGTCCTCGGCCCTCGTCCATTGGACCTCCCGAGTCAAAAGTCAACATTTGGACCCAAGTCTGCCAAATTTCCAAAATGCCCCTCAACTTCTGAACATCATAACATTCTCCTCGAATGTCGGAATCGAACGTGCCACCTGTCTATGAGCTCGTGACGTCCTGAACTACGTCACGGTCATCGGTCAAAGTCCGTTTGACCTCCCGATCAAAAAGTCAACATTTTGCCCACGACCAGGGACAAAACGGTCACTCGTTCATCCGATTTCGCCCAACTAATCACCTATCAACCCCACTAATTATGATTAGTCATTAATCTAATCCTGAAATTCAGGATGGGTCGTTACAACCTTCCCTCCTTAATAAATTTCATCCTCGAAATTCCAACCGATCTAATCTCAAACGTTCTTCCCTCCTTAATTAGTTTCATTCTCGAAACTCTACTATCCTGATTCCACAAACACCCCGTGGAAAGTGCCATCGACCTCGGAACACGTGTACTCTCTTACACCAACGAATCAGACAAAACTTTTCTGCACCCAAACGTATCACTAGTATTTACGTCGTATCGACTACATTCGACCCTGTCGAATGACTGAAACCACCCATTTCGAATTGACACCACTTGTCAAATCTACCCTTTCGTTGACGCAACAACTTGACGGTTCCTTTCTCATTCACCAATCTATCCTGGTATTTACTCCTATAGGGAGTCATCAGACCTCACTCAACAATCTACGTTGACACATCCCGACAATCTGTTACCACTTGGCCGTTCTCAGTCGAAAACTGACACTCTATTTACTCGTGGCTACACAAGTCACCAACGTACTTGACTCAAAATACACTTACCAACATTTCACACGACTCGTGTGTAATTAGACTCATCAGAAATACCATGACCCATTGCATAGTATCCAATGTCCGGTTCTCGACCTCAACTAATCCAATGGGATCAGAACCAATCCAGCTACCAATCCGGCTACCCACACGCTCACCGACATACCTCGGGGATAACCCATATACCATTACCAGACACTACAAGTCTGCAAGGTATCGTACCTTGAACCATGTACAAAGTCCACACATCTATCCATCGACCAGACTACAACCACCGAGGTCATAGCCAAGCACGTTCCAATAATGGAGTACATTTGCCCAATCCAGCATAAGACAAATTGAAACTCCAGCCATCATCCAGTTCCAATTCCAAATCTGAATCCGCAATTTCGTAAGAAATCCCGAATCCATACCCAGACATCACATTTTTAATCCATGTCCAAATCCGAATCCGAAATCATTATTCCGTAAGCTACCATTTGGAATAATCATTTCGCACCCAAATCCAGAAATATACTTTCAAGTTTCAAAATCGAATCCTGAATCGTCACCCAGATATTCGATTCCAAAACCCGAAATCTCGTTCACGTCCACCCAGACACACCAAAACCGAACCTATCGGTTACTAGTTCACTATATTCGGTTGACTTCATAGGGAAGCCAATCCAACAACCACACGTCTAAGGTTGACAAAATCCAACCACGTCGGAAACCTACTCACTCGAGTACTATACCATACGGCTCCACTTCGAAAAGAAGTTATGTCCCGTCATTTACGACTCACATACCCAAATAAGAGTGATAAACTCTCCCCCTATCTGGATCATCAAGATCACGACCCAGATTCGACACTGCATCCCTGACTATAAACGTCACGATCCTGCTCCACCTAGGACCCACACAGTTAACTACTAGCTCACCTAATTTGCATACTGTTACAACGTTCGACAACCAATTCCCACAACTAAATAGATCAGTCAACGACGAAACTCGCCAAGACTGTGGGTTCTCACTGATTACCTCGTATCGATCCTTGTCATTCCACCTAGGAAAAACCAAGGATGATCCAAAACAATGACGCCAATACTCATCCTACGTGGATGCAAACAAAACTCGCTGCACTCACCGTTCCATGTAACCGAACATTGTCTACCACCAAGCAAAAAATGAGAAATCTCGATTACCTAACTTTGAAATACGCAACTCCTCCTGATGACCCCGAACACACAGGGGCCCACCAACCAATACACGCTCAACGTACTGGTAACTACAATCAACGTCCGCCAGGGCAGAAAACAAGAAGTCAACCCCGATGATTTCAGAATACCTATTATCAATGCGAAACGAGCACTTCTCTCATCCCACAATCACAACTCTCCTCGAAACTAAGGTTCCAACCATGTTGGAACTAGACATACTCCCAACGAGATGTCAAGTCCAACCATTGGACTCCCTACATCCCCAACTCACTTGGACAACCACGTGTCCGCAATCAAGCCATTATTGTTTCGTCCGCACATCCCAACCTTTACAGGTTCAACACTCAGTTCTCCAAGTTATTCTCGATCACAAAATCCCACATCTATACCGCCAATGGTTTTCCTCGCCTCTTCCAATTCTAATCATTTCCATGTACATTCTGGGGATGTTAGAAACATATAGTGACTCCAATTTCGGAGTTGCCAACAACTCCCCAACTCCACTAATTCTCATGACATAGGGGACGTCATCCCAAGATTCCTCATGTCTCAATCATACCTTTTTATCCACTCATCACTTATCATCTCACCACTGTTGGGACTTATCCCAACACATCATAAACTCTGCGGGATCCCATCCAGTCCATCACTCAACCACTACCGAATCTCAAAGACCGTACCTATGTTCATCATGACGGAGTCACACCCCAACTCGTGGGTCATCGTCATCACAATCACTGACACTAGCACCAGTGCTAGTACCAGCACCAACGCACTATCAACAACACTAGTATCAGCACACAGGCATCCATACTTGCATCAGTACAAAAGTACCAACCTACAAACATCCATACTTGTACACCGTGTCCAAATATGACAACCCTGGATCTCTGCTCATACCGAACGACGATCATGTACCTCTACTCATACCTCACAACTATGGGTACCACCTTTCTAACAGTTCACATCAGGATAATGAACGTTCCCTGAACGTCCCCTGATCCTCAAGTATTGTAACCACCCTAAATACCCTCGATAGCCAGTCGTCTCCACATGACTACCGACTAACAGTCATTGCTATCGAGATCAGCATCCACACATCACACTAATATCCGGTCTAACTCGGGACTCCATATTTTATCTCTTAACTGTACCCGTGGGTCGAATCCCATAGTTCTGACTAGACTCACTAGAGTCATCCACATGGTCATCCATGACCTCAGCCGCTCTTCGCAGCACAAGTTCTCATCGACTAGTCACAACTAAGGTTCACTTTTTTAATCCATCATATACTAGGATTCCACAATTACACCCTATGGTTCCACCGAACCCAACTGCTCTTAGCAATAAAATCCACAACCTGACCGACCCCGCGGTCTAGACATCGTATAGACGTCAAAGTCAATCTTATCATCCCATCTACACGGGTTCCACCACTAAAGTCATCGGCTAACAATGATGTACCAATGTCCCTCATACTAGCAATCACCACTAGGGTTCACATTTTAGACCATTACTCAACTGGGGTTCCTCGAACCCAGCTGTGCCCAACAGCACAAAAATCTAATATCACATGACCGAACCGACGGTCCCACATTACCAGTTCATCACAATCAACCCCATTTGGGTCTAATCACATTAACGCACGGCGTATCGGGCCAAACACACTCTATCCACGATTAAAACCCAAAAACTATCTATCAGGTTGATAACGAACTGCAGCCCAAAGAGACATCACACCCTCGACCTGCGCGCACAAAAAGAGCAACCCTGCTCTGATACCAAGTTGACAGGACCCATCCCAATCCCCCCGGGATTACTGTGGAATGTGCCCTGCTCCCGTCCAACAAGGGGTGTCAGACAAGGGATAACCAAAATTCATTGCCCAAACGGGGCTTCTAGAGTGTGCAAGGATCGATGGAGGAGGCGTGCAATGTCCCAGTCTCTGCTGCAGTCGCATCCATAATCAACCTGAAGGGCATTAAAACCAATAAAAGTTGTGAGTGGACGAAAATCATTAAGTTCATTAAACACAGTTATAAGACATTTATGCCCTCCAATAAAAACGTATGCATGCCACGAAAACCACTAACCAAAACATTTGTTCAATCAAGCCATTAGGGCCTTAGCCCAAAAACCGTAACTCAAAACTAAGTGTGGGAACTCAGCCCAAAACTGTGGAATACCACATCCAGACATACAAAACCATGTGGGCCACCGCCTAAAGCCATAAACATAAATCCATAAATCCAAAACCATTTAGGGTCCCCGACCCGAAATACCATTTCAATAACCAATAATCCATTTTTACCACATAAACACAAATCCAACCGAAAATCCATTTCATAGATTCATTAATCCATATTTACCATTACCATCTCCAGCATCCCAGACGCTTAGCGTCCCAGACGCTTGACGTCCCAGACGTCCCAGACGTCATATCTCACGGTATAATAAGCGACGCGTGCTGCCCGGGATCTCTCCGGGTTAATATCTTTGACATCACAGATGTCTGACATCCCAGTCGTCAATCATAGTAATCCTGCTCCTGAGTCACTATACGGTCTGGTAACTCCGTACAATGAACGCTCGCAGACAATGCACCGTGACTTCCCCAGTGTCCCAGACATCTGGAGGAGACCATCATATATCCTCGTATCCAGATGGTATATGGAAAACAGTTTTATTAAATCATTTCATAACATTACAATGGGCCCTTGTCCGAAATCTCCATAAACATTACAATTCCATTTAGGGTCTCTGACCCGAAATCACATTTATTAAACATAGGGTCCCAGACCCGAAATCACATTTATTAACATAGGATCCCAGACCCGACATCACATTTATAACCCAACTGGGCCTCATGCCCGATTTTATAAACCGCTGGGCCCACGGCCCGATTTTATAAACCGCTGGGCCCACGACCCGATTTTATAAACCACTGGGCCCACGGCCCTAATTCGTAAATCAACTGGGCCCCTGGCCCGATAATATAACTCAAATGGGTCTTAGCCCGATTTCGTAACAATTAGGCCCCTGACCCGATTTCATAAAACAACTGGGCCCCCAGCCCGATTACGTAACTCAAATGGACTCCAAGTTCGAGAATTCCAAAACAATTGGGCCTCAAGCCCGAGTTCATCTTTCCAATTTCAAAACCATTTCATCATATTATATCCAAGCCATAAGTATGGAAAATCCGTGTAAAATCGGATAACCTCGATTTACGTGCAAGCACGTAAATCGCCTCGAAATAAATGAAACCTTATAATTTACCAATATCCAAATCAACATCGTACAATCACAATCATAATCCATATAAAACAGTTAAGCATGCATAGAATTTATAAAAACCAAAATCCACTCACAGACCGTTTAACCAAACGCCTCGATACGCGTGTCATAGGCCTTCCCGGGCCACACCACTATCACCGGGACTCCCAATCCTGTCCAAATCACATTAGAGGGTCACTAACCTCTTCATTAACATCCTATTAAAGTCCCGTAATTTTTCCGAATTTTCAACTATTTTTAAACTCGATTTAAAACCTTCGGACGTCCAGAACAATATCGAAACGGTGTCCGATCGACACGAAACCAATCCCAAAATGTTCGTTACATTAAATAGGACAGAAGTCATGTTGACCTCACCTCGAGATTCATGCCCACGCGCCGTCACGCGCCGCCGTGAGTGGCTACGCGTGAAACCCATGTGCATACTACAGTGTCATCGTCCCAACCCGATTGTCTGGTAAACGGATCGTGTTGGCCCGCGAGATAACCCGATTCGTTTCCTATCAATTCGACACCAATTCATTCAATTGAACATTCAGTTAGCTTCGTTTTAAGTCCAATTAAAGGTCTGTAAACCTGATTACATCAATCCTTACCTGAAATCCCACAATTCGACGATGAACAATGAAGAACACCTGTCACTGTTCCTTCTTCGAAATTCGTCCATTCCAACTGATTTCTTCCAATTGATTCACCCAGAAGTATAAGTGGACCATGAGAAACTCATTTCCCAAACCAATTTCATCATTCGATCATCCCACGATCACGACTCAACCTTCAAATTTGCTCACGGTCATCAAGTTCGTGGCACTCCCAGAAAGCTCGAATTGAGCTCAATTCTGATCCTTAGAGCCTATCTCTCAGTATTCGAATTTCCCTCCAAATTTTCTAATTTTCGATTTTTGATTTCCAGTTCCCCCTTTGTCCCCGTAATTCCCTCGTTAATTCTGTCTCTCAAAGCTCTCAATTTTCCCCTCAAAACCCGTTGTGGAAGGGAGCTCAATTCTCCCAATTTCTGATGCTCATTGTTCACGGTTTGAAGACAAAGAAGATGATTAATGGAGGATTAAGGGCAATTAACAAATATTAGAACATAATGATGATGTTGGGAGGGAAACATGGTGCAGATTCTTGGCCTTAAAACAAGGGATGGGTGACACTTGTCACTCATCCAAGCAGCCACATCAATGGTCACTATTCATTATTATAATATTATTTTAATCGGAGCCTCGGTTCGTTCGGGTAATCGAATTCGTTCTCTTGACCATAACTTCGTCGTCGAATCTCCGATTTCGGCATGCCGCCTGTCATTGAATTCGTATCGACACGTTCTACGTAAAGGTCCTCGGCCCTCGTCCATTGGACCTCCCGAGTCAAAAGTCAACATTTGGACCCAAGTCTGCCAAATTTCCAAAATGCCCCTCAACTTCTGAACATCATAACATTCTCCTCGAATGTCAGAATCGAACGTGCCACCTGTCTATGAGCTCGTGACGTCCTGAACTACGTCACGGTCATCGGTCAAAGTCCATTTGACCGTCCGATCAAAAAGTCAACATTTTGCCCACGACCAGTGGCAAAACGGTCACTTTGCATCGTTCGTCCGATTTCGCCCAACTAATCACCGATCAACCCCACTAATCATTATTAGTCACTAATCTAATCCCGGAATTCGGGACAGGTCGTTACACTAATGGTTCATTTGAGTAAATGTTTTTATTACTGATTTTACGATGCATGCATACTTTTTAGTGAAGGGCATAAATATCTTTATGAATGTGTTTTTATAAACTTATTGATTTTTGTCCACTCACAGCTCTTAATGGTTTTAATGCCCTTAAGGTTGATCATGGATGCGAACTGTAGTAGAGACCGAGACATCGCACTCCTCCACCGTTCCTGGCGTGCTTTGGGAGCCCTGTATGGGTTGAGTAGGTATTATCCCTTGTCTGACACTTCGTGTCAGACGGGAGCATGATACATCCCACATTAATCCCGGGGGGGATTGGGATGGGTTGTGTCACTGTCCATCTGTCTGAGGATGAAAAGAAATGCTAAAATGCAGCCTCGCACCAAGGGCTCTCTGCAAACTCCGCCAAAATCTCGAGATAAACCGCAGATCCCGATCCAACACAATCAATTCTGGCATCCCATGCAATATGATAATCTCATCAAAAAACAGTTGAGTTAACCAATTTGACTTGAAGGTTTCACGCACTAGCAAGAAATGAGCCGGCTTTATATGTCTGTCCACTATCACCCAGACTCCATCAAAGCCGCTCCATGTCCTAGGAAGTTTAAACACGAAGTCCATAGTGGCATGATCCCACTTCCACTCATGGATTGGAAGTGGTTGCATCACTCTATAAGGTCTATGTCTCTCAACTTTTACCTACTACAAGTTAGACATCTGCCAACATATTCTGCGATCTCTTTCTTCATGCCAGCCCGCCAATAATACTCTCTAACTGTACGATACATCTTTATTCCTCATGGATGCATCACATATGCTGAACTGTGGGCTTCCTCCAATATCTCAGTCCTTAATGCTGCATTAGCTGGCACACACAGTCGACCCTGTTTCAGTAACGCGTCGTCATCCCTGACGAAAAAATTATGTCGGTCACCTGCATCAACTTCCATCCTCACAATGCACAAGGTAGAATCCTGAAGTTGAGCCTCAATCATCCGGTCAATCAAAACGGGTCTCACATGGAGGCTAGCCAACAGAGCTCCTGCACCGTCCAATCAAAGAGTAACTTCAGCCCCTTGGAGTTCCACCAACAGAGGCAAGTACACCATCCTCAGATGAGCTACTGAACTTGTAGACTTCCTGCTCAACGTGTCTACCACTACATTTGCCTTTCAAGGTTGATACTCCATGGTGCAATCGTCATAATCCTTGATCAACTCCAACCACCATCTCTGTCTCAAATTCAGTTCTTTCTGAGTGAACAGATGCTTCAGGCTCTTATGGTCCTTGAAAATCCTGCACGTCTCCCCGTACAGATAGTGTCCCCAAATCGTCAGAGCATGCACCACTACCGCCATGGGTGGGTAGTTTAACTCAGGTGGCTTCAACTGTTGAGAGGCGAAGGCGATGACTCTCCCGTACTGCATTAACACGCATCCTAATCCCTACAACGAAGCATCACTTTATACCTCAAACTCCCCAATGTCATCTGGAAGAGCTAATACCAGTGCAGAAATCAATCGTCTCTTCAATTCTTGGAAACTTTGTTCACAGTGTTCGTTCCAAATGCACTTAACCCTGTTCCTTGTCAAAAGGGCTAATGGAGCTGCTATGGTAGAGAAACCCTCTACGAAGCATCTTTAGTATCCAGCCAACCGTACAAAACTACATAACCCGGTAACAGTTTTCAGTTGCTCGCAGTTAGTCATGGCCACTATCTTCTTCGGGTCCACACTAATCCCATCAGCAGAAATCACATGGCCTAAGAAGCCTATTGACACAACCCATCCCAATCCCCCTGGGATTACCATGGAATGTGCTATGCTCCCGTCTGACAAGAGGTGTCAGACAAGGGATAACCTATTACCACTGCAAAAACCGGGCATCCAGAGTGCGTAAGGATCGATGGAGGAGGTGTGCGATGCTCAAGTCTCTGCTGCAGTCGCATCCGGAATCAACCTGAAGGGCATTAAAAACAAAAGCTGTGAGTGGACGAAAATAAACAAGTCTGTTTAAAACATTTATAAGACATTTATGCCCCTCAGTAAAAACATATGCATGCGCCAAAAACCAATGATCACCCATTTATTTAGAAATAACAATTAGGGCCTTAGCCCGGAAACCAAAGCATAGTTTCAATTTCCAAAAGTCAATCCAAGAGTTATTTCATCAATCCAATAATATTCATTTATTATTTTTCCATCTCCGGCATCCCCGATGCCTAGCGTACTAGACGCTTGACATTCCAGACGTCATATCTCACGGTATTAAGCAACGCGTGCTACCCGGGGTCTCACCGGGTCCATATCTCTGACATCTCCGATGTCTGACGTCCATCATGTCTAGCAATCCTGTTCCTGGATCACTATACGGTCTGGTAGCTCCGTACAATGAGCCCTCGCAGGCAATGCACCGTGACTTCTCCAGTGTCCCCGACACTTGGAGGAGACCAGGATATATATATATATATATATCCTCATATCGAGATGGTTTTATGGAACACATTTTATTATTCATTTCCAAAATATCACAAGGGCCCTGCCCCGAATTTCCATAAAACCGTCATAAGTCCAAATAGTTGATTTAAATCCAAAATCATTTATTTAATTCCATTTTAGGGTCCCCGACCCGAAATCGCATATATAAATCAACTGGGCCCCTGGCCCGATTTCGTAAGTCAACTGGGCCCCTGGCCCGATTTCACAAGTTAACTGGACCCCTGGCCCGATTTTACTTTATCAAATCCGTAACCGTTTCATGAAATCATATCCATCCATATTTATGGAAATCAGTGCAAATCCAGAAAACCTCGATTCACGTGCAAACACGTAAATCGCCTCGAAATGCGTGAAAACATATAAATTCACTGATATCCAAAATAAATCATATAATCACAATTATAACAATCATGAAACAGTTATGCATACATCGAATTTATAAAACCAATGTCCACTCACAGACCGTTTAACCGAGCGCCTCGATACGCGTGCCATAGGCCTTCCTGGGCCACACCACTATCACCGGGACTCCCAATCCTGTTCAAATCACATTAGAGGATCACTAACCTCATCATTAACATCCTATTCAAGTCCCGTAATTTTCCCGAATTTTTAAGTATTTTTAAACTGGATTTAAAACCTTCGGACATACCGAACAATATCGAAACGGGATCCGAACGACACGAAACCAACGCCAAAATGTTCGTTACATTGTATAGGACAAAAGTCATGTTGGAAGTTTCCCAAAATTACCTCACACGCGCCCCACGCGCTGGTTGCACTTCCTGCGCGTGAAACCCACGCGCCGGGTACTGTTCACCGTCGTTCAGCCCGAACGACTGTAAAACGGGTCGCCGTGACCCGCGGGCAAACCCGACTGGTTCTCAGTCATTTCACCATCATTTTGGACGGGGTTTTCACCTGCAAGATCGTCTGATTTCATCCAACAGTTCTGTGGAATCAAAAACCAGAAGTAACGTCAAGAATCATACCTCTGAACTCAAACCCGAAGCTCAGAACTTCCGATCGTCCTTCCTCCCGATTCCGGCCGCCTCGAGTCCCAAATTCACGTCCACGAGATTCTTTTATGTTCATAGAACACCGTAGGATCAAATCCTACGACCAACACCCATCCAAAACCCGCTCACCATTTTTGGTTTCGAACCGGGTTACGGGCACCGCCGTCCCCGTCGTGCCCAGCTCACTTCGAGCTTCGAAAACTAGTCCCCTGTGTCTGTTTCTGACCCCAAGTCCCAAAGGAATCAAGAAGGAGCTCAGAAACACAACAAATTGTCGATTTCCAAAAACCTGGGCATAACTCTCCTCGGGTTAACACACCCGCCGTGGTCCACCGTGGTCTCCGCCGTCGTCCTGCCGCCTCCCGTCGTCTCACACTACCTCGGTTACGCCCACAAGTGCACAGAGGAGATGGGATGTGTGTTTGTTCAAGCTTCCTCACGGCAAAGGAAGAATGAGAGTGAGGGAGAGGTATCAGATGGTTGAAGTAGTGGACAGTGAGGATGGCAGTCAGCACCAGAGATGAAGGGCTGAGATTGAAAGCAGAGATCAGATGGATGGCCTAGATCAAAAGGTGAAATAAGTGGGATTTCTTTAGATTTTTAATTCCAATTAATTTAATCAAATCTCACCAATCCAAATCTGAGCCCATAATTTAAGTTTAGTGGTCCACGTGTCCCACTCAGAATCTTAGACCAATCAGAGAACGCCACGTGTCCTTGCCTCGTAATGCGTGCATAACGAAACCAAACTTCCGTGACCCATAACTTCGTCGTCGAATCCCCGATTTCGGCATGCCGCCTGTCATTGGATTCGTATCGACGATACCTACGTAACGGTCCTTGGCCCTCGGCCATCGGACATCCCTGCCAAAAAGTCAACATTTCCCCTTCTTTCGTCCAAATTACGAAAATGCCCTTGCACTTCCGTACATCATAACTTTCACCACGAACGTCGGAATCGAACGTGCCACCTGTCTATGAACTCGTGACGTTCCAAACTACGTCACGGTCGTCGGTCAAAGTCCATTTGACCATCCTAATTAAAAGTCAATGTTTTGCCCACGCCTAGGGGCAAAACGGTCATTTTGCACAATTCGTCCGAAATCGCCCAACTAATCCCAGATTAGTAAATCATAATTAAATATTATTAAATCCCGATATTCGGTACGGGTCGTTACAACCTTCCCTCCTTAAAGAATTTCGTCCTCGAAATTACCAACATCCTTATTCCACAACCACCTCGTGGAAAACAATTCGACCTCATAACATGTGTACACCTGTACACCCACTTGCTGGGACAATACCAGCCTCGTCTGTACCCAGGTATCCCATCACAGTCATACGTCACAACAACAACACTCGACCACCTCGAGTGGAATTGATCACCTGATCCGCGATAAAATCGCCTAACCATTTAGCTGACTCCTTCAGCTAGATAGTTCCCTTCCATTTCCAAAATATCCTTACATTTGCTCCCATTGGGAGTCACCAAATCTCATTTGTCAGTCCACGCTGACACCACCAGCCAAACTGCCACTGCAAAGCTTTACCACCCTAGTAAAGCCCTCAACCATCAGCCAGTCAGTGACAACACCACGCACTACACCACTCTCGATGTAGCGTAAGATCAACCGCATGATCTCAATCCGCAGGGCAAGCCCAATCCTACAAAATATATTAATCTCAATGTCTATAATCGCCGACTCCCTCTGCGAACCAAGACGATGGGGAATCACGGTGTGATCAAGTCACACAAGGCTACTCGTGGTTACTCAGACCACCAATTCACTCATCCTGAGTGTACGTATACCGTCAATTTATTCAATCAAGTGGTGTAACTGGAACACATTGAATACTAGCCCAGTAGTGATCACCCATCACAACACTAGGGTTCCACTAGCCAACCATGGCTAAGAGCACCTGCTCATACAATCACTGAACCCGACAACATCACTCTGCTCGGCGTACAGTATCCAATGTCCAGTCCACAATCACAACCAAACAAATGATATCAGAACCAAGCCGATTACCAACACGTTTAGTTACACACCACTGGTACATCCCATGTACCGCCATTAGGCACCACTCAGCCTAACCAGTATCAATCCTCGTACAACGTACCCTGTACGCACCTCAATCCATCAATCTGCCCATAACCACCCAGGTCATAGCCAAACACGTTCCAATAATGAAGTACCCTTGCCCAAACCAACCTGAGACAAAGCGTACTCCACCCATCATCCAGTTCTAGTTCCGAATCCAAATTCGCAATTTCGTAAGAAATTGCGAATCCAAACCCAAACATCATATTTTTATTCCATTTCCAAATCCAAATCCGAAATCATTATTCCGTAAGCTAGCATTGGAATAATCATTCCGCACCCAAATCCAGTAATCCATTTTCGAGCTTCGCAATCGAATCCTGAATCGTCACCCAGAAATTCGGTTCCAAAACCCAAAATCTCGTTTACGTCCACCTAGACGTAACATAACCGATCCTATCGGTTACCTGCTCAAAACACTCGATTGACTTCATAGGGAAGCCAATCCCAATATACCCACGTCAAAGGTTGACAAAATCCGACTACATCGGAAACCTACTCAACCAAGTAACAAAACATATGGACTCACTCCGAAAAGAAGTTCGGTCCCGACATTTACGACTTATATACCAAGGTAAGAGTGATAAACTCTCACCCAATCTGGATCATCACGATCACAATCCAGATCCATCACTACATCATCCGACAAGTAACATCACGATCCTAGATCGTCACATCGACCAAAGTCAACAACATCACAAATCAGATCCACCTAGGATCCACACATGCTCACCTAGCTAACAATCCATCTGAAAGCTGATCGTAGGGTCTTACACCCTCATTGAATCATTCGCCAAATTTCCCTTGGGGAAAAGTTGACCTCACATTTCACCACCAAATCCAAAATCATACACAACTGCTTGTGTCCAATGACTCCAAGCCAAACATGGGTCCACCCACCAATACACGTTCAACGTACTGGTAGCAACAATCATCATCTGCCACGGCAGGAAATAAGAAGTCAAGCCCCAAAGACTTCGGAATACCAATCACCGATGTGGAAACGAGCACTCCTCTCGTCTCCCAATCACAACTCTCCCCGAATCGGGAGTTCCAACCATGTTGGAAACAGACATGCTCCCAATGAGATGTCAAGTCCAACCACTGGACTACCCATGTCCATACCTCACTTGAACCACCACGTGTCCAAAATCAATTCATTACTCGGACCTCACGTCCGCCAATACTCATGTATGCACACACCCCGATTCCGAACGGGATATCCACAACTCTGCCTGGATGTGCATACCATACTGCCTTTGTCTCACATCTCAACCTTTACAGGTTCAATCCTCAGGTTCCAAGTGTTCCACAATCACAAAATTACACATCAATACCACGAATGGTTTTCCCCGACTTTTCCAGTTTCAATAATTTCCTTGTACTTTCTGGGGGTATAAGAAGTATACCATCATAACAATCTCGGAGTTGACAACAACTCCCCAAATCCACCAATTCTTATGACATAGGGAACATCGTCCCTAGATTCCTCAAGTCTCAAACATACCTTAATATCCATTCATCACTTGTCATCATAAATCTGTTGGGTCTTATCCCAACACATCACAACCTCCACTGGAATCCATCCAGTCCAAGACTCAACCACCTCTGAGTCGTAGATACCAATCACATGTCCATCATGACAGAGTCACACCCCAACTGGTGGCTCATCGTCATCACAATCACTGACACCTGCACCAGTGCTAGTACCAATACCAACGCACCATCATCAACACTAGTATCAGCACACTGGCATCCATACTAGTATTGGCACAAAAGTACCAACATACCAACATCCATACATAGCACACTTGTGTCCAAGGTTGTTACCCTGGATCTCTGTTCATTCCGAACGACGATCCCGTAACACCACTCGTACCCCACGACTATGGGTACCTTCAATTTGACGACTGGTACATCAGGATAATGGACGTTCCCTGAACATCCCCTGATCCTCAAGTGTGAAAGCCACACAAAATACCCTCGATAGCCAGACATCTCGACACAACTGTCGACCAACAGTCATCGTTGTCAAGATCCGTATCCACACATCACACTGCCATTTGATCCCACACGGAAGTCCACATCATACCTCGTAACCGCATCTGTGGATCGAAACCCATAATCCTGACTAGACTCCCTAGAGTCATCCACATGGTCATCTACGACCTCAGCCGCTCGCCGCAGCACAAGTTCTCAATTTAAGTCCACTTTTCCTGTCCATCCATTATGAATCAGGGTTCCAATATCACCCCCTAGGGTTTCACTGAACCCAACTGCCTTCTGCAGTAAAATCCACAACCTGACCGACTCCGTGGTCCTGACATCGTATAGACGTCCAATCCAATCCAATCATCAACTCAACGTGGGTTCCATCGTGGGTTCCACCACGAAGCTCATCGGCTAACTCCGATGCACCAACACCCCGCACACTAGCCAACACTACCAGGGTCCAAAACTTAGACCAATACTCAACTGAGTTTTGCATTTCCATATCATTATTCCAATGGGGTTCCCTGAACCCAGCTGTGCCGAGTGGCACAACAATCCATCACCACATGACCGAACCGACGGTCCCACATTACCAGTTAATCGTATACAACCCCACTTGGGTTGAATCGCATCAATGCACGGCGTATCGGGCCAAACACACCCAATCCACCATTCAAACCCAAAACTATCTATCAGGTTGACAACGGATCTGCAGCACAAAGAGACGTCACACCCTCGTCCTTCGCGCACAAAAGAGCAAAACATGCTCTGATACCACTTGACACGACCCATCCCAATCCCCCTGGGATTACCATGGAATGTGCCATGCTCCCGTCTGACAAGAGGTGTCAGACAAGGGATAACCTATTGCCACTGCCCAAACCGGGCATCCAGAGTGCGTAAGGATCGATGGAGGAGATGTGCGATGCTCAAGTCTCTGCTGCAGTCGCATCCGGAATCAACCTGAAGGGCATTAAAAACAAAAGCTGTGAGTGGACGAAAATAAACAAGTCTGTTTAAAACATTTATAAGACATTTATGCCCCTCAGTAAAAACATATGCATGCGCCAAAAACCAATGATCACCCATTTATTTAGAAATAACCATTAGGGCCTTAGCCCGGAAACCAAAGCATAGTTTCAATTTCCAAAAGTCAATCCAAGAGTTATTTCATCAATCCAGTAATATTCATTTATTATTTTTCCATCTCCGGCATCCCCGATGCCTAGCGTCCTAGACGTTTGACGTTCTAGACGTCATATCTCACGGTATTAAGCAACGCGTGCTGCCCGGGGTCTCACCAGGTCCATATCTCTGACATCCACGATGTCTGACGTCCATGACGTCTAGCAATCCTGCTCCTGGATAACTATACGGTCCGGTAGCTCCGTACAATGAGCCCTCGCAGGCAATGCACCGTGACTTCTCCAGTGTCCCCGACACTTGGAGGAGACCAGGATATATATATATCCTCATATCGAGATGGTTTTATGGAACACATTTTATTATTTATTTCCAAAATATCACAAGGGCCCTGCCCCGAATTTCCATAAAACCGTCATAAGTCCAAATAGTTGATTTAAATCCAAAATCATTTATTCAATTCCATTTTAGGGTCCCCGACCCGAAATCGCATATATAAATCAACTGGGCCCCTGGCCCGATTTCGTAAGTCAACTGGGCCCCTGGTCCGATTTCACAAGTTAACTGGACCCCTGGCCTGATTTTACTTTATCAAATCCATAACCGTTTCATGAAATCATATCCATCCATATTTATGGAAATCAGTGCAAATCCAGAAAACCTCGATTCACGTGCAAACACGTAAATCACCTCGAAATGCGTGAAAACATATAAACTCACTGATATCCAAAATAAATCATATAATCACAATTATAACAATCATGAAACAGTTATGCATGCATCGAATTTATAAAACCAATGTCCACTCACAGACCGTTTAACCGAGCGCCTCGATACGCGTACCATAGGCCTTCCCGGGCCACACCACTATCACCGGGACTCCCAATCCTGTTCAAATCACATTAGAGGATCACTAACCTCATCATTAACATCCTATTCAAGTCCCGTAATTTTCCCGTATTTTTAAGTTTTTTTAAACTGGATTTAAAACCTTCGGACATCCCGAACAATATCGAAACGGGATCCGAACGACACGAAACCAACGCCAAAATGTTCGTTACATTGTATAGGACAAAAGTCATGTTGGAAGTTTCCCAAAATTACCTCACACGCGCCCCCACGCGACGGTTGCACTCCCTGCGCGTGAAACCCACGCGCCGGGTACTGTTCACCGTCGTTCAGCCCGAACGACTGTAAAACGGGTCACCGTGACCCGCCGGCCAACCCGACTGGTTCTCAGTCATTTCTCCATCATTTTGGATGGGGTTTTCACCTACAAGATCGTCTGAGTTCATCCAACAGTTCTGCGGAATCAAAAACCAGAAGTAACGTCAAGAATCATACCTCTGAACTCAAACCTGAAGCTCAGAACTTCCGATCGTCCTTCCTCCCGATTCCGGCCGCCTCGAGTCCCAAATTCGCGTCCACAAGATTCGTTTATGTTCATAGAACACCGTAGGATCAAATCCAACGACCAACACCCATCCAAAACCCGCTCACCATTTTTGGTTTCGAACCGGGTTACGGGCACCGCCGTCCCCGCCGTGCCCAGCTCACTTCGAGCTTCGAAAACTAGTCCCCTGTGTCTGTTTCTGACCCCAAGTCCCAAAGGAATCAAGAAGGAGCTCAGAAAAACAACAAATTGTCGATTTCCAAAAACCTGGGCATAACTCTCCTCGGGTTAACACACCCGTCGTGGTCCACCGTGGTCTCCGTCGTCGTCCTGCCGCCTCCTGTCGTCTCACACTACCTCGGTTACGCCCACAAGTGCACAGAGGAGATGGGATGTGTGTTTGTTCAAGCTTCCTCACGGCAAAGGAAGAATGAGAGTGAGGGAGAGGTATCAGATGGTTGAAGTAGTGGACAGTGAGGATGGCAGTCAGCACCAGAGATGAAGGGCTGAGATTGAAAGCAGAGATCAGATGGATGGCCCAGATCAAAAGGTGAAATAAGTGAGATTTCTTTAGATTTTTAATTCCAATTAATTTAATCAAATCTCACCAATCCAGATCTGAGCCCATAATTTAAGTTTAGTGGTCCACGTGTCCCACTCAGAATCTCAGGCCAATCAGAGAACGCCACGTGTCCTTGCCTCGTAATGCGTGCATAACGAAACCAAACTTCCGTGACCCATAACTTCGTCGTCGGATCTCCGATTTCGGCATGCCGCCTGTCATTGGATTCGTATCGACGATACCTACGTAACGGTCCTAGGACCTCGGCCATCGGACATCCCGGCCAAAAAGTCAACATTTCCCCTTCTTTCGTCCAAATTACGAAAATTCCCTTGCACTTCCGTACATCATAACTTTCACGACGAACGTCGGAATCGAACGTGCCACCTGTCTATGAACTCGTGACGTCCCGAACTACGTCACGGTCATCGGTCAAAGTCCATTTGACCATCCGAATTAAAATTCAATGTTTTACCCACGCCTAGGGGCAAAACGGTCATTTTGCACAATTCGTCCGAAATCGCCCAACTAATCCCAGATTAGTAAATCATAATTAAATATTATTAAATCCCGATATTCGGGACGGGTCGTTACACCTATACTGTTCAACTGAAATTCACACTTTCTCAGCTTGGCATACAACTTATTCCTCCTTAGTCTGTTCAGTACCAATCTCAAATGTTTCTCGTGCGCTCTAGCACTCTTTGAGTATAGCAGGATATCATCAAAAAATACTATCAGGAACCGATCCAGGTTTGATGGAAACCTCGGTTCATCAAATCCATGAATGATGAAAGTGCATTTGTTAATCCAAATGGCATCACGAGGAACTCATAGTGGCCATATCTCGTCTGGAAAACAGTCTTCGAACATCTTCCTCAGTAATTCTCAACTGGTGGTATCCCGATCGAAGGTTAACCTTCGAAAAGTACTTGGCTCCTCTCAACTGATCAAACAGGTCATCTATCAGGGGCAAAGGATACTTGTTCCTCATTGTCACCTTGTTGAGTTATTGGTAATCTATCCACAGTCATAGAATACCATCCTTCTTCCTCATAACCAACACCGGAGCTTCCCATGATGAAGCACTTGGTTGAATAAATCCTATATCCACCAACTCTTGTAACTGAACCTTTAATTTCCATAATTCAGTCGGTGCCATACGATTCGGTGCTTGGGATATAGGTCTCGTACCTAGGAGAAGCTCGATAGTGAACTCGATCTCTCGGTGCGATGGTAGTCCCGGTAAGTCCTCTGGGAACATATCTGGAAATTCCCGCACCACTGGTATGTCCTCGACACTCTCGAGTGTATCCCGACTATCCAACAGGTGAGCCAAGTAGCCTTGGTAGCCTTTCCTCTATAGCTTTTTTGCCGCCAATGCTGATATAATTCCAGACGGTAACACCCTCTGATCTCCCTAAAAAATAGTCTCGGGTAGTCCTGGACTCTGAAATGTCACTCTTTAATCGTAGCAGTCGATAGAGGCATGATGATAAGCCAGCCAATCTATCCCAAGGATGACATCAAAGTCATGCAGATCTAGGAGTATCAAATTTGCCAGTAAGTCAACATCTCTGATCCTTACCAGACAATCCCTCAATACCTTATTCACAGTATATACTTCCCCAGTCGGTGCACCCACTCCCATATCATAATCAAGTGCGGACACCTCTTTATCCACTAACAATGTACAACTTCGAGATATGAACGAATGTGTAGCTCCAGGGTCTATCAAAATGCTTATGTCATGCTCTAGAATAGTGAGCGTACCTGTAACTACTCATGGGACTACTCTAGCCTCCTACTAACTTACTGCAAACACTCTAGCCTATGGTCCATATTGTCGACCATGTCCTCATGATCCACGGTATCCACCTCTGGCTCCTCCATAGCCTTTACCACCAGTAGCGTCTGAAGTCGTGGATGTGCTCGGATCCCTTCCTGGTGCACTCCGACCAACACCACTACCACGATCAACTATGGACACTCTCTCCTAAAGTGGCCAGGGTCTTCACATATGTAACAGGTCGATGGCCTCGATCTTCCTGTAGATCTCACTAATGTACCACTCGTCTGAGGATGCTGCAGTGCTTTGAATCCAAATCTTTGAGTACCCATGTGCCTACCAAACCATCTGATGCTAGATGAAGATGAGGCTTCACTACTCCCTTCGGAGCCCTCTGGCTCAAAGGTCCAAAATAAGAACGCTCTCGGCGCCATCCATCTCCAGAAGGTTGTTGCCAAGTCGACCAGCCATCCCCCACTCTCACAGTTACGTTGATTAGATCCCTCAGTGTAGCAAAGGATCCTGAAGTCACCATAGCACGGATCTCTCCTCGCAGACCCATCTCGAATCGACGACACTTGTCAGTCTCATTACTCGCGAAGGTAGAAGCGCGATAGCATCTAAAAACCCCCTTTCATACTCTGCCACAGTCATGCTCCCCTGTCGGAGCTACAAAAGCTTTGCCTCTCGTGCGTCACGGAAAGAGCGGGGGTAGTACTGGTCTAGGAACCTCTATCTGAATACCTCCCATGTCATGATCCAGACATCCCAACCAAACTTCTCCAAGGCATACCACCACTCATGGGCCTCACCATCCAGCAAGAAGGTGGTCAACATGAATTGTTCCTATATGATCGTAATGATCACAGGAAGGTATCCATTTACTCAAAATGAGCTAAAGTGATCTAGAAAGTACCTTCCAAGCTTGATACAATTCGAGCAAGCATCCACCTTGCTATCGGGGTAGTTCCAGCCACCACAATCCACGAAAATGGTCCCTATGAGTTCGTCTAGTTCCTTGGAACATTCTTTGATCATCAAAATAGCCTAACAAACCCTAGAAAATGAATTCGAATTTTTGGTCCAAAATTGGGTAAGGTTAGCATAGAGACGACGGAGACAAACCACCTCCATTGTCACATCAATTCATACATTTCACGGTCAATCCACCATTAACTCACAATATCAAACATCAAACCACTACCCCACTGGCAGGCACATTACAAGTTCACAATAAACACTCAACATCGATGCGCAAGCACAAGAGCGTCATATATACCACATCAATCATCACAGTCAACATATCACAAGTGCACTACTGGTAGGCAATATACTCGAGAACTGTACCTCTGCTCGACGTCCAAGTGACACAGACTTAGGAACTGGAACCCTGCTCGATGTGTTAGTCATCCCAACAACAAAATTCCAAAGTATATCCACATGAGACCATATCAGTATCATAATCATAGTCACTAGTCACAGGTGGAGCCCCTGGCTCGACGACTGAGACCCACATCCAACAAGCATTATCACATTACCAAGTCCAAATCACAATTTCACATCACCATTACCAAGAGGCACATACACACAACACATCACAAACCCAAATCACAATCAGAACCTCGGGCCTAAGCCCCAAACATAACTCAACGTCAATTCTCGTAAAATAGGCATTAAAATAATAATAATAATAAATTCATAAAATCACCAGAAATCCCATAAAATTCCCAAGCACTCCAATATCATGCAAATCACATAGAAACACAATTAAATCGTATAAGTATGCATGCATATTAGCTAGGGAAATAAAGTCCACTCACACACCTCTGAATCATCAAATTCTACTTTGCACGTTTTTACGTAATTTCCAGGAACCTCAAAACTTGTCTTGATTCACCTTGAAATGACACGACTCATCCCAATCCCCCCCCCCCCCCGGATTACCGCAGGGTGTGACGTGCTCCCGTCTGACACGAAGTGTCAGACAAGGGATAACCTGAAGCCACTGCCCCTATGGGCTTCCAGATTGCGCAAGGATCGATGGAGGAGGCATGAAATGTCCCGGACTATGCTGCCGTCGCAACCGCGATCAACCTGAAGGGCATTAAAAAACCAAAAGCTGTGAGTGGGCGAAAATAAACAAGTTCGTAAAATACATTTTATAAGACATTTATGCCCCTCAGTAAAAACATATGCATGCATCAAAAACCAATAATCAAACATTTATTAGAAATAACCATTCGGGCCTTAGCCCGGAAACCATAAACATAGTTTCAATCCAAAAGTCAATACAAAAGTTATTTCATAAATCCAGTGGTACACATTTATTACTTTACCATCTCCGGCATCCCAGATGCCTAGCATCCCAGACGCTTGACGTCCCAGACGTCATAACTCACGGTATTAAGCGACGCGTGCTGCCTGGGGTCTCACCGGGTCCATATCTCTGACATCCCAGACGTCTAATCATAGCAATCCTGCTCTTGAGTCACTATACGGTCCGGCCGCTCCGTACAATGACCCCTCGTAGGCAATGCACCGTGACTTCCCCAGTGTCCCAGACACCCGGAGAAGACCATACATAACCTCATATCGAAATGGTTTTATGGAAAACATTTTATCATTCATTCCCAAAATATCACAAGGGCCGTGCCCCGAATTTCCATAAAACCGTCATAAGTCCAAATAGTTTATTATTAAATACGTAATCATTTATTCAATTCCATTTTAGGGTCCCCAACCCGAAATCACATATAGAAATCAACTGGGCCCCTAGCCCGAATTCGTAAACCAACTGGGCCCTTGGCCCGATATTATAACTCAAATGGGTCTCAGCCCGAGTTTACTTTATAAAGTCTATAACCGTTTCATGAAATCATATCCAAACCACAAATATGGAAATCAGTGCAAAAACGGAAAACCTCGATTTACGTGCAAACACGTAAATCGCCTCAAAACGCGTGAAATCATATTAATTCACCAATATCCAAATAAAATCATATAATCAAAAATATAATCATCATGAAACAGTTATGCATGCATAGAATTTGTAAAACCAATGTCCACTCACAGACCGTTTAATTGTGCGCCTCGATACGCGTGCCATCGGCCTTCCCGGGCCTCGTCACTAACACCGAGACTCCCAAACCTGTTCATATCACATTAGAGGGTCACTAACCTCTTCATTAACATCCTATTCAAGTCCCGTAATTTTTCCAAATTTTTAATTATTTTTAAACCCGACTTACAACCTTCGGACATCCCGAACAGTATCGGAACGGGGTCCGATTGACACGAAACCAACGCTAAAATGTTCGTTACAATGTATAGGATAAAAGTCGTTTTGAACTCACCTTGAAAAACCGTCCCACGCGCCGTCACGCTCCGCCGTGAGTGGCTGCGCGTGACACCACGCGCCTGCTACAGTGCCAACACTGTTCATCGTCTCCCTCGCCCGTTTCCCTGCAATACGGGTCTGCAACCCATGAGTTCAACCAGATCAGATAGCCTTTAATTCCAACTCGATTTCATTTTTTTTTATCCTAAGACATTCCTTAACTATGCAATTAAAGTTCTATGTCCATAATTAACTCTAACCATCCCTTAATCGTGCTATCCACCCGTGATCACCCAAACGGCTCGATCACCGTAACTCCAAAATTCCCCAACCAATATCAAATTAACTTCACAATAAGCTTATTAGGATTTATACGAACTACTTCACATGATTAATTGGACAAGAAGTTACCTCAAACACCCCGACTCAAGCTTGGGTTTTTCCGGCCATCCACTAGTCCGTCCACCGCTCCAGGAGCTTCAAAGGTGGCCACATTTGGTCTGGATTGACTCGTGAAGGTTCCAGAAAGCTCACCATGAACTACAATTCCATCAATTGGCCGCCAGATTGAAATTTGAAAATGAAGTTTGAATTTTTGAGTTCTCGGGTCTGGGCATCCTCCACCCCTCTCAGAGACTCAATCTCAGCTCTCTCCCTCTCAAACTGTCCCAGAGACAGATTCAAACCCAACTCAATCCGACCAGTGCCCTGCACATTGCGAAAAGAAATTCCCACGCTCTGTTTTTGTCTTCCACGATCAAACGCACCAGCCATTGTTTAAGGGTTATTCTCACCGTCCCACACGGCTATGCCTCCCACTTACATGATTAAACAATCCAATAACACATAAACAATAGTTTATTTTCCCCATAAACCATCCACCCGTGCACTGGTCATGTTTCCCATTCACGGTGCTACAGTGACCGTTCAAACAACACCCTGTGAAATTATAATTCTGCCCTTGTGTAGAAAATTAGCGAAATGCCCCTCACGCATACAGGCCCGTAACTCGGTCATTCGGACTCCGATTGATGCGTACCGCCTGGTTACGGACTCAGGCCATCGAGACCTTCCTAACGGTCCATGGCCCTCGGCCATTGGACCTCCTGATCAAAAAGTCAACATTTTCCCTTATTTCGTCCAAATTACGAAAATACCCTTGGGCTTCCGAACGTCATAACTTTCACCACGAACGTCGGAATCGAACGTGCCGCCTGTCTATGAAATCGTGACGTCCCAAACTACGTCACGGTCATTGGTCAAAGTCCATTTGACCGTCCGAATTAAAAGTCAACGTTTTACCCACTACTAGGGGCAAAAAGTTCATTTTGCACCGTTCGTCATATTTTGCCCAACTAATCACCGACTGACCCTGCTAATCATGATTAGTTAGTAATATAATCCCGAATTCCGGGACGTGTCGTTACAACCTTCCCCCCTTAAATAATTTTGTCCTCAAAATTTCCAATTATCCTTAATCCACATCCACCCCGCGAAAAATATTTCGACCTCGCAACACGTGTACACCCGTACACCAACTAACTCATCTGTACTCAGACATCCAATCACAGTTTCACGTCGTACCGACCACACTCGACCACCTCGAGTGAAATTGATAACCTGATCCGTGTGAATATCGCCTGTCAATTTCACCATTTAGCTGACTCCTTCAGCTTGTCGGTTTCTCTCAATCATTGATACACATGACGTCTGCTCCCCCTAGGAGTCACCATATCACACTTGTCAGTCCATGCTAACGCTACCAGCCAAATTGTCACCACTAAGCTTTACCAACGTAGTAAAGCTTCAACCATCATCTCATCGGTGTCATCACCTCGTACTGCCACTCGCTCAAAGTAGCGTAAGATCAACCACATGATCTCATTTCGCAGGGCAAGCCCAATCCTGTGACATATATCAATCTCAATGTCCAGTTCACATTCACCACCAAATCCAATGGTGTCGGAACTAAGCCGACCACCAACACGCACAACCATACACCTCTGGTACCATTCATGTACCGTCACCAGGCACCACACAGCCTGTCCAATACCGATCCTCGTACACCGTACAGGATACGTACGTCCATTCTCCAATAAGTCCACTGCATGGCCCACAGTCAAACAGAATTCGATACTGGGGTTCTCCTGTCCAATCCCAGACTAGACAGATTGCTCATCCCAACTCATTACCTAGTTCCAAATCCAAGTTCGAATTCGAATTCACTACTCCATAAGAAATCCCGGATCCAAACCCAAACATCATATCCTTAACCCATTTCCGAATCCGAATCCGAAATCATTATTAAGTAAGCTAGCATCTGGAATAATCATTCCGTACCCAAATCCAGAAATCCACTTTCAAGTTCCGAAATCGAATCCTGAATCGTCACCCAGAAATCCGATTCCAAAACCCGAAATCTAATTCACGTCTACCCAGACTCACCGAAATCGAACTTATTGGTTACCTGTTCAATACATTCGATTGACTTCAAAGGGAAGCCAATCTCATCATCCACATATCCAAGACTGACCAATTTGATCCCATTGAGTAACCACTCATTCACAGGTCAAATCCTCGAGTCAATGCGTAAGCATTCCAACTCGCTCGGGTACTGATTAACTTCGAAAAGAAGTTCAGTCCGACTACCCCCATATCCAAACATGTGACAGAGCGATAAGCTCTTCACCTAGCTTGACCCAAACCGTCACAATTCAAATCCATCACCACGTCATCTGACGGGTACCATTTCGATCCCAGATCGTCACCATGTCCAATGTCTACAACATAACAATCCTGATCCACCTCAGATCCACACATGCTCACGTAGCTAGGAATCCACCTGGAATCCAATCGTAGGGTCCTACACCCTCATGGGTCCTTTATCAACCACGCAACACTCCTCCAATTACTCCCACATCCAATCATTCTTTCACAATGGAGCACATCAACATTGTGGGTCACTTCCAATTACCCCATCTCGATCCTGGTCATTCCACATAGGAAAATCAAGGATAAGCCAATAATATGACAATATCATCCATCCTACGTGGGTGCAAACATAACTCACTGCACCTGCCATACCAAGTAATCCAACACCGTCTGCTGGTGGCAGAAAATGAGAAATCTCATTTTCCCAACTTCGAAACACGCAACTCCTCCTGACGACCACAACCACACATGGGTTCATCAACCAATACACACTCCACGTACTGATAACCACAACAATGTCTGACAGGGCAGAAAATAAGAAGTCAACCCAATTGACTTCAGAATACTGATTACCAATGCGGAGACGAGCACCCCTCTCGTTCGCAATCACAACTCTTCTCAAAACCTATGTTCCAACCATGTTGGGAACAGGCATGCTCCCAATGAGGTGTCAAGTCCAACCACTGGATTTCTCACATCCACAACTCACTTGGACAACCACGTGTCCGTAATCAATCCATTACTCAGACCTCAAGTCCGTTAATAACCATTTATGCACACATCCCGACACTGTTGAGACCCTATCCCAACATCTCACATTCTCCACTGGATCCTATCCAGTCCATGACTCAACCACCACTGAGTCACAGATACCAATCATAAGGCCATCATGACAGGGTCACATCCCAACTCGTGGCTCACCACAATCTCAATCACCGACACCAGCACCAGCACCAGTGCTAGTATTACCGACACTTGCCTCAACACACAGGCATCCATACATCCACACTAGCATACGAACATCCACACTAGCACACGAACATCCACACTAGCACACAGTTTGAAAAGTTGATACCCTGGATCTCCGTTCATACCGAACGACGATCCCGTATCACTACTCGTACCACACAATTATGGATACCTCCAATTTGACCATCCACATCAGGATAATGAACGTTCCCTGAACGTCCCCTGATTCTCACCTGCTACAACCACACCAATTACCCTCGATAGTCAGTCATCTCCACATGACTATCGACCAATAATCATCGCTATTGAGATTCGTATCCACGAGTCGCATTACTATTCCGTCCAACTCGAAATTCCATGTTTTATCTCATAACCGTACCCGTGGATCGAATCCCACCAATTCACTTCACATCTGACAATCAATCTCCGTCGTTCCGGATATACTCACTAGAGTCATCCACATAACCATCCAAGACCTCAGCCGCTCGTCGCATCACAAGTTCAATCCACTAGTCATAATCTGGGGTTCACCTCAGCAAACCACCCGACATCCGAAAATCATCCAACCTTCAGGAACTACAGACTCACAATGCTAGTCCATTAATCAAAACCAAGGTTCATCTTTCCCAACCATCATAAACTAGGGTTCCACAATCACACCCTAGGGTTCCACCGAACTCCACTGCCTTCTGCAGTAAAATCCACAACCTGACCGACCCCGTGGTCCTGACATCGTATAGACGTCAATTCCAATCCAATCATCAACTCAATGTGGGTTCCACCACGAAGGTCATCGGCTAACTCTGATTCACCAACATCTCTTACCTTGTACATCACCACCAGGGTCCACATTTTAGACCATTACTCAACTGAGTTTCGAATTTCCCAAAATAACTACACAAATGGAGTTTCTCGAACCCAGTTATGCCCAGAAGCACAACAATCCAATACCGCATGACCGAACCGACCGTCCCACATTACCAGTTCATCGTATACAACCCCACCCGGGTTGAATCGCATTAACGTACGGCGTATTAGGAGAAACGTACACTATCCACTATTCAAGGTTTAATCCCACCAATTATCCATCCGACTACCCTAACTATCAGGTTGATGACGAACTACAGCCTACAAGGGACACCACATGCTCGACCTGCGCGCACAAAAAGAGCAACCCTACTCTGATACCACGCTGACACGACCCATCCCAATCCCCCCAGAATTACCGCGGGATGTGACGTGCTCCCGTCTGATACGAAGTGTCAGACAAGGGATGACCTCAAGCCACTGCCCCTACGGGCTTCCAGAGTGCACGAGGATCGATGGAGGAGGCATACAATGTCCCGGTCTCCGCTGCAGTCGCATCCGCGATCAACCTGAAGGGCATTAAAAAAACCAAAAGCTGTGAGTGGACGAAAATAAACAAGTTCGTAAAATACAATTTATAAGACATTTATGCCCCTCAGTAAAAACATATGCATGCATCAAAAACCAATAATCAAACATTTATTAGAAATAACCATTAGGGCCTTAGCCCGGAAACCATAAACATAGTTTCAATCCAAAAGTCAATCCAAAAGTTATTTCATAAATCCATTGGTACACATTTATTACTTTACCATCTCTGGCATCCCAGATGGCTAGCGTCCCAGACGCTTGACGTCCCAGACGTCATATCTCACGGTATTAAGCGACGCGTGCTGCCCGGGGTCTCACCGGGTACATATCTCTGACATCCCAGATGTCTGACGTCCCAGACGTCTAATCATAGCAATCTTGTTCCTAAGTCACTATACGGTCTGGCCGCTCTGTACAATGACCCCTCGCAGGTAATGCACAGTGACTTCCCTAGTGTCCCAGACACCTGGAGGAGACCATACATAACCTCATATCGAGATGGTTTTATGGAAAACATTTTATCTTTCATTCCCAAAATATCAAAAGGGCCCTGCCCCGAATTTCCATAAAACCGTCATAAGTCCAAATTGTAGATTATTAAATCCGAAATTATTTATTCAATTCCATTTTAGGGTCCCCGACCCGAAATCACATATAGAAATCAACTGGGCCCCTAAACCCGAATTCGTAAACCAACTGGGCCCTTGGCCCGATATTATAACTCAAATGGGTCTCATCCCGAGTTTACTTTATCAAGTCTGTAACTGTTTCATGAAATCATATCCAAACCACAAATATGGAAATCAGTGCAAAACCGAAAAACCTCAATTTACGTGCAAACACGTAACTCGCCTCGAAACGCGTGAAATCATATTAATTCACCAATGTCCAAATAAAATCATATAATCAAAAATATAATCATCATGAAACTGTTATGCAAGCATAGAATTTATAAAACCAATGTCCACTCACAGATCGTTTAACCGTGCGCCTCGATACGCATGCCATCGGCCTTCCCGGGCCTCGTCACTAACACCGGGACTCCCAAACCTGTTCATATCACATTAGAGGGTCACTAACCTCTTCATTAACATCCTATTCAAGTCCCGTAAATTTTCCGAATTTTTAATTATTTTTAAACCCGACTTACAACCTTCTGACATCCCGAACAGTATCGGAATGGGGTCCTATTGACACGAAACCAATGCTAAAATGGTTGTTACAATGTATAGGATAAAAGTCGTTTTGAACTCACCTTGAAAAACCGTCCCACGCGGCTCCGTGAATGGCTACGCGTGACACCACGCGCCTGCTACAGTGCCCGACACTGTTCATCGTCTCCCTCGCCCGTTTCCCCGCAATACGGGTCTGCAACCCGTGAGTTCAACCCGATAAGATAGCCTTCAATTCCAACTCGATTTCATCTGTTTTTGATCCTAAGACATTCCTTAACTATCCAATTAAAGTTCTATGTCCATAATTAACTCTAACCATCCCTTAATCGTGCTATCAACCCGTGATCACCCAAATGGGTCGATCACCGTAACTCCAAAATTCCCCAACCATTATCAAATTAACTTCCCAGTAAGATTATTAGGATTTATACGAACTACTTCACATGATTAATTGGACAAGAAGTTACCTCAAACACCCCGACTCAAGCTTGGGTTTTTCCCGCCATCCACCAGTCCGTCCACGGCTCCAGGAGCTTCAAAGGTGGCCACATTTGGTCTGGATCAACTCGTGAAGGTTCTAGAAAGCTCACCCTGAACTCAAATTCCATCAATTAGCCGCCTAGATTGAAATTTGAAAATGAAGTTTGAATTTTTGAGTTTTCGGGTCTGGGCATCCTCCACCCCTCTCAGAGCCTCAGTCTCAGCTCTCTCCCTCTCAAACTGTCCCAGAGACAGATTCAAATCCAATTCAATCCGACCAGTGCCCTGCACATTGCGAAAAGAAATTCCCATGCTCTGTTTTTTTCTTCCACGGTCAAACGCACCAGCCATTATTTAAGGGTTATTCTCACCGTCCCACACGGCTATGCCTCCCACTTACATGATTAAACAATCAAATAACACATAAACAATAGTTTTGCCCATCAATTTGCCCCATAAACCATCCACCCGTGCACTGGTCATGTTTCTCATTCACGGTGCTACAGTGACCGTTCAAACAGCACCCTGTGAAATTACAATTCTGCCCTTGTGTAGAAAATTACCGAAATGCCCCTCACGCATCCAGACCCGTAACTCGTTCATCCGGACTCCGATTGATGCGTGCCACCTGGCTACGGACTCAGGGAATCGAGACCTTCCTAACGGTCCTTGGCCCTCGGCCATTGGACCTCCCGATCAAAAAGTCAACATTTTCCCTTATTTCGTCCAAATTACGAAAATGCCCTTGGGCTTCCGAACGTCATAACCTTCACCACGAACGTCGGAATCAAACGTTCCGCCTGTATATGAACTCATGACGTCCCAAACTACGTCACGGTCATTGGTCAAAGTCCATTTGACCGTCCGAATTAAAGCCAACGTTTTACCCACGACTAGGGGCAAAACGGTCATTTTGCACCGTTCGTCCGATTTTGCCCAACTAATCACCGACTGACCCTGCTAATCATGATTAGTTAGTAATCTAATCCTAAATTCTGGGACGGGTCGTTACATGAAAGGCCACAAACCATTCCAAATAACTCCTATTTTAATTCCTTAATTTTTTTTGGGATTTTTAAACGTATTTAAAACTACACCCAAAAATACCCTAAAACGGTGTCCAATTAACTTGAAATCTATGCCATTGGGTTCGTAACACCGAATACTTAAACTTTCATGTTGACCGCTTGTCGAGGTGGCGTGGCATGCGCCCTCATGCGCCACCCAATGTGGTAATGCATGGGTTCACCCGATAGCTATAGTGAAACTACTCAAATCATTATTCATCATCCCCTACCTTTGTCCAACCAGACTCCACTGTTATTCGGGTCGCCGGACCCAGCTACCTGACCCGATCATTTCTCACTCAAAATTCACAATTTTTCAATTCTTATTCAACTAACATCTTCTAAATTCGATTAGGAAGGGATCTACATGTTCAAAATCACAAGAAAGTTACCTCAAGGTCTCTGTGCAAGTACCCATTTCCGGTCGTCTGTCCCGTTCTCTATCTGGGCCATTTCTAGCAACCAAAACTCGATTCAGCAGCTGGTTAAGATCGCAGGGATTCAGGGAGATGGTTCATGGAATTGGTATCAGGTTTCCTCGTCAAAACTTGGATCGAGCAACCCAAACCCAAAACCTTGCCAAACAGGTCCACGATCGGTTCTTGGTCCAGAGACCTCCAACTGCTTTTCTCTAGTCTCTAGTATCTTCCACTAACTCTCCCCTTCATTTTTCTTCTTTTTTTCCACTGATTTCCTCTCTTCGGGCTTCTCTATTTTTTTTCTTCTTAGCACCACAAACACACACTTAAGCACACACTCTCACCAATCTAAGTCGGTGGCATAGTACCCAAAGAGATAGGGACACTTATCACACTCCAATTTACCCCAAAAAAAAATTATCTCACAAGGTAAATGACCAAAATACCCTTCATTGTTAAATTACTAAAATGTCCTTATCTCACTAGGTAACCGAACTCCATTTTCAGCATGCTACCTGCCAGCGTACTCGGGAGTTTGAGACTTTTCTAAGGGAATTTTTGGAATCGTCAAAAACCGTTCCAGTCAAAAAGTCAACACTTTGACTTTTCCAAGGGTAAAATTGTCATTTTACCTTAACTTTTCCAATTTATCGTTTCCTAGAGATCCGAGTCTTTACAATCTACCCTCCTAAAAAAAATCGTCCTCGAAGTTTAGAATTACGTCAAATTCATAATCCAGCCCTAGTCGAAAATCCAAATCAATCTCAAGGGCACAAAGTTCACAAATAGTTCACAACACAATGCACCAACTCGAGGAATCCCACATTACATCACACACCATATCTCAACTTCAATCCACAATCTAAAGGGACTACAACCAAAATCTTACTTCCATCTTAATAACCTACTTATCGAGCTCACAATATCTTAAGTCTTTCTCGAGCTCTCATTCCATATCCAAACTCAAAACCATATCCATAACCACCGTACAATCAATTAACAAATCCAGTCGCAATCAAATCACACGACTAGATCTCCACATCAAATCACACTTACCAGCTCCTTCCCAAGCCTTAATTCTGAAACCAGACTCCTCCCGAATCCTAATCCATAATCCAACGAGACCATGTCCATACCAACACATATAGGAACATACCAATACCACTAGCTCTCAATTTACCTCACAAGGCACGAGTATCAGGGAAATCAAACACATGGACTCATGTCATTTCCATTAATAACATTCAACACAAATACAAGCATCCGGATACATGGAAATTAATAAATAATCACACTGAATCATTTCATCTAAAACACATAATCAACAATTACCTGGAGCTTACACATTTTCCAACACACAAACATACGTATGTACAACAATCATACAACCCATCCTGACCCCCCCAGGATTTCTCACACACCACTGACCCCAACTGACAACCTCACTCTGATACCAAGTTGACACGACCCATCTTAATCCCCCCAGGATTAACGCAGGATATGCCATGCTCCCGTCTAACCCACGTGTGACACGAAGGGCCAGACACCCACCTAAACCCCGAGTAACACGAAGGCCAGACAAGGGATACCCATGCCAATAGCCCATTTGGGTGATGTGTCATCATGGAATGACATTTTGCCTTGAACTTCTACAAGGTGCACACAATCTCCCCAAAAAAATTTCGAACACAGGAACACTTGGTTGAAATCATGAAATAAATATAATAAACAAATAGAACAAAGAAAGGGACGAACACTTACATAAGCTCCATCACCGTCTGCTTGGCATACCAAACGCTCATGGTCAATAAGCGCATCTGCGGGATCTTCTTCAGATCCACCTAACTACCAAAAACCAATTTGTTGATGACTAGCACCACGGCCAGAGGCATGGCCTCTGACACATGTCACCAACCCTCGTCAACCTCTGATGTCCGAACAACATCAAGAGCATCCTCAGGGTTGGCGTAAAAACTCTTCAAGCTATGACTGAAGATCAACATCAACGGCTTGAAAAACTATCGAGGTGGTAACTCCAAGAGAGGAATGTCAATCACCAACTTTCAGACCTGCTCAATGGCCGTCGTTTCTTCAGCTACTCATCCTCAGCAGCCTCTCCACCCCAACCCCAGTGGGAAAGAAAGGACTCAAAATTCTGACGACAAATGCTAGTCGTATCTAGACTAGCCTAGTTAGCCGAGTGTTTGTGGGGCTTGGCTCCGCAACCACCCCCAATGAAGGGGGCCGAGGAAGGCTGCCTTGGCTCCTTCGATAAAAGAACAAGTTCCTTTTTCTTTTGGGCAACATACTTCTGCCTACTCCTCTTTTTTGGATGGAAAGACTCATCCTTTCCTTTCTCCTTTCTAGGTCGCCAACTCTTTGGACTTCCTTTTCTCCTTAGTTCTTTGAGTCAACCATTTTCTGCTCGAAAAGCTTGAGAATCTTCTCATACAATACAACAATTGAACACAATATAATCTCACTCAGAAAATCAAACACCAACTTATCAAAGTACAATACTTATCAAGTGGTTTAATAAGGCCGATGGCGATCAGCTTGTCAAGATACCAAAGGATGCACCAACTACACTCGAGTTTCGAAAGCCAATTATGAACTTCCTCGTACTTCTCCTTTTCGAGAATAGAGCTCCCTCCTTTAAACACACATGTCAAACAAAACAAGTCAACAATCAATCCACCATTAATGCAGAACAAAAAAAAAAGACAAGCAAGCGAACAACAAAGGAATATATTATATGGTCGATAGTCATAACCTTTACGTTGGAAGAGGGCTGAATCTTATTGTAAGACCCGTGTCCTTGAGGGAACGGTGAACAATCACACATTCCTGCGAGGGGGAATGGTCTGGGAAGGGAATGGTGGTGTGCCTTAAAGGTGTAGGCACACACCTATCTAGCATGAGGCCTTTTGGGAGCTCAGTGGCTTTGGGGAGGATTGGAACCCCAAAGTTAAGCGAGTTGAGGCTGGTGCAATTCCAAATGGGTGACCCCCTGGGAAGTTGCACCGTGAGCTCCCGAAAACAAAACCGTGAGGGCGAGGCCCAAAGCGGACAATATCATGCAAGATGAATCGGGACCTGACAGAAGAGGGTCGGGTCCTAACAATTTGGTATCAGAGCCAGACCCCGACCGGGAAGTGTGCCAGCGAGGACGCTGGGCCCTAAGGGGGGTGGATTGTAAGACCCGTGTCCTTGAGGGAACGGTGAAAAATCCCACATTCCTGCGAGGGGGAATGGTCTGGGAAGGGAATGGTGGTGTGCCTTAAAGGTGTAGGCACACACCTATCTAGCATGAGGCCTTTTGGGAGCTCAGTGGCTTTGGGGGGGATTGGAACACCAAACTTAAGCGAGTTGAGGCTGGTGCAATTCCAGATGGGTGACCCCCTGAGAAGTTGCACCGTGAGCTCCCGAAAACAAAACCGTGAGGGCGAGGCCCAAAGCGGACAATATCGTGCTAGATGAATCGGGACCTGACAGAAGAGGGTCGGGTCCTGACACTTATGTGTTAGTATGTGTTAGTCTTCTCGTATCCCCCTTACATAGGCCGAATATCCAGTAGTATCTACGTTTCTAATTTCTCTGGAACGACAGAATATGTACAATAAACTCTCTGCTCTTCCCTTTGTTGGAACATTTAATTTGAAACCACCCTAGCCCATACAACTATAGATAGAATTTCGGTCAGGACCCGAACCTCCTCGGTTAGGACCCGACTCATCTAGCACGATATTGTCCACTTTGGGCCTCCTCGCCCTCACGGTTTTGTTTTCGGGTGCTCACAGTGCAACTTCCCAGGGAGTCACTCATCATGGAATTGCACCAACATCAACTCGCTTAACTTTGGAGTTCCAAACAAACCCAAAGCCACAAAGCTCCCAAAAGGCCTCGTTTAGATCAGAGTTGCACGGCGCCCCACTCTATCGAACATGATATTATCCCCTCTGGGTCGCGAGTACACAACTCTAGCGCCCCCACAGAGTTTTGACGATAAGACCTCATGCTGGGAGTACACAACTCCAACCAACGCGGCCAAAGGAGACCTCGTTTAGATAGGTGTGTGCCTATACCTTTAAGGCACATCACCATTCCCCTCCCATACCGTTCTCCTCATATGAATGTGGGATCATTCACCGTTCCCTCCAGGACACGAGACTTACAATTTATAAAGATAGCACAATTGTCCTCAGCTCGACTTCCCTTTCCCGCAATGTCGGAAGGTCGTATACAAGCTTACCAATGTGATCCAATTGTTCGCATTCACTTGGCCAAGAGTTATCCTGGCCCGAGAAACAACTTCCTTCAACTAAGGAAGCAATTTTAGATGAACACCATGTTCTAATGTATCTACATAGAAAAGACCCTACCACTTAAGTGGTTGGCTCGATCTATCAGTGGCCGAAGGAATGGTCATCCTAATTTGGTCTAGTATGTTATACATCTCCCCAAAATTAATCAAGTATTTCTCTTTCAACATAGTCAGAACAAGATCCATGGAATATGGATACTTATTAATTAGATGGTTGTGCCCATCGGATCCACATCCATTCCCTTCTTATCATCATCAACCTCTACATCATCCTTCATTGGCCTCCTCACCATCGGCCTCCTATTCCAACTCAACCTCCATTTTCTCACCCTCCCCATCGGTACCACCGAAACCTCCCTCCATCATGTCAACCTCTACATGTTTGGGTTCATTCATGGAAGGTTGAAACTGTGACGCTTCAAGAAGATTTCGTCAGCATCACATAGTGGAACCTCCTTAAATAATTTGGACTCGCTATTAGTAGCCGAGGAGGAAACCATTGCTGGCTAACGAAGATCCACTTATGCATATGGAGCCACTCGACCTGCTCATGGCATCGTCTGCCAAATGGGACAGTGCTACACTTCCAAATGATTAAGGGGATCTATCAACGGAACTGAAGGTTGACCTTGAATCTGACTCTAATATATACATGTATGATGGCATATTACACTAATAAACCTACTAGCGACTTCGAAAGGGAAGAACATAAAGCAACATAAACATTCACCTTTTGTAAGAACGAATACTTGATCTTTCGCATTGATTGGACATTAACCGGCTCTTCGTGATTATTTAGAAGTTTGATGATTGGTGTCAGTACCTATCCCATCTAGCACCATATTGTCCGCTTTGGACCTCGCCCTCACAGTTTTGTTCTAGGGAGCTCACTTGTAACTTCCCAATGGGTCACCCATCATGGGATTGCACCGGCCTCAACTGTAACGACCCATCCCGAGTATCGGGATTTAATATTATTTAATTATGATTTAGAATGACTAATCTAGGATTAGTTGAGTAAAATTGGACGAATTTTGCAAAATGACCGTTTCGCCCCTAGGCGTGGACAAAATGTTGACTTTTATTTCGGACGGTCAAATGGACTTTGACCAATGACCGTGACGTAGTTTAGGACGTCACGAGTTCATAGACAGGTGGCAAGTTCGATTCCGACGTTCGTGGTGAAAGTTATGACGTTCGGAAGCCCAAGGGAATTTTCGTAATTTGAACGAAGTATGGGAAAATGTTGACTCTTTGATCGGGAGGTCCGATGGCCGAGGGCCAAGGACCATTAGGAAGGTCTCGATGCCCTGAGTCAGTAGACATGCGGCACGCATCAATCGGAGTCCGGATGTCCGAGTTTTGAGCCTGAATGCGTGAGGGGCATTTTGGTCATTTTACCCCCTGGTTACTGTAGCAGCCGTGGCAAAACAGGGACCACGACCATACTTGGTGGTTCTGAGCAGCCCAATTGTTTAACCTGTATGAACTATAAAGGAAGGAATTTTTTAAGCATTATGGGCTGTTGAACGTGGGTTGATTCATCTTTGTACAAAGGCAGCATTTTAAATGGAAATTGGACCTTTGTGGGAGACATTTTTCTCAGTGGCCAGGATGGACTACCACGAGCTGTTGGGTGGCACAGATTGATTAAACTGAGTGAGAATTGGGTGGTCTTCATTCTGATGCACTGAGGGTCGAGTGATAGAGGGGAAAACAGTGGAAAACCATTTTTGGAATTTGAGAGGGAAAATTTGAAATTCAATCCTAGGGCCCTGAGGATCAAATTGGAGCTCACTTTCGGCTTCCTGGGAGTGCCACGATCAGAATTATGGAAAGAAGGAAGCAAATTGGTGCCCAGTTCACTCTGAACGGACAAAACGACAGTAAGCTTGAGTCGAGGTTGAGTCGTGATCATTGGGTGATCAAACGATGAAATTGATTTGGGAAATGAGTTTCCCATGGATCACTTATGCTTCTGGGTGGATCAATTGGAAGAGACCAATTGAAATCGATGGAATTCGAAGCAGGAACAGTGACGGGTGTTCATCTTTGAATCGTTGGATTTTAGGTAAGCAATCGTGTAATTGAGTTTACAGACCTTTAATTGAACTTAAAACGAATCTATTTGAATGTTCAATTGAAAGGATTGTGGTTGAATTAACAGAGAACAGTTCGGGTCATCTCGCGGGCCAACTGGACCTATTTTACAGACATACAGGTTGGGACGACGACACTGTAGCAGGCGCGTGGGTTTCACGCGCAGCCACTCACGGGGGCGCATGATCACGCGTGGGCACAAATCTCGAGGTGAGGTCAACATGACTTTTGTCCTATCCAATGTAACGAACATTTTAGCGTTGGTTTCGTGTCAATCGGACCTCCTTTCGATATTGTTCGGGATGTCCGAAGGTTTTAAATCGAGTTTAAAAATAGTTAAAAATTTGGGAAAATTACGGGACTTTAATAGGATGTTAATGAAGAGGTTAGTAACCCTCTAATGTGATTTGGACAGGATTGGGAGTCCCAGTGATAGTGGTGTGGCCCGGGAAGGCCGATGGCACGCTTATCGAGGCATATCGTTAAACGGTCTGTGAGTGGACTTTGGTTTTATAAATACTATGCATGCTTAACTGTTTTATATGGATTATGATTGTGATTGTATGATGTGATTTGGATATTGGTAAATTATACAGTTTCACGTATTTCGAGGCAATTTACGTGCTTGCACGTAAGTCGAGATTTTCCAGTTTTACACTGATTTTTCATACTTATAACTTTGGATATGATTTCATGAAATGGTTTGAAATTGGAAAGAGAAACTCGGGCATGAGGCCCAATTGTTTTGGAAACATCGGACTTGGAGTCCAATTGAGTTACTAATCGAGCCAGGGGCCCAGTTACTTACGAAATTGGGCTGAGACCCATATAAGTTATATTATCGGGCCAGGGGCCCAATTATTTACGAAATTGAGCCAGGGGCCCAATTGATTTATGAATTTGGGCCATGGGCCCAGTGATTTACAGAATCGGGCATGAGGCCCAGTTGGTTTCATAAACGTGATTTCGGGTCGGGGACCGTAAATGGAATTGTGATGTTCTATGGAAATTTTGGGCAGGGCCCATTGATATGTTGTGAAATGATTTAATAAAACTGTTTTCCATATACCATCTTGATACGAGAAAATGTGAAAGTCTCCTCCAGGTGTCTGGGACACTAGGGAAATCACGGTGCATTGCTTGCGAGGGGTCATTGTCCGGAGCTACCAGACCGTATAGTGACTCAGAAGCAGGATTGCTATGACTGGACGTCTGGACACTGGGCATCTGGGATGTTGTACCCGGACTGGGTTCGGGGATTGGACTCGGGATTGAGACCCCGGGTAGCACGCGTAGCTTATGGTTATACCGTGAAATTTGACGTCTGGGACGTCAGGCGTCTAGGATGCCGGTTATGGTAATGTGGTAAATATGGATTAATGAATCTATGAAATGGTTTTTCGGTTGGATTTATCGTTTACGGTTTTGGGCTAAGGCCCTAATGCCTTGTTGAGCAAATGTTTTGGTTACTGGTTTTCGTGGCATGCATACGTTTTTAATAGAGGGCATAAATGTCTTATAAATGTGTTTAATTAAATTGTTTATTTTCGTCCACTCACAGCTTTTGTTTTTAATGCCCTTCAGGTTGATTCCGGATGCGACTACAGCAGAGACTGGGACATTGCACACCTCCTCCATCGATCCTTGCGCACTCTGGAAGCCCGTTTGGGCAATGGCATCAGGTTATCCCTTGTCGGACACTTCGTGTCAGGCGGGAGCATGACACATTCCACGGTAATCCCTGGGGGATTCGGATGGGTCGTGTCATCAACTCGCTTAACTTTGGAGTTCCAACTGAACTCAAAGCCAATGAGCTCCTTAAAGGCCTAGTGCTAGATAGGTGTGTGCATGCACATATAAGGCACATCACCATTCCCCCGCATGAATGTGGGATTGTTCACCGTTCCCTCCTAGACACGGGTCTTACAATCCACCCCCCTTAGGGCCCGGCGTCCTCGCTGGAACACTTCCCGGTCGGGGTCTGGCTCCGATACCATTCTGTCACCATATTGTCCGCTTTGGGCCTCGCCCTCATGGTTTTTTTCTTGGGAGCTCACGTACAATTTCCCAATAGGTCACCCATCATGGGATTGGACCAGCCTCAACTCGCTTAACTTTGGAGTTCCAACCGAACTCAAAGCTAGTGAACTCCCAAAAGGCCTAGTGCTAGATAGGTGTGTGCCTACACATATAAGGCACATCACCATTCCCATCGCAGGAATGTGGGATCATTCACTGTTCTCTCCAAGACACGGGTCTTACAATTGGCACTTCAAAGGCTCTCCAAAAAGTAGGGGAAATCCTTATAATCACCATTGCTTAGCTTAAAACCCCACTTTCTTACGATTACGAGGTTCATTTGAATATGAAATCCAATCCTTGAAATACAGCAGCTCGGTGCATCATGTGTATTTAATACGGCCCTCGATTCACACGTCCACTACCATAACGTTAAGCTTCCACTAACCACACCATGTGGTCACCAAATTAGTATGAAAAAACCCAAGTACACACATATTGGAACATTTTCAGAGGGCCGATCTGTCGACTCACTTGAGGTCTCTCAAGGGACTTCCAAGGGTCGGCACGCCTTCAAAGAGCTGATCTATCGAGTCACTTGAGGCCTCTTAGGTGATTTTCGTGGGTCAGCACACCTTCAGATAGCCGATTTTTCAGCTCACTCTAGGTCTCTCGGGGGACATTCACGAGTTGGCTCACCTTCAAAGGGCCAATCAATCAACTCACTCGAGGTTTCACAAGGGACTTCCACGGATCGGCACACCTTCAGAGAGCTGATCTGTCGACTCACTCAAGGTCGACACAAGTTTAGAGAGTTGATCTATCGACTCAATCAAGGTTTCTTAGGAAACCTTGGGTGAATTTACTATGGCTACCTTCATCACCCAAGGACTTGGGGGATTACATGGTACAATCCCATTGGTCTTTCTACACGATCTACATGGAATGGCAAGTCCTCTATCGAGGAAGTCCACCTATGTTTACACCATTCTAGCTGACCACCAAGAGGAAGACCAAAATCACTAACAACAGGTCACTTCCGACCCACCAGTAACAGGTCACTGCCAACTGATCATGGACAAGTCATTGTTGGGCAACGACAAGCCACTATCGAGCAGGTTCTCCCTGGTCGACCTCTTTGCATAAGATTCCGATCAACACCATCGATTGTTGTGGTCGACAACATCCAGGTGGCTAGCCTGTCAACTATACCCTCCAAACGGATCAATGTAACGACCCGTCTCGGAAATCAGAATTAGATTAGTGGTTAATGACAGATTAGTAAAGTTAATCGGTGATTAGTTGGGTGCTTTCGGACGGACGGTGCGAAATGACGGTTTTGCCCCTAGAATGGGCAAAATGTTAACTTTTAGTTCGGGCAGTCAAATGGACTTTGACCAATTACTGTGATGTAGTTCGTGACGTCAGGAGTTCATAGACAGGTGGCATGTCTGATCTCGACATTCGAGGAAGCAGTTATGACGTTCGAAAATTCAGGGGTATTTTGGTAAATTGGTTGAAACGGGGCCAACGGTTGACTTTTTATATGACAGCTATTTTTCACGTCCTTCGAGGACCGTTAGGTAGGTCTCGATTCTCTTAATACAATGACAGGCGGTACGCTGTCATCTGGTTTTGAATTATTCGGATTTTGGTCTAAGTGTGCAAAGGGCAAAATGGTAATTTCACGTAAAAGGGGCATTTTGGTCTTTTCCAGTGCATGAGGATTTGTGCCAGTGGAATTGTGACACATGGCTACCTAGGGAATTGTTCCCACCAGATTGGGGACACTTGTCCCTCTCTGGAAGGCAGTGGAACCTTTCCTCAGCCGCCTCAAACAAATTTAAGTGCATGGTTGCACGATATGGGAAAATAGAGTTCAAAGGTTGGAATGTGGCTGTGAAGTCCAAGTCCTACAACTTCTTTGATCTTCAACCTCTGCTAGTATCTTTTGGAGGAAGGTGAGAGATGATGATGGTGGTTACCACGGTGGGGCACGACAATGAAGAAAATGTTGAAACCGTGAGCTTCCTTTTGGAATTCAAAAATGGTAGATTAGGTTCTCCAGCTTGTTGACTATCTTGGTGGTTGTATGAGACTCTAGAGACTTAGACGAGCTCAAATGACTCGAAGTCGTGGCTGGAGATGGATGGTAAGGTTGCTTCCCGCCAAAAGGTCCATGTTTTGATTTAAAAATGGCAAACTTCGATATAGCAATGTTTGATTGTTTTAGTACATTAGGGACTGTTTTGGAGGCTGACGGGAAGCTAGGGGGGACTGGAATCATGGCCAATGGTGGCCGGGAACCGAGAAACAGGATGATGGGAAATGCTCAACCGTCCTTGCTTTGGAAGGTATAATTCCAACCATAAACTCGACTTTTAATCATGTAGATTGATTAGAAATAGTGAGACAAACCTATAGGGATTAAAAAGAATGGAAACGGATCAAAAATAAGGAACTTATGGCGTTAAACCATGAGCGCCGGTTCAGTTGAACTAGCTGAACATTGGACCAAACCGAACCCGGTTCACGCGAGGAAGAAGATGAACAGGAGTCGGCGCGTGAGGGCATGTGGTACTATTCATGGAGAAGTTGTCAACACAACTTTTTATCGTATCGATGTAAAGAATATTTTGGCACTAGTTTCGAGTCGATCGGACATCGTTTTGATAGGTTTCGGGATATCCGAAGGTTTAAAAGCTCGTTCACAAATAGTTAAAAATTCGAGAAAATTACGAGGTTTTAGTATAACCTTTATGAAGTAGTTAGTAACCTTATTATGGGCTTTGGACAGGTTCGAGAAAGCCGATGATAATGGATTAGCCGGGAACTACGTAAGTGCACGCGTATCGAGGCGGCGACGCTAATAGTCTGTGAGTGGACTTTGCTTTCTAACTTATGATGCATGCATAAATGTTTTTATATGTTTTCTATATGTGATTTCTATGTTTTTGATATGATATTGATGATTTACAGTTTTGCACGTATTTCGAAATAATTACGTATTTGCACGTTTTACGAGCTTACGATTTATGTTGTGATTTGAACTGTGTTTGGATGATTTGGCTTTGGGATTTGAAATATGATTTGATTTTAATGAATTATAATGGATTTTGGAAAAGTGATTTCGGGCTTGAAGCCCTGTTCTTAAAAGTGATTTCGGGCTTGAAGCCCTGTTCTTAAAAGTGATTACGATAAAAGAGATTTCGGGTTTTGAAACTAGATTTCAGAAATGATGCTTTGGGATTTGGTTTTGAAACTTGAAAGTGGATTTCCGGATTTGGGTTCGGAATGATTATTCCAGATGCCGGCTTACGGAATGATGGTTTCGGATTCGAATTTGGAAATGGATTATGGATATGATTCTGGATTTGGATTCGGGATGATGATTTCGGATTCGGCTTGGGATTCGAAATGGTGATTTCGAATTCGGATTTGAACATGGATTTGGAAATGGTTTTAAAATGGTTTTGGATTGGATTTTCTAGATCTGGTTATTGGGTTTAAAGACCCGGATATGATACATGACGGGGGCGGCCCCGGATTGGTTTTAAAGAACCGGATTGAGTTCAAAGACTCGGGAGTTTAAAGACTCGGATATTGTGATTTCCCCTGTAGGCCTATTGAGTTTAAAGACTCGGAAGTTTAAAGACTCGGATTATATTGAGGTCTGGATTGAGTTTAAAGACTCGGATAGATCTAGCAGGTTCGACTAATTGAAATGGGTTTCAAAAGTGTTTTCAAATATGTTTGGTTTTTGATGTTCACTTGATGGTTTTTAATAATGGTTTTCCGATGTTTTGCGCTATGACCCGGATGACCTAGATTTTGATGGTTTAGGCTGAGGCCCGGGATTTGATGAAAAGAAATTACTTCTGGTTTTTGGTTTCATTAATGTTTATATGAACGTTTATGTGAAATGGGTCTTATATGCATGCATTGGTTTTTAAATGGAGGGTAAAATTGTCTCTTTTCTTATAAACGCTTTCTAAACTTATCCTTTATTTTTGTCCACTCACAGTCTTTTATGTTTTTGATACCCTCCAGGTTGTTGCGGTGCGGGCTGTTGTTAGAGAGACGGAGATATCACACACGCGATCCACAGTAGGTTCTGCGCACTCTGGGAAGTCCGAAAGTTTTTGGACGGTTCGCTCGAGAATCCCTTGTCCGGCTTACGTGTTACACGGAGGTTGGACGTCGGTTCGCCTTCTTGTCGTACGTGAGTTAGACGGGAGCATGATTTAGCCCTTAATCCCGTGGGATTGGGGGTGGGTCGTGTCAATCAAAGTTGTCCATTCAATACTCCAAGACTCGTGACAACATCCTAATGATTGTTTGGGCCTTACTTCGCTAGGCTTCTAACCACCACATTTACTAACATTATAAATAAGGTACACATTTCCCCATAAAAAGATAATTCATTATTCGTTAAGCCTCATGCTACCTAAGATGTCTTATTTTCTTCTACTTACTGACTTAAGTATCGGAGTACACTAGAGCAGCACCCCACCGATGTCAAGTGTTCTTCTTGTTGTCTCACATGTCATCTTGGAAAATAGAAGAAGAGCCCCAGCATTTGGAAAGGCCACTTCTCCTTAGGACCATTTTCTAATCAAACAAAGAGCTCCTCAAATGATTGCATCTAACTCGACTTGAACCCTTCAATGTTTTGAAGCCGAAAATCCTAGAGGCGGCAAAAGGGGATTATATCGACTTTCTCGATATGACCCATTTTGGGTTCCATGAGATTACGTTCTTTTATAGTAAATGTGTCTTGACCTGTTAACCCATTTAATAAATTTGTAGATTTCGGATTAACAGGTTAACTCGTATATTAACTTATATATTGACTCATTTAATAAACGTGTCATTACTAACTCATATATCTAACATATTAAATCTTATAATTTAAATAGGTTAAACATATTAAACAGGTTAAACGAGTCAAATGGGTCATAGGTTAATTGAGTTTTAAGCACAACCTGCTTATTAAATGAATTATACAGGTTACGCGGGTCATTAACAGGTCGGGTTCGGGTTGGACATCTTTGACATGATTATTAAACGAGTCGAGTTCCGGTTGGGCATATTTAGGTAAAACAGAGTTCATGACATCACACAAACCCGACACGACACGACCCATTGTCGGCCCTATTTTTACTCGCTGGTAGCTGACTTGGACTCAAGTACGGAATGCCCGAAAATGCTGAGGTGTGCTCTAGCCCACCCAAAATTAATGATCCAATGTAAAATTTTGGGTAATATTAATTTATGTAGCCCACTTATTAATTTTTTTTACACTTAAATAAAAGAGATAGTGATGTTTTTGAAAATTATATGATGTACATCCACATAAAACAGGTGTTTATTGTAATTTTAGGTGTTATTGTATTATATTTGTATGATTATATGTTATTTCTTTGCATAAAATATTTATTTTTTAGATATATTTTTTAATCAATTAAATTCACTTAATATCGTTAAAATTTGATAAAAAAATTTATCCAAATTAAAATTTAACCCACCTTATTTGTAATTTCTAGGTTCGTACCTGCTCGGACTACGATGTACTCATTAGTAGTTTGGGTTTTGACTAGGGCCACGATGTTGTCATCTTTGAAACCCTCAACAATGAGGGGAACAACTTTTCTAGTGCGCTAAAAAATGTTCCCTATCCCGAGCTTCATGGCCATGATCCAATGCCAGCCTCCAGTTGAGAGACGAGATTCAAAATGCCTCCAATTTATATTAGTTTTAAACTTCTTGAATAATTATTATAAAAATTAATAATTTGTGGCAAAATATAAATTATGGGACATAACTTCCATGTAAGCAATTTTAACAATTTAGATGGAAGTGATGGAATGGTGCAACACACTTGACGATATAAGTAAATAACATAAGGCAAATTTAAGTTTTATGCATTTTGAGAATAAATGACTGGTTCTATGTGCATTAGTCAAACACTTGGCTCTTTCGAGTTCCCCATTTTCAACTAATTTTCCCTAAAATTTCCTGAAAAATTCTTCCCCAAACATACACTTAATATTTGATTACATCCATCCCCAGAAGCCATTTTAAGAAATTTAAAAATCTTTAATTTTGTATTGTTAACGCGTAATTAGATCCATAGTTGTCAAATGTGTTTTAATTTTCAAGTATTCAAAGGGTACTTGATGCAATTTTACATTCTGTGTTTACATGAAAAATGACAAATATCATATTTGAATTCGATCAAAATAAGCAAGGCCTTAAAAGCGCTTTATAACAAGTGCTAAAAGTTGATTTGCTGAGTCTTGCACTGGCCGTAACATCACTAACATCTCAGTCCAACGCCAGCATACCATGTCAGCATACCATTCCATTATATTGGCAATTTTAAAAAAAGTAAATCATTATTACTTTCATAACAATTTTTACTTTTATTTAAAATTTTTAATGCTTATATATTAAACAAAAAAAAAAGAACTTATCTCAAATTTTTTTTATTCGAAAATCTCTAAACGTAATTTGTAAACAATAAATTCTACATCTATCATTTTATATCTCAATAAAGAAGATGAGTAAGTTATTGAGAATTCTTTTAAACAATTAAAAATAACATTGTCTTTTTTTGTTCTTTTTGTCCCATGTGCCCCTTAGTGTTTGATTTCTTTGACCTCTTGGGTCTTTTATTGTATTATGCATATAATATAATTCTTGAATTTTGACATAAAATTCAAAAATTAAACCCTAAACTATACGAAATTAATCAAATTATTTAATATTGGAAGATAAAGAATTTTAAAATTTAAAATTTAAAAGTATTTTTGAAGAATTATTATTTTTAATTGTAAGTGAAAAAAACTATAAATAGGAGTACTATTTTTATAATCCTCAATATAATCTTATAATAAAAAATAAAAAGTAATGTTAAAAACATATAAATTTTGCTAAATACTTTTTAGATTGTTACTGAATTAATTTAAAATTGAATGATATTAATTGTAATTTATATCAAAATTATGGTCTATTTTAAATTGTAGTCCTTTAACTAGTTAAATGATCTATGAATTTAATTTTTCTATATGAAATTTTTTGAATAAACTTATATATTAGTAAGAACCTATTAATTAATTGCCCTTTTAAAAAACTACTCATCGTATGACCATAGCATAATGGGGGCCGTTCCAGTATGTCCCCCATCGTCTAGCTATTCAAGACATCTCTCTTTCAAGGAGGCAGCTGCCTTTTTATTCCAAAACTTCATTTGGAAAATTAAAACTGTTAGATCCTTTTATCTTTTTCTTTTATACAATCAGGCCCGTTTTATCTTTAAAGGCATAGAAAAGGACTTTAAGCAAGTTCTCCATTTATGGCACAATCCTCTTATTAAAGTCATTACTTGGGTAACAAGAAATCGAAAAAGTAAAATCATTAACAAATACTAATAGAAGCTTCTGATAGACATACCTAATTCAAACTCTACTAAGACATTGCATGTTGGATCACCAGGGCTAGAAAGAAACGAAGGAAGGAAATTGCTCTAAAACCTTTTAAGCCCAACAAATTGGTCCTCGTGGTTTATCAAAAAAGAACTGATTTCTAAGCTCTGTTTTTTTACATTCTGCACTCCTTTTGAATCTAACCATCGATTTCAAGGCTAGAAAAAAAAATGCAGTGGATAAAGAAAAAGTGGAGTGAGTTGGAAGTAATAAGTGGTTGAATTTCAAACTCCTCTTACTGTTGAGCATCCAAGTTCAATGGGAAATCAAATGAAATCAAATAATTCAACCTCCAATTTCAAGCGTGGGTGATCATGGTTTACACTCAAAACAAAAAGGCAAGTAAAAAAAAATGCCTTGATGTAGTAAAAGGAAACAAAGAATAAACAAACATGTAGGCGCCTATTAGTACAACTACACAACACCACATCCTACTATTAGAAACTTATACTACAAAGGAAACACTCAATACTTACATTTAGAGAAGAAGATGGTTATGGAGGACTGCCGTTAGGTTCCTAAAGGAGATCTCTGTCATCCGGGCCCGCTAGCATTATCTGTCATATTATTGTAAGCTCTTCATATTAGAATACATAAGAGATTTATAGCTTTTTTGGTGAGTGGGAATGGATTTGATTGGATTGGATAAAGCATCAAATTAAAAATAGATGTATTTTCATTGTAAGAGGATTAGAGGAAGCAGAATTCAAGAAATCCCCTTAAAATAATAGGATTAGAAAAGGTACGTTTCTTCTATGCTTCATCCTCCTGCAATAAAACTGCATCCATTTATACATTTAAACTACATAGATTTTGTTGAAGAGTTATCCAATCCAATCTACTCCTACTCACCAAGAGCGGCCTTAAACATTAAAATTCTAAGCTCTTTGTCTTCATATTAAAGATACGATTCTACTTACATTACAATCAAAAGCAAATCTCCTGGAAAGCATGATGGCCGCATTCCTCTCTCGTTCTGATTCAAATGCTAATCCAAATGACAACCCTTGCTTTGCTTGCCAAAACAATGCCTGGGCTGCAGCATTCCCACCTCCTCTAACTCCGCATAGCTGAAGTAAATGTTAGAAAACAGCATTCACTCACATACAAGGTTTTAAACCACTGAAATGAAAAAAATAAGATTTTAATGGAAAAACATTGCCTATTTGGAAGCATTTCTATATGGTTTGAATTGCATCGACCACAAATAAATTGCTATTCGAAGAAGTAAAATCACTTTATGCATAACTGGGTTTGCATATTAGAGCTCAACTACATAAAACACTATACTACATATGTGATGCATTTAGAATGGTATGCAACAGAAAAAAGCAATTAGAGTGATTGGGATGGTTCTCACAAACAACTATATTGTTCTGTTCTTCAACTCTTAACAATGCATCAACTACCCAACATTCTTACTGAACGAAATCATTCTTCAAGCAAGAGTATTTAAAGTTTAGGAATAGCCCACACCATTTTGGTCCTCAAATAGAGTTTTTTTTTTTTAATCTTTTTTTTTTAATCTTTTTTTTTTAATCTTTTTTTTTAATATTCATCCATAGCATGTTCTGTACCCATAAAACAAGCAAGATGTATGAACAGGCTTTTGCCTCGTGTAATTAGAAATGGGGATGGGTGGGGCAGGGTTGGACAGATCTGCAATAATATATTACTAACTGCACAATCTAATCAGATTAAAAAGATCTCTCTAATACCTGCATTGAAGTAGAAAAGTATTCTTTAGCAATTGTTGTTTTCCCCTTGCACAGTTTAATCCTCATCTTTCCAACATGAAATACATGAATAGATTCTGAGGGATGATTGACCCCATTCATTTGGGTAATAACAACCTGAAAGTACCAAAGAAACAGGCATTGAGGAGGCAATCAATGATTATAGGTGAAGAAATAGCACTTCTAGTAATTTTTTGGTTACAGAACTATACGAATAAAATGAAACAATGACCATTTACAAACGTTCAAGATCACTGGTGTATCATTAGGGTACCAAGAATAAGATAACAAACACCCAAGTTTGAATGGACACTCATAGTGATCCCCAACCTTCTTCCATAAGTTTATCCTTTTTTTCAGAATTATACTTTCAGCTAATCATCTCTAAAAGACATCTATGGAGCTTTGAGCCTTTCATCTAGATCAAACTCTCAACATGGACCAGTCAGATCACTTGACTTTTATTTTTTATTATTATTTTTTTAAAAAAGAAAAAACTGCACTAAGAAAATAAAGAATAAAATCAGTGAACAAAGAATGAACGAGTTACTGCTGATTACAATAAAAAGTTAAATAAAAGCTTCCTTCAAGTCTAGCATAAAAAAAAGAAAAGAAAAAAAAATTCTGAGATGACAACAAAAAAAGTAGTTATCCTATAGCTGTGTTCCAATCTAACAGAACGAAAGAGAGAAGTCCCTGAATTTGGATGCAACAGAAGCCCACAGTGAAGACAACTTCTCTCCCAAAGTTGTTCTACCCCCACGGCCGACTCCCTTATTATTATTACAAAAAATCCTTCTATTCCTCTCCAGCCACACTACCCACAAAAGATCCACCCTGCAGCAACCCCACAACCTTAGCTTACTTTCCATTGACAAAAGCCCAATATTTTTGTAGAGCAGAGAATATAGCACATTCTGTAACCACCCGGCTAACCCTAGCCTCAAATAATCAATACCATAAAACTTAAAGCAACTGAGCAATGAACATACAAATGATCAGTATCCACTTTTTAATTTTACACATAATGCACGAAGAAGTAGCAATTAGGTCTCTTTTTCAGGAACAAATCACATGTACTAACCCTCTTATGAATTATGAGCGAAAAGAAACCCAAAACCTTCACCTTAGTCATAACCTTTTACTAATCACCTCAGCCGGAGATATCACTTGACCTTTATAAGTTCTCAATCAATACATGATCCACGGAAAAGTTCTTGACAGACTGAAAACTGATACTTTCCCATTACATCAACAAGCAGACTACCAACATGATACAAAACAGGCTCCAGCATTCAGAATTCAACTATAAAACCTGAACGTCGTCGGCACAAGCAAAGGCTGAAGAAATAATAAGGCATATAACCAAAAAATGTGACAAGAATTAAGGTCACATACATTGAATTCAATATCATGCTTCCGCACAAGTGCCTCCACATAGCTTCCCAGACCAGCAGCTGATGATAACAATGAAATCAATCCTTTAGCAATTCAATTTTTCTCTTTTTAAAACATAAAAAGACATATGTTGATAAATTTGATCAACCGAAATAAATTGCTATCACAATACATTAATAATTCAAAATTTTAAACTTGATGCTAGACAAGAATAATTTATCTAAGCCAGACCAGGATCAACGGGACCAGCAGTTGTCAACGTTAGCCTCCCGCCTTCAAAAATAACATCAGCATGCAAGACTAGCCCAACATCAAAAGGCTCTGGGGCATAAACTGATTTTATAGCTCCTGAGGTAGGAAAAGTTGAATGGAAAATGAATAAAAATATGCCCACACATAATATACTAAGCCTTCATATGTGAACACATCCATCCTTTTCCAATTGGTTATTCGTTGGATACCCTAAATTGAACAAGATATCAAGAGCAAGCAACTCATTCATGTGCCACATGTGGTCCAAGTCACCCACTATGTGTGGTACAGATTGGCACATGTAAGGGATGTGTTGAAAGTAAAAATATCTCACATATGGTAACTTAGCTACAAGAATGCATTGAAATGAAAGGTAATCTTTCAATAAAACAGAGAGTTTGTATTTCTTTGGGTTGGTAGTAATGTAAGGGTTTCTTTTGTTAAGGATCCTGTTATAGATCTTGTAGAATCAGAGGAGATTGCAGATCAATCTCCTCCATAATACTTAGTTTGTATCTTACCTAGTTAGGCTCTTATCTATATATTACCTAGTTTTAGTTTGTATCTTACCTAGTTAGGCTCTTGTCTATATATTACCTAGTTAGGACCTTTCCTAGACTCTTACCTAGTTAGGACTCTCCTAGAACTTGTATAAATCTGCCACCATTGTACAACTTAATTTAATGAAATACAATACCAGAAAATTCAATACCTTATATGGTATCAGAGCCCTAAAAGCTCCATCGAGCAAACCCTAGAAACAAACCCTAATCCATGGCCACCCAACCTACAGCCGCCATTGCTCAATCCACAGCCGCCCCTGTCAACCCTACTCTCCCACCACCAACCGACACCACCCCTACCCTTCCCGCCCTCATCACCATCAACGCCGCTGCACAGCTCCCTGTCAAACTCACCTCCACCACTTTCTTCCCTTGGCGCGCCCAGTTCAACGCTCTCCTCCGTGGGTATGAACTCATGGGTTACGTGGATGGTACGCATCCCCTGCCCACCTGCAGAAGAAACAGCCCTTCGGGGCCCTCTGAATCCGCCAGGACAAGTTGCTCCTCCATGCCAATTTGGCATCTGTGTCCCCCCAGGTCATCACCCTAATTGCTGCTACCCCAACATCAGCTGCTGCCTGGAACCATCTCACCGGTCCTCTATGCCAGCAAAGCCAGAGCTCGGGTACTAGGAACTCAAGAAGCGTTTAACCCTCCTCCGCCAGGACTCACGGCCAGTCTCAGAATACCTCCAAGAGGTACGCATCATTGTTGATGAACTCGCAGCCATTGATACACCCCTGTCCGACGACGACCTGCTTCTCCATGTCCTCAATGGCATTGGCCCTGACTTCAAAGACTTAGTTGCTGCTGTCAGGTCCAGAGACACCTCAGTTCCTTTTCAGAACTTGCATGACATGCTGGTTCAGCATGAAAATGCAGCCAACCGAGCCGCCCAAAACCCCCCTCCATCTACCATCTACCATCATTGCCAATGTAACCCAAACAGCCCAGTGGTCAGCCCTACAACCGCCACAACCGTGGCCCCTCAGACCACCGATCCTCCAACCAGACCTTTGACAGCCATGGTCCCTCTTCCCAGCGCTCTGGCCTACCCCCAGCAACCAGCGCAGGTCCAACAGTGTAAGAAGTTGAGGTTCCACCCCAAAACCAATTGGCAATGGGGGGAGTAGCCCAAGATCTTATGAGGCACAAATTGTAGTTGTGCTTTTCCGATGTGGGGCATTTTCCTCACATCTCAACACGCCCCCTCACGGGTGTGGCGGATTTTCTAGCCTATCACGTGACGATTTGATGGGTACGTGTGACACGTGTGGCGGCTAAGCCTTCACGTGAGATAACCCTGCTCTGATACCATGTAGTTGAGGTTTCACCCCAAAACCAATTGGCAATGGGGCGAGTAGCCCAAGATCTTATAAGCACAAATTGTAGTTGTGCTTTTCCGATGTGGGATATTTTCCTCACATCTCAACAAACAGCACCCCAGGAAGTGGCTACCGAGGGTTTTTTCCAGTGGTGTGGCACTCAAGGGCCACAGTGCTAAGCGCTGTCCCCAGCTCCAGCAGCAATCCTCTCAGCCCCCCGTGGCGAATCCCACTATCCAGACTAACTCTTCTCCTTGGCTCCTAGACTCTAGTGCCTCCCATCATGTCACCTCCACCCCTCATCACCTAACGGAAGTCCACAACTACAATGGACCCGATGAAATCATCCTTGGCAATGGTAAGGGGTTTACCCATAACCCACACTGGTACCATCACACTTTCCTCTCCCTCCTCTCGTCCTTTTCTCCTTAAACATGTTCTCTGTGCTCCTACCATAACCAGAAACCTGCTCTCTATCTCCCAATTTAATGCCACTCACCACACCTCCATTGAATTTTATCCTGAATTTTTCCAAGTGAAGGATCTCAGTACAGGGGCGGGACTTCTTCAAGGCCCGAGTAAGGACGGTGTGTACGAATGGTCCCCTACCTCCCTGCAACCTCAAGCTATGGCCGGTGTGGTGGCATCCCCTACTTTGTGGCATCGTCGTCTTGGTCGTCCTATTGTTAGAATCCTAGAGTCTGTTTTCCATTCTGCTGCTATTTCTGTACCTTTACAATTCAAACTCTCTGTATGTTCCTTCTTGCCAATGCAATAAAAGTCATCGTTTTCCCTTTGAGGAGACCTCTCTTACAAGCACACGGCCCCTCCAACTCATTTTCTCAGATGTCTGGGGTCCTGCCCCTTATAAATCTCCTGAAGGCATTGCCTTATTATGTCATCTTCGTTGATCATTACACCAGATATACATGGCTTTACCCACTCAAAAAGAAATCTGATGTTTTTTCCACCTTCCTTGATTTCAAAAAACTGGTTGAAAATTATTTCCAAACCTCCATTGTCACTCTCTATACTAATGGCGGTGGAGAGTTTATCAAACTCAAAGCCTTCCTAGTCAACCATGGTATTCACCCTCTTCTCAACCCCCCCCCCCCCCCCCCCCCCTCTTCACACACCCCAACATAATAGGGTGGCAGAACGGCGTCACCGCCATGTAGTGGACACGGGTCTTACTCTTCTTCATCAAGCTAATTCTCCCTCTCCCTTACTGGCCGTATGCCTTTAAGGCTGCTGTCTATCTTATCAATCACTTACCCACCCCCACTCTCCACAACTTACTCCCTACTTTGCCCTCTTTCACCAGCCCCTAAATTACTCACGTCTAAAAGTCTTTGGTTGCCTTTTCTTTCCCTGGTTGCATCCCTACACCACCAACAAAATGCAACCAAAATCCACCCCATGTATCTTCCTCGGCTACTCCCTCAACCAGAGTGCCTACCTCTGTTTTGACCCCTCCTCATTTCGTCTTTATGTGTCTAGACATGTTCAGTTTGATGAGTCTTCCTTCCCGGGTATTCCTTCTCACTCTACTGCCCCTCAAGTCACTTCGGATCACTTTGACAAGTGGCGGTCCGCTCTCCCTCTCGTGACTACTCTTCCCCCATCTCCCGCCACCACACCAGCATCACCTCCGACGCCGGCAGCATTACTAGACCACAATGACACACTGCACCTGCCTGGTCTTGGAGTTGCACCATCTCCAGCCTCGGATCCCTCACTGCCCTAGCACAAAACTGCCAACACCAACCTCCTTGTTTCCTCCTCTGCTGCCTCCCCTGTTCCCGCTGCCACCAGCCCCCAGCCATCCACCCCCTGCACCTCCACTCCGCACCCTACACCAGGCGCCAACCTCGCCTTCCCTCTCCCCCAAACCCCTCCCCCTCCCTCCCCTCCCCCTCCCCCCTCCCACCACCACCACCACCACCACCACCACCACCACCACCGCCACCGCCCCCACCCCCAAACACACCCCATGCTCACTCGCACCAAAAACAGGCACCATTCCCCCTGTACCCACCTATGCCCTTACCGTAACCACCTCTGCTCTCCTCACCTTGGCCGAGCCCAATTGTGTATCCCAGGGCCATCAAGGATCCCCTTTGACGAACCGCTATGTCCGCAGAATTCAATGCCCTTATCCAAAATGGTACATAGGAGTTGGTACCTTCTCACCCACACCAGAATCTGGTTGGAAATAAATGGGTATTCAGGATCAAAAGGAACCCGTATGGCACTGTTGATCGCTACAAAAACCAAGCTAGTAGCCAAGGGCTACCACCCAGGACTTGACTTCACAGAGACCTACAGCCCTGTGACTCATGGCTGGCCTATCCGGTAGTTGGATGTAAACAATGCTTTCTTACAGGACACCCTACATGACGATGTCTACATGGAACAACCCAAGGGGTTTGTCGACCCTCACACTCCCACCTATGTGTGCAAGCTCAAAAAGGCCCTCTATGGTCTCAAACAAGCCCCACGGGCCTGGTATCAGGAACTTCATCGTTTCCTCCTTCAACAAGGGTTTGTTACTATTCACTCTGATGCATCTCTCTTTGTTCTTAACCAGGGACCTCATGTTCTTTACTTTCTGGCCTCTTTACTTTCTGGCCTATATGGACGACCTGATCCTCACAGGTAATGATCCTCCACTTCTCAACTCATTCATCCACACCTTGGCCGCCCGGTTCTCTGTCAAGGATCTAGGACCCCTACATTACTTCCTTGGCGTGGAAGTAACCAACACCCCCACGGGGCACCATCCTCTTCGGGCTTCACCTCCATAGGAAGTCCACCCATCAACTTCGTGCTGTCACTTATGCCTTCAACACATTAGCTGCCTTCTTTGATGCCGATTGGGCTGCTGATCGAGATGACCGCAAATCCACCACAGCTTACCTAATCTATCTAGGTGGGAACCTCATTTCCTGGAGCTCCCGGAAACAAAAGTCCGTCTCCAGATCATCTACAGAGGCTGAATATCGCGCAGTTGCAGCAACTGCAGCAGAACTAACTTAGGTGCAGTCCCTCCTCAAAGAACTGGGCCTTTCCATCTCGACCTGCCCCAATATCTCATGTGACAACATTGGCACCACCTTCTACTGTGCCAATCCAGCCCTACACTCTCGTATGAAGCACGTGGACATAGATTTTCAGTTTGTCCGTGATCATGTCTCCCGTGGTCTTCTCACTGTCTCCCATGTTGCCACTGATGATCAGCTTGCTGATGCCCTCACCAAGCCCTTATCAAGACCCCGCTTTCAGCTCCTACATGACAAGATTGGTGTCGCAGATGGCTCCACCTTCTTGCGGGGGCGTGTTAAGGATCCTGTTACAGATCCTGTAAAATAAGAGGAGATTGCAGATCAATCTCCTCCTTAATACTTAGTTTGTATCTTACCTAGTTAGGTTCTTTTCTATATATTACCTAGTTAGGACTTCCTAGACTCTCACCTAGTTAGGACTTTCCTAGACTCTTACCTAGTTAGGACTCTCCTAGAACTTGTATAAATCTGCCACCAATGTACAACTTAATTTAATGAAATACAATACCAGAAAATTCAATACCTTATATCTTTATCTAAAATGATGAACATTAACCACCGGGATCAGTCCAATAATACCACACATAATAGAACAATACCTCTTCGTGAATCTCCACTGTTTGAATATGGAACGTCATAACAACAAATAGGAATGAAACGGATATAGCTCCTATATGAACTAGTAGGAAGATTATTACGAAGAAGTCGAGATTTAACAAAAGATGTAAACATGAAGTGTCGCGAAAGACTGGAATTGGGAAACAAAACAGAATGTATCGGATTTTTTGCCCGTCCAACCATCACAATAAAATTAACATATAGTAATTAAAAAGGTATAGAAGTTTTTATGTTGTATTGAATTAATTAGAATGTACAGCAGTGGTGTATTTTATACAGGCCTAGACTAGAACTAACTAGGAAAGAAGTAAAGGCTATCTAGACTAGGAAGTAAATACATTAGGAAGGAATCAGTATTGATTCCTGTTGACTAATCCCAGCAGATCAGGGAGATTGGATACTCAATCTTCGGGGATCTGCTGGATCCTAGGAGTGTCCTTAATACGCCCCCGCAAGACGGAGGAGCCGTCAGCGATGCCGATCTTGGTGCGCAGTAACTGAAACCGGGGTCTAGGCAGGGGTTTGGTGAGGGCATCGGCCAGCTGGTCATCAGTAGATATGTGGGACACCTGGAGCCGACCACCGGTGACATGATCACGAACAAAGTGATAGTCAATGTCAATATGCTTCATGCGGGTGTGAAAAACAGGATTGGAGCAGTAGTAGGTAGTTCCAATGTTGTCACAGGAGATGGTTGGTGTGGCGGAAAGGGTGAGGCCCAGCTCACGGAGGAGGGACTGAACCCACATCAGTTCTGCGGTGGTGGATGCCACAGCCCAATACTCTGCTTCAGTGGAGGACCTGGAGACTGCACGCTGTTTCCGGGAACTCCAGGAGATAAGGTTGCTGCCTAAGTAGACCAGGTAGGCAGTTGTGGACTTGCGGTCATCCTGGTCCCCAGCCCAATCGGCATCCGAATAGGCATGGAGAGAGTGAGTGACGGCATGGAGAGTGGAGGGGGTCTTACGGTGGAGGTGTAGGCCAAAAAAACAGAGTCCCCTTTGAGTAACGAAGGACGCGTTTGAGAGCTTGCCAGTGGAGATCAGTTGGGGCATGCATAAATTGGGAGAGTTTATTGACAGCAAAGGAAACATCAGGTCGTGTCAAGCTTAGGTATTGCAAACTCCCGACAAGGCGACGGAACAGAGTGGCATCGGCTGGTGGAGAGCCATCATGCAGGTGCAATGGAGGGGAAACCGCCAAGGGAGTGGCCACAGGCTTGGCTCCATCCAGGCGGGCCAAGTGGAGTAGGTCAAGGATATACTTGTGCTGTGAGAGGAAAAGGCCATGTGCAGTAGGAATGACCTCCACGCCTAGGAAATAGTGCAGGTCACCAAGGCCCTTAACAGAGAACCGGGTGGCAAGAGCTTGGATGAATTGAGAGATGAGCGTTTGATTATTCCCTGTCACAATGAGGTCATCAACATAAACCAGAAAAAACAGAGTGCTGGAACCTTGCCTGAGGAGAAAGAGGGAGGTATCCGAGCTGGCGTGCACAAATCCTTGTGTGAGCAGGAAGGACTGAAGTTCTGTGTACCAGGCCCGGGGGGGCTGTTTTAGGCCATAAATGGCCTTGCGGAGCCTGCACACGTGTGTGGGATGCTGCTGGTCCACAAACCCAGCAGGCTGGGCCATGTAGACAGCCTCATGGAGAGTGCCGTGGAGGAAGGCATTGTTGACGTCCAACTGTCGGATAGGCCAGCCACTGGTTACAGCCAAGTGTAGGACCACACGGATGGTGGTTGGCTTGACTACGGGACTGAATGTGTCCGTGAAATCCACTACCGGGCGCTGATGGTACCCTTTGGCAACAAGGCGGGCCTTGAAGCGGTCTATGTCACCAGTAGGTTGTCCGCTTAATACGGAAGACCCACTTGTTCCCAACAATATTCTGACTTGGGTGAGAGGGAACAAGGTCCCAAGTCCCATTCTTGATGAGAGCATTCAGCTCATTGGACATGGCTGCTCGCCATTCAGGGTCTTTTCTTGGCTTGAGATACACAGGTGGGCTCGGCCAAGGTAGGTAGATGGTGCTTGGTGGCGGTGAGAGCATAGGAGGGAACTGGTTTTACAGTTCCTGTTTGAGTTCGGGTTAACATAGGGTGGGTTTTTGTGGGTTGGAGGGAGGGGAGGATTCGGGGGAGGTGGGGGAGGTCGGGGGGCGCCTGGTGTAGGTGCGCAGGGGAGGGTTGCTGGGGGACACTAGTGGGCTGAACAGGGGCAGCAGGGGCTGCGGCAGAGACAGGGGCAGCAGGAAGACTGCTGGTGGCAGGGAGCAAGAGGTGCAGGTTGTGGGACATGAGCAGGGGGCGATGCTTCTGCAAGTACCTGCAAGGATGATGTGTCGAGGGGGTCCTGTTGGTGAGCAGATAATAGCGCTGGGTGGCAGTGACGTGACAGAGGGCGGGTGGGGAATGTGTGTGACAGGAGGGACAGTAGACAGCCACGTGGTGGAGGTTTCAGGGGACACACTAGTGGAGGAGGAGAGGGAGGTGGCGGAAGGGAAGGTGGTCTCATCAAACTGTACATGACGGGAGGTGTAGAGTTTGCTGGTGGATGGGTCATAGCATAGGTAGGCACTTTGGTGGAGGGAATAGCCAAGGAAGAGGCAGGGCTGAGAACGAGGCTGCAGTTTGTTGGAGGTATATGGCCTGAGCCATGGATAACAGAGGCAGCCAAAAGTCCGGAGTTTGGCATAATTGGGAGTGGCATTGAAAAGAGCAGTGTATGGACATTGGCTTTGTAGGAGAGGAGTGGGGAGGCGGTTGATAAGGTAGACAGCGGTCTTGAAGGCATAGGACCAGTAGGTGAAGGGGAGGCGGGCTTGATGAAGGAGTGTGAGACCAGTTTCAACAATGTGTCTATGACGCCTTTCGGCTGCACCATTGTGCTGAGGAGTGTGGGGAGGGGTGATAAGATGATTTATGCCATGTTCAGCAAGAAATGGTTTCAATTTGATGAATTCACCACCACCATCAGTGTAAAGAGAGATGATAGGTGATTAAAGTACCTTTCAACCAAGGTTTGAAGTCTTTGAAGGTTGAATAAACGTCTGATTTTTTTCGAAGTGGGTACAGCCAGGTATATTTCGTAAAATGGTCAACAAGGAGAAGATAGTAGGAAAAACCATCAATGGAGGTGTAGGGGGCAGGTCCCCACACATCAGTATATATTAAATCCAGAGGACGAGTGCTATGTAAGGAGGAAATGCCAAAGGGTTGGCGATGACTTTTATTGCAAGCACAGGAATTACATATAGGGTCTGGAATTTTGGAAGAAAAATGAACATGAAACTGACTTAAGACACTTTTGAGGGTTTTGGACTGAGGGTGACCAAGACGACGATGCCAAAGGTGAGGGGAAACTGTCACAGCCACCATTGCTTGAGGTTTGGGAAGAGAAACCGATGACCACTCATACACATCATCCTTACTCGGGCCTTGTAGGAGAACCGCCCCCGTGCTGAGATCCTTCACATGAAAATAACCAGGAAACAGTTCAATAGAGGTATTATTTTGTTTATTAAACTGGGAAATGGAAATTAAGTTGCGGGTCATGGATGGAGCACATAGGACATTTTTAGGATGGAAGGGGGGGGAGGTGGGAGAAGGAAGTAAGGTGGATCCAGTGTGAGTAATAAGAAGGCCATTACCGTTGCCAATGATGATCTCATCTGGACCATTGTAGCGGGTAGCATCAGAAAGGTGGTGGGAGCTGGTTGCTACATGATGGGAGGCTCCCGAATCAAGGAGCCAGCCGGAGGAGGAGGCAGGAGTGGCTGGATTGGCCACCGGAGGTGGCGGGGCAGACTGGTGAAGGTGAGGGCAGCGCTTAGCACTGTGGCCTTGAGTGCCACACCATTGACAATAGCCACGGTATCCAGTTGGCTGGGAGGATGAGCGACGGGAACTGTCATTGGACTGTTGGTGAGGCCGGTTTCCAGAAGACACGGTGGGTGTCCATGGGCTGGAAGTTGGACCTTTGGCCAGAGGAGCCCCTAGTGTTGCGGTTGGAGGAGTAACCACGAAAGGATTGAGTTGGGTGGGCTGTTATTGGAGGAGTGGGTGCTACGTGGGCTGCACGTTTGGAAGCAGCCTCATGCTGAACAAGCATGTCATGAAGGTTTTCAAAAGGGACAGTGGTGTCCCTGGACCGCACAGCTGCTGCAATTTCTCTAAATTCGGGTCCAACTCCATTAAGAACATGGAGAAGGAGGTCATCATCAGAAAGTGGTCTGTCAATGGCAGCCAGCTCATCTGCAAGAACCCTAATTTCCTGCAGATATTCAGAAACTGGGCGGGAATCTTGCCTCAGAAGGGTCAACCGTTCCTTGAGGCCAAGGACACGGGCCCGGGCTTTGCTGGCATAAAGGTGAGTGAGCCGTGCCTAGGCAGCGGCTGAAGTTGGTGCAGCGGCAATGAGTTGAATCACTTGAGGGGAGACAGAAGCCAGAATGGCATGAAGCAGGAGTTGATCCTGACGAACCCAAAAATCATGAAGGGCTGTTTCTGTGGTGGGTGGGCAGGGCCGAGAGCCATCAACATAGCCCATGAGATCATACCCTCGAAGCAGGGCATTGAATTGAGCTCGCCACGGAAAGAAGGTGGTGGCAGTAAGCTTGACGGGCAGTTGGGCTGCAGTGTTGATGGTGACGAGGGTGGGAAAAAGAGGGTTTGGTTCACCGGCGGTTGGTGGGAGGGGTGGTATTGACAGGGGCGGCAGTGGTTTGAGCAGCAGCAGCGGTGGGTTGAGCGGCATGGATTAGGGTTTGTGTTTTGGGGTTTTTTTTCTAGGGTTTGCTCGGTGGAGCTTTTAGGGCTCTGATACCATAAAAAGGTATAGAAGTTTTATGTTGTATTGAATTAATTAGAATGTACAGCAGTGGTGTATTTTATACAGACCTAGACTAGAACTAACTAGAAAGAAGTAAAGGCTATCTAGACTAGGAAGTAAATACATTAGGAAGGAATCAGTATTGATTCATGTTGACTAATCCCAGCAGATCAAGGAGATTGGATACTCAATCTTCGGGGATCTGCTGGATCCTAGGAGTGTCCTTAATAGTAATTACATAGATACATTGTAATCAGACATTAAAAAACAAAGACTACAAAAACATTACGTTACACCAAAACATATCAAAGACAACCAAACAAGTATGTGCTATGTGTGATTGCTTTGAGGACATGTTCACTGCACCTGGAATTTGTTTATCAAAATCTTATTTACTTACTATATAAACATGTGTGCACACACCACACTCAAGCAAGTGAAAAGAAGGAAAAATAAGCATGTTGTGACATCAATTTATTTATATTTCTCGCCCTCATTCAAACCATTCAGAAAGAAAAATAAATAAAGCATAAAAATACCTACATACCCGATATAAGCTCCTTCTTGCCACCTTCAGATGATACACGATACCACTGAATCATACATGAGGAAAGCTCTAGAGCATCATCAGAGCAAGGTTGAATCCACAGATATGAACCTAATGCTTCAAGGCCATCTAATTCATATAATTGGGAATTTTTCTCCCAGCCCCTCTTGCTCATTGCCAGCTGAAAACAGGAGCGTATCAACATAATACATATGCCAAAAGATTAAAATTAAAAACAAAGACGCATAGAATTAATGACAAAAGACTTGGCAAAGTTAAAACTCAATGTTAGCACCTATTATTGGAAATGCAGTAAAATTTCAACTTCAACCTACTCAGAATGTCAGAGTATTGACATATATTATGCTGCGGAAATGCCTCGAAGCATATCATAAAATTCAGAAAAATTATGTCTAGAAAAATCAATCAATTTGGAGATGTTTTGGTTATCCGTATGTATTAAAACAATCAAATATTTTTAAAACAATTAAAATCCTTATGGTGAACCTTCAATTTAATTGACACCTATGCATGAAACAATCTCCAATTCATTTAAATTTTGCACATGATCTTTATATGATGCTTTAAGAAATCAACAGTTCTAACTACCTCGCGTGCATAGGAAAAATTCAATACTAAATGATGGGGTGAATGAGCACATTTTGCTCTATCAAAATAGCCAAGTGCTCAGATAATGAATATAGGCTGGAATCAAAGTATTGATCTACAAAAATAGAAAAAGCTTTAAATAGTGAAAATACCTCTTTTTGAAGTTGGACAGACTTCTTCGACTTTTCTGTGAGTTGCGCCCTCAATGCTTGAAGCTCATGTTCCATGTCCATAACCTTTGATTGGTGATCAATCCATCAAGATGTAAGTACAAACTTATTACCAGACCCAAAGGGTTGGTACAGTCAGCAAGGACATAAATAGAAAATAAAACGAAAAAAAGAAACGTACAAGGGTCACTAAGAAAGATAAAAGAATGAGTAATTTTAAGAAGTGGTTTTAAATATCCAAAAGAAAGTAATCTCAAGAGCAAGTTACTTTCAACTCAATCTATGGACTAAAACTCAACCAACTTCCTGTGTAATTGAGTGTAATATTAAGTTATGTATAGAAGCATGAAGCCAGGAACTTGTGCATCGCTGCAAGGAAAATAGCTGCATAAAGGACACACGCTTAAAGACAGGAAATTTTGATGAAAATGGAAAAAAGACTCTTAAGAGCATCAAATGTTTTTAATTTTATATTTTATTTTTAAGTTTCACATATATGAGATTCCATGAAATACACTATCTCCTGAAAGAAACTGATGCTATACTTCAAATTATAACAAAAACAATATGAATGATCTAAAGGTCACCTTGCTTGGCTGATGCAGCATTTTGATTCGTCTAGCCTCTTGAACCTCTTCATCAATTCTTCAATGTCCTAAATACCACAACAAAAAAGATAAAGTTAGACTTGTCGACAGACAAATTAGCAGTGCAGTAAACCCTACTCACCTGAAAAAAACCAAGACAATATGAAACAAAAATAAAGCTACCACTCAAAATGTAACTTTCATGTCAAATGAATGGAGTGCTAACCATCAATGTGCACAACGCCATAAACCTATTAAATATCGCCAAAACCAAACTCAAACAAATAATTATAATTTGTGATAGATAAAAAGTTCATCTGTAAATTCAATAAACAGTAGATATCAATATTTTATGAACTTGTAGAGTGGTATGAATATATGAGGCATGAGTATGAAAAAAGGGTGTTGATCTGATGCCCATATCTTTTTCCCTTATTTCTGTACCTGAATTCCCCAAACATGGTAAGTAAACATAACATAAATCTATTCCATACAAGAGAAAAATTGACATAGACCAAACAAAAAAATGTGTATATAGGTTACGGAAACATAAATCGCTCACATACAACATTGTTTACACATATATGTCATAAATTTGAAAAAGATGACTATTTTATAAAATTTGCATGTCAAACCCATGCATGATTGATTATTATAATATCTCTCAAATTTCCATTCAAATATTCTATGTTTAAATTAAATTTGGGTCTAGGGTTTGCCCCTGAACAAAAAGGTGAAGTTTGGTCTCTTTTTTGGCTGCCATTGATATTTCTATAAATCTGGACTACCCACATGTCTGTTGATATTGATACTTCAATCCTTGATCCTAACATAACATGCCTTGTAATGGATCATGCAAGAAGCAAAACAAGTAAAAAGGCCAAGGGTAAAATGGGATGAATTCAATACATACAACTTAACGAATGCAGTGAAACACTCTCCCTAGAAGGCTGCACTTTAAAACTACAGAGTACAAAACTGTGGTGATTCCAGCACAAGAATGGGAAAGACACAAACTTTGGAAACCAAAGAGATTAAGCAAGAAGGTAAACAACAATAATACTTAATGTGGTTTTGCTATGTGCCTACATCCACAGAACAATGACAACAAAACTTCCACCATATCAATAATGGGAACAACGAATAATCTTACCTAGCCTCTAGATTCAAGGATTGAGGAGCACCTAAAAAGAACAAAAAACATAAACAAAACATTCTCATCTCTTTTCTTCTCTCTCTTGCACAATTTTCTCTATCAATAATCTCTCACTATAACACCTTGAGTGGCATACCGCGATCTTCCTTTCTTGCTAGCTCATCAGACACCTTCAAACCAGTGCTGCAGCCCCTTTTTTATAGCCACAATAATGGCCTTCAAAGACTATTATTGGTAATAGGATTTCTATCCTCAAAGACTATTATTCGTAATAGACGTAGGAACCTCATCACGGGTTGGAAAGTACAACACAAACCTGCTTTCCTGAATTTCGCGACATCTGTTCTTGTTCCTGAAGGGCTTCTTCCACTCTTTGTACTGCTGCTCTGGCATTTTCTATTTCCGAACGAGCAAAAGCTCTTTCCTTATCGACGAGGTTCTTAGCATCTTCTGAAGCCTAGAAATGTATAAAGAGATCCAAATTAGGATGTACAAAGTGATTAAAGAAACAAATAAGAAATGTTCCAAGACCAATTGTTGGGGAACTAAATAATTTTTTAGAGGTATAGAGATAAAACGAAGAAAAGAAAACCCAAAAGAGTACTATATAGGAATAATTTCAGTGAAGAACATTTCATCCTCGTCTTCCTTCATAGAACTTTAGACAATGGTGAGAATACAATCCAATAGTTAAACGCAATTTTTAATTTCATCCCTCTGCCAGTAGATTTCAGTCATGCAGTCTGCCTACTTGTACTCTACATTGGAATGATTTTAGAATGCTAGCTTTTCTTATCATTCCTCTCTGTAGTCTACAGAAGAAAATTTTTTCTCCTTAAAAAATATTTCCACGGTACAAAAAAAAAATGATTTAATACTGACTTAACCCAACAAAAAAAAAACAAAGATTCTCTTTCATAAAAGGAACAGCATTCTGATTCCGATATCTAATAAACACAGAATTTTTTTAAAAAAAAACAGAAATCTGTGGTCACTAAATAATAAAAAATGAAAATCCATGAGCACCGATTTCATTGGATTCCTTATATCAAGCATAAGTACGTAAAACACCAAGTCTATTAAAGCTCCAAACTTGGATAATCGGATTCAGAACCAATGTAACTCCAGAGTTTAAAAACTTGACTTCACAAAAATATAGGACCCGTCCTCTTTAAATGGACTCAGATATGCACCTTGGTCCAAAGAGTGCGAGATGCATCACCATCTGATACCACATAACCCCACTTTTAACAAATTTCCAATATTTCCAGATCTGGAAAAAGCATAAGAAAGAAGCATATAGACGCTCTTTCTTTATTTGCATCATACTGCATTATTTTTGTAAAATGTACTCCCAACAAAGCATTAACCCAGGACAGGTTATCACACAAGTTCAATCAATAATTACCAAATCCCTATACCTTATGAATAATTACATTAAGATATATTTGACGAACATAACTGCCAAAAGAACTTTCTTACAAAAGCGACAAGATGGAAGACTACGACCACTGACTTATCATTTAAGTTACATCAAATTACCTGCTTAAGAAAATTTGCCAGCTTCTTCACCTCTGCTTTTTCTTGCATTAACTCCCCTTCTCTTTGAGTCAATTGAACTGCTAAAGCCTCTACCTGGAAGAAGTGATATATAATTTCTTGCTAGTTATTAGCTTCTTTCCTTCATCACAAAAGGGCCAAAAAAACCATAATAGGCACGGGTAAACATAATGGAAAAAGAAAATCTACTATAAGAAAGTGTAGGGGAAAAACTTGAACACTAAATTACAATTTACAGAAGATCAAAGGTTCTTGAACCCCAAAACATAATAATAATCGGAATTCTTAGTATGCTTTTGTTCAGAATTCTTCTTTCTACGTTTACAGTATTAAATTTATTTACGCTAGAAACTTGCAATGTCATAATTTTTAAAAAACAGCTGTAATGTCAAGCCAGGAGCAGCATGCCAATACAAACCTAAATCAGTATTTCAATAAGATAAAAGAAAAGAAACACATAAAACAGAAGGGAACAGAATCAATAAGTACCTAGTCGAAGATCACAACCCTAGAACTGCCTCTACCGAAGTCTATTTGAACCCTCAAATAGCTTCAAGAAAACCTAAAATAAGCACCACTTGAGATCCCAACTGGCCACCATCGGCCAAGACAAAAAAACAAAAAAACAAAAAAACAAAAAAAAAAAAGATAACAAAATAATAATAATATTAGTGATAAGTGAAGTTCAGCACCCATGGGACCTAAATGGAAGTGTGCGGGGTTGCCTCCACATGAAGATGTGCTTCCAATAGGGGTGGACTCTTGAGAACCAAGATCTTTTGGTCATCTTATATGTGTAATTAATATGGAAGTGTGCGTCTAGTAGCCTCATCATGAGGGAAGTGGTGGCCTGATGAGCTGTGGACTGTGAAAGTCGAGGAGTTGGCCAGAAAAGCCAACATTATCTGAGGTGATTGGAAGACAGGGTGGAGTGTGATAAAGATCCCAGCCGATCACAGGAGATTGAGGATCAATCTCCCTGATCTGCTGGGCCTAAGTCCACAGAATCATCTGGATTCTTTCCTGTGTAAATTTGTATCTACTTGATTCTTTCGTAGTTTGTCTAAGATGTACTTACCTAGCTTAGCTCTCCAGTAGTCTACTTAAAGAACCTCTGTACACAGTTTAAAATTAATTCAATACACAGAAAATTTCTATACCTTTTTTGGTATCAGAGCCCTAAAGCTCCACCGAGCAAACCCTAGGTAAACCCTAATTCAATGGCCGATCAAAACCCTAATCCCGCAGCCACCCAAAACCCTAATCCAGCAGCCGCCCAAAACCCTAATCCAGGCAGCCGCCACCAACATCCCACCACCACCAACGGACATCACCCACCCTACTCTTCCCTCCCTCATCAGCATCAACACTGCTGCTCAGCTCCCTGTCAAACTCACCTCCACCACTTTCTTTCCATGGCGTGTCCAGTTCAATGCCCTCCTCCGTGGGTATGACCTCATGGGCTATGTGGATGGCAGCCATCCCTGCCCACCTGCTACAGAAACTGCACTTCGTGCGCTCTGGATCCGCAAGGACCAGCTCCTTCTTCATGCCATTTTGGCATCCGTATGCCCCCAGGTCATCACCCTCATCGCTGCTGCACCCACCTCAGCAGCTGCCTAAACCCGCCTCACTCGTCTCTACGCGAGCACAGCCAGGGCTCGTTGTACTGGACTTAAGGAACGTTTAACTCTCCTTCGTCAGGAATCCCGGCCCGTTTCTGATTACCTCCAGGAGGTTCGTACCATTGCTGATGAACTTGCAGCAATTGACACGCCTTTGTCTGATGATGATCTCCTTCTTTATGTTCTCAATGGTGTTGGCCCCGAATTCAAAGATCTAGTTGCTGCTGTCAGATCTAGGGATGGTCCCGTCCCCTTTGAAAACCTGCATGACATGCTGGTTCAGCATGAAACCACGGCCAACAGGGCTGCACCTAACTCATCTCTCACCAACATTACTGCCAATGCTACCCAATCAGCCCGTGGCTCATCCTACAACTACCACAACCGCGGCCCTTTAGACACCAGACTCTTCCCACCAGTCTTCTACCCACCGTGGTTCTTCTTCCCAGCGCCCTGGACCGCCCCACAACAACCAGCGCAGGTCCAACAGCAACCCAGGTAGTGGTTATCGTGGGTTTTGCCAATGGTTGTGGCACCCAAGGCCACAGTGCTAAGCGCTGTCCCCAGCTCCAGCACTCATCCTTTCAACCTCCCGTGGCTAATCCAACGGTCCAGAGCTCCTCTTCCCTTGGCTTCTTGATTCCGGCGGCTCCCATCATGTGACACCTCATCCTCAACAGCTTTCTGAGGCCACTCATTACCATGGATCCCAGTTCAACAAAACTAACCATACTTCTATTGAATTCTTTTCTGATTGTTTTCATGTGAAGGACCTTAGCACGGGGGCGATCCTGCTTCAAGGCCGGAGTAGGGATGGTGTGTACGAGTGGTCTCCCTCTTCCCATCAACAACCTCAAGCTCTGGTGGGTGGGGTGGTCTCTCCTCACTTATGGCACCGTCGTCTCGGTCATCCTAGTCCAAAAATTATCCAATCTGTTCTTAAATTCTGCTCTCTAAATGTACCCCCCAAAACTATCAATTCTGTATGTCCTTGTTTATGCAATAAAAGTCACAAGCTTCCCTTTGGTGTCCTCTTCTCTCACTAGCACCCGCCCACTTCAATTACTCTTTTCTGATGTATGGGGTCCTGCCCCGTATCCTTCCCCTGATGGTTTTTTCCTACTACGTCATTTTGTAGACCATTATACCAAGTATACTTGCCTCTATCCTCTTAAACGGAAATCTGATGTCTTTGCCACTTTTGTTGACTTTAAAAAACCTGGTTGAAAACTACTTCACCACATCCATTGCATCGCTCTACACTAATGGTGGTGGGGAATTTATCAAACTCAAAAGCTTCCTCACCACTCATGGCATCAACCATCTTCTCATCCCTCCCCCACACCCCCAACATAATGGCATTGCTGAACGACGCCACCGCCATGTAGTTGAAACCAGCCTCACTCTCCTTCATCATGGCCAATCTCCCCCCTCACCTATTGGCCGTATGCCTTCAAGGCTGCTGTATATGTCATCAACCGGCTTCCCACCCCCATTCTCCAAAACACCACACCATTCACTGCCTTATTCAACCAACCACCTAACTACACCAAACTTCGTACCTTTGGATGTCTCTGTTTTCCATGGCTGCGCCACCTATACCTCCAACAAAATGCAACCTCGCTCCACTCCTTGCATTTTCCTGGGCTACTCTCTCAATCAGAGTGCCTATCTCTGTTTTGACCCTTCCTCTCACAAACTGTTTGTCTCCCGCCATGTTCAATTGATGAAAACACCTTCCCGGGTCTTGCCACCTCCTCCCATCTTCCTCATGTCACTTCTGCCAACTTTGATGCTTGGCTGTCCACACTTCCTCCCGTGTCTTACCTTCCTTCATTCGACACCACTGCACCTGCCAGCTCACCAGCAGCACCTCCTAGCGCGCCTGCCACCCCTACAGTCCCCCTGGACCCCTCGGACACAGCACTCCCGCCCTGCCTTGAAGCAGCACCACCTCCTGCAGCAGTTCCATCACTGCCTCCCACCATCCCAGTCCCTCCTGGCAGCACTCCTGTCTGCCCCCCTGCACCTGCAGCCCCTCACCCCCCTCCCCTCCGCACTTACAGCCACCGCCAGCCCCCTCCACAACTCTCTTCTGCACCACTAAATACCTCCCCTGCTATATCCCCAACTAACAACCCTCCCTCTTCCCCCTTCCCACCACAACCACCCACCCGCACTCATCCTATGCTGACCCGCACCCAAACCGGCACTGTACGGCCTGTACCCAGCTATGCCTTGGCCACAACTACCCAATCCATCTCACCATTGGTTGAGCCTACCTGTCTCTCAGGCTGTCAAGGATCCGCATTGGCGACAAGCAATGTCAGCAGAGATGAACGCTCTTATCCAGAATGGCACCTGGAAATTAGTTCCCCCTCTACCTAGCCCAAACATTGTGGGTAACAAATGGGTCTTCAGGATCAAACGCACTCCCACGGGTGCAGTGGACCGGTACAAAGCCCGCTTAGTTGCTAAGGGGTTTCACCAGCGACCAGGGGGTAGACTACTCGGCCACTTTCAACCCCGTAGTCAAACCCACCACCATCCGGACTGTTCTTCACCTTGTTGTTACTCAGGCCTGGTCCATACGACAACTGGACGTCAACAATGCCTTCTTCAAGGAACCCTTCATGAGGATGTTCACATGGCACAACCCACGGGTTTTGTTGATTCTCAACACCCGTCCTATGTCTGCAAGCTTCGCAAAGCAATTTATGGCCTGAAGCAAGCCCCTCGGGCCTGGTATCAGGAGCTGCAATCCTTCTAGTGTCCCACGATTTTACCCCAGCACCATCTGATGCATCACTCTTCATTCTCAAGCAAGCCTCTACTGTCCTCTACTTCCTTTTCTATGTTGATGATTTAATTGTGACAGGAAATAGCCCCAGCACTAATCTCCAAGTTCATCCACACCCTGGCTGCCCGATTTTCGGGTCAAGGATATGGGAGCCCTTCACTACTTCCTTGGAGTTGAGGTTCTGGCCACAGCCACTGGTATGTTTCTGTCCCAGCATAAATACATTCAGGACCTCACAATGGCACGCATGGATGGTGCCAAACCTGTCTTCACCCCCCTGGCTGTTTCCCTCACTCTCATGTTGCAGGACGGCTCCCCACCCACTGCTCCACTCCCTTTCGGAAAATAGTGGGCAGTCTTCAGTACCTAAGTCTCACACGGCCAGATGTGTCCCTTTGCTGTGAACAAACTGTCACAGTTTATGCATGCTCCAACTGAGCAGCATTGGCAGGCTCTCAAGCGGGTCCTACGGTACTTGAAGGGTACGTTGTTCTATGGCCTACACCTGCATCGTGCCTCCATCAACCATCTGCATGCAGTCTCCCCCTCCTATCACACCCTACATGCCTACTCTGATGCGGATTGGGCTGGCGACCAGAAGACCGCAAATCAACCACTGCCTACCTTGTCTACTTGGGTGGTAATCTTATCTCCTGGAGCTCATGCAAACAACGCGCTATCTCAAGGTCTTCTACAGAGGCTGAATACCGTGTTGTGGCCTCCACCACTGCAGAACTTATGTGGGTTCAAGCCTTGCTGCGCGACCTGGGCATCCCAACAGCAGGGAAGCCGACCATCTCATGCGACAACATTGGTAGTACATTCTACTGCTCCAATCCACGCTGCACACTGGCATGAAGCATGTTGAAATCGACTATCATTTTGTTCACACGCAAGTCAGCCGGTGGTCTACTTAACGTCTCCCACATCTCCATGAACGACCAGCTTGCTGATGCTCTCACAAAAGCTCTGCCCAGACCACGTTTTCAACTACTACGATCCAAGATCGGTGTTGCCGACGGCACCACCGTCTTGCGGGGGGCGTGATAAAGATCCCAACCGATCACAGGAGATTGAGGATCAATCTCCCTGATCTGCTGGGCCTAAGTCCACAGAATCATCTGGATTCTTTCCTGTGTAAATTTGTATCTACTTGATTCTTTCCTAGTTTGTCTAAGATGTACTTACCTAGCTTAGCTCTCCAGTAGTCTACTTAAAGAACCTCTGTACACAGTTTAAAATTAATTCAATACACAGAAAATTTCTATACCTTTTAAAGTGAACACATGGTTGCTGGTTAATTCGAATGAAAGTGTCATTCAGGTAGCATTAGTATCTCCGACAAGAATTTTCTTTTTTAACCTCTCTCGCCTCACACACACAGGCAACGTATAGAGATCATCTCTTTACTAAACTGTAACTCACAAGACAAAAATAACATCACCCAGAAGCTACACTATAATTTGCAAGCAAGAATTCCAACCAAATGGTCAAATACTTTCATTTGGTACCCCAATTCATAATTTTTGCATGACACGTAAAACAAATATTATGCAATTAACAGTGATATGCAGATGAGCTTTCTAACAGAAAAAATCAGAATTAAATAGAAGTGAAAAGGAAGCAAAATGAAAAACTAACCATTGAAATGGCATCCTCTACTTCATCTCTGTTTCTACCAGCCACACGTTTTTTTAATGACTCCAATGCATCCCGAAGCTTTTTCAAAAGGACATGTTTTTCCAATGAAGCAGCATCTCTAAGTCTAGCCTGTATTCAATAACTGAATAGTTTAGGAATTTGGTAATTCCACACAATTTGGATGCTGATGTTTCAATCTTCGTACAACTACCAAATCACAAAATTTTCCAATGTTTAAACTTAAGAAGATAAAAATAAAAAATAAAAAACTAGAAAGGATTAACAACTACCGGGAAATAAATATACTTAAACTTCACATCTTAGGTTTTCCATCACATAAGAAGAACTACTAAAAAGTGCTCATATTAGGAAAAAATAATTCTTCTCACTATATATTCTAAAAACATAACAAGAAACAAAGGTTTCAAAAATACCTATTCAAAAGGCCACCCACATTTTCACCTTCTAAAATGACAGAAAAAAATACTAAAAAGATTGAATCATAACATATACCGATAAATATTCAGTCACAAGCCAAACTAACTATCTAGCAAAAATACAATAATAACTAGTAAACGTCTTCAGACAACTTAGGCAGCATCTTCATTTCAACTTTCTAGAATGACAGAAATACTTAAAAAAAAGATTGAATGAAACCATATACTAATTAATATTTTGTCACAAACCAAACTAACTATCTAGCAAATATACAACATAACCAGTTAACGTCTTCAGACAATTTAAGCAGCATCCTCATTTCACCTTCTAGAATGACAGAGAAAATGCTAAAAAAAGATTGAAAGAAACCATATATAATTAATATGCTGTCAGAAACCAAACTATCTAACTAAAATACAATAATAACCAGCTAACCTCTTCAGACAACTTAGCAGCAGCAGCCAATCCTTTCTCGAATTTACTAGCAAGGTGACGGACTGAGAGGCGTTTCTGCTGTTCCAACAATTGTGCTGTCTCACGTGCAACAACTTCCTTCATTGATAGAACCTTCCGGCATCCTTCACTTCCACAATTTGATTGTTAGCTCCAATTCTGTAATTAGGAAACCGACTTGAGGCAAAAATCACATCAGCAGACACTGCCGGAATGGCATCCTTTTGCATTGTTTCCCCAAATTCTCGGCCTACCCTTGTCATTTCTCCAAAGCCAATAACTGTGTCAACCATCAAAAGCTACACTTTAAATTCACACACTGACATTGTAAAAAAGACATCTCTCCCTAAAATCAAACGTTGCGTCAGAGCCCAACAACTCATACCACTTAATTCAAGTAATCAGATTCAGCAATTGCATTCAGTTTCTTAAAGAATGTACAAGAAAAACAAGAGGAGGTAGATTTTTATAGAAAGTTCATCACTTTGGCAACAAGCACTTTCTCTCAAAAAGTCAAGTTTCGGCTTGTTTCTTTAGAAAAATGGCAGCAAGATTGGTATAATTGAGTGAGTACAAGTTAACAGAGCTAAAAGTTGGGCATTTTCATTCATTCTCACAAAGAACACATAAGATCCTCGCTTCATCCTAGTAACCAAATGACCAATCACCCCAACAATAGTAAAGTGCAAAAATTTCGATTATAATGAAACATTTAGCTGATATTTGCAAAAAAAAAAAAAACATTTAGCTGATCAAAATCCAAAAAACAAAAAGCATATACCTTTAAGAAATATCTACTTGAGAATTCAAACAAAGATACAGGGATGAGCAGGGGCAGAACACATGAGGTTCCTCATTACCCACTACAGAAACGAGCTGAATAAAGATTTAGAGCAATTAACTCAAACCCTAGCTGTTGAATTGTTGTGCTTTTTGGTGGTGTTTAAGAGCATGTAGAAAGGGTGAAAGTTGAAAACAAAACAGAAAACTTGGACTTACAGATGATGAAGCTGTAATGTATAATAGGACACGAGGGTTTGGGGATCTTGGATCAGATGCAGGTTTCGCAACCAAATTGCTTCTTTTTCATCTGTTTATTTTCAAATTGCTTTTGGATTAACATGTACCTAAAATAAGGCATGTCGGCTCACTTTGTACTCATAATGTAATTTTACTTCACTTTGCAATTTACCCCGGACACAATATCAATTCCATTGCACTCTTTTTTATTTTTATTATGGAAAGAAATTTTTGAAAATTATTCATATAATATGTCATTAAAATTTGAATTGGTAATAAATTATCTACAAATTAATATTAAAATCAACTGAATTAGATCTATTTAACTAAAAACCTTTTTTAAATGAGGATTATTTTAACTTTTGTGGAATTTTGTAATACCTATAAGAACTTTTTTGGAGCCCACTATTATTATGGCGTAATAGTATTTCTCCTACATTATATGGCAGATGTCAGGTTCAACTCTTATAAATAACAATGTTGATATCTAATGTTTATATTAAACTCCTACATTATATGGTTGTGTTTGGATGAAATAATTCACATTTTCATGGAAAAAGTTAATTATGAGAATTACAATTACATCATTTATTTTTCCTACAATAATAAATTCTCATGTTTGGGCATTAATATAGGAATTTAAAATTAAGTGTTTAGATAGTTTAAGAATTTTACAATCCTAGAGTACTAAAAAAAAACCTATATTTAAAAACTAAAAACTACAACTACTACCACGACATATGAAAATGTAGCTAATAAAGATGGCATGAAAGCATATCCAATGGAGAAAGACTTATTTAGTGAGTTGTGAATCAACGATAATTTGGATAAGGATAAAACATACGTTACATGTCCATTTTCATATTCGTCAAATAAAGAAACCTGTGAATCATCTCTCAAATGGAGAAGAATAAACATATTCATGTCATCTTTGCTATAGAGCAAACTGGCAGAGCAGAAACCTGTGAAGTTTACAAGGTGTTTCATTTATCTTATAAATATGAAGGCTAACAGTGTTATAACAAACTAGAAAACTTGTGATTGGATGATAAAACCCAATTAATAATGAAGAATGGCAGTGATAGAAACCAAACAATACTAGTAATAAACAAACCAGAAACTTGTGGTTGGATGATAGAAACCAAATAATTATCTTTTTTAGGTTTTAGCAACCTGTGAAAGCAATCGATTATACCAAACAAGTACCAATTATAACCAATAAACATCTATAACAAGCAGGCATCAATTATAATTAGAACCAGTACAACTCAAAGAAAGAAACAACAATCAATTATAATTAGCAAAATTCTCAAACAGTAACATATAGTATTGAAACAAAAGTCATCAACAGTGCTCAAACTATAATAAGCATAATAGAAATCAATGTTCAAAACGGCGGGGTTCGGCAGCTGCCTAGGCGGCACCTAGGCTTTAGGCTAAGGGGTGCCGCCGTGAATAATGCATATGCGGTTGCTGAATTACGCGGCACCTATGTTGCCCAGGCGATGCTTGGGCAATCTTGGGTAACCTAGGCAAGTTGGGCGGGCATGGCGGGCTGGTCGTTTTGGAGATTAAAAAAAAAACTTGCAATCCATTAAATAATACTCAAACCCATTCCATATGTATCAAAATTAGTCTCATACATTCATACATGAACATAAAATTCAAATGAAAATCATATGCTCACAATCACAGCATTACCTTATTCAATTGTGAATCCATATTAACCTATGTTCACAATATCATTCATAAATTCAAAACAAACAATCAAATTCAAAACAAACAATCAAATTCAAAGTTCAAACATAAACAATACATTCTCGATTTCGCGAGGCCGAGACTCAGACTACCCAACTAAATACCCAATACCCAAATCAGAGTATTATACTCATAGACTACCCAATACCCATGACCTAACATTTGCAATTTCCCGAGCTCGAAGTCTACTTCGCCTAACCGCCATGAATTCGCCTCCAATTGGATCCGAAGTCGAAGTCTCAGATCCTTGAACTCACACTTGAAAGTGAATTCGAACTCGAAGTCGCACTCTTAGGTATTACATGTCTCTCTCGACTGAAGAAAAGGTCGAGACGGTGAACTAGAAAACGACACACTTCGTGGCTTCGATCGCCTCTTCGATCATGGCCCATTCAATCGCGGTTTAAACCAGGGACTAGAGAAGATAGATGGGGGAAAAGGAGAGAATAGTGATAAGGGAGAAAGAGAGAGAAAGAGAATCGAGAGAGACTCAATTTCTTGTTCGATTTATTGGGTTTCGATTCGGCGGAGAGAAATAGAACAGAGATGAGATGAGGAGTGAATACATATGAGGGGGAGATGGGTAGCCGAATCGACGAGTGAATAAAGATGAGGACTGAAGTTAGTATTGAGTTTGTATTATTAATTGATTACTAGTGTGACACGACCCATCCCAATCCCCCCGGGATTACCGTGGGATGTGTCATGCTCCAGTCTGACACGAAGTGTCAGACAAGGGATAACCTAAAGCCACTGCCCCAACGAGCTTCCAGAGTGCGCAAGGATCGATGGAGGAGGTATGCAATGTCCCAGTCTTTGCTGCAGTCGCATCCGTGATCAACCTGAAGGGCATTAAAAACAACAAAGGCTGTGAGTGGACGAAAATAAATAAGTTTATAAAACACATTTCACAAAGATATTTATGCCCTTCATTAAAACGTATGCATGCATCGAAAACCAGTAAGTAAACTATTTACTAAAAACAACCATTAGGGCCTTAGCCCAGAAACCGTAAAACCAAATCATGTGAGTCTCTACCCAAAACCAGGAATACCGAAAACCAAACATATATTATATAAATCCGACATCCAGAATACCAATTCCAATTCCAAGTGGGCCATCGCCCAAAACCATAACCATAAATACCATTTCCAGGAAAAACATGTTTAAACCATCATGGGCATCCCAGATGCCTAGCGTCCTAGACGCTCGACGTCCTAGACGTCATATCTCACGGTATAAAGCAACGCGTGCTACCCGGGGTCTCACTGGGTCAATATTTCGGACATCCCAGATGTCTGACATCCCAAACGTCTAATCATAGCAATCCTGCTCCTGAGTCATCATACGGTCTGGTAGCTCCGTATAATGACCCCTCCCAAGCAATGCACCGTGACTTCCCCAGTGTCCTAGACACCTGGAGGAGACCATCACATATCCTCATATCAAGATGGTTTATGGAAAACAGTTTATCAATCATTTCAAACATCTTAAGGGCCCTGCCCGGAATTTCCATAAAACCATTACAAGTACAAACATCTGATTTATTAAATCCAAAACCATTTATTCAAATCCACTTAGGGTCCCCGGCCCTAAGTCACATTTATAACCAACTGGGCCTCATGCCCGATTTTGTAAATCAATTGGGCCCACATCCCGATTTCGTAAATAACTGGGCCCCTGGCCCGATTTTATAAAGCAATTGGGCCCCCGGCCCGATTACGTAACTCAATTGGACTCCAAGTCCGAAGTTTCCAAAACAATTGGGCCTCATGCCCGAGTTTATCTTTCAAATTTCAAAACCATTTCATGAAATCTTATCCAAAGCCATAAGTATGGAAAATCAATGTAAAACCGGAAAAACCTCGATTTACGTGCAAGCACGTAAATCGTCTCGAAATGCGTGAAACCATATAATTCACCAATATCCAAATCAACATCATATAATCACAATCATAATCCATATAAAATAGTTATGCATGCATAAAATTTATAAAACCAAAGTCCACTCACAAAGAGTCCTACGATGCGCCTCGATACGCGTGCCATAGGCCTTCCCGGGCCTTGTCACTATCACCGGGACTCCCAAACCTATCCAAATCACACTAGAAGGTCACTAACCTCCTCATTAACCTCCTATTCAAGTCCCGTAATTTTCCCGAATTTTTAACTAGTTTTAAACTTAATCCGAAACCTTCTGATGCCCAAAACATTATCGAGACGATGTCCGATTGACACGAAACCACTCCCAAAATGTTCTTTACATCGAATAAAGTGTTTCACATGTTGAATACTTCCTCATTAGACCCATCATGCGCCCCCACGCGCCGCCGAAAGCGGTTGTGCTTGAAGCCCACGCGCGTGAACAGTGTCATCCCCTACCTCGCACTGAACCCGGTCCTCTGGTTTTTCCGGTTTGACCGAACCGGTGAACCGGTCTGGCCGATTCTCAGCCAATACTCAGCCATTTCCTACGGGGTTTCTTCCTAGGGTTCGTCTAGGTCCAACTAAGAGGTTTATGGAATCAAAAATAAGAAAACACATTTAGATCTTTACCTCTGAACAAAAACCCGAAGCCTAGATTTTTCGATCATCCTTCCTCTCGATCCAGACCTCCTCGAGCCTCGAAATCAGGTTCAATGGGTTCGTCTCTGTCCCTAGGTCTCACTAGAATCCATTAGGAGCTTAAAACCACCACTAAAAGTCGACTTTCATGACACGACCCATCCCAATCCCCCCGGGATTACCATGGAATGTGACGTGCTCCCGTCTGACAAGAGGCGTCAGACAAGGGATAACCGATTGCCATTGCCCAAACGGGCTTCCAGAGTGCGTAAGGATCGATGGAGGAGGTGTGCGATGCTCAAGTCTCTGCTGCAGTCGTATCCGGAATCAACCTGAAGGGCATTAAAAACAAAAGCTGTGAGTGGACGAAAATAAACAAGTCTGCTTAAAACATTTATAAGACATTTATGCCCCTCAGTAAAATCATATGCATGCACCAAAACCAATAATCCCATATTTATTTAGAAATAACCATTAGGGCCTTAGCCCGGAAACCAAAGCATAGTTTCAATTTCCAAAAGTAAATCCAAGAGTTATTTCATCAATCCAGTAATATTCATTTATCATTTTTCCATCTCCGGCATCCCCGATGCCTAGCGTCCTGGACGCTTGACGTTCCAGACGTCATATCTCACGGTATTAAGCAACGCGTGCTGCCCGGGGTCTCACCGGGTCCATATCTCTGACATCCCCGATGTCTGACGTCCATGACGTCCAGCAATCCTGCTCCTGGATCACTATACGGTCCGGTAGCTCCGTACAATGAGCCCTCGCAGGCAATGCACCGTGACTTCTCCAGTGTCCCCGACACTTGGAGGAGACCAGGATATAAATATCCTCATATCGAGATGGTTTTATGGAACACATTCAATTATTCATTTCCAAAATATCACAAGGGCCCTGCCCCGAATTTCCATAAAACCGTTATAAGTCCAAATAGTTGAATCAAATCCGAAATAGTTTATTCCATTCCATTTTAGGGTCCCCGACCCGAAATCACATATATAAGTCAACTGGGCCCCTGGCCCGATTCATAAGTTAACTGGACCCCTGGCCCGATTTATAAGTTAACTGGGCCCCTGGCCCGATTCATTTTATCAAATCCGTAACCGTCTCATGAAATCATATCCAACCACATTTATGGAAATCGGTGCAAATCCAGAAAACCTCGATTTACGTGCGAACACGTAAATCGCCTCGAAATGCGTGAAATCATTTAAATTCACCGATATCCAAAGTAAATCATTTAATCATAACTATAACAATCATAAAACAGTTATGCATGCATCGAATTTATAAAACCAATGTCCACTCACAGACCGTTTAACCGAGCGCCTCGATACGCGTGCCATAGGCCTTCCCGGGCCACACCACTAACACCGGGACTCCCAATCCTGTTCAAAACACATTAGAGGATCACTAACCTCATCATTAACATCCTATTCAAGTCCTGTAATTTTCCCGAATTTTTAAGTATTTTTAAACTGGATTTAAAACCTTCGGACATCCCGAACAATATCGAGACGGTGTCCGATCGACACGAAACCAATCCCAAAATGTTCGTTACAATGTATAGGATAAAAGTCATGTTGACCTCACCTCGAGATTCGTGTCCACGCGCCATCACGCGCCGCCGTGAGTGGCTGCGCGTGAAAGCCACGCGCCTGCTACAGTGACTGCTACAGTGTTCCTTCTTCACCCGTTTGTCTGGTAAACGGGTTGGAAAGCCCGCGATAGGATCCGGTTCAATCACCCTCAATTCGATATCAATTCAATCCGTTATTGATCCTACAACAATCATCAATCCACCAATTTCAGTTATGTGTCCATGATTAGCATCAACCATTCCCTAATCAAGTCAACAACCCGTGATCACCCAAAACGGGTCGATCACCAAAACTCCTCCAATCCTCAACCATTATCAAATTAACTTCACAGGAAGCTAATAAGGACTAATACGAACCAATTACCATGATTAATTGAACTCGACAATACCTCAATCGTCACAACTCAAGCTCGAGTTTTCCGGACGTCCACCTCGTCTGTCCACGGCCCTAGGAGCCCCAAAGCTTGCTCCATTTGATCTGGTTCGACACGTTGAAGTTCCAGAAAGCTCAATCCACCATCAATTAGGCTTGGGCTCGCCTAAAACTGGAAAGTCGAATTTGAATTTCCCAGAACCCAGTTTCGGGTTTTTGAGCATTCCTCCACCATTTCCACTCCATTTTTCCATCTCTCAATCTCAGTGAACTGCCCTCGACACACTCTTCATTCTTTTAATTCAATTTAGCCGTTAAAGGCGTCCAAAACCGTCCTCAATCCACTGTGTAAAGGTTCCCGCACTGACCCGAAAATCATAGAAAACCCATTGCCCATGTCGTGCAATCGAAGCCAACTCATTCCCATGTGCAAATCCACCCCAAACCGGCCCAATTCCATCATTTAATTGATAAACAAACATGGGATCGATCGCACAAGGCATCCACCACACGGCCAGTTCAATGAAACAGTGACCCATGTGAAATTACATTTCTGCCCTTGTGCAGAAAATTACCAAAATGCCCCTCACGCATCTTGACCCGTAACTCGGTCATACGGACTCCGATTGATGCGTGCCGCCTGTCATTGGATTCGTATCGACGATACCTACGTAACGGTCCTTGGCCCTCGGCCATCGGACATCCCGGTCGAAAAGTCAACATTCACCCTTATATCGTCCAAATTACGAAAATGCCCCTGGACTTCCGTACATCATAACTTTCACCACGAACATCGGAATCGAACGTGCCACCTGTCTATGAACTCGTGACGTCCCGAACTACGTCACGGTCATCGGTAAAAGTCCATTTGACCATCCGAATTAAAAGTCAACGTTTTGCCCACGCTCAGGGGCAAAACGGTCATTTTGCACAATTCGTCCGAAGTCACACAACTAATCCCAGATTTAGTAAATCACCATTAAATATTATTAAATCCCGATATTCGGGACGGGTCGTTACAACCTTCCCTCCTTAAAGAATTTCGTCCTCGAAATTACCAACAACCTTTTTCCACAACCACCTTGTGGAAAACATTTCGACCACATACCATGTGTACACCTGTACACCCACATACTGGAACAACACCAGTCTCGTCTGCACCCAGGCATCCCATCACAGTCATACGTCACAATCAACAACACTCGACCACCTCGAGCGGACATAATCACCTGATTCGCGATAAAATCGCTTAACCATTTAGCTGACTCCTTCAGCTAGACGGTTCCTTTCCATTCAAAATATCCTTACATTCGCTCCCATTTGGAGTCACCAAATCTCATTTGTCAGTCCATGCTGACACTATCAGTCAAACTGTCATCACAAAACTTTACCACCCTAGTAAAGCCCCAACCATCAGCCAGTCAGTGACAACACCACGTATTACATCACTCTCGATGTAGCGCAAGATCAACCACATGATCACCATTCGCAGGGCAAGCCCAATCCTGCGACACAAAATAATCTCAATGTCCATAATCACCGACTCCCTCAGTGAACCAAGACGCTGGAAAAATCACGGTGTGATAAAATCACACAAGGCTACTCGTGGTTACTCTGACCACCAATTCACTCATCCTGAGTGTACGTATACCGTCAACTTACTCCATCAAGTGGTGTAACTGGAACACATTGAATACCAGCCCAGCAGTGAACACACATCTCAATACTAGGGTTCCACAAGCCAACCATGGCTAAGAGCACCTGCTCATAAAATCACTGAACCCGACAAGATCAATCTGCCCAACGCACAGTATCCAATGTCCAGTCCACAATACAGCCAAACAAATGATATCAGAACCAAGCCGATTACCAACACATTAGTTACACACCACTGGTACATCCCATGTACCGCCATTAGGCACCACTCAGCCTAACCAGTATCAATCCTCGTACAACGTACCCTGTACGTACCTCAATCCATCAATCTGACTATAGCCACCCAGGTCATAGCCAAACACGTTCTAGTAATGGAGTACATTTGCCCAAACCAACATGAGACAAAACGAACTCCACCCGTCATCTAGTTCCAATTCCGAATCCGAATTCGCAATTTCGTAAGAAATCCCGAATTCGAACCCAACATCATAATTATAATCCATTCCCAAATCCGAATTCGAAATCATTATTCCGTAAGCTAGCATTGGAATAATCATTCCGCACCCAAATCTAGTAATCCATTTTCGAGCTTCGCAATCGAATCCTGAATCGTCACCCAAAAATTCGATTCCAAAACCCAAAATCTCGTTTACGTCCATCAAGACGTAACATAACCGATCCTATCGGTTACCCGCTCAAAACACTCGATTGACTTCATAGGGAAGCCAATCCCAATATCCACACGTCAAAAGTTGACGAAATCCGACCACATCGGAAACCTTACTCACCTGAGTAACAAACCATATGGACTCCACTTCGAAACGAAGTTCGGTCCCGTCGTTTACGACTCGCATACCAAGGTAAGAGTGATAAACTCACACCCAATCTGGATCATCAAGATCACGACCCAGATCCAACACTACGTCATCCGAAACGTAATACCACGATCCTAGATCGTCATACCGTCCATAGTTAACAACATCACAAATCAGATCCACCTAGGATCCACACATGTCCACATAGCTAACAAACCATCTGAAAGCTGATCGTAGGGTCTTACACCCTCAATGAATCAATCGTCAAATTTTCCCTTAGTGGAAAGATGACCACGCATTTCACCACCAAATCCAAAATCATACACAACTTCTTGTGTCCAATGACCCCAAGCCATACATGGGTCCACCTACCAATACACGCTCAACGTACTGGTAACAACCATCATCGTCTGCCACGGCAGGAAAATATGAAGTCAACCCCAAAGACTTCGGAATACCAATCACCGATGCGGAAACGAGCACTCCTCTCGTCTCCCAATCACAACTCTCCCCGACACGGGAGTTCCAACCAGGTTGGGAACAGACATGCTCCCAATGAGATGTCAAGTCCAACCACTGGACTGCCCACGTCCATACCTCACTTGGACCACCACGTGTCCAAAATCAATTCATTACTCGGACCTCACGTCCGTCAATAATCATGTATGCACACACCCCGATTCCGAACGGGATATCTACAATTTTGCCTGAATGTGCATACCATACTGCCTTTGTCTCACATCTCGACCTTAACAGGTTCAATCCTCAGGTTCCAAGTGGTTCACAATCACAAAATCCCACATCAATACCACGAATGGTTTCCCCGACTTTTCCAATTTCAATAATTTCCTTGTATTTCCTGGGGATATAAGAAGTATACCATCATACCAATCTCGGAGTTGACAACAACTCCCCAAATCCACCAATACACATGACCTAGGGGACAGCATCCCAAGATTCCCCCAAATTTTCAATCATACCTTTTGATCCATTCATCACTTGTCATCATATATCTGTTAGGACTTATCCCAACACGACACAACCTTCACTAGAACCCATCCAGTCCAAGACTCAACCACCACTGAGTCGCAGATACCAATCATCTGTTCATCATGACAGAGTCACACCCCAACTGGTGGCTCATCGTCATCACAATTACTGTTACCAGCACCAACGCACCATCATCAATACCAGTATCAGCACACAGGCATCCATACTAGTATTGGCATATAGGTATCACCATACCAACATCCATACATAGCACACGAACATCCATGCTAGCACACGAACATCCATGCTAGCACACAGTGTGCAAAGTTGTTACCCTGGATCTCCGTTCATTACGAACGACGATCCCGTAACAGCACTCGTACCCCACGACTATGGGTACCTCCAATTTGACCACTGGCACATCAGGATAATGGTCGTTCCCTGAACATCCCCTGATCCTCAAGTGTCAAAACCACACTAAATACCCTCGATAGCCAGTTATCTCGACACAACTGTCGACCAACAGTCATCGTTGTCAAGATCCGTATCCACACATCACACTAATATTCGATCCAACACGGGATTCCATATTTTATCTCACAACCGTATCCATAGATCGAAACCCATAAGACTCACTAGAGTCATCCACATGGTCATCCACGACCTCAGCCGCTCGTCGCAGCACAAGTTCTCATTTAAAGTTCACTTTTCCTGCCCATCGTATAAATTAGGGTTCCAAGATCACACCCTAGGGTTCCACCGAACCCAACTGCCTTCTGCAGTAAAATCCACAATCTGACCGACCCCGCGGTCCTGACATCATATAGACGTCCAATCCAATCCAATCGTCAACTCAACGTGGGTTCCATCGTGGGTTCCACCACGAAGGTCATCGGCTAACTCCGATGCACCAACACCCCGTACACTAGCCAACACTACCAGGGTCCATAATTTAGACCAATACTCAACTGAGTTTTGTACTTCCATAACATTATTCCAATGGGGTTCCCTGAACCTAGCTGTGCCCAGTGGCACAACAATCCATCATCACATGACCGAACCGACGGTCCCACATTACCAGTTAATCGTATACAACCCCACCTGGGTTGAATCGCAAAAATGCACGGCGTATCGGGCCAAACACACCCAATTCACCATACAAACCCAAAACTATCTATCAGGTTGACAACGGAACTGCAGCCCAAAGAGACATCACACCCTCGTCCTTCGCGCACAAAAGAGCAAAACCTGCTCTGATACCACTTGACACGACCCATCCCAATCCCCCCGGGATTACCATGGAATGTGACGTGCTCCCGTCTGACAAGAGGCGTCAGACAAGGGATAACCGATTGCCATTGCCCAAACGGGCTTCCAGAGTGCGTAAGGATCGATGGAGGAGGTGTGCGATGCTCAAGTCTCTGCTGCAGTCGTATCCGGAATCAACCTGAAGGGCATTAAAAACAAAAGCTGTGAGTGGATGAAAATAAACAAGTCTGCTTAAAACATTTATAAGACATTTATGCCCCTCAGTAAAATCATATGCATGCACCAAAACCAATAATCCCATATTTATTTAGAAATAACCATTAGGGCCTTAGCCCGGAAACCAAAGCATAGTTTCAATTTCCAAAAGTAAATCCAAGAGTTATTTCATCAATCCAGTAATATTCATTTATCATTTTTCCATCTCCGGCATCCCCGATGCCTAGCGTCCTAGACGCTTGACGTTCCAGACGTCATATCTCACGGTATTAAGCAACGCGTGCTGCCCGGGGTCTCACCGGGTCCATATCTCTGACATCCCCGATGTCTGACGTCCATGACGTCCAGCAATCCTGCTCCTGGATCACTATACGGTCCGGTAGCTCCGTACAATGAGCCCTCGCAGGCAATGCACCGTGACTTCTCCAGTGTCCCCGACACTTGGAGGAGACCAGGATATAAATATCCTCATATCGAGATGGTTTTATGGAACACATTCAATTATTCATTTCCAAAATATCACAAGGGCCCTGCCCCGAATTTCCATAAAACCGTTATAAGTCCAAATAGTTGAATCAAATCCGAAATAGTTTATTCCATTCCATTTTAGGGTCCCCGACCCGAAATCACATATATAAGTCAACTGGGCCCCTGGCCCGATTCATAAGTTAACTGGACCCCTGGCCCGATTTATAAGTTAACTGGGCCCCTGGCCCGATTCATTTTATCAAATCCGTAACCGTCTCATGAAATCATATCCAACCACATTTATGGAAATCGGTGCAAATCCAGAAAACCTCGATTTACGTGCGAACACGTAAATCGCCTCGAAATGCGTGAAATCATTTAAATTCACCGATATCCAAAGTAAATCATTTAATCATAACTATAACAATCATAAAACAGTTATGCATGCATCGAATTTATAAAACCAATGTCCACTCACAGACCGTTTAACCGAGCGCCTCGATACGCGTGCCATAGGCCTTCCCGGGCCACACCACTAACACCGGGACTCCCAATCCTGTTCAAAACACATTAGAGGATCACTAACCTCATCATTAACATCCTATTCAAGTCCTGTAATTTTCCCGAATTTTTAAGTATTTTTAAACTGGATTTAAAACCTTCGGACATCCCGAACAATATCGAGACGGTGTCCGATCGACACGAAACCAATCCCAAAATGTTCGTTACAATGTATAGGATAAAAGTCATGTTGACCTCACCTCGAGATTCGTGTCCACGCGCCATTACGCGCCGCCGTGAGTGGCTGCGCGTGAAAGCCACGCGCCTGCTACAGTGACTGCTACAGTGTTCCTTCTTCACCCGTTTGTCTGGTAAACGGGTTGGAAAGCCCGCGATAGGATCCGGTTCAATCACCCTCAATTCGATATCAATTCAATCCGTTATTGATCCTACAACAATCATCAATCCACCAATTTCAGTTATGTGTCCATGATTAGCATCAACCATTCCCTAATCAAGTCAACAACCCGTGATCACCCAAAACGGGTCGATCACCAAAACTCCTCCAATCCTCAACCATTATCAAATTAACTTCACAGGAAGCTAATAAGGACTAATACGAACCAATTACCATGATTAATTGAACTCGACAATACCTCAATCGTCACAACTCAAGCTCGAGTTTTCCGGCCGTCCACCTCGTCCGTCCACGGCCCTAGGAGCCCCAAAGCTTGCTCCATTTGATCTGGTTCGACACGTTGAAGTTCCAGAAAGCTCAATCCACCATCAATTAGGCTTGGGCTCGCCTAAAACTGGAAATTCGAATTTGAATTTCCCAGAACCCAGTTTCGGGTTTTTGAGCATTCCTCCACCATTTCCACTCCATTTTTCCATCTCTCAATCTCAGTGAACTGCCCTCGACACACTCTTCATTCTTTTAATTCAATTTAGCCGTTAAAGGCGTCCAAAACCGTCCTCAATCCACTGTGTAAAGGTTCCCGCACTGACCCGAAAATCATAGAAAAACCCAGTGCCCATGTCGTGCAATCGATGCCAACTCATTCCCATGTGCAAATCCACCCCAAACCGGTCCAATTCCATCATTTAATTGATAAACAAACATGGGATCGATCGCACAAGGCATCCACCACACGGCCAGTTCAATGAAACAGTGACCCATGTGAAATTACATTTCTGCCCTTGTGCAGAAAATTACCAAAATGCCCCTCACGCATCCTGACCCGTAACTCGGTCATACGGACTCCGATTGATGCGTGCCGCCTGTCATTGGATTCATATCGACGATACCTACGTAACGGTCCTTGGCCCTCGGCCATCGGACATCCCGATCAAAAAGTCAACATTCACCCTTATATCGTCCAAATTACGAAAATGCCCCTGGACTTCCGTACATCATAACTTTCACCACGAACATCGGAATCGAACGTGCCACCTGTCTATGAACTCGTGACGTCCCGAACTACGTCACGGTCATCGGTAAAAGTCCATTTGACCATCCAAATTAAAAGTCAACGTTTTGCCCACGCCTAGGGGCAAAACGGTCATTTTGCACAATTCGTCCGAAATCACACAACTAATCCTAGATTTAGTAAATCACCATGAAATATTATTAAATCCCGATATTCGGGACGGGTCGTTACATTTCAAAACTGGGACAAAAATAGCTCTCGGGTTACTCACCTTGCTGTGAACCACCGTGGTCGCCGTCGTTTCCTTGCCGCCTCCCGTCATCTCTCACTATCTCAGTCACTCTCATGGTTGTGCACGCACAACAGAGATGGTGAGGTGAGGGATATGTGTGTTTGTATGGGGGAAAGAAAATGTGGTTTCGGGTTGTGGTATAACAGAGAGATGGTGGAATCTGTTCAGATGGGGAGGGAGGAGATGGACGGTACATATTGAAGGCACATGTCACATGAAGGGCCAAGATCAAAAGGTGAGTTAAGTGGGAATTTTTAAATAATTAAAATCTTAATATTTTAATCCAATCCCAACAATCAAGACATAGGTCCACACTTTCAATTTATTGGTCCACATGTCCCACTTAAAATGTCTGACCCAATCAGAATAAGCCACGTGTCCTCGCCTCGTAATGCACGCATAGTGAAATCGGACTTCCGTGACCCATAACTTTCCCGCTCGAAGTCTGATTTCAGCGTGTCGCCTGTATATGGATTCGTATCCTCCCGATCTACGTAACGGTCCTCGGCCCTTGGCCATCAAACCTCTCGGTCAAAAAGTCAACATTTTGCCCATATTAACCAAAATTACCAAAATGCCCCTTAACTTCCGAACGTCATAATTTCCTCCTCGAGTGTCGGAATCGAACGTGCAACCTGTCTATGAACTCATGACACCCCAAACTACGTCACGGTCATCGGTCAAAGTCCATTTGATAGCCCGAATTAAAAGTCAATGTTTTACCCACGACTAGGGGCAAAACGGTCATTTTGCATCGTTCGTCCGATTTCGCCCAACTAATCACCGATTAACCCCACTAATCATGATTAGTTACTAATCTAATCCCGGAATTCGGGACGGGTCGTTACATAGTGTCTAGTATTAACGAATGTATTATTCATTATTATTATTAATAAATTAAACAAATGTCTTATTGGGTTGTGGCTTCAGTCTCTTTGGGTTTCGGCTTCAATCACTTTGGGTTTGTAAATATATTAAATTTAACATATGGAGTTTGTATTTGTAGACATTGAGTTTTGGTTTGTTTAGTATTGGATTTTTTTAGTCTTTATTTTTTATTTAATCTCTCATTGTGTTTGAAATGAAATTATAATTTTTATAACTTATAAATATATCTAAATTAGAAATAAAATTATATTATAGTATATATTTATGTATGCGTAATTATGTAGTACATAATTTTTTGATTTTTTTGTCCTAAAAAAGCCACCTAGGCGCTACACCCCTACCCGCCGCCTTGGGAGCGTCTAACGCCGTATGGAACCTTGATAGAAATTGAATATCATCGCCCATCAGATAGGTTTTCATATTTCATACTATGCCCCTCATGAAATGTACATTTACACCATGCTATTCTTCCTCTCAATTAGAAGTGTCTTCAGAATGCAAAAATGGCGAAATGTTCCAAGAACCTATGCCTTAAAGCACTCATCTTCACTAAGATCTGGAATTCCCTTAACTTTATAACATACTTCCATTGGATCTCTTCTCTATGGGGCAGGATTAGTGTTGACGAATCCTTCAAAACATGTGGTTATTTTACCCACCGAATCAATAAGAGCATCTTTAGTGACATTTCTTCTCTTCTCAAATCATGAAGTATAAATATCCAAATGAACAACATGATTATTTTCATTCTCATGAGTCGTCACCTGAGGAGCCTCTTCACCTATTCCAGCACCCATTCTAGTAGCTCTAACTTTTCCGCATAAATTGACTATATCATCCCAATTTTCAATGACTTTCCATCGAAATACTTTGGCATCTGTATGAGATTGTCAAACATATAATTGAAATTAAAAACCAACAAAAATGGGAAAAACATAAAAATGAAAAGCGCTATAATTTCAATAATAGACCGCATGTAAACTGACTACATCCCAACTTTCTTCCCAAACACTCTCTTTATTAACAGTGATCATCTTCTCGGTTGCATCCCAACTGAATCCACTATGACTTAATATATGACTAACTATGTCATAATATTTTTTCCAAGTTTTAACATGATTCTGTATGTTATCAGCACATATTTCAAGGTTGAATTTCGCATTTAATGTAACGACCCGTCCCGAATTCTGGGATTAGATTAGTGACTAATCATGATTAGTGAGGTTAATCCGTGATTAGTTGGGCGAAATCGGACGAACGATGCAAAATGACCGTTTTGCCCCTAGTCGTGGGCAAAACATTGACTTTTCGTTCAGGTGGTCAAATGGACTTTGGCAGATGACTATAACGTAGTTCAGGACGTCACGAGTTCATAGGCAGGCTAGGCGAAATCTGATTGGTTGACTTTTCAATGTGGGACCCTTTCTATTGGTCAATTACCCCAAAAAGTGGATCTAAATGGTGATTGGTGGGATTAACATTAAAATAATGGTTTTGGATTATTTTATAATATCTTCACCCATCTCTCTCTCAATCTTGGCCCTCTATTCCATCACTCAATGTGTAACAACCCGTCCCGAGAGCCGGGATTAGTAGGGTGATTAAGGTGGGTTTAGCGAGGCTAATCGGTGGTTAGTCAGTATCGATAAGGTCATTAGCGTAGAATGACGATTTTGCCCCTGGTTAGGGCAAAAAGTTGACTTTTCATTCGGGTGGTCAATTGGGTATTGACCGGTGACCAGGACCTAGTTTAGGACGTCACGAATCCATAGGCAGGTGGCACGCCCGATTCCGACATCCGAGGAGGAAGTTGTGATGTTCGGAAGGTGGAGGGCATAACCGTAATTTGGGTAAATTAGGGGGAATAGTTGACTTTTTGTGCAATCGGGTTTTGGTATGTTGACCTAGGATGGTTAGATAGCTCTCGTCATCATGAGTTCGATGATAGGCGGCACGCGTTTATCGGACTTACGAGGTGGGAGTTACGGGTCTAGAAAGTTAGTGGCAAAACCGTAAATTTTGGATAAAAGGAGGGGCAATTTGGTCTTTCTGCACATTGGGATTTGTGCAACAGAGAAGGAAAATGGATGGCTGAGATTGGGCCATGTGGGAGTGTGTGGATTGGATGGTGACACGTGTTGGGGGGCTAGAGGGTTCTGGTGGAATCCTGTATATGCACGGCCCAAATAATTGGGGTGCACCCGTGCTGTGTGTTCGTGTTCTTCGACACAGAGAGAAACAGAGGGAGAGAATTGAGAGACTCGAGGGCTGATCGAGGGTGCTGGTGAGTTTGTGAGTGTGTGAGGGAGATTAGAGAGTGAGAGAGAGCTGTTGAGAAGGTTAGGGAAGTGAGGAATCGTGGTGTGTGTGAGTTGTGGGCTGCGGGGAAATCAGAGGAAACAGAGAAGACTGAGGGCTTGTGGTGGTGCTGTGGCCGTGTGCGGGTGTGTTTGACCTCGAGAGGAGGCTGAGACGGCGTTGTAGACTCCAGGGAACACGGCGGCGAGCACGGTTTCGGACGGTTGCAGGTAATCCCTCATCCCTGTACAATTGCCCTATTTTTCCGTTGAGTTTCAAATCGAGAGTCGTGAGTCGAGAGGACGAATCGAAGTTCATAGGGAGGTTTAGGGGACTCAGGTGAGGTCTGGGAGTCCTCTGGTTGTGCTGCCGTGACGGGGAGGTATACGGCAGAGGATGGCACGACAGGGGTATTCTGGTGCTCTGTTTTGGCCGTGAGTTTCAAACGGCGAGTCGTGACGTTTGGGCGAGAGTCGACGGTCAAGGTGAGTCGGGTTAGGCTTAGAGAGGTCTAGGGAAGAGTCTGGTGTAGCCACCGTGAAGGGAGGTGAGCTGGGTGGCCGGGAAGGAAAACAGGGGCTTTTGGACCGTCTGGTTCGAGCCTCAATCGACGGGTTAGGGACAGTGTCGAGGTTAGAGGCGTTGGGGAATCGATAGGGTAGGCCTGGACGATGAGACTGGTGAAGGAAGGGAGGAGTATGGAGGCCGGACGGCGGAGAACAGGTCTCGCCGGTCCGAGTTGCAGGCTGCTGTGCTGAACCGGGTCTGCTCGAGGATGAAGGTGCACTGTAGCAGGCGCGTGAGGGCCACGCGCAGCCACTTTGGGCGGCGCGTGGGGGCGCGTGCGGCGGTTCTGGGGAAAGTGGTCAACATGGTTTTTGGTCCAGGAGTTGTGACGAGTCCATTGGAAGTGGTTTCAGGTTGTGCGGACGTCGTTTGAGTTTAGTTCCGCGGGGGTGAAGGTTTAGGGTCCCGGGTTATTACGCTTTCGATTCGGGGAATTTTGAGGGAATTTAGGTGGATACTCGTGGACGTGTTAGTGACGTAATTTGGTGGTTGTTGACAGGACCGGGATTTCCCGAGGAAGCTGAGGAACGTGCTGGACGTTCGGGACACGATTGAGGGCGGGGTACTGTGAGTGGACCCTTTCCTTAAACTCGAGCATGCATAACTGTTTTCTATAATTGTTTTGTGGTTTTAATCATAATTCTATGTTTATCGAATATGTTTCGGTTGGTTTTACATTATTACACGTTTTTCGAGGAAATCGGTTTTTAGCCCGTTTTACGAGGAATGGTTGGTTTCTGAAATTGATGCTATGGTTTTGGGATTTCAAATGATAAGTGGTTTTCAATGATTATAAAGGGATTTTGGAACATGATTTCGATGATTAAAGGTTTTCAGTTTTAGAAACGGATTTCGGAAAAAGGGTTGGTTTCCAAGTGGAAAAGTGGATTCCGAATTTGGGTTCGGAATGACGGTTCGGGATGCTGGAAGGGCATCGGACCGATGATTTCGGATTCGGGTTTGGATGTGAATACGGAAATGGTTTTCAACTGGTTTTGATTGGATTTGCTGGATCTGGTTATTGGGTTTAAAGACCCGGATATTGATTGACGGGGGACGGGCCCGGATTGAGTTTAAAGACTCGGGAGTTTAAAGACTCGGATATATTGATTTTCCCCCGTAGGCCTTTGAGTTTAAAGACTCGGGAGTTTAAAGACTCGGATATTATTAAGGCCTGGATTGAGTTTAAAGACTCAGGAGTTTAAAGACTCGGATAGGTCCAGCAGGTTTGATCGGAAAATGATGATTTCATGTTCATGGTTTATGACACGGTTTTATGATTCACAGGCTGTGGTTTTTCTAACTGTTTTATAGTGTTTCTGTTTGGTTTATGGTATATTGTTTTATAACTGTTCTGATAACTGGGTTATGCATGTGGTTTTCAAAACGGAGGGTGAAACTTGGTTTTCTGATAAATGGTTTTAGAACTTTTCTTTTATTATGGTCCACTCACACCTTTTGTTTTTAACTTGCCCTCCAGGTTGTGGAGCGAGCGCGGGGTCTTGACGTCGAGGCAGTGTCCGAGGCATAGAGGTCATGTGAGGGATCCCGGAGTGGTTTAAAGTTTTCCGCGTGCGTGTATTTATTATCGGTTTTTATTTTCCTTGTGTTTCGTACTATGCTCTGTAAATTATAACTTCGGGATATTTTATATAGTTTCTCCTGTGTCTGACTGAGTTTTGCGTGATTTTGAGTGAGTTGTACTTGAATGTTGTGTCGGGGAGTCAGGCGGGAGCAGGATTTACCTCGGGTTTCGGGGTGAAACCGGGGTGGGTCCTGACACAATGCATCCTCCCCGTCCACTCATCTGTTCAAACTACCTAAACCTCACCCTCTCCTCCTTCATCGATCACACTTCACACACACTTCACCATTGCTACAAACCGAGAAGCCATTCCACAGACACCCTCAAATCCTCCCAACCATCATCTTTGGTGTCTGAACAAATGTTGGAGATTGAGGGCGGAGAAACTGAACGGTGGTAACCACGATGACCGTCGTGGACGACGACGGTGGCTAGGGATTGGAAACCGAGCCCTGTTTTGGGGTTCAAAATGGTGGAAAGGTTTTTAAGGTCAGACAAACTCGATGAGTGATGGGAGGAAGTTTGTGATGTGGAATCGACAGTGACGGTGGCCACGGCTGGGCCACGACGGCAATGGAGGTAAGAAATGCTCAGTGCCCTATTTTTGGTTCTAAAATGGCATATATGGTAAGGGTGGCAATGGGTCGTATCGTGTCAGATTTGTATCGTGTCATGAATTCTGTTTTACCCATCTATGCCCAACCCAAATCCGACCCGTTTAATAATCGTGTCAAGAATGTCCAACCGGAACCCGACCTGTTAATGACCCATGTAACCCGTTTAACCCATTTACTAAACATGTCATATTCAAAACTCAATTAACCTATGATCCGTTTGACCCGTTTAACCCGTTTAACATGTTTAACCTATTTAAATTATAAAATTTAATAGATATTTAGGTAGATAAATGGGTAGATATATGGGTTAGTAATGACACATTTATTAAATGGGTCAATATATAACTCAATATATGGGTTAACCTGTTAACCCGAAATCTACCAATTTATTAAACGGGTTAACATGTCATTATACGGGATAACAGGTTGACTCGAAACCCACCCATTTAATAAACGGGTCATAACGGGTTGACCCGAAAATGACCCAAAATTTTAATCGTGCGGGTTGACCCGGATAAATTTTGTGCGGGTTTCGAGTCGTGTCAAAAATTGTCACCCTTAATATATGGTTCTAGCTTATGTTGGACGATTCTAACATAGATAAATGATTTCTGAAGGTCAAAAGAGTTGAGTTAGAACCTGAGTTAGGGCTGGGGTGGCCGGAGAAGGAAGGACACGGCGGTGGGAAATTGAGGAGTTTTGGCCGATCGAGGAGGTATGATTTCGTATGTTTTCCATGGATTTGAAAGCATAAGTAAATGGGAAATGACTAGAGGAACCTTTAGGGATGAAAATGGGTTGAAAAAGATCGAAATTGGGGGAAAAATGGCCGTGAACCGTGACCACCGGTTCAGTTGGACCAGACCGATCTAGATCGGTCTGAACTGGCCAGGTTGCCAAGGTTAGGGATGACACTGTTGGCGCGTGGCTTCCACGCGCAGCCCCTTTGGGCGGCACGTGAGGGCGCGTGGTGGGCCTTTTGGGGAAGTGTTCAACATGAATTTTAATATATTCAATGTAACGAACATTTTGGGACTAGTTTCGTGTCGATCGGACACCGTGTCAGGACCCACCCCGGTTTCACCCCGAAACCCGAGGTAAATCCCGCTCCCGTCTGACTCCCCGACGCAAAACTCAAGTAAAACACTCACTCACATCCAGTCAAACGCAGGAGTAACTAGACACAAAGTCCTGAAGGTAGCATTTACAGAACATAGTACGAATATACAAAGAAAATAAAACCGATAACTACACGCACACAGAAGCCTTTACTCTACTCTGGGAACCCTCACGTCTCTTCTATGCCTCGGACACTGCCTCGACGTCAAGACCCCGCGCTAGCTCCACAACCTGGAGGGTAATTAAAACAGAAAATGTGAGTGGACCAGAAGGTACAAAAGTTCAAAAACCACTTTATAAGAAAACCGAGTTTAACCCTCCGTTTTGAAACCACATGCATAACCAACAGTTATAAACACATTTATAAAATAATCATTATAAACATCATAAGAAACAGAAACACTATAAAATACCATAAGAAACCACACACGAGTATCAGAAAACTATTTCATAAACCATAACCACCAATTCATCATTTTCCCGATCAAACCTGCTGGATCTATCCGAGTCTTTAAACTCCCGAGTCTTTAAACTCAATCCAGGCCTTAATAATATCCGAGTCTTTAAACTCCCGAGTCTTTAAACTCAAGGCCTACGGGGGAAAATCAATATATATATCCGAGTCTTTAAACTCCCGAGTCTTTAAACTCAATCCGGGTCTTTAAACCCAATCCGGCCGGTCCCCCGTCACATATATCCGGGTCTTTAAACCCAATATCCAGATCCAGCAAATCCAATCCCAAAACCATTTAAAAACCATTTACCAATCCACATCCAAACCCGAATCCGAAATCACTGGTCCGATGCCCTTCCGGCATCCAGAACCGTCATTCCGAACCCAAATCCGGAAATCCACTTTTCCACTTTAAAACCAACTTCCATTTCCGAAATCTGTTTCTAAAACCTAAAACCTTTATTATCGAACTCATGTTCCAAAATCCCTTTATAACCAATGAAAACCACTTATCAATTGAAATTCCAAAACCATTGCATCCATTTCAGAAACAAACCACTTTCTCGTAAAACATGCTAAAACCCGAACATTCTTGAAAAACGTGCAATCATGTAAAATCAACCAAAACATCATAATCAAAATCATAAAACAATTATAGAAAACAGTTATGCATGCTCGAGTTTAGAGAAAGGGTCCACTCACAGTACTGAGCCCTACTCGCGTCCCGAACGTCCAGCCTGTTCCTCGGCTTCCTCGGGAAATCCCGATCCTGTCAAACACCGTCAAATTACGTCACTAACATGTCTACGGAGGTTCACCTAAATTCCCTCAAAAATCCCCGAATCGAAAACCTAAAACCCGGGACCCTAAATCTTCACCCTCGCGGAACTACACTCAAACGACTTCCGATTGACCTGAAACCAACTCCATTGAACTCACCCTAACTCCTAGACCAAAAACCTTGTTGACCGTTTTCCCCATCGCCGCCGCACGCGCCCCCACGCGCCGCCCAAAGTGGCTGCGCGTGGCCCTCACGCGCCAGCTACAGTGTCACCCCCAACCTCGAGTGCACTGTGCTGAACCGGCCGCTGCAACTGGACCGGCGAGAGGCATTCTCCACCGTCCGGCCACCTTTTCCTTCCCTCTCTTCTCCTGCAGCTTCGTCCAGACACCACGAACCCATTCCTCAACTCCTCTAACCTCGACACAGCCCCGTCATCGTCGATTCAAGCTCGAACCAGACGGCCACTTTTCCCCTGTTTCACAATTCACCTGTTCCGGTAACCTCCCGTCACGGTGGCGATACCAGACTCACCCCACAACCTCACTGATCCACGTCCAACACCCCTAACCCTTCGACTCACCCCAGAAGTCCACGACTTTGGGTCCGAAGTTCACGGTCGAAACAGGGTAACAGAGACTCCTCTTCGCCTGAGCTCCGCCGTGTACGCCCCCGTCACGGCGACCATCACAACCCACTCCTAGGACCTCCCTGAACATCACCTCGACCTTCTAACCTCTCGACTCTCAGCCAAACCTCACGACTTTCCAAATGAAGTTTACGGGAAAAACAGAGTAAAGAGATCTCACCTTCGATTGCAGCTCCGCCGTGCGCACTGCCGCATGCCACGGTGTTCGTTAGTCGCCCTGCAACCTCCTGCAGCTTCCCCTGCCTTGGTTTGAGTCACCTCACGGCGTAGCCACCACCTCGAACTCACGGCCTCCCTATTTCCTTCAAAACTTCTCCGCGCCTCCGCCGTGCCGCCGTGCACAATTGCACCACCAAAACCCGATCAACAACTCCCTTTCAATCTCCCGTTCCTCCCTCACTCACCAGAACTCGTCACCAGCCACGATCAATCCTCAATTCCTCCTCACAAGCTCACTCTATTTCTCTGTGTTTGTCGAAGAACAACCACGGGTAAGCACGAGTGCACCCCAATTATTTGGGCTGAGACCACACAGGATTCTCCCAGAATCCTCTAGCCCCCTGCCATGTGTCACCATCCACTCCACTCCTTATCCCACCTGGTGAAATCCCAGCCGCCCATTTCCTTCTTTCTGCACAAATCCCAATGTGCAGAAAGACTAAAATACCCTCCTATTTTACTCATTTTTACGGTTTTACCAAAACTTCCTAGACCCGTAACTCTCGCCTCGTAAGTCCGATGAATACGTGCCGCCTGTCATCGAACTCAGGACGACAAGAACTATCTAACTATCCTAGGTCAACCTACCAAAACTCAATTATTCAAAAAGTCAACTATTCCCCTTACTTTACTCAAATTGCGGTCATGCCCTCAACCTTCCGAACATCACAATTCCCTCCTCGGATGTCGGAATCAGGCGTGCCACCTGCCTATGGACTCGTGACGTCCTAAACTACGTCCTGGTCACTGGTCAACCCCCATTTGACCACCCAAAATAAAAGTCAACATTTCTGCCCGACCCAGGGGCAAAATCGTCATTCTAAGTTCCCGGACCCCTCGGGACCACCTAACCCTGATTAACCTCACTAATCACACCTTAATCACTCTAGTAATCCCAATTCTCGGGACGGGTTGTTACAATCTACCCTCCTAAAAAAGAATTTCGTCCCCGAAATTCCACAGCTAGTTCCCAACACCTAGGGTCTCCTACCCGGTAAAGAACAACCTCTCCTAGGTTTCCTGTCTATCATCTCCACCTTGGGTATTTCACTCCATCCCCAACTACTGTTACCACAGCCAACCCTAGCTATATAACAACTACATGGTGTACGCAAGGGAAACTCTATGAACAGAAAACAAAGGTATTATACAATACCTCATGTCACAATACCCGGCAGAAATCATAGAGTACATCCTCGTATACAACCACCCATCTCCTTCGGCTACCATTCCGGCCACGGTCGGACTAACTCCACAAAGTCCTAAAGGCAAACTCTAGCTTGTGGGTTCTCTCCTTCCACAGTCACTCCTTTCCTCTACTTCCCGTCAACCTACTACGGAACTTACTGTACACTCCAAGTCCTCTAGGCAAACTCCTAGACTCTACCCCGAAATCCAAACACCAAACCAACAGGACAGCCAAAAATAAAGCAAGTACCTGTCCCCACATCTGGTATCGCCTGGTCCTCCTGCTGAGTCATTGAGAACACCCGGGCCTGAGATCCTGACGCTCTACCACGACCCCTCGAACTACTCGTGGCTGTGCCACCACCTCCTCTAGTGCCCGCTGTCCCTGATGCTGTACTCTGTCCGGACTCCGCTACTCCTCTGCCTACACCACCTTCCTGTGGCAACAGTGGACACTCACGCCGAAAATGACCTCGCTCCCCACAGTAGAAACACACATTCCAGCCTGGTCCACTACTCGGTCTCCCTGTGGACGCTACCGACGTCGCACTCGCTTGCGGAGTCGGCGGTACTCGATAACCCCAAAATCCTGAACTCTGGGCACTACCAGGCCTACCAAAACGATCATCGCCCGACGAGGACGATCCACCGAAGTTACCTCTTTTCGGTGTCCGCTGGCTCGAAACTCCAGGAATAGAAGGTTCCCGGCGTCGCACCGGCAAACTAGCCTCAACTCGCACCGCAGCATCTGACAGATCTCGGAGGGTAGCAAAAGATCCAGCCGTCACTACGGCTCGAATCTCACCGCACAAACCCAACTCAAACCTACGGCACTTCTCGGCTTCAGTGGCCACAAAAGCAGGAGCAAACCGAGACAACATCTGGAACTTCCGTTCATACTCTGCCACGGTCATATTCCCCTGCTGGAGCTGCAGAAACTCCGCCTCCTTGGCATCCCGGAAAGAACGAGGGTAATACTGCTCCAGAAACCGTTCCCTAAACGTCTCCCAGGTTACACTGTGAACATCCCAACCGGACAACTCGAGGGTATACCACCACTCATACGCCGTACCATCTAATAAAAATGCAGCCAACAATACTCGCTCCTCCGGCGGACAATGCATCACCGCAAAAATCCGCTCCAGTCTAGTAATCCACCTCTGGGCTTCCTCAGGATCAACCCCACCACTAAAAGTAGTAGCCCCGAGCCGCTGGGCTCGCTCAATCGTGGCACTCTCCGTCTCTCTTGCTACTTCTTCAGGTTGTGGAGAGGGTCTACGTCTCGGAGGCATCGTCAACCGCACGCTGAAAGAGGCATAGAAGTAGTCAAACAACTGAAACACAACCTCACAAACCGACAGACTCGACAAACTCGACAAACCTATGCTCTGATACCAATTGTCAGGACCCACCCCGGTTTCACCCCGAAACCCGAGGTAAATCCCGCTCCCGTCTGACTCCCCGACGCAAAACTCAAGTAAAACACTCACTCACATCCAGTCAAACGCAGGAGTAACTAGACACAAAGTCCTGAAGGTAGCATTTACAGAACATAGTACGAACATACAAAGAAAATAAAACCGATAACTACACGCACACAGAAGCCTTTACTCTACTCTAGGAACCCTCACGTCTCTTCTATGCCTCGGACACTACCTCGACGTCAAGACCCCGCGCTAGCTCCACAACCTGGAGGGTAATTAAAACAGAAAATGTGAGTGGACCAGAAGGTACAAAAGTTCAAAAACCACTTTATAAGAAAACCGAGTTTAACCCTCCGTTTTGAAACCACATGCATAACCAACAGTTATAAACACATTTATAAAATAATCATTATAAACATCATAAGAAACAGAAACACTATAAAATACCATAAGAAACCACACACGAGTATCAGAAAACTATTTCATAAACCATAACCACCAATTCATCATTTTCCCGATCAAACCTGCTGGATCTATCCGAGTCTTTAAACTCCCGAGTCTTTAAACTCAATCCAGGCCTTAATAATATCCGAGTCTTTAAACTCCCGAGTCTTTAAACTCAAGGCCTACGGGGGAAAATCAATATATATATCCGAGTCTTTAAACTCCCGAGTCTTTAAACTCAATCCGGGTCTTTAAACCCAATCCGGCCGGTCCCCCGTCACATATATCCGGGTCATTAAACCCAATATCCAGATCCAGCAAATCCAATCCCAAAACCATTTAAAAACCATTTACCAATCCACATCCAAACCCGAATCCGAAATCACTGGTCCGATGCCCTTCCGGCATCCAGAACCGTCATTCCGAACCCAAATCCGGAAATCCACTTTTCCACTTTAAAACCAACTTCCATTTCCGAAATCTGTTTCTAAAACCTAAAACCTTTATTATCGAACTCATGTTCCAAAATCCCTTTATAACCAATGAAAACCACTTATCAATTGAAATTCCAAAACCATTGCATCCATTTCAGAAACAAACCACTTTCTCGTAAAACATGCTAAAACCCGAACATTCTTGAAAAACGTGCAATCATGTAAAATCAACCAAAACATCATAATCAAAATCATAAAACAATTATAGAAAACAGTTATGCATGCTCGAGTTTAGAGAAAGGGTCCACTCACAGTACTGAGCCCTACTCGCGTCCCGAACGTCCAGCCTGTTCCTCGGCTTCCTCGGGAAATCCCGATCCTGTCAAACACCGTCAAATTACGTCACTAACATGTCTACGGAGGTTCACCTAAATTCCCTCAAAAATCCCCGAATCGAAAACCTAAAACCCGGGACCCTAAATCTTCACCCTCGCGGAACTACACTCAAACGACTTCCGATTGACCTGAAACCAACTCCATTGAACTCACCCTAACTCCTAGACCAAAAACCTTGTTGACCGTTTTCCCCATCGCCGCCGCACGCGCCCCCACGCGCCGCCCAAAGTGGCTGCGCGTGGCCCTCACGCGCCAGCTACAGTGTCACCCCCAACCTCGAGTGCACTGTGCTGAACCGGCCGCTGCAACTGGACCGGCGAGAGGCATTCTCCACCGTCCGGCCACCTTTTCCTTCCCTCTCTTCTCCTGCAGCTTCGTCCAGACACCACGAACCCATCCCTCAACTCCTCTAACCTCGACACAGCCCCGTCATCGTCGATTCAAGCTCGAACCAGACGGCCACTTTTCCCCTGTTTCACAATTCACCTGTTCCGGTAACCTCCCGTCACGGTGGCGATACCAGACTCACCCCACAACCTCACTGATCCACGTCCAACACCCCTAACCCTTCGACTCACCCCAGAAGTCCACGACTTTGGGTCCGAAGTTCACGGTCGAAACAGGGTAACAGAGACTCCTCTTCGCCTGAGCTCCGCCGTGTACGCCCCCGTCACGGCGACCATCACAACCCACTCCTAGGACCTCCCTGAACATCACCTCGACCTTCTAACCTCTCGACTCTCAGCCAAACCTCACGACTTTCCAAATGAAGTTTACGGGAAAAACAGAGTAAAGAGATCTCACCTTCGATTGCAGCTCCGCCGTGCGCACTGCCGCGTGCCACGGTGTTCGTTAGTCGCCCTGCAACCTCCTGCAGCTTCCCCTGCCTTGGTTTGAGTCACCTCACGGCGTAGCCACCACCTCGAACTCACGGCCTCCCTATTTCCTTCAAAACTTCTCCGCGCCTCCGCCGTGCCGCCGTGCACAATTGCACCACCAAAACCCGATCAGCAACTCCCTTTCAATCTCCCGTTCCTCCCTCACTCACCAGAACTCGTCACCAGCCACGATCAATCCTCAATTCCTCCTCACAAGCTCACTCTGTTTCTCTGTGTTTGTCGAAGAACAGCCACGGGTAAGCACGAGTGCACCCCAATTATTTGGGCTGAGACCACACAGGATTCTCCTAGAATCCTCTAGCCCCCTGCCATGTGTCACCATCCACTCCACTCCTTATCCCACCTGGTGAAATCCCAGCCGCCCATTTCCTTCTTTCTGCACAAATCCCAATGTGCAGAAAGACTAAAATACCCTCCTATTTTACTCATTTTTACGGTTTTACCAAAACTTCCTAGACCCGTAACTCTCGCCTCGTAAGTCCGATGAATACGTGCCGCCTGTCATCGAACTCAGGACGACAAGAACTATCTAACTATCCTAGGTCAACCTACCAAAACTCAATTATTCAAAAAGTCAACTATTCCCCTTACTTTACTCAAATTGCGGTCATGCCCTCAACCTTCCGAACATCACAATTCCTTCCTCGGATGTCGGAATCAGGCGTGCCACCTGCCTATGGACTCGTGACGTCCTAAACTACGTCCTGGTCACTGGTCAACCCCCATTTGACCACCCAAAATAAAAGTCAACATTTCTGCCCGACCCAGGGGCAAAATCGTCATTCTAAGTTCCCGGACCCCTCGGGACCACCTAACCCTGATTAACCTCACTAATCACACCTTAATCACTCTAGTAATCCCAATTCTCGGGACGGGTTGTTACACACCGTCTCGATAATGTTCGGGGCATCCGAATGTTTAGGATCGTAATTAAAAATAGTTAAAAATTCGGAAAAATTATGGGACTTCAATAAGAGGTTAATAAGGTAGTTAGTAAGCCTCTAGATTGATTTGGACAGGTTTGGGAGTTCCGGTGACGACGATTAGCTGGGTGAGGCTTACGGCACACAAACCGAGGCGGCAGTTTAGGACGGTCTGTGAGTGGAACTTGATTTCTAAACTGTGATGCATGCATAAATGTTTTATATGGTTTATAGTTATGATTCTATGATGATGATTTGTGACAGGACCCACCCCCAATCCCCCTGGATTAAGGGCTAAGTCCTGCTCCCGTCTAACTTACACATGACACGAAGGCTAGATCGACGTCCAACCTCCATGTGACACGTAAGTCGGACAAGGGAATTTCCAACGTACCGTTCCAAACTTTCGGACTTACCTAACCATTTATTCAAATAACCATTATTAGCGTCTCAGTCCAAATTCCGTAAATCCAAGTCATATGTGGGAACTCAGCCCAAAACCATAGAATACCAAAATCCAAATAATAAATCCAGCTCCAAATGGGCCAATGCCCAAATCCATAAAACACAGAAATACCATTTCTGTAATCCAATAGTTTATGTTTACCATTTACCATATAACCTATTTTGTCACGATTTCCAAAGCTACGTGTGCTACTGGGGGTCTCAAATCCCAAGTCTCCCCAAGGTCAACCTAGGTCAATGTTCGCAGATCAATGACCCTCCTTGGAGGTTATAACCCATAAATGTCTTCCTGAGAGTAAGGCACCTCACGAGGGTGACTCCACTCAGTTAGTGCTCTATTACTACTCCGGGGTCCACCCAAGCCAACGACCCTCCCCGAAGGAGAAAATCCATAAATAAAATGATGGTATATGAAAAACCATTTCGTAATCATTCTCAAAACCTTTCAAACCTTTCCAAGGATCTATGCCCAGTCCCCATAAACCGTCATGAAACCAGAAATCCATGTTTCCATATCCAAATCCATTTATGGTCTCTGAACCCAAAATCACATTTATAAACCATAAACGGGACTCATGCCCGATATCATGGATTTCGGGGGTTATAAGCCAATGACCCTCCTTGGGGGTTATAATCCATAAATGCCTTCCTGAGAGTAAGGTACCCCACGGGGGCGACTCCACTCGGTTAGTGCTCCGTGACTACTTCGGGGTCCACCCAAGCCAACGACCCTCCCTAGAGGAGACAACCCATAAGTAAAAGGATGGTATATGAAAAACCATTTTTTAATCATTCTCAAAACCTTTCAAACCTTTCAAAGGATCTATGCCCGGTCCCCATAAACCGTCATGAAACCAGAAATCCATGTTTCAAAATCCAAATCCATTTAGGGTCTCTGAACCCGAAATCACATTTATAAACCATAAATGGGACTCATGCCCGATATCATAACTAATTGGGCCTCAAGCCCGATCATGCAAACCATCCTGGCCCCGGCCCGATGCCTTATTAAATCAAATGGACTCCAAGTTCGATAGTTCGTAAATCAAATGGGTCTCAAGCCCAGTTCCATATTTCCAAATCCGAAATCCATTTATCCAAATCCATTTATGGGTCCCCGACTCGAAATCACATTCATAAAACACAATTGGTGTAACGACCCATCCCAAATTCCAAGACTAAATTAGTAACTAATCAAGGATTAATGAGATTAATCGGTGATTAGTGGGGTACTTTCGGACGGACGGTGCAAAATGACGATTTTGCCCCTATAATGGGTAAAAAGTCGACTTTTCGTTTTGGCGGTCAAATGAACTTTGGTTGATGACCGTGACGTAGTTCGGGATGTAACGAGTTCATAGACAGGTGGCACGTCCGATTCCGACGTTCGAGGAAGAAGTTATGACGTTCAGAAGTTCATGGGTATTTTGGTTATTTAGTTAAAAGGGGCAAATAGTTGAATTTTGGACCGGGAGGTCCGATGATAAAGGGCCAAGGACCGTTACATAGATCAGGTCGATACGAATTCATAGACAGGTGGCACGCCGAAATCAGACTTCGAACGGGAAAGTTATGGGTCACAGAAGTTCGATTTCACTATTGAACGAATTACGAAACGAATGCCTTTTGGCATTAAGTGGGCCCCATATATTTAAAATTGGCCCAATGGATGAGTGACAAGTGTCACTCATCCATTGCTCATTGCCTCCCATACATTCATCGATCATTCCCTTGTTTCATACAAACCAAACCCAAACCCGATCTCATTCTTTCCCTCTCAAACCATCACCCAATCGTTTCCCTCACCTGACCCGATCCATGAAGGAGACAGTGGATGGACTGATGAGTTGAGGATGGCGTGGAGGCGGCTGGGCCGCCGTGCACGGTGGAGAGAGGAGGTATGCTCGGTTTTGCCTATTTTCCTATTTATTTCGATTTGGGCTTCATGGACGGTTTTGGGTGTTTGAATGAGGATTTTTAAGTTGTTAGGAAGATAATAGGATGGTTTTGGATGGCTGTGAAGGGCTAGGTAGCCCAAGGAGTGATCAAGAAACCTTGAATCGTGAAGGGAGGAATTGAACGGGTCGTTTTTGGGTGTTTTCTTAGGTTTCTTCACACCATTGGACTTCAAGGGATTAGATAGGAAGAATGGAATCGAATTGGGAGAGAACGGACCAAAAATAAGGGGGGAAACGGCTAAACCTGTAACGACCATCCCCGAAATCGGGATTAGATTAGTGGTTAATGATGGATTAGTGAAGTTAATCGGTGATTAGTTGGATGCTTTCGGACGAACGGTGCAAAATGACGAGTTTGCCCTTGGAATTAGGCAAACAGTTGACTTTTCGTTCAGGCAGTCAAATGGACTTTGACCAATGACCGTGACGTAGTTCGGGACGTCACGAATTCATAGACAGGTGGCACGTCCGATTCCGACATTCGAGGGAAAAGTTATGATGTTCAGAAGTTCAAGGGTAATTTGGTAATTTGGTTGAAAATGAGCAATTTGTTGACTTTTCAAACGACATGGACTTTTCACGTAATTCGAGGACCGTTAGGTAGGTCTCGATTCTATGAGTTCAACGACAGGCGACACGCTGTCATCGGATTTCGAACGGTTCAAATATGAGTCTAAATATAGGAGGGGTAAAATGGTAAATTGTACACCAAGGGCAAAATAGTCTTTTGGCTGATTTTGAAAATGGTTCAGTTAGATGAGGACACCTGGGCTGGATGGATTGGATATTTTCACCAAATAATGGGAGAGGGGACACGTGGTTTACCTCTGGTTGGTTCCAGCATAATCGAAAGAGTTTAATCGTTTAAATAAAGAGAAAACAGAGACAGTGAGGGCAATCGTGCAATCGGTTCAATTGTGAGTCGTGGGTGAGTTCAATATGCTTGGGTGAGATATCAAGGGCTTGCTTGTGAGCTATGTGTGTGTTGTCTCATCTAGAGGGAGTCGAGTGGTGGTGTGAAAGTAAGAAAACAGGGACAGAGAAGGAATTGTGACCACCACACAACAAACCTTCAAACTTATGGGGAATCAGTTGTTGGTTTTGAGCAATAGGTTAGAGGAAGACTAGGACGACCTGAAGGGTACGGTGGAGGCCATGACGGTCGGCCAGAGGAAAGGTGAGACATTTTCTACTTAACTCTGTTTCCTCTATCACGGTTCGAACTTGGTAACTTGGACATGAATCATTATTGATCAGTTTGATGAGTCAGGGGTTCTTGTGGAAGTTGAGTTTCAGGGGAGGTGAAGCCGTGGCCAGAGGACGACGGTGGTAACTGGGAACCGAGGAGGAACATGTCGGGTTTTTTTTCTTCTGCAAATCGGGAAGGTAATCACCTAGCCTAATTGTGTGCTTTTAATTAGTTAGAATAATTGTAGAGGCTTGGACGAACTTAAGGAAAGAACTAGGATCGAATTTGGAATAGAAACGAAGGAAAACCGTGTGCGCAGGTCCAGTTGAACCGGCTGGTCTGAACCGGTTTGGACAGAGGTTGAAGACGACACTGTAATAGGCGCGTGAGGCCCACGCGCAGCCCCTTTGGGCTGCGCATGTGGGCGTGTGGCACGTATTTCTAGGATAGTTCCAACACAACTTTGAAAGTATTCGATGTAATGAACATTTTGGCACTGGTTTCGAGGTGATCAGACATCGTCTCGATATGTTTCAGGCTGTCCGAAGATTTTAGGCCTCGGTTAAAAATAGTTAAAAATTCGAGAAAATTACGGGGCTTTAGTATAAGCTTTATGAAGTAGTTAGTGACCTTATTATGGGATTTGGATAGTGGATTGGCCGGGAACGGCGTAAGTGCACGCGTATCGAGGCATTAGCATAATGGTCTGTGAGTGGACTTTGCTTTCTAACTTATGATGCATGCATATATGTTTTTATATGTTTTCTATACGTGATTCTGTGATTTTGATTATGATCTTGATGATTTACGTTTTTGCGATTTTTGAGATATTTATGGAATTGCACATTTTACGAGTTTTCGATTTCTATTGTGATTTGAGCATGATTTTGATGATCGGATTTTGGGATTTGAAATATGTTTAAAATGGCTTTCGGAAAAGTGGTTTCGGGCTTGAAGCCAAGTTCATAAAAGGGATTTCGATAAACGTGATTTCGGGTTTTTGAATTGGATTTCAAAATGACGATTCTGGATTCGGTTTTGAAACTTGAAAGTGGATTTCCGAATTTGGGTTCGGAATGGTTATTCCGGATGCCGGCTTACGGAATGATGGTTTCGGATTTGGATTTGGGAATAGATGATGGATATGATTCTGGATTTGGATTCGGGATACTGATTTCGGATTCGGTTTGGAATTTGAAATGGTGATTTCGAATTCGGATTTGGACATGGATTTGGAAATGGTTTTCAAACAGTTTTGAATTGGATTTGCTGGATCTGGTTATTGGGTTTAAAGACCCATATATTATGATGACGAGGGTGGGCCCAGATTGGGTTTAAAGACCCGGATTGAGTTTAAAGACTTGGGAGTTTAAAGACTGAGATATTGATATTTCCCCCGTTGGCCTATTGAGTTTAAAGACACGAATTATATTAAGGCCTGAATTGAGTTTAAAGACTCGGGAGTTTAAAGACTTGGATAGATCCAGCAAGTTCGATGGATTGGAATGGATTCCAAATGTGTTTTGGATTTCGATGAGAATTTGATATTGATGATTTTTAATAATAGTTTTCCGATGTTTTGGGCTGAGGCCTGGGATTGAGAAAAGGCAATGAGATCGGCTTTCTTAAATGGTTTGAATAACTTGAATATAGAATT